>JAYESA010000016.1:64286499-65023061 GCA_036927795.1 Iris macrosiphon
TTTAGGTACAAAGTCTAAAATACCCTCAAATTAAGTCATCCAAACTAGGGTTTAGTTTTAGGGTTTTTTAAATGTATTCTAACTAATCCAAAATAACCCAACTAGATAATTAAAAATAAAATAACTATTCTACTCCAATAAATAAGTCTGACAAGGGTGTTGGTTGGCTCTGACAAGGGTCCACTAGGGTCTAACATGGGTCCAGACTAGCCAAAATCCTAAAATAACTAATAAAATAAATACATGCATCTAATTAAATATTAATACAAATATTTATGATCAATACATAATTTACCAAATTAAAATAAAAAAATATCCTGCCCTGGAAATAGGGTAGTGACAAGCCTATCCTCCTTAGAAAATTTTGTCCTCGAAATTTAAAGTCGATCGCATTTCTTCTAGGTCAAACCCCCAACAATCACAGTTAAAAATTCTACCTAAATAACATACAAGATCATGGTCCTACTTGTCATGTTATCACAGTCTCAATCAGGGTCACTACACTATCTACCACAGCACAAAATAAAATTCTAGCAGGTACTAATAAAGCACACCACAAAAATAGAAAAGAACAAGAAGAAGAACAAAAAGAGACAGACCTGCTAACCCGACACCCGTAGCATCGGCCTGCTCGACCGTCAATGCAAAAGCCCTGCCCTGCTGGGGTATCTCCTTCTACTGGTACGGGGCATGATGTTGTGCCACAGGTAGCCTAGCTCTAACTCTTCGATCATGTGCTCTACCAAATGGAGGTACAGTAGGGCAATTTTGCATCTGGTGAGCAGCGGATCCACATAACAAACATACCTTTAGCCTTCTCCTACAAACATCCCAAGTGTGTCCTGCCTTTCTGTAGTAGGCACAAGCGGGCACTCTCTGATCCTCACCCTACTGCGCCATCTTCTGTACATAGGGACGCTTAGCCGGTCCTGCACTACCACTCGCACTACTTGAATTATCTCTGCCTCTCTTGGACTTGAGCTCCAAGTCATCCTCCGCCCTCTGAGCGTCCCCTACGATCTGCTCAAAAGTTGCCTCGCAGTCACTCCTAGTCAAAGACTTGATCGCCATGACCAAGCCCTTGTAAAACTTCCTCGCCTTTACTGCCTCACTCAATCCCTCCATAAATCTACCCAGACGGCAGGACTCTGCTTCATACTCATCCACCAGTATGCTCCCCTCGACGAGTGCCTCAAACTGTCTCTCCAAGGCACTGAGAGCCACATCTGGGAAAAACTTCTCCTTAAAAATTCTCTTAAAAGCCTCCCAAGTAAGCCCTGGTGTCGTGATCCTCATATCAGTGCGATACCACATCAAAGTGAGGTCGAATATCTGACTGCCCGCTGCCTCTATCTGCATTCTGTCTGGAATCTGTGCCAGCCAAAAAATCCCTCAATATGCTCTATCCAGTCATCCGCGTACAGGATCCCCTCTGTACCTCGGAACTCCTTAGGCCGTATCCTTTGGAAGTCGATGATGTTGCCCGACCTAGGATGTTGTGCCTACTCTTCCTGTAGCTGGATCTGAGCTACTCTGTCTACTGTCATCATGGCCACCTGGTGGGCATTCTCAATGCCCAGCCTCATCACATCCACCTGACGGTGCCATGCATCTATCATCTCCCTGAAGAATGTAAACAACTGTGCAGCGTCTACTGGTGCAGGAGGTAGTGGAGGCACCACCGGAATAACTGGGTAGTCCTCGGATCGATAGGTGGAGGAGGATCCCCGAGAGAAGCAGATGCTCCCTCAACGGCATTAGTGGTGAGTGGAACGGTAGCAGCTGCCTGAATACGAGCTGGATGAGAGGTGGCATACCTCTCGGTGGCAACTGCTGGGACGGTACGATAGAATTGTGTCTTCGGAGGCATCCTGAACACAGATCAAAAGAAGTCAATACGGCGCAGGATACGATATCATCAAAGAAGGACCGTAATATTTTAAAAGAAGGCAATTTCAGAATAATTAGAAATAACAAATATTAGATTGGAATTGTTCCTAGTCATGATTGAGTACACTCTCATTCTAGATCCTATATCCTAGAGCAGGCTCGCAGCAGTACAACTAAATCGCTGTACTACCACGACATCGCATTAATTACGAAGCCCGAGACTTGCATGGGCCGCTACCAAAAATGTGTCACGACCCGCACCCAAAAAATTGGGCATAAGTCATAGGTACGTTGAGCTTATGCCTCAGCATCGATGGTAGAACATTGTCTAGGTCTACTATCTAGCTAACAATCTCACACAATAATATAAATACCTGCCAAGATCTCAACTCCAAACGGAGGAAAAATATGATAAAGATAACACAAATACTCAATCACGATAAGATAACAAGAAAGTCTAACAACTATAAAGTCTAAACAACAACTACTACTAAAGACAACAATAATAATAGTAATAACACAATATATCTTGAATCAAATACAATACAAGGTCTCAAACCAAAAGCTGGGGACAAATTCGGTACCAAAAGCTAATAAATACAACTGAGGTCCTAGTGATCCGGCTACCAACCCAAAAATTACTCCTGAACTATGAGGTCCCTGTCTGCACCATCGACAGGCTGAGGTCCATAAAACGTCGGATACCAATCTTTCGGATCCTTTGAAAAATATATCCAGTCATGATTGGAGCAAGTACACCTCTAACGACAGTTCTAGTTAAATAATAAAAACTATAAAGCAGTTGTAGCAAGTAGCACAAGGTGAAAGAAACGAAGTATGAATAAGAAAATATACATATACCTATTTGTCAACTGGTGCATAAAGATAAAGATGCATGAAAATCAGAAGCAAGATAATAATGACTGCAGGATACAAAAAATCTAAACTAAAAGCAAGTGTATGTACAATAACGTGAAGTGAGTCCAGCAAGAGTAAATATAATAAGTCCAGTCTAGCAAGTATAGGTGAGACCAGTCAAAAAGTGTAAGTGAGTCCATACTAGAAAGGATGAACTAGTATCTCTGAAATACATATTTCGACATATAAACGGCTAGGGGTAAGTACGGTTCACCGCACACTGGGTGTGCGGCTGCTATCATTCCAGATTAGACCAGAGGGAGTGATTCCAAATTTGGAAATATTTACATGTCTACTTGAGTATTTTCCTGCCCTGACTACTACAAGTAAATCCAAGACCCGATACATAATATAAATATGAGTCCAGCCAGAAATATGAGTGATGCTTGTAGTGAGTCCTGATTTGATGCCAGTAGGTGATTCCAAAAATAGAGGCCAGAAACATGAAATATACGTGTCACAAGTAAATAAATCTAGAAATACTAGTTAGTGTCATGCTAGAAAATTAGATAATACTATACTAGAAGTTGAATCATAATAATTATCAGATAATAAAAACTATCAAAAAATGTACTTGCCTGACGTCCTGTGCAACTGGCGAGGTCCGAGGTCCGAACTGGCGTCGCAAGAACCTATTATGAAAAGCAAGATTAAATGGGGTTCTAAAGAGCTAAACAGATATAAAATAACTAAAGATAAGCTTCTAGGATTGCTCTAGGTCAAACGGGTCAAACCGATAAAATCTGGGTCAAAAAGTCAACCAGGGTCCAAAAAGTCAACTCTAGGCCGAAACTAGGTCAAAGATTGACTTTGGCGGTCAACCGGATCAACTACGGTCAACTCTAGGTCAAACTAGGGTGCCCCTAAAATTTTAGGTCAAAACTAGCTCATTAAGCTAGTAAACCCTCAAACTCGCCTCCTTGAGATACCGGGATACCCTCAGTATCCGATATCTCAACCTACGCTATATACCCCGCATATACCCTCTAATATATATCCTAGCACGTATATATATATATATATATATATATATATATATATATATATATATATATATATATATATATATAAACCAACTCTAACTCCATACCTAGGCATAAGCCCAATACCACGCCCCGATACCCAATACCTTGAGTATCTCAAGGTATTGAGATACTCGCCTTATGTAACACCCCATTCTGCTCTAGCAGACTGCCGATTTAAACAGCAAAAGTGCATGTCCCAACCCACTTTGCTCAGGCGAGAATACTCGTTTGAGGCAAAGGATATCCATACTTGTCCCTACAGGATTCCCGCTTAGGCTTTTAGAGGCTCGCTTGACGTATCGCTCAACCGAGGCGAATCATCGCTAAGGTGGGTGGCTACGGTAAACTTGTCTTTGCTTAGCCAGCACACATAAAACATGGAATGATACATGCTAGTTGCTAGGTGAATCACCCCTTGCATGCTAATAAGAATCCAACGCACCTAGCTAAGGGAATAATTCCAACTTGTATTGCTTATGCTAGAACATGGAAATGAAACACTGCTTATATATATGTTCAGACCCTTGCATGCTACCTTAGAACGTGTTGCTCAGGAAGTCCCTTACGATCTCACTCCTCGGCTTACCTTTGGGCCCGAGCTAACGTGAATGTTGTGATTATATAAATGCATACTTGTCTGCTTGTATGTTGCCTTATTTTCATCCAAACCCCGGGAGACTACTAAGTAGTCGTTCTGTGCCTGAATGAACCTGCAAGTATCCGTGTTCAAATGTTCTCATGTATCTCACGTACTCATGTTGCCTGCTTGGCAAAATAATGATACCGTTCCTATGTAAAATAAATCACGTACTCGTGTTGCCTGCTTGGCAAAATAATAAAATTGGAAAGACCAAATAAGTGCATGTCGCGGACAACTCAAAAATGAGGTATAGTTCCACGGACGGTCACCGGGGCACTGGGACCATTCCGATCCGGATGGAACTCAACGTTCAGTCTCACGTTCTTGGACGGGATGATTTATAGCGCCTCACGTTCTTGGTTGCATTCCATCCTCGTCATTGACTGAGCGCACGTATAGTCTCACGTTTGGGAAAGAACTCATGCAACCTTCATGTACGAGCTGGGTGGCATCTTCGCTAACATTGGGCCACCTTCGCAGATTAAGGCTGATAGTTCTTGTTCTAGGACGGGATGGTTTATAGCTCTCACGTTCTTTGGTTACATTCCATCATCGTCATTGACTAGATTGGTCCATTATGGCTATGCCAGCGACTCATGTTCATAAAGATAAGTCATCCTCGCTTAGCGACTATCCGCGTGTGAGTCATTGTATTGTGTCAAAAGAAACAATTTAACACCTGAACGATCATGATACAACAATACTCGTGTTTGCATATGCGATGCCTCATGAATGTTTATACTTGCCCGTGCTTGAATTAACAATGTTTTCCTTGGACAGGAAAGGCCAAATGGTAAGTTGGTAAGTCTCGCCGTATTTCCTCTCATGTCGCACGGCGCACTGCCACACGAGTTAGGCTATTCAAATCTTGCATAAAACTGATCCTAAGGCAACTAGAAAGACAACTTAATAGTTGGTGCATGAAACCTGTATTACGTGTTTGGATTTGTCGAGCGGGCGAGTAGCCTCCCCACCAGTGCATTCAATGTACTGATAACCCACCAGATCATTTGCAGGGTACGGGAGAACCTCGTTCAGTGTAGATGCCTCCTTCGCGCATGCTAAGGCCAGGAGTTCACTATGAAGCCTTAGAGCGCTGCATCTGGAACTGAAGTACATATACAAGACATAATGTTGGAAATATCGCCTGTACAATCATTCCACTATTGTAGCCACTTGGCACGCTTTTACTGTTGTAGAGAGAGAGACTTGAGTGACTTGTAATCTCGACTAAGCGCTACCTGTAATACTTGTTTATATCAATAAAAGAGTTGCTTTACTTTTACTTGTGTTATTCAATGCTTCTGCTATATTGCCAACTCAGTGAACTTGTTACCAATCGCCTATGCATTCATGACTCTACTGCACTCGGACAATCTATGCGACTCTGTGGCTTAGAACTCTTACCGCCAGCCAATGAACCAAGGCCTTTGTCACGACCCGCCCCCGGTTTAGGGGCACGAGAGCGTGGGTACGTCCAGCCTACGCCGCAGCATCGGCGGTAGAACGCTGTCTAGGTCATGTAACTATCTAATCAAACTCACGTGAATACCCAACTCTATAAGGAGACGTGGATATCACTATAAAAATGAACAACATACTCAATCACAACTACAGCACGATAAGAATTTGAAGAACAAAAGAACATAACACAAAACTAATGACAAAATAATCATACCTGCAATCATTAACTTCCAATCTCCAAGTGTGTCAGAAACCAGTCTACTAAGGTCACAGTCTGGAAAAATATTTTCCAGTCAGGAAGGAGCAAAGTACATCTCTAAATAGCAGTTCTATATAAATGACATAAACTATGTAGCAGTTCTAGATGGAAATATACCAAATGCATGTATAGGTACGAAAAATGTACAATGAAAGAAATACTGGAAATACTGTAAGTAACTGCAGGAAAAGAAACAATATATCCATAAGCAAGAAACCTATGACTAAGTGTGTGAGTACTAGCTTTAACATGTGATCGGCCTGGGAACTTGATCAGGCTGGTTACATGTGATTAGCTATGATTCACGAAGGTCAGGCTAACCGTTGGTTAGCTATGATGCATGGAGAGGTCAGGCTAATCACACGTAACAGCTATGAGGCACGGAGATGGTCAGGCCGCACCCGACGTGAGATGTGGGGTGAGCTATGATGCATAAAAAGTTGGGTATGATCACATATCTACACTAAAATACTCTCCACCCCCGACTGGTATAGTAGATCCAATCATGGTACGCTATGGCACTAGATTCCCTAGGAAGGTAGCAAATCTCCCCGGGAATCAGTGTTTGTACATGCACAAGATAACAAGGAAAACAAGTCTTGTACAAGCTACACCATGAATAAGAAATAACATCTCATGACGAGATCCGTGTATACCAATCCGTGTAACCAATATGTCAAGAACATGGATATTTATACTAGATACAGTGAACATAGGAGATATCATAAATTAGAAACTAATCAGAGAATGTACTCGCCTTGGGTCCTTAGCTGGTAATTATTGATGTCCTGTTCCAGAGTATCCCCTGGGTAAACCAACAGTCCTATAAACATATCACAAGCAAAACCATATTTGCATCAGATGCTACACTAACACAGTCTAAAAACACTGAGTTCGGAACTTTTCTAGGTATGCTACTGGTCACCTAGGATCCCCCAGTAGGTTTACCAATTAACCATATTATAATTTCCATCAACTACAATAGTAGATATATGTAAAAATATATACTTTAAAATAAATAATACTTGTATACATACTAAAAAGAATTTAACCTAATATATGCATATATCTAAAATATATACCAATATAAATTACTAGCTACAGTTGTATATTTACTAAAATACGTACATTTATATATTAACATATATCAAAATACGTACATATCATATGTGTGCAAAGTATATTTTTAGAATATACATATATATATATATATATATATATATATATATATATATATATATATATATATATATATATATATATATATTGTCACCATCATTCTTAAACATACTAATATTAATTTACCAAATTAAATTTATACTAGCATATACACCAAATTGAATACACATACAATATATATACCAATTAAACATATATCGTATATATATATATATACTAGTTGAACCATACGTATACTCATATATATGCAAAAATACTGTTTAAAATATACATATATTTTGTCAACATCATTATTAGAATATACTAATATTAAATTACCAATTCCACTTTATACTATATATATATATATATATATATATATATATATATACAGATGCCAATTAATTCATATATTAAAAATACGTTTTATTACACATATACTACATGAAATTATACCAATTAAATATATGTATAATTATACCAAAAATATACATACATATATACATATATACATATATATATATATATAGGTATATATATATACCAAAATAATTATATACATATACTAAAAATATATATACATAGATACCAAATTAATTACATATACCAGAATACATATTTACATATATAAATCATTTCGAAATTATTTGAACAATAATTGTTAAACTCCTCTTTCAAACATAATTTCAATTAAAAGTTTATTTATAAAATCTAGAATTTATGTAAAAGCCAGTATACAATTATATCTATAGTAAAATATATTATCAGCCCAAATAAACTAATTTTAACTAAGCTTAATGTTGAAACCATTACTTAATTAATATTACAAACCCAAACTTATTAAATATTTATATAACCAAAATCCTTATATATATATATAATACATAACTAATTTATACACATAATAAATAACTAAATTATAAACAATAAAACTAATATATATATATATTACTAAACTTATTATATGAAATTAATAAACTAATTATATGAAATTAATAACTAATTATATTTATTTACTAAATTAATTACATTAATTACTAAACTAATTATAATAATAATTAACTACTGATTTATAATTAACTAACTTGATTAATTATATCTAAACTAATTATAAGTTAATTAATTGATTAACAATTAATTAACCGATTAATAAATTAATTAACTGATTAATTATATATAACTTAACCTAACTCAATTTATACAGAACTGAAAGGAAGAAAGGGAAAGAGGAAAGGGCTCACGGCGGGGTCTCGTCGTCGGTGCGGTGGGGGTTCCGCAGGGCCACGCGGTGGTGGTGGTCGACGCTCCTCGGCGGCGGCGGTTCTTCGAGCTCGACGGATCTGAGGCGGCCACGGCTCGGCGCGGTGAGGAGGTCCGAGGCGGTGGTCGTCATTCTTCTCGGCGGCGGCGGTGGTTCGAGGAACCGGTGAGGACAGCGGCTGATGGGTGACGCAAGGTCGAGGCGGCGGGTGCTCGGTTCGACGCGGCGGCGTCGAACTCGGCGGATCTGGCTGCGTCCGGTCGAAGGTCGACGGAGCTCGACGCGGCGGTGGAGACTCGACTCGGCGGAGGCGGAGGTCCCAGTCGTCGGCGGCGGCGGGATCTAGGTTAGGTTAGGTTCTGTGGATGTGTCGGGGTCGTGTCCGGGGCTGGACACGGCGGGTTGGGTGTACGGTGGTGGAGGTGGATGTGTCCGGGTGTTGGACACAGGAATCTGATGTAGTACTGTACAGGGGTGGATGTGTCCCGATGGTGTCGGACACAATCGGTTGTAATGTTGTAACCGGACACAGAAAATTAATGGATACGATAGGACACCCGGGGTCGGATCCGAGGCCAACACGGCTGACACGGTAATGATGGACACACGGACACGAGCACACAAAAATGGTGATGGCTTGTTGGCTTGTGGAAAATTGTGGGGGCTAGCTAATGATTTGGAGATTAGGGTTTCTTGGGAATGGTGATGAGGGACTTAAATAGGGAGAGAGGTATGGGATAAAGGGTGAGGGTTGGCCCAATAATGAATGGCCCAGATAATGAATGAGTTTTTATGTGGGAAAAATGAGGGTGAAATTGGAAGATGGTAACCTTATAAATTTAATAGAAAAGTATTATAATTTAAGAAAAATATTTTTAAAGGCTTCCAAGGCTAACTGATTAAATTAGCTACTAAACAAACACATATTTCAAAACCCTAGAAAATATGTAATTCATTTATTTACTATTCCAAAAATGGATAAAAAAATTTATTATGAACAACTAGTCCTTCAATAATTTTTATTAAACAAATAATTTTATGATTTCAAGCCAAAAATATTCGAAGCTATAGTATTATATTTACGTCATTATTTATCTATTTATTTTATAATAAATCGATATTTAGAAAAAATGATTTTCATATAAGATTTTAAATTATCTTCTAAAATCAACATTGCTCAAAAATCTAATACTACAAATTTCAAGGAGAAAATATTTTATAAACTTGGTATAAAAAAAATTTAATTATTTCGGAAATTGGGAATCGGAGGTTACAAGTCTACCCACCTTAGAAAATTTCGTCCTCGAAATTTAGGATCCTCAATAATTGTCTTTATTCACCATATTATTTCTATCAAAATTTAAATCTTAAACCAATAATCATGAAGTAATTCCATATCGTTAATTCACAACCTTTCAAAATTCTATATCATCATATTCCGGAAAATCTTCAAGTTTTAAAATCAAATCCAAATTTTTATCATAATCTCCTCCAAAATTTAAGTTCGTATCTAATTACTCAAGGATTTTAATATCCAATCCTCCAATTGAATTCCAATCAATGTCTATTTATAACATTTAAAAATCTGTATCCCAAGTTTAAATTTTAAACACTATTCCATCATTCATCTTACTCCTCTAACCCAAATTCAATTGATGCTTATTCAATTATAAATCCTCCTCCCGAGAATTGAATTTGACACTATTCCATTAATGATTTATTTTCTGATTTTCTTTTTCCTCAAATACTCAACGATGCGATACTTTCAGAATCTTCAATGCAACATTCATAATATAAACTATAATTTTTTTTTTTTTTTTTATCTTGCAATCAAAATAGGAAAATGATAATCTCTCAAATTTTCTCAAATTAATAATCAATTTAATCATATCAAGACATTCCTAAAATTAATAAATCCTCAATTTAAGTTAATGTTTATCCTCGAATTTCAATCATACCTCGATTTTCGTAAAATCAATGATCCATCAATTCTGTTATAACAACCCCTAAATTCTTTATTTAAATTAATGCTCATCCACAATTTAATCATCTTGTCCCTTTTGTCGGTCATAACCTTGTCATAGATCTTTGCTATGGTCAAAATCCTAATGATCATGGTTTAAGAAAACTCTACCTACAGCCATGCAATTTTAAAAATAGATCATGTATCTTTTGTCATGGTATTTCAGTCTCTGTTAGGGTGTACTACAAGTTTTATTCTAATAAGGAATCATGCATACAACTACAGTACTAGGAAAATCAATCAATCGAAAGGCGAAAAAAGGAACATTATGAGGGAAAGAAAGAACCTGCTAACATATTACTTACGGTATCTCCTATCTCTAACAAACACTTAACTCTAGCACATTCACTAACTAATTCCTATCCCTGTACACTGGTACCCATATCAACTAATCATTAGTCCACAAGACATCCATGATTACATCCTCATTGCATACACCTGCCTATTGATACCTAAATCTGATACCAAGAATCTTTAATATATCCATGGTTTAATAATGCATCTAAGGTTTGATACCTCTATCTCTTTAGTACCCTACTCTCTGTCGGTTCCCGTTCCTACTATAATTGTTCATACTAGTCATCCTTATCACTCAATATACGTCAAGTGCAACACCATACTAAATACTGCTCCTTTCAATACAACTTTAGATGGACACCCAAGTCAGTCTGCGGTGCCATCTCAATCATGCTCAAATCACCAGATCCTTACACATGTATATCATCTACTCATATATTAATATTCATATCTCTCATCTACCATAAAATTAATCCTCAAAATAATCGTCAAGGTTTAACTCCTCGAACAGAATAAATGCTTATATTTTCCTCAATAGTCAAATTCTCAATATCGAAATAAAATTTTAATCACTTCTAAAATCTTTATAGCCTTGACCATGTTTATTGAATCAATATTTGAAATCCTCAGAAATTTTAATGACACAATCTCAACTCCTCAATAATTCTCAAAGTTAAAATTCATTTCCACTCTTTTATTTATAAATCCACAAATATACATATGAGTGCTCACGGTCTCTAATACTCGAGGTGCACTCCATACCTCTATTGTCTACAACTGTGTACTAAATTTTTGTACTGCCCGAATCACTTGCACTATTTCCTCTAATGATCAAAGTTATCATCACCTGTATTTTCTTCCATGATTTTCAATCTATATTAACTGATATGTCATCCAATTATCATCACGCAGAGTGCTTACTATTATTAGCGTCATTCCCGACTAATCCTCGATTTAGAACCATTAGCACTCGTGGTATTATACCACTAGCTTCATTATTGGATCATCTCATCAAACTGATTTAGAACTCATGATTACCTGTACCTTCTAAAACACTCAGGTTTCTTTACTCTCATGGGCAAGTGTATGGTTCTTCATCTTGATTGTTATGTAGGTATTTCTCTTTAATCCTTTAAAGCCTGTTAAACTAATCTGTGATACGCTTCCCCATTTTCCTTTCTAATTCCGATATTCCTCTACTCATGACACCTCATTGTTACTCCTCATGCATATATATTTATTTACCTTTAACACACCCGATATCGATCATCAAATTGAACGTCATCTCCATTAATCCTTAACACAATTTCTTGATACTTGATTGTTTACATAGATCATCCAATTACATAATTTAATGATTATCTAGGACTGGCATGCTGGTTCTGATACTAACTCTTGGAACCTTTACTGATACTCTTACTCCTCTCTTTATAATACCAATACTAATTATAATAACACCTATCATAGAACTATTGCTACAAGGTACTATGCTATGGGTATCTCTAGATTAATGCCTAATGCTCCCATGTCCAACATAAGAAACACTTACAAACTCATAAGTCACACTCAGTCAACACTAATACAAGACACAAACAAAATTACAAGTCACTAATTATCATACTAACAAGGATCCTTAAAGAAATAAGGCTCAAAAGAACTGGGTTAAGGACTGAAGGTATCTTTACTGCTAGTAAAGAAAAGAAGCGATGGAACAAAGTCCTGGAATAACATAAATAGATAAGTCTTGAGATGATACTTTAAGAACCAATTTAAGATACAACCTGATAATCATACACGTCTGTCTGAAATTATGACACTCAGAATCCTCGCCACGCCAGTAAGCATAGATGCGATAAACGATAGGTTTCGTAACTAAGGTATGCAACTCTATAATCATGTCATCTAGAATCTTCGCCACGCCAACCGGTATGGCTGCGAGAGATTCTAAGTTTCATAACTATAGTATGTACATCCAAGTCAGGTTCCTACGTTCTTGTCACCACAGCTAATATGGCTGCGATAAACTCTAGGGTCCATAACCAAAGTAGACATTTTACCTTTCTCTCTGTCCTCATCAACATATGTCATCAGATGATACCGTAAATTTTAGCCCGTAAAATTCATCTCGATATGAAATCAACTCAACAACGATACCAAGAATTAAATTTAACAACTGGTCAACAAGAATCAAACTCAACAATGATACCAAGATTTTTAATTCAATAACTGATCAATAAGGATCAAGTTCAATAACAACAAGCGAGAGCAGACGGGAACATGGGAAAGGATTTAAATTGGAATTTATAATGAGATTCTCAAGGTCGTCCAGGAATCTCTCAAATAATTTATGATTGAGTATCCTCTCTCATCCTAGTATCCTATGTCCTATATTCTATAGCAGGTACGCAGTAGTACAACTATGACGTTGCACTACTACGACATCGCACAACTAGCGAAGTCTGACCTGCATGGGCCACCACTAAAACGTGTCACGACCCGCCCCCGGTTTAGGGGCGCGAGAGCGTGGGTACGTCCAGCCTACGCCGCAGCATCGGCGGTAGAACGCTGTCTAGGTCATGTAACTATCTAATCAAACTCACGTGAATACCCAACTCTATAAGGAGACGTGGATATCACTATAAAAATGAACAACATACTCAATCACAACTACAGCACGATAAGAATTTGAAGAACAAAAGAACACAACACAAAACTAATGACAAATAATCATACCTGCAATCATTAACTTCCAACCTCCAAGTGTGTCAGAAACCAGTCTACTAAGGTCACAGTCTGGAAAATATTTTCCAGTCAGGAAGGAGCAAAGTACATCTCTAAATAGCAGTTCTATATAAATGACATAAACTATGTAGCAGTTCTAGATGGAAATATACCAAATGCATGTATAGGTACGAGAAATGTACAATGAAAGAAATACTGGAAATACTGTAAGTAACTGCAGGAAAAGAAACAATATGTCATGAGCAGAAACCTATGACTAAGTGTGTGAGTACTAGCTTTAACATGTGATCGGCTTGGGAACTTGATCAGGCTGGTTACATGTGATTAGCTATGATTCACGAAGGTCAGGCTAACCGTTGGTTAGCTATGATGCATGAAGAGGTCAGGCTAATCACACGTAACAGCTATGAGGCACGGAGATGGTCAGGCCGCACCCGACGTGAGATATGGGGTGAGCTATGATGCATGAAAAGTTGGGTATGATCACATATCTACACTAAAATACTCCCCACCCCCGACTGGTATAGTAGATCCAATCATGGTACGCTATGGCACTAGATTCCCTAGGAAGGTAGCAAATCTCCCCGGGAATCAGTGTCTGTACATGCACAAGATAACAAGGAAAACAAGTCTTGTACAAGCTACACCATGAATAAGGAATAACATCTCATGACGAGATCCGTGTATACCAATCCGTGTAACCAATGTGTCAAGAACATGGATATTTACACTAGATACAGTAAACATAGGAGATATCATAAATTAGAAACTAATCAGAGAATGTACTCGTCTTGGGTCCTTAGCTGGTAATTATTGATGTCCTGTTCCAGAGTATCCCCTGGGTAAACCAACAGTCCTATAAACATATCACAAGCAAAACCATATTTGCATCAGATGCTACACTAACACAGTCTAAAAACACTGAGTTCGGAACTTTTCTAGGTATGCTACTGGTCACCTAGGATCCCCCAGTAGGTTTACCAATTAACCATATTATAATTTCCATCAACTACAATAGTAGATATATGTAAAAATATATACTTTAAAATAAATAATACTTGTATACATACTAAAAAGAATTTAACCTAATATATGCATATATCTAAAATATATACCAATATAAATTACTAGCTATAGTTGTATATTTACTAAAATACGTACATTTATATATTAACATATATCAAAATACGTACATATCATATGTGTGCAAAGTACATTTTTAGAATATACATATATATATATATATATATATATATATATATATATATATATATATATTGTCACCATCATTCTTAAACATACTAATATTAATTTACCAATTAAATTTATACTAGCATATACACCAAATTGAATACACATACAATATATATACCAATTAAACATATATCGTATATATATATATATATAACTAGTTGAACCATACGTATACTCATATATATGCAAAAATACTGTTTAAAATATACATATATTTTGTCAACATCATTATTAGAATATACTAATATTAAATTACCAATTCCACTTTATACTATATATATATATATACAGATGCCAATTAATTCATATATTAAAAATACGTTTTATTACACATATACTACATGAAATTATACCAATTAAATATATGTATAATTATACCAAAAATATACATACATATATACATATATATATATAGGTGTATATATATACCAAAATAATTATATACATATACTAAAAATATATATACATAGATACCAAATTAATTACATATACCAGAATACATATTTACATATATAAATCATTTCGAAATTATTTGAACAATAATTGTTAAACTCCTCTTTCAAACATAATTTCAATTAAAAGTTTATTTATAAAATCTAGAATTTATGTAAAAGCCAGTATACAATTATATCTATAGTAAAATATATTATCAGCCCAAATAAACTAATTTTAACTAAGCTTAATGTTGAAACCATTACTTAATTAATATTACAAACCCAAACTTATTAAATATTTATATAACCAAAATCCTTATATAATATATAATACATAACTAATTTATACACATAATAAATAACTAAATTATAAACAATAAAACTAATATATATATATTACTAAACTTATTATATGAAATTAATAAACTAATTATATGAAATTAATAACTAATTATATTTATTTACTAAATTAATTACATTAATTACTAAACTAATCATAATAATAATTAACTACTGATTTATAATTAACTAACTTGATTAATTATATCTAAACTAATTATAAGTTAATTAACTGATTAACAATTAATTAACCAATTAATAAATTAATTAACTGATTAATTATATATAACTTAACCTAACTCAATTTATACAGAACTGAAAGGAAGAAAGGGAAAGAGGAAAGGGCTCACGGCGGGGTCTCGTCGTCGGTGCGGTGGGGGTTCCGCAGGGCCACGCGGTGGTGGTGGTCGACGCTCGTCTCGACGGCGGCGGTTCTTCGAGCTCGACGGATCTGAGGCGGCCACGGCTCGGCGCGGTGAGGAGGTCCGAGGCGGTGGTCGTCGTTCTTCTCGGCGGCGGCGGTGGTTCAAGGAACCGGTGAGGACAGCGGCTGATGGGTGACGCAAGGTCGAGGCGGCGGGTGCTCGGTTCGACGCGGCGGCGTCGAACTCGGCGGATCTGGCTGCGTCCGGTCGAAGGTCGGCGGAGCTCGACGCGGCGGTGGAGACTCGACTCGGCGGAGGCGGAGGTCCCAGTCGTCGGCGGCGGCGGGATCTAGGTTAGGTTAGGTTCTGTGGATGTGTCGGGGTCGTGTCCGGGGCTGGACACGGCGTGTTGGGTGTACGGTGGTGGAGGTGGATGTGTCCGGGTGTTGGACACAGGAATCTGATGTAGTACTGTACAGGGGTGGATGTGTCCCGATGGTGTCGGACATAATCGGTTGTAATGTTGTAACGGACACAGAAAATGAATGGATACGATAGGACACCCGGGGTCGGACCGAGGCCAACACGGCTGACACGGTAATGATGGACACACGGACACGAGCACACAAAAATGATGATGGCTTGTTGGCTTGTGGGAAATTGTGGGGGCTAGCTAATGATTTGGAGATTAGGGTTTCTTGGGAATGGTGATGAGGGACTTAAATAGGGAGAGAGGTGTGGGATAAAGGGTGAGGATTGGCCCAATAATGAATGGCCCAGATAATGAATGAGTTTTCATGTGGGAAAAATGAGGTGAAATTGGAAGATGGTAACCTTATAAATTTAATAGAAAAGTATTATAATTTAAGAAAAATATTTTTAAGGCTTCCAAGGCTAACTGATTAAATTAGCTACTAAGCAAACCCATATTTCAAAACCCTAGAAAATATGTAATTCATTTATTTACTATTCCAAAAATGGATAAAAAATTTTATTATGAACAACTAGTCCTTCAATAATTTTTATTAAACAAATAATTTTATGATTTCAAGCCAAAAATATTCGAAGCTATAGTATTATATTTACGTCATTATTTATCTATTTATTTTATAATAAATCGATATTTAGAAAAAATGATTTTCATATAAGATTTTAAATTATCTTCTAAAATCAACATTGCTCAAAAATCTAATACTACAAATTTCAAGGAGAAAATATTTTATAAACTTGGTATAAAAAAAATTTAATTATTTCGGAAATTGGGAATC
This sequence comes from Iris macrosiphon, assembly GCA_036927795.1. Lineage (NCBI taxonomy): Eukaryota > Viridiplantae > Streptophyta > Magnoliopsida > Asparagales > Iridaceae > Iris > Iris macrosiphon. Next base: position 64,303,837 of record JAYESA010000016.1, read on the forward strand.
GGAGGTTACAGCCTTGCACGGGCGTGGCTCACGCTCGTGTAGCATCATGCCCGGATGGGTCAAAGCGATCGTTCCGCAGGAGCGCTGGCGCGGTGATTCTCGCCTAGCGGCAATGGACGATTTAGCCTGTGGGAGATCGGGGCGTGACACCTTACCCCTCTCTACTCTAACTAACTAGCTAACAATCTATATATATACTTATATATACTACTATATATAAATATGAATATATATATATATATATATATATATATATATATATATATATATATATATATATATATAACCTAGTATTTAGGCTATACCTCAATACCTTATCTCCGATACCCCTTTACCTCAATACCTTGATATCTTAAGGTGTTGAGATACCTTACCTTCCCTTTTCTCTCTTAACTCACCATCTAACATATATATATATATATATATATATATATATATATATATAATATATATATATATATACATTTACCTATACAAATACTTATATATATCTATCTCTCTCTCTCCTCTATATATATATATATATATATATATATATATATATATATATATATATATATATATATATATATATACCTATACATATACTTATCTCTCTCTCTCTCTCTCTCTCTCTCTCTCTCTCTATATATATATATATATATATATATATATATATATATATATATATATATGGGGGGGCTATAGCTGCTACTACCTGCTGCTGCTACTGCTACTTGCTAACTGCTGCAGCTGCCACATTGCTGCTGCTGCTGCTGCCACTAGCTACTGCTGCTGCTGCTGCTGCAGCTACTTGCTGCTGCTGCCACTGCTACTAGCTGCTGCTGCTGCTCCTATTGCTGCTGGCACTCCTACTCCCCTCACTCACTCACTCACTCACCTCGACACACATCCTCACACACACACACACACTACACACATACCTATATATATATATATATATATATATATATATATATATAAGCTCATACACACACACATATATATATATATATATACACACAAACACTATACATATGTATATATATATATACACACACTAACATATATATATATATATATATATATATATATATATATATATATATATATATATATATATATATATATATATATATATACTCACACACACACCTACACACTCAAACACACTCTCACACAAACACACACACACCTACACACTCAAACATACACTCACACAAACACACACACCTACACACTCAAACACACACAACCATACTCCAACACACACACTCTCCACACTCAATCACACTACACACAAACACGCACACTACCACACCTATACACATACTACACAAAACACATACTACACACCAACTACACACTCACTATACACAAACACACACACTACCCACAACACACATACTACCCACAAACACACACACCAACACCTATAAACACACTCACCCATATACATAAAAACATATATACAAATATAAACTTGAAAACCCTACTACACACTCCCCAAGGCTAAATTAACCCGTGTACAAGCCTAAAACCTAGAAACCAAGTCGAAATGGCCATTTGGTTATTTCGACGAACACTTGAAGTGCGGCTCGTGATACCTCATGAAACGCATATCAAACCTAATCGAAATTGACCTAAAATTTACTCATGTATTCTAATCGATGTCTAGAATCTCACAAAAATGATAACTCTCTGATTCTAGGTCTATGGCAAAATTCCACATGTACGTGGAACCCATGACGACGAAATCGCCCGAAATGCCAAAATCTTTACGACACGACCTCATATATCCGAACAGGGACACGTACTTACCCTCAAGACACCCAAGCACGTTTATCTAGGTCCATCTAACCTAGGACAATATCCAAAATTGGGCCAATCTCGAATTTTATCAAAAATTGACACAAAACCCTATGTCAAAGTCTTCAAACACATCCAAACAAGTTCTAACTTCCTCCCATGGGTAGCCCTAAGGTCTAGGAAGGTTCTAAACTACTAATTATACTATATTAGAGCCATCACTAAGAGAAAAGTTAGGGTTTACCTCTTGGGAGTTGAAATTCCAAGGCCAAAGTCTCCAAAAATCTCCAAATCCACCACACCAAGCCTCTAAGCCTCCAAATTAAGCTTCTATACCAAGTCTAGGCTCTACACACCTAGGTTAGAGGAAAATAAAAGGTTAGGGTTTACATTAAAAAGGGAAGTAAATGAAGGAGAAGAGGAAAAATGAAGAAACATACTTGGGAATGGAAGAAGTAAAGGAAGAAGTGAAGAAATAGAATAGAGAGAAGAAAATAAAGAAGGAGGAAATGGAAAGAAAGGGGGAAGGGGCTGGCCATGTATAGAAATAGGGTTAGGGTTAGGATTAGGTACAAAGTCTAAAATACCCTCAAATTAAGTTATCCAAACTAGGGTTTAGGTTTAGGGTTTTCTAAATGCATTCTAACTAATCCAAAACAACCCTGCTAGATAATTAAAAATAAAATAACTATTTTACTCCAATAAATAAGTCTGACAAGGATGTTGGTTGGGTCTGACAAGGGTCCACTAGGGTCTGACATGGGTCCAGACTAGCCAAAATCCTAAAATAAATACATGCATCTAATTAAATATTAATACAAATATTTATGATCAATACACAATTTACCAAATTAAAAAAAAATATCCTGCCCTGGAAGTAGGGTAGTGACAGTGAGCCTTCATTTCCCTAATAAGAAGGTCCCAAACCCACCTTCGATGCTAGTAACAAATAATAAAGATGACAAGCTCGAAGAGTATGTTGCGGCTCAGACTAATGTTCCTTCTTTTGATGATGTAATCCCCAATGAGGAGATAATGTAATGCCCCGTTCTGCGTAAAGATATTACTCTGGAATTCTAGAATTATCAGACATATGTGATACAAGATGTGCTGAAAATTGAGATATTTGGAGTGGTGACATAATCTTACTTAACTTGGCCGAGTAGAATATTTTACAGAGCATGGTTCGATTTTATGGTTATGCCAAGTTAGAAGACTGTGCATCATGTTAGATCATTCTTGAGGAATCGTGGGCGTAAGTGGGATCGAGACATGCAGACTATATTCGTATAAGTGAGTGAATATGTCCCTTCTCCTCTACTTCTTCATATCCTAATAAAATGGAATGCTAGATTACCTTATTGTGTTTCATTACTAAATGTTGTTGCTCTAGTTCACTTAAATATAATGATGCCTTATATTCAATGTTGTTGTAACCAATAAAATACATGATAGATAACTGCTAATATTATTGACACAAGAATGTTGTATTGTAATTCTTATATGAGAAAAGAAGTAACACTATGCAAACTACTTTACATGCTTGTAATACTGAAATAGAATATGGAAATATCTGTACAACGGTAAGTGCATCAGTGCACAGTAAATATGAAGGAAACACTTTATATGCGAGATCATAATTATAGTTTGGTACCACCAGGCCACGAGAAGGCATGTATGTTGGTACCTACGGCTTACCAACAAGAATAAGAAATAAGGACGTCTATAAGAACAAGAAAGTTCGATAATGTAAATATTTTACTTACGATTATTTGCCGTGTAATTTTTGCTTAAGATTTTATTTGTATAGAAGTTGCATGGTCATGGACAACTTGTACACAAGGTTTGGTAAGTTTCCTCGAATGAGATGCTAACCGTGACACCGGGATCATTCGGCCTAGGATAAAACATAGTTCTTTGGTAGTACTAGGTGTAAACGAGATATTCATTAGGGATCACAACCTCATGAATGTCGCTTCATACGCCCATCGAAGTCCTATTTGGCATGTCCGTCGTGATGCATAAATTATATCACCAATGACCCTCATATAATTAGGCTGCATATTGACGAGAACAATTATGCAGGCTTAACCGATCATTCGTAGGAACTCTACATAATGCTTATTGCATTGTTAATCCTTGTTTTATAGGGATACGACAAGTGGTCTGCTAGTAAGAATTGCTAATAAGCGATATGTGATATTTTCCACATATTCCATCTTTACTGTTGATTATATAACATGCTTTCACTATGTTGCTAAATATCCTGAATCCTGTCAAATGAACATAGTCTCTAATAGTAAGATCACATTTCTAATAACTGTATATTTCATATGATTACTTAGTATTGGTTTAGGTGAGTGGGCTAGTTTTTTCTCACTAGTACGCGATATGTACTGACCCACATTTGTTGGCATCCCCAGGTACTCAGTTGTAGGAGTGATTGAACTATCCCGAGGCATCAGAGTATTATTGGGATACGCAAAAGCTCTTCTTCCAATAGAGGCATCTTCTGTTATAAATGACATATTATATGAAATATTGTAATTCAGTTGTATCAGTAAGATTATACGCCAAGACGACAAGTAGCAATGTAAGCCAAAATAGTCAAGTATCAGTTATAATTCGAGAAGTTTTATAATCTGTTGTAAGCCATGTATTCCAATATTATCATCAATAAAGAGATGCTTTTCAATCTATTCTATTGTGACTTCAATTTGTTTGCTTATTTTCTCTACAATATTGATATTCTGAGATATACCATTACTTGTTTATCTTCTTGCCTTATATAAGTATAATATAGGCTTGTGCGGCATCACGCTCGGGGCTACTTATGATTCTTCGAAATTAGGGCATGACAAATTGGTACCAGAGCACGTTTACGTCCTTGGACTCGACTAGTTCTAAATCAAAGTTGCTTCTGTGAGTACTCAAAGATTATTTCGCGAGTACACAATAGTTGCTTCAGTGACTATTCCCAATTTCTTCTAATATTAGTCATAATCGCTTCGGTGCCTATTCAAAGTTTGCTTCTGTGAGTATTCAAAGTCGCTTCTGCGATTATCGAATTTGCAACTATGATCCTTCTGTATTACTTATTCTATAGTTCTAAGTGCTTCCACGACCGAAATTATTTGACCTCTTGGCTACTCATTAGATGTTCTATACAATTAGCCTAAATTTTGTGATGCCCTAGTTGTGATTCTTGAATTATAAATGATATTAAGAACCCAACGACTATTCTATGCCATAGAAAAATAATCGGTGATTAATATTTTACATGTGGAAATAAAGAGAATCAATATGTATGATTTAATCATTGTGATATGTGTATGAGTAACTTCTATAATTGAAATAAACAATAATGCCGAGTTAATTCATGTGTGATAGTTGGATTATGTTTCCTATTCGAGTAAGTGGTTATCATGATTGTGGTTGAGAATGCTACCATGTGAAGGTAGTGCGGAATAGATGTTGGATCATGGTAAGGACAATATGATTGTTAGGAATGGATTTATCTTTGAGTGGTATATATGTTTACCCTCTTAGTGATTCTTGTGTATGACTTTTCCATAACAATAATATTGAGCCTACCAGAAAGAATAGGGTAGTACCGAGACTTAGTCGGGAATGATGCCTTATTGTAATACGATGCGAGAGACCCTTGATAGTTGGATTTGAGTTATCAACATTAGACCCTCGATAGCTTGATGTTATATTGGGTAGCAAAAAAGAAAGAAGTATGAGATAGATACCTTAGCGAGGAACTGCGAGATGCATTATATAGTTAGACGATGACTTGAATCAGTTGGGAGGAAGTTTCAAATTTAGCATCGATGATTGAATGTAACTATCAATAAATATGTTGAATTATATATCAAATAAGAATGGTTGGAATTGATTAGAAGTCACAGGCGAGATATCACGTTCGGTTGCATGAGTTGAAAATTATGGGAAATTAATTACAATTGGGCCGAGTGTGTGGGAAAACTGTACCCTTCGACCCTAGGTCTGTAAATTTTTATTACATGCCTAACTTAACATGGGTAGCAGCTGTGAAGTAAGAATACTTGAACTTAAATTTGATGGATAATAATTAGTCAGCATATGAACTTGGTGGATTGTAATAGAATAATTGATGACCTTTATCGTACGGTACTATAAGGAAGTTCTTCATGAGACTTCGATAAATAGAAAAATGGAGCTTGTAGCTTATTTTTTTATATAACTTTATAGTCTCACGGGGGAAGCTCCCATGATTCTGTCATGACCCACACCCGATGTAAGGGCACGAGAACGTGGGTACGTCCAGCCTACACCGCAGCATCGACGGTAGAACGTTGTTTGGGTAAACTATACTATCTAACAATAATGATCATCAAGATATATAACGCAACTAATAAAATATGAATACTCAATCACAGAACTATAAGATGAAACAACGCACGAATATGATATAAAGAACTGAAGAGTCAAAATATAACTCATAAGACAGAAGATAATATCCCATGAGTCTCAAATGTAAAAGAATACCAACCGCCAAAGCTGGAGACAAATCCAGTACAAAATAAACCTATCTACTGAACTACATATAAAGTACCATTGGTCTCAACCAGGATGAGTCTCTCCTGAGCCACAGTCTCTAGATCTAAGCCAACTACGTCCTGAGGCCCATAGTGGGTGGGATACTACTCCTCAGTGTCATCTGGAAAAATATATCCAATCAAGATTAGAGCAAAGTACACCTCTAACAGCAGTTCCAATAAATGATAAAGACTATGTAACAGTAAATAAAGTGCATATACAATATGAATAGGGCATGATAGAAATATACAGGAATAAGAAAATACGAAAAATACATACAAGAGATATGAACATCATAAAAAGAACAAAGAAATACATCTAAGTTAGTGAGTACTAGTGACAACATGTGATCAGCTTGGGAACTTGCTCGGGAATCATGGCCTGGTTAATCATACGTATGGTGTATGATTAACACTATACAAAAAAAATAAGAGCTGCGGGGGTATGATCACATATCTACACTAAATACTCTCCGCCCTCGACTGGTATAGTGGATCCAACTATGACACGCCATGACACGAGATTCTATGAGAAGGGAGCTAATATTCTCATGAATCAATGTTCATATATGTACAAGAATAATGGCTCACACAAGAAATACGCCAGGAACTACTAGGAATAATATCTCATGACGGGATCCAGGAATACCAATCCGTGAAACCAAGTGTCAAGGAATCAAGGATATCTACACTAAATACAAAAAACATAGAGGATATCATAAACGTAAAACTGTCAGAGAATGTACTCGCTTAGAATCCTTTGAACAGTATCAAAGATATCTGAAATGGTGCCTCGAAGACCTAAATATGGAATATTATATCAATACAAGGTTTTGGACTGAATATAAATTAAACTAGTCCAAATCTAGGTCATTAGGCCAAGTCTACGTCAAAATAGTCAAACTAGGTCAACTCTAGGTTAACTAGTCAAACATGGTCAACTAATTATTTCTAGGATATACTAGTTAATATAGGTACTAACTATACTTTATATATACTATATAAAGTCTATATTATTAATATCTAACCATACCTTAGTCTATAACTACATTACCGTAATAATATAAGTATTTACCTTACCCTCACCAAACCTTAACCAATATTTGACCTATTACCAAGCTCTAACACTTGACCACGACACCAAGGTTCTTGAGTATCATGGTACCACTTATGAATAACACATGGCACCAAGGTATTACAACTACCTCACATTACCAACACCAGTACTCATGCTATCTACCCATATCATAATACTAACTTCACTTAAGTCTACCCTTACACTTGATACTCACCCTTAACTCACATTGATACATGGTACTATGGTACCAGTATCCCAACACTAGCCTCACTCCAATACCAACTCCCAATACTACATACCCAAGTATCTAATATACCTACACTCCATAACAAGTATCCTATTTAAGTAAACATATATAGACTCTAAAACCCTCAACCTCACTTCACTGATGTACCCAAACTCCAATCCAAGCCCTATCTAATGACTGGATACAGGTTTGATAGTGTTCAGGTCTCTATTACAATTAACACATCTAAATACCTGACCTACAGACCTTATCCAACCCCTCCTACTCACCCAAACCTGATATCTGGCCTGCACATCATTCTCCCTTTCATAGTTTAACAACTGAACCTAGTTGCTATTGCTCGAGCCTAGAACCTAAGTGCCTGAACTGAACCAATCATTATCACCTCTGCTGTAAAGCCTCCTATTGATGCTGTAGTGGTGCAAGACACTACTGTGCCCATTTTGCCAGCATACCTGATTACAGAAACTACTATTGCTAAATAATTCTATAATATTGTTATTCTAGTTATTGCTTTTACTGCCTAATACAGTGCTAATGTCATACCCCAGAATTATAATACTGGAGAGCGGGGGAGTGACTCTATAAACCATACCTTACAGAATACCAAAGTAAGCAATAATGTGCTAAGATTATTAAAAGATAAGGGGGTGCATGCTACAATCAAGTCACCTAGGGTCAAGAATATCTATGTCTCAATCATCAACCAAGAAACAATAAAAATGAACATGTAAGTTAAAATAGTTAGGCGTCCCTGATGCTCTATCAAAATGGTCATGAAACTAGTTATACATGATGGTACACTAGTGTATTATCAAGAGTACATGACTATAAGTCAGCCGCGGTCTGAATAATATATAATCATATAGAGAAACTAATATCAAGATAAACCGGCTAACAAGTACCATAGGCTAAACGCCAAAAGGTAAAAGAAAATGATACTCATAGTGGAGAAGAAGAAACCCACTCAAGTTCCTAGGCGGATATCCTTCTGGTGTGCGCCATCGATTAGATACAGGAGAGGATCCTTGGGCTCTGCTACTAAACCTGGCCAAACAAAACCAGCGGGGTTAGGCCCCGATAGCAAGTACCATAAAGGGGCACAAGTGAATGAAGCAAAGCCAATGAAGTACATAAAATAGAAAAAGTCTGTGCCACAACGGCAAGCGTATTACATTTCATCGGAGCAGTAGGACACCCTGTCATGACCCGTACCCGGTATAGTAGCACGAGAGCGTGGGTACGTCCAGCCTACGCCGTAGCATCGGTGGTAGAACACTGTCTAGGTCAATGCACTATCTAAACAATCTCGCACAAATATCCAACTCTATAAGGAGATACGTATAATCACAATATAATATGAACAACATACTCAATCACATAACTACAGCACGATAAGATATCAAAAAAATAAATAAAACATAACACAAGTCTAAATAGAAATAATCTAACTCAACAATAATATCCAAGTCTCAACAAGTATACCGGAGACAAATTCGGTACCAAATAAACTGCTAAAGGAAACTAACTAGATAACTAGTAATTTCGGCTAGACCTCCCAAAATCACAACTGAACTACCAGATCCAAGTCTGCAGCTACTCTCCCTGTGGTCCATAAAATGTCAAACACCAATCCTCTAAGGCATAGTCTGGAAAAATATTTCCAGTCAGGAAGGAGCAAAGTACATCTCAAATAACAGTTCCATTTAATTGATAAGGACTATAAAACAATAAATAGATAATGCTATATGCTGAGAGAAGGCAATAAATAAATGCAATGACAATATAAAAAGACAGGTAATATAAGCAATATGGTACAGTCAGTGCATATATGAAATGAAGAGAAAGAGCTACAATATCTTATACAGGTGATGTAGTATATGAAAATAAAATGAAGAACTGTAACTATTCTAAGTGTTTGAAATATCAGTCTATCATGTGATCAGCTTGGGACAAGATCAGGCTTGTTACATATGATTAGCTATGATTCATGTAAGGTCAGGCTAACCATTTGGTTAGCTATGATGCAAGTAATGGTCAGGCTAATCATATATAACAGGCTATGAGGCATGTAATGGTCAAACTGCACCCGACGTGAGGTGTGGGATAAGCTATGATGCATGTAGAGTTGGGTATGATCACATAATCTACTAATATTTTCCCCGCCCCCAACTAGTACAATGGATCCAACCATGACACATTACGATACACGATCAATATCCAATATATCATGTATAATGTCTAATATCAATGTCATATACAATGTCAATACGATAATCAATGTAACATCTCATGACTGCAGATCCAATCTATATACTAGTCCGTGTAGCATAGTGTCAAGAATTAGATGTAACATTTCTAGATACTGGAATTATAGAAATTATTAAATAATTAGAAATTATCAGAGAATGTACTCGCCTTGGGTCCTTAGTTGATAATACCAATGTCCTGTTCCAGAGTATCGTCTGAATGATCCAACAGTCCTATAGATATATCATAAAATATAATATTTGCATCAGTCGTTACTCTAACACAATCACAAATACATTGAACTCAGGGGCTACACTAGGCATTACACTGGTCAACTAGGGTCAAGTGTGCGTCTAATTGTGCGGGTGTCACGTCTATTATTGTTGTGAATTCAGACAGTCGGTGATACGGGTCTCGCTAGTACATCGGTGTACATATGGCGGCCTGCTAATAATTATAGGGTTATAGGTCAATGTAAATATGGGGTATCCGTAATTACACTCGGGTCACCTAGTACGTTTATCAATTAGCTTATATCATTAATTATATATATGTGCATACCAAATAATTACATACAAAAATATGTATAAGTGTATATATACTAAATAGAATTTTTATACTATATACATATGTTTATATATACATACCACATATTTATATATATACAACAACCAATATTTATGTATACGAAAGAATACGTATATATATATATATATATATATATATATATATATATATATATACATATATACCAATTTAATACATATACTATATACCTGTAAATATATGTATATATATATATATATATATATATATATTAATATATTTTATTGAATACGTATATACTAATTTGAAAATTATACTATATATATATGTATATGTGTATACATACGAATCATACATATACTAATACATATACTACATACATGCATACACCCATACACCAAATACGTACACGCGTACGTGTACGCGAGGGGGGAGAACCGAACCTGTGTGCGTGCACGACGACGACGGGGATGACGACGGTGTCCACGACGACGACGAAGACGAAGGCGACGACGACGACGAAGACGAAGGTGACGATGACGAGGATGGCGAAGACGATGACGAAGGTGGGGATACTGGTGGAAGGGGCTGGTGGTGAACGGCAGCGGGTCACTGGACGGCCGGACTGATGATGGCGGAGGGAGATGGTGGTACGGGGGGTGGCTGGCGGTGAACGGGGTGGTGATGTAAGGTGGTGGTACTGGTAGTGTAGTCCAGGCGGGGAGGCTCGGCTGAGGGGCCTGGCCGGAGTGATATTGGAGGGAGGAGGCTGGTGGTTCGGGGTGGTGATGCTGGTGGCACCGGTGGTGTAGGGTGTTGGAGAGTGGTGGTGTAATGATGGCAGCGGAAGGAGGGAGCTCGGGAATAGGAGAGGAAAGCAGGGTGGTTCGACTGAAGGTGGAGCGGGGTCGGGGAGAGCTTCAGGCGGGGGAGGCTCGGCTGAGGGGGAGGTCTCGGGGTGGTTCAGGATCGGGTGAGGCGAAGGTAAGGTTTGGCCACCGGGGAAGGAAGTAGTAGGAGTCGTGGGAAGAAGAAGCTCGGGTTGGGCTGGTTTGGATCGAGGCGAGGCCGGGTGGAGCTCGATCGAGTGCTGCTAGAGTAGGAGGCCGGCCGGGGAAGAAACAGTGGCCGAGGTAAAGGGAGGTCGTCGGAGATGGAGGAGGAGTGGGGTGCAGTTGGTGGTGGGATCGCGTATGGGGTGGACGTTAGACCGGGTGTAGGGAGGTTGGCTGGCCAAAGTTTGGGGCCGGTTCAGCTGATGGTGGTGGAGTTGGTTTTATTCCCCCCCCCCCCCCCCCCCCATTTTCTTTTTAAAAGGAGGAGGAGAAGAAAAAGAAGAAGAAGAAGAAGAAGAAGAAGAAGAAGAAGAAGAAAAAGGGAAGAAATAGAAAAGAAGAAGGAGGCTACAGTTGTGAGGAGGGATGAGAGAGAAATGGGGGTTTCCCAAGGTGTGGGGATTAGGGCATGCTTGGGAAGGGTACATTGAAGAGACATTAAATAGGGGATGTGATGTGGGAATGTGTGGTGATGATGAGCCCCATTTTGAATGGATGGCCAGGATTTGACATGAGAGAAATTATTCATGCAAGGATAGGGTTGGGTTGACTAGTCAAATATTAGGGCTTCTACATTTGGTTTGAACCAATGGAATATTGACACCTAATACACCATTTATAATAAGCCCCCTTAAATTTGGGTATTTGTACAGACACATAAAATGATGAAAAATTGGTGGAGGAATTGGTGTTTGGTATTTTATAGGGTGAGGGGGTATTGTGTGTTGTGTATGGGCTTAATGAATAGGGTATTTGGATTAAATTGGGTTAAAATTGGATTAGTCAAAGTTGGTATCCCCAATTTAATTAGAAACAAATGCAAGCGATGTTCTAAAATTAATTCAAGGTACATGGGGCTAAAATTAGGTTGGGACACAAGTATCATTAGTGAAGAAGACTCAGAATAGAATACTATCCTAATTTGGGTTGCACGAAGATGGATCGAGATTGTGTCAAATTTTGATTGGAGCGCACAACGATACAAAGTTGAATTTTAGTTAGAAATTAAATAAATGTCTGCGACGAATATTATGCGACTAAAATGAAGCACAAGAGAGCATAATTATGAGTTACACAAAGGTCATGAAAGATGTAGGCTGGGTGTCAATCTTGGACCCTTTAATTGGTTCGGCTAAACGGGTTGAGTTGGTGTCTCAAAATTGATGGCAATGACACAGGTGCGCGACACAAGATTAAATAATGAATTTCGAATACGGAAAGTTATACAATTAAATTAGAGCACAAAGGATTATGATTTTGAGTGATGGAAAAGTCTAGCGCCTAAATTGGCGTGTCAAGTCTAGAATTCAATAACTTGTTAGAAATTATGGGCTAAGGCTGGGCTCCGAATATTACAACAACGGTAGGGTGTAACAATCACGGTAATTAATTACAATCTCAATAATTTAAATCCTGAATAATACAAATTAAATTCATAATCCTATCATCCGGTCAGGTGTTCATCTAGTGGGCTTCTAGGTCAAGTCTACTAGCTCAAACATTAAGAACACTGTATACAATATATATGTAAATACACATCTTATTTAAATTAAATACACGTATCATGCAATCATTTAAAAATAACTACCATAATATTAATAATATATAAAAAGTCAAAAATACCCCTATTTTCAGAATGTGGTAGTGACAAGTCTATCCTCCTTAAAAGAATTTTGTCTTCAAAATTTAAGATCCTCAATAGTAGTATTACTCATTATATATATTTTTCATCAAAATTTAAATTCATCAAACCTATAATCATAAAGTAAATCCATATTGTTATTTCACAAAATTTCTCAAAATTCTATGAATATCATATTCCTAAAAATCCTCAAATTAAGAATCAAATTCAATTCTTATCACAATCTCCTCCAAAATTTTAAGTTCATATCTAAATACTCGAAATTTAATATCCAATCCTCTAATTTAAATTCAATCAATGCACACTTTTATAAATTGAGAAATCACATCTAAAAACACTAATCCATAAATCTAATCAATGCATATTTATAAAATCTAATTTCTCATCCAGGAAATTGAATTCAAATACTAATCCATTAATGATCTTATTCCTTGATTTCTTTTTTTCCATAAAATACTCAACAATGAGATACTTATGGAATCTTCAAATGCAACATTCATAATATAAATTTTTAAATTCATATCTTGCAATCAAATAAATATAATGATAATCTCCTTAATTTCCTCTAATTTTAATGATAATTTCAATCATATTTCAATCTTCATAAAATTAATGATTCATCAATTCTGCCATATTAAATTCTTAACTCTTTATTTAAATTAATATTCTATCCTCGAAATTTAAGGCACATTGTCTCTCTTTGTCAAATCATAATCTTTTCATTAATTCTTTTACTACGGTCAACTCTCAACAATCAAAGTCTGAGAGAATCCTACCTATAGTCATACAACATACAATACAACACGCAATCTAGATAAAATATGCAATCTAGATGAAACATTCATGGTTATGGTCTCTTTTGTCATGGTATTGCAGTCTCTGTCGGGGTGTACTACCAGCTATATTCTAGCAAGAGAATCATTGATACATGCTACGGTACTAAGGGATCGAGCAATCAATCAAATAGATGGGAAAGGGAACGGAAGGAAAGAACAAAATACAGTCTTCTAACCCATTACTGGGACATCTTCAACCTCTATCATACACTTAACTCTGGCACATTTATTCATAAATTCCTGTCCCTATACACTGATACCCATCTCATCTAATCACTAGTCCACAAGATATCCATGGATACATCCATATTACACATATATGTCTATTAATACCAAAATCTGATACCAAGGATCTCTTAACATAATCATCGGCCGAATGATGCATCCAAAGTTTGATACCTCTATCCCTTTAGGTACCACAGTTTCTACTACAAGCACACTCACAGCTAGCTCTCTTACTTACTACAATTGTTTATACTATTTATTCTTTTTACTCAAGTGCACGCCAAGTGCAACACAATACACTAAGTACTACTCCTTCTAATTTAACTCTAGATGGACACCCAAGTCTGTTTGCAGTGCCATCTCAAGCATTCTCTAACCAATAGATCCTTACACATGCACATCAACCACTCATATACTGTTATACATTTCTTACCCACCATAAAATTAATCCTCAAAATAAGATCATCAATGTTTAACTTCTTGAATAATTTAAAATAAAATATATATACTTCCCTCAAAAGTCAAATATTTACATATCAAAATAGAATTTTAATCACTTCCCAAAAATCTCTATAGCTTTGACTATGTTTATTGAATTGAATTTGAATCCTCAAAAATTTAATAACATAGAATCTCAACTCCTCAAAATTCTTAAAAATTGAAATTCATTTCCACTCTTCAATTTTAAATCCACAAGTATACATATAAATACTCACAGTCTCTAATACTAAAGGTACACTCAAATACACCCATTGTCTACAACTCTCAACTGTGTACTAAAATTTGTACTGCCCGAATTATTTGCACTATTTCTTCCAAATGATCAAAGTTATCGTCACACGTATTTTCTCCAATGAGTTTCTGTCTATATTAACTGATACACTAATCTAACATTATCATACAAGGCACTTACTGTTACTAGCATATTGCTCAACTAATCCTCTATATAGAAACATTAATACTCTTGGCATGGTAACACTGACTTCATTATTAGATTACCTCGTCACACTTATTAGAACCTCTCAAAGGCATGCATATGATTCTATATCTCGATTGATGTATACGTATCTTTTCTTAATTCTTTTACAGTCTGTTATACTAGTCTGTGATACACTTCATACCTTGCACGATCCATATTGATATTCCTCAACCCATGGCATCTTATTAATACCTTTTATGCATGTATATTTCTTTACTCTTAACACCCCTCAGTATCAATCATTAAATTGAACATCATGCTCCATTAATCTTTAACACAATTCTTTGATACTTAATTGTTTACCTAGATCATCCAATTACATAAATTAATGACTATCCAGGACTGGCATGCTGATTCTGATACTTACTATTGGAACCTTCACTGATACTCTTTTCTTCTTCTATCTATGGTGCCAATACTAACTATAACACACCTATCATAGAACTATTGCTACAAGGTACTATGCTATGGGTTAACTCTAGATTAATGCCTACTACTCACATGTCCAACTAGGAAACACTTACAAACTCACAAGAAATACTCAGTCAATACTAATACTCAAGACATGGACCTAATTGCAAGTCATAAATTATCATACTAATAAGGATCCTCAAGAAAGAAGCTCAAAATGAACTGGATTAAGGAATAAAAATATATCTACTGCTAGCAACAAAAGGAAGCGATGGAACAAAGTCCTGTAATAACGAAAATAAATAAGTATTGAGATAAGACTTTAAGAACCAATTTAAGATATAACCTGATAATCATACACGTCTGTCCAAAATTATGACACTCAGAATCCTCGCCACGCCAGTAAGCATAGATGCGATAAACGACAGGTTCCGTAACTAAGGTATACAACTCTATAATTATGTCATCTAGAATTCTTGCCACGCCAACCGGTATGGATGCGAGAGACTCTAAGTTTCATAATTACAGTATGTACATCCAAGTCAGGTTCCTACATTCTCGTTACGACAGCTAATATGGCTGCGATAAACTCTAAGTTCCATAACCAAAGTAGACGTTTTACCTTTCTCACTGTCCTCATCAATATATGCCATCAGATGATACCATAAATTTTAGCCCATAAAATTCATCTCGATATGAAATTAACTCAACAACGATACCAAAAATTAAATTTAACAACTGGTCAACAGAATCAAACTCAACAATGATACCAAGATTTAAATTTAACAACTGATCAACAAGAATCAAGTTCAATAACAACAAGCGAGAGTGGACGGAAAAAAGGAAAAGATTTAAATTGGGAAATTATAATAAGATTCTCAAGGGGTCGTTCCAGGAATCTCCCAAGAATTTTTGTGATTGAGTATCCTGTCTCATCCTTGTATCCTATGTCCTATATTCTATAGCAGGCACGTAGTAGTACAACTAAGACGTTGCACTACCACGATATCGCACAACTTGTGAAGTCAGACCTGCATGGGCCACCACTAAAAATGTGTCACAATCCGCACCCGGTATAGGGGCACGAGAGCGTGGGTACATCTAGCCTACACTGCAGCATCGACGGTAGAATGTTGTCTAGGTCAATGCACTATCTAAACAATCTTGCACGAGTATCCAACTCCATAAGGAGACACGGATAATCATAATATAATATGAACAACATACTCAACCACATAACTACAGCACGCTAAGATATCGAAGAAATAAATAAAATACAACACAAGTCTAAATAGAAATAATCTAACTCAACAATAATATCCAAGTCTCAAAAAGTATGCCGGAGACAAATTCGGTACCAAATAAACTGCTAAAGGAAACTAACTAGATAACTAGTAATTTCGGCTAGACCTCCCAAAATCATAACTGAACTACCAGATCCAAAGTCTGCAGCTACTCTCCCTGTGGTCCATAAAATGTCGGACACCAGTCCTCTAAGGCATAGTCTGGAAAAATATTTCCAGTCAGGAAGGAGCAAAGAACATCTCAAATAACAGTTTTATTTAATTGATAAGGACTATAAAATAATAAATAGATGATGTTATATACTGAGAGAAGGCAATAAATAAATGCAATGACAATATAAAGAGACAAGAAATATAAGCAATATGGTACAGTCAGTGCATATATGAAATAAAAAGAAAGAGCTACAATATCATATACAGGCGATGTAGTATATAAAAATGAAATAAAGAACTATAACTATTCTAAGTGTTTGAAATATCAGTCTATCATGTGATCGGCTTAGGACAAGATCAGGCTTATTACATATGATTAGCTATAATTCATATAAGGTCAGGCTAACCATTTGGTTAGCTATGATGCAAGTAATGGTCAGGCTAATCATATATAACAGGCTATGAGGCATGTAATGGTCAGGCTGCACCCGACGTGAGGTATGGGGTAAGCTATGATGCATGTAGAGTTGAGTATGTGTAAGCCCCCTGATTTTTCAAAAAAATTCAATTTAGATTTTTCATAATTTTCTGGAATTTTCTGGGAATTTTCTGTAATTAAAACCTAGGTATTTTATGATTAAAGGTTTTTTAAATAATGTTAATTAATATTAAAATATTATAAAAATAATATTTTATGGTGTAAAATGGAAAACCGGACATAAGATAATTTTTGGTGAATTTATTGGACTCCGAAAACAGTTTTAAAATCCTAAAAGCTATTGGATATCTAAACCAAACCAGACTGAACCGAACCAAACCAAACCTGACTGAACCAAACCAAACCAGCATAATGGGTCGGGTCGGATCCGAGTCAAACCCGACCCGGACCTGAAACCCAAATTGGAAACCCTAACCTACCGGATTTCACTGTAGCGGCTATTTAAAGCTGCCTCGGCTTCCGTGCACCGCCCCGCCGCCAGACCTCTTTCTCCCTCTCATCTCACCGTTGCCGCCGCCCTACGGACTCCGCCGGACGCAGTCGACATCCCCTCGAGCCGCCCAGACCGACTTCCCTTTCTCCCTCTCCGGCGGTCGATGACTCCGCTCAGCCGAGTGCCACCCCTTCGACGACTCCGGCCCCTGCACCTCTCGACCCCGATGCTTCTCCTCCGTCCCCGATCATCGGCTCCACCCACAGCAGCCCCAAGCCGCTGTCGACCTCGCCGCTGCCATCGTAAGCTTCTCTCCGCCGGTCGACGTAGCCCTAGCGACGGACACAAGAGTCCTCGACCTGGACGCGAGCAGCAGGATCCCACAGCAGACACAGGACACGAAGTAGACGACCCGGACACGAGAATTCAGACTTCTCGGAGCCCTATTCAGGTAACGTTTTCTCTCACCTCGTGATTCCATTTTTGATTTCGTCTGTTACAACGCATAGACTGTATAACCCCCTCGATGCCCGTGCAACCCGCTCGGTGCATCGCGTCCTGTGGTGATCGCGAACCGCGATCCAAAAACAGGAAAACCAATACCCTGTTTCACCCCGGAACTGAGTGTGCCCCACCAAACGGAATGACTTGGTCGCGCGCGATCTTCACCGAAACGTGCGCGTCATCGATACGGACGTGTGGGATTTCGTAGAAGTTGATTTGGATGTGCGTGCACACCGGAATCAACGCGTATCCGCCGACAACGCCCCGTATCCGCCTATTCTAGAATGCGCTGTAATTTTCTGTACACGTGTCGGATCGAGACGAAACTTACGCCATCGGACTCGTAGCAATACACTGGTCCTGTGACCCAAGTTTGGTTTGATTCTGAGAACGTTGACAAAATCGCGTATCGTGGGCCCTACAAGCTCCACTTGACGGGCGATTTTGTGATCGGCTCATCGGAATCTAATTCTGGAAGTTCCATTGGGTTTATATCATTGTTCCTGACTTGTTGACACTAAGTTTGACTAATTTGGAGACCTTTGACCCTGACACATTTTTTGGTGCAAAGTGGCCCACATATGGACCCCGCTTTGACCCGGAAATGTCATTCTTGCCCCTGTGTCCAAATTGGACGTAAGGACAGGCGTTTCTAGCTATTTGATATCTTCTGAGACTGTTGGTAATGTTTATTACAGCTTTTGGAGAAGTACATACAGGATCCACTGATACAGGGACAATTGTTGGTATTCAAACCCCAGGCAAGTGTACCTTGCCAAAACTTGCAGTTCTTGTTACATATTTTTTTGACTTATATATATATATTGTTGTACATGCTTGACCTAGGACCGTGTGACTTTACTTAGCGTCCAATTAACAGTCGGGTGCCAACACCGTACGCGGCGTTGTGTATTGTCATCTAGACATGGATACCGAGACCCTATATTTCTCGTACTTGTCCTATCAAGTACATCATAACCCAGGACACTTGACACTATTCATGAGACAGAGTCTTCTTGAGATATTTATGGTGATTCTGTATAGGAATACAGGTTATGACTTAGACATTATATCTATAGACATTAGATGACTTGCTGCATTAGATATGATTGTGCGTGACATGGACATGGTGCATCATGGACATGAGACATATGATTACATTGGGTGGGGAGAGACACACAGGCTACAGGTTGATTATATATATTATGACAGCATTTCAGTCTCTCTCTGAGCTAGACAGCTGCCGGCGTCTCAGTCTCTCCCTGAGCTAGACGACCACATGATATCACTCCTACCGGCTCCCGACACAGAGCTTGTAGTGGCTTCAGCCTGAGTTTTAGTGTTGCTCTCATCTTGCATATCACTTAGCTGGTTATTTAGTATTTTCCTATTATTTCATTTATTGCTGGAGAGACACACAGGCTACAGGTTGATTATATATTATGACAGCGTCTCAGTCTCTCTCTGAGCTAGACAGCTGCCGGCGTCTCAGTCTCTCCCTGAGCTAGACGACCATATGATATCACTGCTACCGGCTCCCCGACACAGAGCTTGTAGTTGTTTTAGCCTAAGTACTGGTGATGTTCTCACTGGCATTTCACATATATGGTTACACATTTACCCTATTTATTCCATTCACTATTGCACTGCATTTATTTTGGCTTGAGTTATCTTATACCTTGCTATGTCCCCTGAGGACCTGGATCTGGATTATGTCCCCAGGATTAGCAGAGGAGATCCACCCAGAGTTATACAGTATAGGAGCATTAGCAGAAGCAGAAGCAGGAATAGGAGCAGACACTGGAGCAGTACCAGATTCAGTAGACGAGTGATCACCGAGGTTATCTTCTGAGTATATACTGTTCCATACTCAGTATTTGCTGTAGTTACCTTTATTCTTGTATCTTGACAGATGTATCAGACTCATTAACGGGTTATTTCCCGAGATTATATTTTATTGAGATTGATCTTGCTTTATGATTCTGATATTGTTGTATTCATTTCTGTGGATGAGATTAGTATATTTAGACCCTTATTGTTGTACTACAGCTTAAGTATGCCCTGATGGATCCATTAAATTGGGTTTGTCCATCGGTGCGTACTGCTGGCCATTGCCATGTGTCTGGTCCCTCGATATTTTGGGACTAGGGCGTGACAGTATGATCACATAATCTACTAATATTTCCTCCGCCCTCATCTAGTACAGTGGATCCAACCATGACACGTTACGATACACGATCAATGTCCAATATATTATGTACGATGTCTAATATTAATGTCGTGTACAATATCAATACGATAATCAATGTAACATCTCATGACTGTAGATCCAATCTATATACTAATCAGTGTAGCACAGTGTCAAGAATCAGATATAATATTTCTAGATACTGGATTTATAGAAATTATCAAATAATTAGAAATTATCAGAGAATGTACTCGCCTTGGGTCCTTAGCTGGTAATACCAATATCCTATTCCAGAGTATCGTCTGAATAATCCAACAGTCCTATAGACATATCATAAAATATAATATTTGCATCAGACATTACACTAACACAATCACAAATACATTGAACTCAAGGGCTACGCTAGGCATTACACTGGTCAACTATGGTCAAGTGCGCGTCTAATTGCGTGGGTGTCGCGTCTTTTATTGCTGTGAATTCAGACAGTCGGTGATACGGGTCTCGCCAGTACGTCGGTGTACATATGGCGGCCTGCTAATAATTACAAGGTTACAGGTCAATGTAAATACGGGGTATCCATAATTACACTCGGGTCGCCTAGTACGTTTATCAATTAGCTTATATTATTAATTATATATATGTGCATACCAAATAATTATATACAAAAATATGTATAAGTGTATATACACTAAATAGAATTTTATACTATATACATATGTTTATATATACATACCACATATTTATATATATACAACAACCAATATTTATGTATACGAAAGAATACGTATACTGAATATATATATATATATATATATATATATATATATATATATATATATATATATATATATATATATATACATATACTAGTAAAAATATACATATACTATATTTATATATATATATATATATATATATACCAATTTAATACATATACTATATACCTGTACATATATGTATATATATATATATATATATATATATATATATATATATATATATATACTAACATATTTTATTGAATACGTATATACTAATTTGAAAAATATACTATATATATGTATATATGTATACATACGAATCATACATATTACTACATACATACATGCATATACCCATACACCAAATACGTACACGCGTACGTGTACACGAGGGGGGAGAACCGAACCTGTGTGCGTGCACAACGACGACGGGGATGACGACGGTGTCCACGACGACGATGAAGACGAAGGCGACGACGACGATGAAGACGAAGGTGACGATAACGATGACGAGGATGACAAAGATGACGACGAAGGTGGGGATGCTAGTGGAAGGGGCTGGTGGTGAACGGCAGCGGGTCACTGGACGGCCGGACTGATGATGGCAGAGGGAGATAGTGGTACGGGGGGTGGCTGGCGGTGAACGGGGTGGTGATGTAGGGTGGTGGTACTAGTAGTGTAGTTCAGGCGGAAAGGCTCGGCTGAGGGGCCTGGCCGGAGTGATGCTAGAGGGAGGAGGATGGTGGTTTGGGGTGGTGATGCTGGTGGCACCGGTGGTGTAGGGTGGTGGAGAGTGGTGGTGTAATAGTGGCAGCGGTAGGAGGGAGCTCGGGAAGAGGAGAGGAGAGCAGGGTGGTTCGACTGAAGGTGGAGCGGGGTCAGGGAGAGCTTCAGGCGGGAGAGGCTCGGCTGAGGGGGAGGTCTCAGGTTGATTCAGGATCGGATAAGGCAGAGGTGAGGTTTGGCCGCCGGGGAAAGAAGCAGTAGCAGCCGTGGGAAGAAGAAGCTCGGGTTGGGCTGGTTTGGATCGAGGCGAGGCCGGGTGGAGCTCGACCGAGTGCTGTTGGAGTAGGGAGTCGGCCGAGGAAGAAACAGTAGCCGAGGTGCAGGGAGGTCGTCAAAGATGGAGGAGGAGGGGGTGCAGTTGGTGGTGGGCTTGTGTATGGGGTAGACGCTCGACCGGGTGTAGGGAGGTTGGCTGGCCGGAGTTAGGGGCCGGTTCAGCTGATGGTGGTGGAGTTGGTTTTATTCCCCCCCTTTCTTTTTAAAAGGAGGAGAAGAAGAAAAAGAAGGAAGAAGAAGAAGAAGAAGGGAAGAAATGGAAAAGAAGGAGGAGGCTACGGTTGTGAGGAGGGATGAGAGAGAAATGGGGGTTTTCCAAGGTATGGAGATTAGGGCATGCTTGGGAAGGGTGCATTGAAGAGACATTAAATAGGAGATGTGACGTGGAAATGTGTGGTGATGATAAGCCCCATTTTGAATGGGTGGCCAGGATTTGACATGAGGGAAATCATTCATGCAAGGAGAGGGTTGGGTTAACTAGTCAAATATTAGGGCTTCTCCATTTGGTTTGAACCAATGGGGTGTTGACACCTAATGCAATATTTGCAAATAAGTTCCCTTAAATTTGGGTATTTGCACAGACACATAAAATGATGAAAAATTAGTGGAGGAATTGGTATTTGGTGTTTTGTAGGGTGAGAGGGTGTTGTGTGTTGTGTATGGGCTTAATGAATAGGGTATTTGAATTAAATTGGGTTAAAATTGGATTAGTCAAAGTTGGTATCCCCAATTTAATTAGAAATAAATACAAGCGATGTTCTAAAATTAATTCAAGATACATGGGGCTAAAATTAGGTTGGGACACAAGTATCATTAGTGAAGAAGACTCAGAAAAGAATATTATCCTAATTTGGGTTGTACGAAAATGGATCGAGATTGTCTCAAATTTTGATTGGAACGTACAACGATACAAAGTTGGATTTTATTTAGAAATTAAATAAACGTCCGCGACGAATATTATGCGACTAAAATGAAGCACAAGAGAGCATAATTATGAGTTACACAAAGGTCATGAAAGATGTAGGCTAGGTGTCAGTCTTGGACCCTTTAATTGGTTCGGTTAAACGGGTTGAGTTGGTGTCTCAAAATTGATGGCAACGATACAGGTGCATGACACAAGATTAAATAATAAATTTCGGATACGGAAAGTTGTACAATTAAATTAGAACACAAAGGATTATGATTTTGAGTGATAGAAAAGTCCAGCGCCTAAATTGGCGTATCAAGTCTAGAATGCAATAACTTATTAGAAATTATGGGCTAAGGCTGGGCTCCGAATATTGCAACAACGGTAGGGTATAACAATCACGGTAATTAATCACAACCTCAATAATTTAAATCCTGAATAATACAAATTAAATTCATAATCCTATCATCCGATCAGGTGTTCATCTAGTGGGCTTCTAGGTCAAGTCTACTAGCTCAAACATTAAGAACACTGTATACAATATATATGTAAATACATATCTTATTTAAATTAAATACATATATCATGCAATCATTTAAAAATAACAACCATAATATTAATAATATATAAAAATTCAAAAATACTCCTATTTTTAGAATATGGTAGTGACACACCCCTACAACTAAACAAGGATAAGAGGTGCTGCACTACTCCGAGACAGGGTACGATTAATGAATTATGAATACGATAAAGATGTAACACATCAATAATAATCCAGGACACACATACCATAATACAAGCTAAGATATATGTATAATATATAGCTTCGATACATGACTTATTGTGACACATTGGCGCAACCCTATAACCAAACAAGGACAAGGGTTGAACCGTCGCACTATAATAGTTCATGTCCCTAGACTACCAGCACATACTCATTTAATCGGCTAATCAATCCTACGGCTTGATACATGGAGTCTGGGTTATCCTAGAGATATTATGCATATAAGAATCCTCAGATCTAATCAGGTACTAGCAGAGTTAGCCGATCCACAAGTCACCGTATAGCATATAGTAGTATGCATCATTCCCTCGTAAGGCCACCGTGCTAAGATCGCATATAACACATAGTATCATATAATAGTCGTATATTGCCATCCACTAATGAGGATTTAAACAATATCCATGGGGACTAGCCTGCACACCCCAATTCAGATGATTTGAGGTGGCTAGTTAGACACGAGCTCGAGATTCTATTCCCTCCCAATGCTCTACAAGTTTAGTTGTCTAGTTAACCCTAATGTTAACTGGAATCTCATGGTATTGTCATATGATATTCCCCTTATATGATGTACCATAGTACGACTACGCTAGATAAGAACCCACTTTGTCACTTAATAGTTTAATTTGGATTCACCCCAGTATGATGCAATAATCAACAGATGCTAGCCACGCTTTGGTTGTTGACCCACATACCATGCCCGTGCTGGAGAATTAATATAATAATATTATATGTCTCATAGTATAGGAGGCATTCTTGATGTACAACGCAAAATATGTAATCTTATTGCACATAGCAAGTTATGTCGTATCTCAGTGCACATTTATAATACATGTACCCATAGCACGTAGTAATTATATCGGCACTGATACAAGAAATCGGGTCGAATCACCAAACTTGTAGTTGGTCATATGAGTCTTATCCCATAGGGACACTTGGTCAAAATATAATCTCCTCAAATTAGGTAAACCGACTATCGATCAATAACTTTGCCGCCGAATGTAAGTAAGGAAAAAAAGTATGAACCATACTATAGCAGATCCATAATCCGTAAACCAAATAAGGACCGGGATTGCAGAACGTCTCCCGAGCAGAACCACACCCCTCACTCCCCCGAGCAGAACCACACCCCTCACTCTATCCGACGAACAAAGGATAAGTTAATCTACTAGTCTGAGTTCACTTTGGGTGACCACATGGCCTACTACAGCATATAATTATACTATGCACATAGTCAGTTCTAGCACATAGCCAAGTCTAGCACAGTCTGGTTACTAAGTCCATTTCGTCCTTAGGATCAATAATAAGCAATTGTTAAGACCAACCATATAGAACAAAGAAATATTTTATATAAAACAAGTAAACTCAAGAAATCATTGAACGTGTACATAGATTACTAGGGTCGCATAGGATCACATGCTCACACGAGAAGTGCACGCATGAATTACCATATGGGTCAGACCGCATGCACTGATCAGGCGCATGAGCACTGGCCGCATGGACGAGCTAGCCGCATATGTCTCCAGGCCGCATGGACTATTTGCCGCATGAGGCAGGTGCCGCATAGGGGTCGGTTCCGCTTAGAGTCAAGACAAAGTCCACTCCTTGGAACAAGTATCAAAGTAACGTGCATTAAATGTGTGTTAGTGAAGTAACATAAAGAGTAATATGACATAAAGTGTGATGTAATATAAAGTGTGTCAGAAAGAAAAGATAAAATTATAGAAATATGCGTCAAGGATGTGTCAAAGTTCAGAGTCATGAGTCCAAGGGAAGGTGGCTGCATGCTCTACTTGTCGCATAAGTTCGATTTTGCATTGAGTTTCTTTTGGACTTAGCAAAGTTCTTAATCGTTCAGCGAGTGAATGCACAAAGTATTCCAGGATACTTATGTAAATTAGTAGTCATGCGTCCAATAAGATGGACGCATACGGTTGGCTATGCGGCAAAGAGTCCAGCCGTATAAGGATCATGTCGTATGGAAGTATCGGTCGTATATTGCGCTGGCAGCATGAGAACTTCGTCTTTTCCAGATAGCAAGTTCAGTCATAGCAGAAAAAGCTCCAAAAACTCAAAAAAAAATTCATAGAAACTTTATTTTAAGTCCAAATCAAGTGAAACAAAAGCCAAAATGCTCGAAATAAAATGCTCTAACATAAGGAACAATTATTTTTCAAAAATACTAAGTTTTAGTAGATCAAAACAAAAAAAACTCAGACCACATACAAATCTAAATTTTGAAACTCAGATCTACAAGAATCTATATATCAAAATCCAAAACTCCAAAAACTAAATATGACCAGTAACTCAAGAAGGACATTTTTTATCAAATACATTTTTTAAAACAATATATATATAAAAATATAAAATCTATGGCTTTACCACTTTGAGCAAGATGTACTTTCCTTGGTGGACTAACAAACCTCTTCCTAGGGCTAGGGCTAGGGCTAGGGCTTCGGCCAATTGGAGTTCTTGAGGGAAGGAGGAAAAAGAAAGAAGAAGAAAAGTAGAAATGAGGAAGAATGAGAGAGGATAGAGAAAACTACATATATATACCAAGTGGAGAAATGAGGTTAGCCCTAGGATTAACTTATGACACTATCCAACCAATCTCAACCATCCAAAATAGACTTAGTGGTTCCAAGAGTAAACCGGGTCTAGTATCCATCCTATATACGGGTCCTAGCATGGATTTATGACAATTGCCAAGATGTTCACTACTGGTCTCAGGCAGTCTCCCATAATAAACATGAATATAATTAAATAAATACAACATAATTAATGAGAACCTACATGTAAATACAACATGAATACATCTACAGAGAAAATTTTAAATATCATAAATTCAAGAAATACCAAATCTGGGACCGGTGTGACATCTCTACCCACCTTAAAAAAATTTATCCTCAAAATTTGTCAGGCTAGTCGAGCTGATCTCCTAGCAATAAAATTCATAGACCAAACAGAAGACTCATAATTCAATCAGGAAACTCATGATCCATAAAATCTCATGAACTACCGAATCTCATAAACTACAGCTAACTGAATACCAAGCATAACAAAATAGGCAGGTAAATAAAGCAACAACAAGATAAATAAAGGTGCAAGCAATCCACACAATCAAAAGGAAAGAGAAAGAACATGAAGCATACATATACATATGCCTCCCAATCAGTCAAAATAGGAACCCATCCTTGCTGGCCTATGCTGACTCCAAAAAGTAGACACGGATCAAGTCTCGAGATAAATCGGTACCAACGACTTAGTTAAGAACATGACTCTGCCCAGGACGTATCTTCGTAGTCGGGACATATGACATACATCATGTCTTACGAGATACGAAGGCAGATGAGTGAGACAAAAGATTATCTCCAATCGCAGAATATATATATGAAACCCAAAAATAGATAAAACTGGAAGAACTCAAATCTCACCCTCGACTTGACCACCTTCTGCTAACATCTATTCTAGCATGCCAAACTCAGCTTGCTCACGTCTCAGTGCTACTGGAACTCTATCATGAGGATGTCTCTGCTGACAAAACTAACGTTGCCTCAGGTGAAACACTTGTACTTGCGTCAACATCGAACGTTGGGCTAACGACCGTACTGCTAAAACTGGCTCTTGATATGGAACTGCTCCTGGAGCTGGCAACGCTGGAAATTGTTGATAAGATTCTTCCTGCCTCTATATTTATGGGCAAGTAGCTATCATATAGTTGAAACTCTCACATCTCAAGAATCTTCAACTTGCCATCCTACATACATCCTGAGTGTGACCCCTTTTGCCATAATAGGTACATCCTACTGGATTCACTGGGTATTATTGATGTTGTCTTGGCTGTTGTTGCCAAGTTGTCATTATCTCATCTAATGCCACTAGCCTTCGTGGTGTCAAATCATGAATACGAATTTCGGGTGTCGGTCCTCTACCTGTATTATGGGCATGGGACTTCTTATGCCCTCCAGTCCTTGAAGCTAACCTCTGGATGGTAATATCATGTCTCCTGGTTGCTATCAATGTGACATCGAATGTGTGGTAGTCATATCCTTAAACTAGTTACAGAATATTGAGATGAAGCCCTTGCTGGAATCTTATAGCCCTTTCTTTCTCCGTCATCACCATAGCTGGAGCAAACTTGCTCAGCCTGTAGAACTCTGCTACATATCCATCAACTGTTCTGCCGGATTGCTTGAGATCAATAAATCTCTGCTACAGCTCGTACTGCGCCATTACTCCAAAATACTTGGCTCTGAACCTGGTCCTAAAGTTGTCCCAAAAGATATGATGCCTCAAGCAGGCTTTCTTCGTTGCCCAGCAATCACGAGCAAGATCTTGTAGTTATAATTAGACTTGATTGACTTGCTCCTCTGCTGGAATCTTACATGCCGCCATGATCGTCTCAAAGTCTTAAAGCCAAGCATCCACCGTAATAGCATCCTCTGTGCCATTGAAATAGCTCAGGTTGAGTCAACAGAATATGTATGACATCGCATAATCTTCTTTTTTACTCTCTTCTAGAGCCGTTTGCAGTCCTTGGTTTAACAGGACGTTCTGCTCCTGTTGTCAAAGTTGTTGGTGCTACTACACTAATATCTGATGTTGTTGTATAGCCATCATACCTTTGATAATTTCTAACAGTACCGGGGTATCAAGTGTTGCTGGTGTTACTGGAGCTGCCGGGAGTACCGGGATCTCTGGTACGCGTTGCCCACCCATTGGCTCTACTCGAAACTGATCTTGAGAAAGTACTGCCTCTTGTTGGCGCTCAATGGGATCTTGCCCTGCTAGCTGTTCTACCATATCTACTGCTCTAACATACAGAAAAGAGGTGCCCCTGAAGGAAAGGACACCAAGACATCAAACGATAGGACATGAAAGAATCAAGGAAGCAAACTACTGATAGTTCAAGCTCGGTATTGAAGAAGACGGATTAAGGATATCAAAAGAAATAATTTTGATTGAGACTCCTAAAACAAGATACTCCACAAGTCTGAAAAGATAGACCTGTCTGGGCCACCACTAAAATCTTGTCACGCCCCAGAACAAGAATACTGGAGAGCGGGAGAGTGACTCAGCCAACCACACATTACAGAATACCGAAGTAAGCCACAATATACTAAGATTGTTAAGAGACATGGGGGTGCGTGCTACAATCAAGTCACCTAGGGTCAAGAACATCTATGTCTTAATTATCAACCAAGAAACAATAAGAATGAACATGTAAGATAAAGCAGTTAGGCGTCCCTGATGCTCTATCAGAATGATTATAAAACTAGTTATACAGGATGGTACACTAGTACATTGTTAAGAGTACATAACTGTAAGTCAGCCGTGGTCTGAATAATATATAAACATGTAGAGGAACTAATGTCAAGATAAATTGCTAACAAGTACCGTCGGCTAAACGCCAAAAGGTAAAACGAAATAATACTCATAGTGGAAAAGAAGAAATCCACTCAAGTTCCTCGATGGACATCCTCCTGGTGTGCGCCATCGGTCAGATACATGACAGGATCCTCAGGGCTATGCTACTAAACCTGTCCAAACAAAACCAGCGGGGTCAGGCCCCGATAGCAAGTACCATAAAGAAGCACAAGTGAATGAAGCAAAACCAATAAAGTACATAAAATAGGAAAGTCTGTGCCATAACGACAAGCATATTACCTTTCATCAAAGCAGTAGGATACCCCTACAACTAAATAAGGACAAGAGGTGCCGCACTACTCTGAGATAGGGTACGACTAACCAATTATGAACACGACAAAGATCTAACACATCAATAATAATCCATGACACACATACCATAATACAAGCTAAGATATAGGTATAATATGCAGCTTCGGTACATGACCTATTATGACACATTGGCGCAACCCTACAACCAAACAAGGACAATGGTTAAACCGTCGCATCACAATAGTTCATGTCCCTAGACTACTAGCATATAATTATTTAATCGGTCAATCAATCCTACGGCTTGATACGTGGAGTTTGGGTTATCCTAAAGATATTATGCATATAGGAATCCTCAGATAGAACCAGGTACTAGCTGGGTTCACCGATCCACAAATTATCGTATAGCACATAGTAGTATTCACCAGTCCCTCGTAAGGCCACTGTGATAATATCGCATAGAACATATACTATCATATAATAGTCGGATATTACCATCCACTAATGAGGGTTTAAGCAATATCCATGGAGATTAGCCTGCACATCCCAATTCAGATGATTGGAGGTGGCTAGTTAGGCACGATCTCGAGATTCTATTCCCTCCCAATGCTCTACAAGTTTAGTTGCATAGTTAACCATAATGTTAAGTGGAATATCATGGCATGGTCATATGGTATTCCCCTTATATAACGTACCATAGTACAACCATGCCAGATACTTTATCACTTGATAGTTCAATTTGGATTCATCCCAGTATGATGCAACAATCAACAGATCCTAGCCACGCTTTGGTAGTTGACCCATATACCATGCCCGTACTGGAGAATTAATATAATAATATCATATGTCGCATAGTATATGAGGCATTCTCGATGCACAACCCAAAATATATAATCTCATAGCAAGTAGCAAGTTATGTCGTACCTCAGTGCACATTTATAATACATGTACACGTAGCATATAGTAATTGTATCGGCACAGATACAAAAAATTGGATCAAATCACCAAACTTACAGTTGGTCATATGAGTCTTATCACATGGGGACAATTGGTCAAAATATAATCTTCTCAAATTAGGTACACTGACTATCGATTAATGACTTTGTCGCCGAACGTGAGTAAGAAAAGAAGTGTGAACCACTCTGGAGCAGATTCACAATCCTTAAACCAAACAAGGACCGTGATTGCAGATTGTCTTTCGAGCAGAACCACGCCTCTCACTCTATCCGACGAACAAATAATAAGTTAATCTACTAATCTGAGTTCACTTTGGGTTGCTACATGTCCTACTATATCATATAATCATACTATGCACATAGTCAGTTCTAGCACATAGCCAGGTCTAGCACAGTCTGGTTACTAAGTCCATTTATTCCTTAGGATCAATAACAAGCAATTGTTAAGACCAACCACATAGAACAAAGAAATATTTTAAATAAAATAATTAAATTCAAGATTTCATGGAATATGTACATAGATTACTAGGGTTACATAGGATCACATACACGCATGAGAAGTGCACGAATGAATTGCCGCATGGGTTAGGCCGCATGCACTGAACAAGTGCATGAGCACTGGTCGCATGGACGAGATGGCTGCATATGTCTCTAGGCCGCATGGACTGCTTGTCGCATGAGGCAGGTGCCGCATAGGGGTCGGTGCCGCATAGCATCAAGGCAAAGTCCACTCCTTGGAACAAGTGCCAAAGTTACGTACATTAAATATGTGTCAGTGATGTGACATAAAGTATGACGTGAGAAAGAAAAGACAAAACCATAGAAAGACGTGCCAAGGATGTGCCAAAGATGCACCAAATTCATAGTCATACGTCCAAGGAAAGGTGGCTGCATGCTATGCTTGCCGCATAAGTTCGATGTCGCATGGAATAACTTTTTGACTTAACAAATTTCTCATTTGTTCAGTGAGTTAATGGACAAAGTGTTCAAGGACACTTGTGTAGATCAGCAGTCATGCATCCAACAAGATCGACAAATGTTGTTTGGCTATGCGGCAAAGAGTCCAGCCGCATAAGGATCATGCCACATGGAAGTATCGGTCGCATATTGCTCTGGACACATGAGAACTTCGTCTTCTACAGACAGCAAGATCAGCCATGGCTGAAAAAGCTCCAAAAACTCGATAATTATTTTCTTCATAAAAACTTTATTTTAAGTCCAAATCAAGTAAAACAAAAGCTAAAATGCTCGAAATAAAATAATCTAACACAAGAAACAACTAGTTTTTGAAAAGACTATATTTAGTAGATCAAAACCAAGGAAAACTTATAGAACACATAAAAACCCAAATCTTGAAACTCAGATCTACAAGAATCTATACATCAAAATCCAAAACTCCAAAAACTAAATATGATCACCAACTCAAGAAGGACATTTCCTATCAAATATATTTTAAAACAACATATATATGAAAATCTAAAAATCTATAGGAAGCTCTTGAGGGAAGGAGGAAGAAGAAAGAATAAAGGAAGTGGAAATGAGGAAGAATGAGAGAGAAGAGAGAAAACAACATATATATACCAAGTGGAGAAATGAGGTTAGCCCTAGGATTAAGTCATGACACTCTCCAACCAATCTCAACTATCAAAAATAGACTTAGTGGTTCCAAGAGTGAACCAGGTCTGGTATCCATTCTATATACGGGTCCTATGATGGGTCTATGGCAATTGCTAAGATGTTCACTACTGGTCTCGAGCAGTCTCCTATAATAAACAGGAATAAAATTAAATAAATACAACATAATTAATTGGAACCTACTTGTAAATATAGCATAAATACATCTACAAGATTTTTTTTTAAATATCATAAATTCAAGAATTACCAAATTTGGGAACGGTTGTGACAACTTCTCTGCTCAATCTTCCACTGCTGACTGTTACCTAATCCTCTTCAATTGCTGTTGTGCAGGGCAAGAGTACTCCCTTAAAGTTGCTGTTGCATCACTACAACCAAAAAAGACAGCAAACATGCTGCTACAACTGTCCATAACAGACCCTCCCCCTCTACACACCTACACTCATGCATACCAATACCCATTGGCATACAACTCCACCCATCCATATGGATATGTATCACCCTTCGCTCACTTAACACTATACTCCTCATGATACCACTTTGTATCATGATACTCTATGAACTCTTGCTCACAAACACTTCCCCCAACAGTCCACAACTATAAACTAGCATAGCCCATCAAGATACACATGTATAGATCATGATACCCCTAATATAAATCATAACCAATAAGAATAAATACTCAAACATATATATCTATATATATATATATATATATATATATATATATATATATATATATATATATATATATATATATATATATATATTATAGCAATCTAAAATAGATATAAATACCACTAATTTGAATATTAAATATTTCATCAAACACGTAGAGTGCAACGCACCCGTATCATACTAAATCTATGATATGCTTGTGATACAGCCCCAACACAATACTAAATGCATCACTAATAATGTGAGCAAGTCTAGAAGCATAATTATAAGCAATATAAAGTACTAGCTACTCATCTACATACTTATAACAAAAATATGACATGTGTAGACCCCTATGTCGAAGAAAAAATCTCAAAATCAACTTGTATCACTAAATTGTCATGATACGGCCTACTTGTATCCAATTGTGGATACGACATTATTCTTACACAACCAAACACGTGTCAATTTAATCTACTAGACCCATTGACAAACACATGGTGCACCAATCTCGGACTTCTCAAATTGGGTATAAAATACACAATAACATTCACAATAGGGGTCCCTAGTAGTCAAATCTTTTTCTTATAGGTAGCCCTAATACATGGAAGGATTTCTAATGATTAAACTACATATTTATAGTCTAAATATAAGGGAAATTCTGAATTATACCTATTGGGAGATGGATTCCCAATGCAAGTCTCTAATTGGATGCAAAGAGCCCTCAACTTGTGCACTCTTCACTTCCTTGTAGATCCTTGCCTCCTCCTTTCTCCAATAGCCACCAATGATAAAATTGGGAAGATAATTAGTGTAGGGAATGAAAGAGATTAGGATAAACTATTCTAGATCTAGAATTTTGGATAAAGAAAAGAGAGGAAAGAGAAACTCCTCTCCTTTAAGTAGGCCGTCCACCTCCTTGGCCTCCAAGTAATGGTGCAAAGTCTATTTTACCCCTATGGACTTGTCGTAAAGAAAATGATTAAGGAAGGAAGGTTATATTCCTAATGGTTTGACTAATTAAATCACTAACTTAAAGAATTAGGCTAGTTATTGGGCTCAAGTCTATCTAAAATAAATGTTGGCTCATGAGTCAAGTCTTGTCTAGTTAAGTCCACTAACACAATTTTAAAATATAATACAACATCTAATAATAAATAAATAATACTATAAATATACAATATGCACAATAATTAGTTAATTATAAAATAACCAAAATACCTTTTCCTAGGAAATATGGTAATGACAAGTCTACCCCCCTTAAAATAATTTTATCCTCAAAATTCAAAACTAAACTACCCCAATAAAGCAAAATAGAACAAGAAAGAACATACCTCAAGGCATAAACAGATACGGGTACCACTCTCGCATTTTATTCTCCCTCTCCCAGGTAGACTCATCCGGAGAGTGATGCCTCAATGCGACGCATACCAAAGGAATGGTCTGGTTCCTCAACACCTTCTATCTCTGATCCAGAATCTTAACTGGCTGCTCTGGATAGCTGAGAGTATGGCCCAACTCTATCTCCGAGTGATCCAATACGTGACTAGGATCCGCCATATACCGTCTTAACTATGAAACATGAAACACGTTGTGCACTCCCTCCAATGTCGGTGGTAAGTCTAGTCTGTAGGCAACTACACCGACCCTCTCGAGAATACTAAAGGGTCCGATGAATTATGGACTGAGCTTTCCGTCTCCACCAAAGTGAATCATGCCTCATGTCAGAGAAATCCTTAGAAACACTAGACCTTTGACCTAGAACAAACATAACCTTAAGAACTTAATCTATAAAAAAACAACCAGTATTAACACAAAATAAAACCTAAAACTATACCTCAAACTCCAAGAGTCTCCAGTGGCTATTGGCCCAATGTCGCTGTCTTTCATATGCCACCCAAAATCTATCTCTAATCAGCTTGACCTTCTCGGCTGCATCCACCACCATCTCTGTCCCTAGCAAAGCTTTCTCTCCAACATCGTCCTAAGACAAGAGAGTGTGACACCTCTGACCATACAGAGCTTCAAATGGTGATATCTCTATATTGGACGGATAGCTATTATTGTAAGCAAACTCTACTAAATGGAGATGGTCCTCCCAAGATACCCTAAAATCTAATACAAAGGTGTACAACATATCCTCGAGAGTCTGAATGGTCCTCTCAAACTTTTTATCCATCTGGGAGTGATATGCAGTACTGAACTTGAGTTGGGTGCCCAATCTCGCTTGCAAACTCCTTCAAAAATAAGAAGTGAAACGACTATCATGATCTGAGACTATGCTGACGAAAATCCTATGTATCCTGATGATCTGCCTCACATACATCTCAACCAGCTTCTCCGTAGACAAACCTACCTTAAAAGGCAAAACGTGGGATGACTTGGTCAACCTGTCAACGATGACCCAAATCATATCTTTTCCTTCAGGAGATCGTAGAAGTTCGGACACAAAATTCATAGTAATGTGCTCCCACTTCCACTCTGGAATGGGTAATAGTTGTAGTAAACTGCCTGACCTCTGTCTCTCGGCTTCTACCTACTGGCACACTAAGCATCTGGATACAAATTATGCCACCTCCCTCTTCATGCCATACCACCACACACTCTTTCGCATATCCTGATACATCTTGTTGGCACCTAGATGCATGGAATACTGAGACGATGCACTTCCTGTAATACCTCCTCATGCAGCTTCCCATCAGGCACACATAATTTAGTACCATGCTATAAAGAACCATCCTCATCAATGGTGAAATTATCCTCTAATCATGCTCTCACCTGAGCTCTGATGCTCCTTAGAGACACATCCTCATAGTAGGCTGTCTTGATCCTGTCCATCAACTCTGAATGTCTCTGCAAACCCCATATATGTATCACAATCCTAGGAACTATCACCTTAATGACCAAGCTCTCTAGATCCTCCAATAAATACCAGTCCTTCGTCAAAATCATAGCTACCGAATACCTGCTCAAGGCCTCGACAACTACAATGGCCTTCCATGGATGATACTATAAGGATATATTAAAATCCTTTATTAGTTCCAACCACCGACGCTGCCTCATATTCAGCTCTTTCTGAGTGAGAATGTACTTCAAGCTCTTGTGGTCTGTGAAGATCTCCACACGCTCTTCGTACAGATAGTATTTCTATAACTTTAAAGCAAAGATGACTACTGCCAACTCCAAATCATGCGTAGGATAGTTTTTCTCATAAGAACATAATTGTCTGGATGTAAAGGAAATCACCTTTCCATTCTGCTGGAGAACACAACCTAAGCCTTTTCCCGATGCATAACTATATATAGTGAAATCTTCAGACCCTGATGGTAACGTTAAAATAGGAGCAGACAAAAATCTCATCTTTAATTCCTCAAAAGTAGCCTGACACTCCTCTGTCCAAGCAAACTTTATGTCTTTTTTGGTGAGTTTGGTCATTGGCTCAGCAATTCTCAATTTTTTTTGCACAAACCTGTTGTAGTAGCCTGCTAGACCAAAGAAATTCTTAATTACTGCCACTGAACTCGGGGTCTTCCAAGACTTCGCTTCTGCTATTTCTTCAGTTCCACTAAAATCCTATTCGGGTCTACTAAAATCCCATTACCAGTCATAACATATCCTAAGAACTCTACCTTGTCCAGGAAGAACTCGTACTTGGACAACTTTCCATACAACTTTTTCTTCCCCAGCACATCCAACATAATTTGCAGATGCTCCTTGTGCTCCTCTAGCATCTTCGAGTATATGAGAATGTCATCGATGAACACCACCACAAACTTATTAAGGTACTGGTGGAACACTTTGTTCATCAAATTCATAAACACCATCAGGGCATTACTCTACCCAAACGGCATTATCATGAACTCGTACTAGCCATACCGAATCCTAAAAGCAGTCTTCGAAATATCCTCCATCTTTACTTTCACCTGGTGGTAGCCTGATCTTAAGTCTATCTTGAAAAATACCTTGGTGCCACTCAACTGATCGAACAGATCGACAATCCATGGCAACAGATATTTATTCTTAATAGTGAGATTATTTAATATCCTGTAATCGATGCACATATGCACCGATACATCCTTATTCGGTACAAATAATATCGATGCTCCCCACGGTGAAGAACTGGATCTTATAAATCCCTTATCTTGCAATTCATCCACTTGCTTCTTCAGCTCGACCAGCTCGTTATTATTCACTCTATAGACATGCAGTAAAATCGGCTTTGCACTTGGTATCAAGTCTATAGAGAACTCAATATCTCGATCTAGCAGTAATCTTGGCAATTCCTTAGGAAACACATCTAAGAACTCTGCTATTAAGGGATGTGATAACTCATTATCTTCCACCATAGCTCCACAAATAATGCCTTCTTCCTACTTTGAAGGTCCTCTAGCAAACTCAAACTCTGGCTCTCCTGGTGGGCTAAATAAAACTCTACCTCCTCTGTAATCTATACTAGCATGGTTTCTAGTCAACCAATCCATCCCGAGTACAATATCGTAGCTTAAAAGTGGCATTACAAGTAGACACTAGCTCAGCTCCCTGACTTTCAGAGTAACTCTCCGATCCTTACAAACATCACTAACCAGGATAATGCCTCCCCCGGTCATGATTTTGCAAGTACTAAGCAAAGACTCAGCTAACAAATGATGCTTCAGAGCAAAAAAATAGATACAAAACTATAGAAAGCACCTAAATCAAACAATGCTAAAGCTAAAATAGAATTAAGGACAACAGAACCTGCGATAACATCTCCTGTGGGCTCAGCCTCCTCGACCGTCATAGCAAATGCTCATCCTTGAGGTGAACCTCCCTGATGCTGGTGCTGGACGTAATGCTGCTTCTGGGTCAGAAGCGGTGGTCCCCTCGGCTATACTGCAGGTGATCTCTCATGTGCTCTTTGAGCTGGAGCTTCTTACTGAGCTGCACAATGATGGTTGGAAGGACAATCTCTTATCTGATGCCCCTCTGTGCCACAATATAAACAAACTCCCAACCTTTTCCTAAAAACTTTCCAGATATGGCAAGGTTTCTTACAGTAGTGGCAGAAAGTGTGGTGTGAGTATCTCTGCTGCTATTGTGGTATTTGGTAAACTTGTGCCTTAGCTGGAGTCTGGTACTGATGTGGCTGCTGAAAAGGCCTAGACTGGAGATGAAGATGCTTAACAGGCACTGTGTTACTACTAGCCCCCATAAAAGAATAGTGGTCTCTATTGGGCTTCAAGCCCAACTCCTGCTTAACCTTGCATGCCTCCACAAGTATCTCAGAAAATGTCTCATAGAAAGACAGAATAAGGATCTTCATTTCCCAGTTCAGACCCTCATGAAAGCTGATAGCCCGAACCTCTAGCTCCCTCACAAAGTACTCTGCAAATCGGCTCAACCTCCCAAACTCTACGGCATACTTCTCCACAGATATGCTTCCCTAAGTAAGCCCCTAAAACTGCCTTCCCAAGTCTAATCTGTCCGTTCGAGCAAAGAACTTATTCTTGAAGAGGTCCTTAAATACCTTCCAAGACTTTTTTGGGCCAACAAGAAGTGGCTTATTCCTGAACCAAGTGCAGGCAATGTCGAACAGCTGAAGTCCCACTGCCTCTAACTTCAGATCCTCAGCAAGATGAGATACCCTCATGAGATGCTCCATATCCTCGAGCCAATCATCTGCGTAGACGATGCCTTTGATCCCCTTGAAGACATGAGGTTCCAGCTTCTTGAAGTCCTGGATGTTACCCGGCCAAAGCTGGGCAACCTACGGAGCAACCGACTGCTGGACCGGAGCTCCTTTCTCTACTGCTAAAAGGGCAAGATGATGAGCACTCTCGATATCCTACCATATCATGTCGGCCTACCTTTGGTGAGCCTCTGACTGGGCCCTCTGAGCCTCCATCATCTCGTAAAACAATGCGAACATCTGAGTCACATCTGTCGGCACAGGAGGTAGAGGTGGAAGTCCCTCAAATACAGTTGGAATACTCCTCTGTACTAGAGATGGACCCCCGGATGCAGCTGATATGCCAATCATCTTAGAAGTTACTGGTACAGGCTCTCGGGAAGTCGCAAATCTCTCAGAAGTTGCTCCTATCTGCTGTGATCGAGTCTTAGGCGACATCCTGAGGCAAGCGGAAGAAAATAATCAATATGACACATGATAGAATATATTCAAAGATGTAAAGCTTAATTATCAAATATCAAGGAAGAAAAGTTGAAATGAGTAATTAAGTTTTTCTTAGTTGTGATTGAGTATTCTCAACCTATAGACTATATCCTATATCTTGAAATATACTCATAATTATAGAAGCATAAAAAATCTACAGGCCGCATAAGAACTCATGCCGCATAAAACATTATCTATACGGCCAGATAGAAAGCCGCATAATAATCTACATACGGTTAGAGCAACCAAAGAGCAAGAGGCCGCATAACGAGCTCCTGACATAATCTCCAATTTCTGACATAAAGTTTTGACAGCTTCAAAATTCGTGAAAGGGGCGGTATACAAAATGACAGAAAGTTATATCTGTATTGATGGTCTCGACAGATGTGCCACGTCATGTATCCTCCTATTTGCAGCTTCGGCCATATATGGCCTCGTCAATATGAAGCTGTAGTATCCATTTGTCCAAAGCTAGATGAGAGTACGTATGCGACCTGGACGAGCATACGGCCATGCTGCCATGCGGCCTGAGTGTCCATCTGACCAAGGCCAAAAATGACGTCTATACGGCCACAATGACTATACAGCCCCTAACTTACAAGATCTTTCTATTATAACCAAAGATATCCTCGCACAGTTGGTGCTGACTACGTATCTAGCTGACCAAGTCATGCCCCAAACGGGTTGATAACAACCCTGAGATCTCTTCAATAACATAACTCAACCATGCTCACGTGGCGGCTTGCCCGTATTATGCGGCTACCATTACAACCGTATTTTGCTGGAGGATCCCCATGCGGCCACCAAGCATGAGTATATGCAACATCCATAGCACGCTAATATGGTGGCTATAAATGGCAGGGTATCACACCCATATAAGAGGCTTGCAATATATGAACCGACAGTCAAGTGAGAGAGAAGAGCTTCCTCACCCTGCATTGTATCGTCCATGGAGTAAAGTAGATGGCATTGCACTCCTTGTCCATCGCCACACCCCAAAATCAAAAATATTGTACTTAGATTGTCTCACATGACATCTTTATACTTTCTTTTGTATATTGATTAAATCAAGCTCTTTCTTTAGACTTTCAAATTTAATGGCGAACAAGATGGTGACTATGTTAGGGATGTATTTCTTCTATGATGAGAAAGCTGTTGCACAATCTGACGTAGCCAAGCTCGGGTCCACTGAAAGGATACTGGTGGTCCGCTTTGACCAGCAGGCCTTCGAGGACATCCTTTCCGGGGACAGCATGAGTCCTTCTTTAAGGCAAGCAAAGCCTAAGAAGACCCGCTGGATATGGGTAGTAAAGGCTGCTGCACCTCACCAAACTGTGGAGCATGCGCTCTCTACCTCTCTCCCTGTTGCCGCAGACGCACATTATGCATCCACCCAGACTGGCCCTGTTCATATGACAGTCGGGAAAGGCACTCAGCAACCAACTTTTGGAAGAAAAAATACTACGATGCCAGAAGTTTTGTGGCTGAGACAAGCTTCATGTGGCAACAATAATGGCCGCATAAGTCTACAGCCGCAGGCAAAGGTCCATATGCAGCACCTATCGATGGCCGCAGGCAAACATTCATATACGGCCAGCACAGCAGCCGAACCTCTTTTTTTTACCGAATCTCACACAATGCTGACCCTATGTCCCATGCTGAGAGTAGTAAAAAGCCAAACTTGGACTCTTCGTACTATACGCCTACGGGTGCCAAGTCGAAGAAGTCTAAGACAGTACGAGCTCGTCATGCTCAAGCAACTGTCCACTCGGTTGACCGTTGGAGGGCACCGCTAACTGTTATATGGGCCCCTGAATATAAGATCGACCTGTACGTCCAGTCCTCAGTGACAAATGGACAGGGTCTGTCTCTAAAATCTTCTACTAACGATCGGAGAAGCATTCTTGTATGAACCCTTGATCAGGAAGCAAAAATAATGCCCACACACCCGTGCGCTCGGTCTACCCGTGCTCACAAAAATGGTACAAAAGTGAGTCAGCCCTCGCCTGACTTGCGCAATGTGATCAATCACAAGTGCAAGGCGAGGGGGGCAACAATAATATATGAAGTATCCTCCCCAAAACATTACTGTGCCAAAATTATCATCAACTGCTACTGTAATAAAGTGGCAGTACCTATAAGCAGGCCGTCGGCATACCAACGACTGCACCCGATGACACCTATCCGAAAATAATCTAAGGATCAGGTGCAAACACCCGAGGAGGATGGGATACCATCGCCTCATGTTACTCTACTCAGAAAGGCCCTTTCACCTTAAGAGAAAAAAAGTCCAGCATCTCTAGTCCGACAATCTCAACCAGCGTATTGAGAAGGCGATTATCAGGAGGACCAGTAGCGGGACCTGCGGAAGGAGTTATCCAGGGCACCCACTCGAATAAGAAGCTACCAGTTGCTAGGGATAGCTCCTTCTCAGAATCCCTGGGGGTTACATAAGATGGGGGTAGTAATCCCCCGGACCTATAAGCCAACTCGACGTTCCAAGGAGATAAGAATTTCTAAGGAACGAATGCTGAAGTCCCTGGGGTTAGATACCCTCGGAACGAAGATGACACCTTATACGCTGGGGCTACTACTTCCTCTGAGTTCGAATAGGAAGCGACACTACCAACCTTCCCTGATGACTATTCGTTGTATGAGTCCGAAGCAAAAAGTGCTATGTCTATTATCCCGTCCATCTCTACTTATACAAGAATGACATACATGGTATGGGACAAGCATGAAGGCCTTAGTGATCAAAAAAGTCTCGAGGCCCTCGTGGCTATGATGCAGACCATAAGCGAATCAATGCAAGCCTTGACCCAAGTTGTACTAGACATCAAGGCAAGTATAGCCTCCCAACCAGTGAGGGCCTCAGGACAAGCAATCTTGGACCCAGGAACCAATACGAATTCTAACAAAATCGTTCTGCCCGTAGGCGAAAACCACCCTCTGCCCGGTTTATCTGCCCCTTCCGCGGGAAATGAAGCCAAAGATGCAATGAAGGAAATTAAGAAACTCTGGATTCGCCTAGATTCTATAGGCAACCGGGATTTACTGCGCGAGCTCGGGATACGACAACCGTACCCCCACGAAAGGAGGTATGTTCCATACTTGCCAAAGTACAAACCCTTCAACCTGAACCCATTTGACGGGAGGACTTCTTCCCATCAACACATGAGCTATTTTGAGACTAGAACTGGGCACCTACCTCATAGTGACATACTACTCACCAAGCTCTTTGTGGGGACATTGTCCGGGGTCATATTCTACTGGTTTTGTAGCCTACAAGATAACTGTATCTCTTCGTTTAACGACTTCAAGAGTCTTTTCCTCAAAAGATTTTATGACGGAGGAAGCGACATGACGATGTCTTCCCTGATGGATGTCACCCAAGGGAAAATAGAGCTCGTCCCAAATTACATTAAGCATTTTTGCCAAGCAGTACAGAGCTTGCCTCCAGGCAATCATGAGTCCACACTCATGGACATATGCCGCAGGAACCTACTTCTGGCGGCCAGCCTCTGGATGGACGGCAGTCAATTAAAGACTGGATATCGTTCATCATCAACGCAGTCGGCACTAAAAAAAAGGTTAAAGATGCCCGAATCCTGGAAATATAGATCCCTGTCACAGATGAAAAGGGGAAATGTCCTAATAATAACAACAATGGCAACATCAGCCGCCAGGGAAAAGGGAAGCTGGCCCTGGTGGCCAACTTAACCAAGAAGCCCGAGCAAAAGCCGGGTGAGGTTCCAAATCCCCATGAGACTTACTCATTCGAAGATAACGATGTCATGACCATCTTCGATGTATTGATGAAGGGTGGAAAGCTTCGGCTCCCCGACGTCAAACATCCTGTAAAGGCAGCTGAGATGAACAATCCAAAAAATTGTTACTACCATCTCTACGTCCACCAAGCGACGAAGGACCGCTACACCCTCAAGTGGTACATCCAGCGCCTGCTCGACAACAATGCCCTTACCTTGGACTTCTATGATAAAACGGTTGCCGCCAATATGGTGTCCCTCCAGTTCGATAAATTCTCCACGACGGAAGCCCAGGACGTAGTCATACCGATCCCGAGGGCAACAATAGAGGTAGTCAATCTTCTACCAGCTTTTGACCAAGCAGCTTGGCTGATACCTCTTACTTCACCTCGGAGCGAGATCATGTGGGTCCTAGACTTGACGCAGCAAGCAGCACCTTCCGCCGTCAGGCCTAAAATATAAAAAACCAAGTCCTGCCATGTGGTTTCTCCTACCGCTAAGGAGGACTGGGCTGGGAAAACCAGGTCGGGCCTTGCCTACCAACTAGTTAATGAAGCACCTGACATTAATGCACCTCCAACTACTATACCTGTTATGTCTGATCTGGGTCCATCTTAACCCCCGCCATTGGACAAGTCCAAACAAAAAGAGGGGTGCTTTGAAAAGCCGTTACATAAAGAAATGGCTCAGGGACTGGAAAATCCCTACAA
The DNA here is from genome assembly GCA_036927795.1 of Iris macrosiphon. NCBI lineage: Eukaryota > Viridiplantae > Streptophyta > Magnoliopsida > Asparagales > Iridaceae > Iris > Iris macrosiphon. The sequence continues at coordinate 64,347,621 of JAYESA010000016.1, forward strand.
CTTTGATGCCTTGGCTCAACTCACCAATACCCTGACAAAGTTGTCACTATTTGAGCTTTTTCGACTCTTAGAGACACCCGGAACGCTCTAAGTGAGGCATTGCAAAATACCAACGCCTACCTGACGCAAGTTAAGCCGTCAACAGAGGATCCTGCCGCATGTCCCTACTACAACAATGTGAAGGAGGCAGTGCCCAATATCATATTTTTGCAGTAGGATATGTTGCTAAAAAATAACCGGCATGATCGTCCCTTATACGATATATGGTACATAGGTGCCTTCTAGGTAGACTGGATGCACATCAATTCTGGTTCCTCAATCAACATCATCCCACGAAGTCTGCTTCAGACCTTGGGCATTCTAATGCATTGCCTGGCAGCCATCAATACTTCCATCACTGGCTTCAACGCAGAAATAAGCTACCCTCTGGACAAGATTCGCCTAAAATATCAAATTGATGACTTAAAAACCGAGGTTACTTGCTACCTTATAGACGTGGATGTATCCTATAATATCCTACTGGGGCGGCCATGGATACACGAATACATGATCGTGCCATCAACTCTACACCAATGTCTAAAATACATGGACGATCATGGCATGGTCAAGACGGAGTTTGCAGATATCGATCATTTCAAGGGGATCGAGGCCTACTACTCTGACGCACTCTTATAAAAGCAAGTACACCAAGATGAAGGTGGCGATGATGCTGACGATGAGGTAGAGGCCGGGACAGCCTCAGATAAATCTTTGGAAGTACATCTAAAAGTGTGCGCTCCTGACGTAACCTCTCTCCTCGTCATAAAATAGCACATAAAGGCACTCGAACCTCTGGTCATTCATCCGCTGGTCGTTCACCTTCATAGGCCGAGTTGACAACCGAAGGATGCTCCGTTACCTATTACCGTGGCTGAATCTCTGGTAGTAAAGCTGTGCAGAAAACCTCCCAAGTCGTCGCTCGTATCGGGGGTAGATTACGGGAATGATGAGTTAGAGGAGTACGTAGCTGCTCACACAGACGTCCCTTTCCTCGATAATATAATTCATGGGGAAAAGATACCTTACTTTATGAATAAAGGGATATCTTTTAACTACTCTGAAGTTGCACATATAAGCACACTGTACTCCATGGAGCACGGTCTGGGCCTGCACCTACAGACACAGGTGACTACCACCCATGTTGTAAACTGGGTTCTCCCCAGCCAAAACTCCTACTTTCTAGTTACGGAAAGAAAGAGGGGAGACAAACTCATCATCTTCGGCAAATTAGAATGCCCTCAATCCTTCGTCCAAGAAGAACTGGATCCAGAACCCGATACCGACAAAATATCACTCAACCGATATAGCTTGCAAGCCAAGAACCTTATCCAGAAGATAGGGTACGATCTGAAGGCCACTAAGAATTTTAAATACGGCCAGGGCCGACGGCTGCCCCTGCGTCTACTCGCTCCTGCAGGCAAATTTGAGGACTACTACCATAAGACCAAGCATGGCTTGGGGTATGTAATGCCTCCCACAACCCCCGAAGGTTCAGATGAAGGAGACGAGGTACACTCTCACTCTTCGTAATCTTCTCATTGGGAATCCGACATCAGTATCGGAAAGATGCTCAAGCAAACGTTATATGCCAATATGGTGTCAACTGACCCTGAGGAAGACGACGAGAATCTACCGGAACTCTTTAAAGTTGAACCGTGGGCCCAATGCCTAGAGGCATAATGGGAGATACAGTTCAAACAATGAGAACCTCCTACCGAGGACAAAGTTGTACAAGTTAATCTAGGCGACAAATCCTCCCCAAAACCTATCTTCATTAGCAAAAGTCTGACTGATGATAATCTGGAATCCCTGCCATAACTTGTCAAGAAATACATTGATGTCTTTGCCTTAAGCTATGAAGACATACCAGGATTGGACCCCCAAATCATGGTCCACAAGCTAAACATCTTGTCTAACACTAATCTTGTTAAGCATCAACAGTGATAATTTTGGCCGAACATTATGAACGCCATCGAAGCTGAAGTCAACAAACTGATAGCTAGTGGCTTCGTCCGCGAAGAACAATACCCATACTGGGTAGCCAACATCTTGCCCATTGTAAATAAAAAAAGGAAAGATCCGGATCTGCATTAACTTACGTGATCTAAATGCGGCCTACCCCAAAGATGAATTCTCTTTTCCGATTAAAGACATAATAATTGACAACACCTGCTGCTTTGAGCCCATATCCTTTATGGACGGATTCTCAGGCTACAATAAGATCAAGATATCCTCAGAAGATCAGAAGCATATATCATTCTGAACGTCGATAGGAGTGTACTGCTACATAGTCATGTCCTTCGGTTTAAAGAACATAGGTGCTACGTGCCAATGAGCTATGAGCACCATCTTCCGTGAGCATATATGCCAGACGGTCGAGTGTTACGTCGATGATATTACAGTCAAAAGTCACTCAAAAGGTGATCACCTTAAGGACTTAAAGACTGTGTTTGACCTCATGTGTATGCACTAGATCAAGTTCCTGGGAGTCTCCTGCGATAAATTTCTAGGCCTTATCATCACTTTTTAGGGTATTCACAAGACCCCAACAAAACTAAAGCAATCCTTGAGATGAACCCGTTGAGGAACCTCTGGGAACTCTGCGGCCTTCAAGGGAGGCTAGCATACATTAGGAGGTTCATATCAAACCTCTCTGGACGTTGTCGACCATTCACCCAGCTCATGAAGAAAGACGTCTCCTTTGTCTGGAATGAATAATGCCAATGCACGTTCGACGATATCAAGGAATACCTATCAAACCCTCTAGTGCTGGTAGCCCTAGTCTTAGGAAAGCCTTTTTTGCTTTATGTTCGCTCGATGGATCACTCCCTTGACGCTCTATTATCCCAAAATAGTAATGCAGGGCACGAGAAGGCCATCTATTATCTTAGTCGGATGATGGTTGGTGCAGAGCATAGGTACACCCCTGTCGAGATGGAATGCCTTGCTCTAGTATTTGATGTCCAAAAGACTTGGCATTACATGATTGGACAAACCATTTATGTGATCTGATGAGTCAATCCTCTCAGAGTTCTCATGACCAAATCAGGGGTGCTCAGTTCTCGCCTAGCTACCTGGGCTATCTCCATACGACATGGTATTTGTCCCACAGAAAGCCGTCAAGCATTAGCCGACTTCCTAGAAGCACATTCGACGCCAGAAATCTCGAAACTCTTCGATGAGATTCCAAACGAAGTGGCAGACTCGAATGTAACTTCATGCAAGGCTGTTTGGTGAATGTTCTTCGACAGTATTTCAAGAACAGGGCCTAAGGACGATATTATTGTAGGGATCGTAATAGTGCTAATCTTCCCATATGGTTTGGTTATTAACCGGGCCTACTCTCTCACAAACCCGTGCTCCAACAATATGGAAGAATATAATGCCTTGGTCATTGGGCTCCAACTTGCCAAACAAGAAGGAGTGGAGTATCTGGAGGCCTATGACGACTCCAAATTAATAGTCAGTCAGGTCGGGATGAATACGAAGTCCAGCACGAAGACCTGATTCCTTACCACCAAGCTGTGCTCGACATCATCTTTATCTCAACCTTCGAGGGATTCTTCATTGAGCACATCCCTCGGCTGTAGAACGTCGAGTCGAAAGCCCTTGCCAGCATCGCTGCCTCTTTGGCAGTTCCAGACAATATCCATCATCTAATCATGATGATAGGTCAGGAGCTGGTCTGCCCAAAAAATAACCTCTGCATGTGTCTAAGCTACGCAGCGACAATAGACACCAATACCCAAGATTGGAGGCTTCTATTCATCGACTGCGTGGTCTATGGAATTCTTCCCGAGAGTCCAAAGAAAGCCACTTCTATTAGAAGATGTTACCTTAAGTTCTATTATGATACAGTTACAAAAATATTATAATACCGTTCATACGATGGTCTTCTGCTACGATGCCTATCGAATAGAGAAGCCAAACAGGCACTTCGGGAGTCCCATAATGGCATCTATGGTGTCCATCAGCCAAGGCCCAATCTATAGGACTGCCTCTATAGAATCGATTACTATTGGCCAATACTGGTAGCGGATATCGTCGACTATGCAAGGAAGTGCCAAGCGTGCCAAATCCATACAGACTTTATCCACCAACACTCAGAGTTCCTACACCCGACCGTTGTGTCCTGGCCATTCAAAGACTGGTTTAAGGACATCATTGGGCCGATTAGTCCATCTTCATCCAAGGGATATTAGTTCATCATATCCATCACTACCGCTTCGGCTTGCCACAAAGGATCATTCATGACAATGGTCCACAGTTCACAAGTTATATATTCTACTGGTTCTGCGATAAAAATTAGATTCATAACGATTGCCTATAACCCAATAACAAATAGTCTGGCAGAAGCCTTCAACAAGACCATCACCAAGCTCCTAAAGAAGTTTATGTTATCTAATAAGCGCGACTAGAATGAGAAGCTGGGTGAATGTCTCTGGGCCTACCGCACAACGGTACGAATAGCTACTGGCAAAATGCCTTTCTCTCTGGTGTACAGAAATGAAGTGGTCCTTCTGCTCGAGATCCAAATCCCTTCACTACGAGTAGCCCTCTCCAACGAATTAACCGTCGACGACAATCACCGCCGACGGTTACAAGAGTTAGAAGCACTCAACGAGAAATGTCTCTTAGCTTAACAGCGCATTAAGCTATACCAAGTACGTCTCTCGGGAGCCTTCAATAAATGGGTCAAGAAGAGAACCTTCTAGGTGGGAGACCTCATCCTGACTGTGTGGAGATCGATGGTCATGACCCATAAAATGGTCAATAAATTTTAACCCAAATTGGAAGGCACATTTGTCGTAGAATCAGTATTCTCCAACGGCGCCTACCGGCTCACGAAATCAAACGTCGACTTGCTCATGATGTCTATCAATGGCAAGTTCCTAAAAAGTACTATGTCTAAACTTGACTAGTACTCCCCTCATCACCAGTGGGGCAACTAAAATATACATCTCTACACTCTTGGTTCTCCATCACCAACTAGTGCCTATGTGCAATATTTTCTTCTTTTTTTACAAATTCCTGTAAAATACATCACCTATATCTAGGAGTCCTGGATACACAATGGATGATGAATCCTTAAAGTCTCCCCAGTAGAGCAGTCCTCAGGTCCACTCGTACACTCCCACAGTGACCACTCAAAAACTAATTCCGTTAGACACTAGCCATGTTCACATTGCCTCTGAGCTATCATCCAACTAATCTCTTCAACGGAGCAATCCTCAGGTCTATCTTCACTCTCGGATAGACCATACTCAGCAAATCACTCCTCATCATATTTTTTGGACATCGGTTTATGTCTATATTACCTCTGAACTATCGTCCTAAAAAAATTTCTTGGCTGAGTTTGCCATGTCCATATTACCTCTACCCAAACCTCCCAGGTTTTGGCTATCGATCATCATGTCTCTGATATCGGTTGCCATCCCCACTTATTATTCGTACTCACCAAGGTACACCAGCGGTGTTAAGTCCACAAAAATTGCCACATCCATATTACCTCTGGCAGGGCTTGTCTCAAACCTATTACTCGCACTAACGTGCACAAAAAATATTGGGTCCACAAAATCTATCATGTCCATATTACCTCTGATAGGGATTATTTTTAAATTTATTATTTGTACTCAACGTGTGCAAAAAATAATAAGTCTACAAAATCTGCCACATCTATATTACCTCTGGCAGGGCTTGTCTCAAACCTATTACTTGCACTAACATGCACAAAAAGTAAATAGATCCACAAAACCTATCATGTCCATATTACCTCTGATAGGGATTATTTTTAAACTTATTACTTGCACCCTAGTGCACAAAAAGTAATAAGTCCACCAAAGGTCCCCTAGCGGGATATCCTTAAAAAGTAGGATATCCTTAAAAAGTTATGGTATTGTACTATATTCATATTACCTCTAGTACAATACCTAAAGATAACATAAATGAATTACAAAATAGATAGGATAACTTTTATTTTTCTTCGCAAAGAGAGATTAAAAGCAAAACTACATTCGGGGAATTATCAAGATCCCAAACCTGAAGGCAAAATGAAGACACAAAAAGCAAAAAAGAACTACTGATGCTATGAGTCAGAGCATAACTCCACTGTCCACTCATGGAGACGAGCAATATGGCCATCCAGGAACCTCTGAGCCTGACGCTGAAGTTCTTGGGCCATAACCTCCGGATCCTCATAGCAAGCGTAGGACTCGTGTCTGTCCTCTAGCTATTTTACCACAACCTTAACACTAGCCGTGTTCTGCGCTATTTGGCTCGCCTCAGTACGGATGACCTCCTCTTCCTTCTAGGCCTCCCGCAGTCTATTCCCCATTGCATCAAGCTCGATCTGGAGCCATCTAATTTGTTCGGTTAGGTCCTTTTGCCTGAAAAGGCACTCCTCTCTAAGATAGCCTAACCTGTCATGCCTCTTCCGCAAGATTCGGAGATCATATTTTAAATACTCCATAGACGAAGCAAAGAATGCCTTTTCTGTCTCCATCTTTTTTGAGAACTCATTATATTCATAGGAGATCATCATTCCCATGTCTGTCTGTTGATACTGCCACAGATTTGTTAGGCATTTCTCCACTTCCTTCAGTTTATGGCCCAGAAAGTCAGCCATCTACTCAAAACCAGGGATACCCCTCAGAGAGTGGACCTGGACCTTAATAAAGTGCCTTACCCAGTGAAAGATTTGTTTTTCTTTAATATGACCTTGATTTTTTGCTTCAAGAACATGTGGAAGCTTCGGATAGAAAGCTTGACGGTCTCGTCAATCTCTTCCAATGTAGCCGAAGTCAAGGGCGGTGGGATTGAAGAAGAGGCCACAGGCGCAGCAGGCGGCACAACGGTGTTCAAAAATCTCTAAGGTAAAACAATAGTAGAGGAGCAACCAGTGGTCCTGTCTGCGAGCCAATCTTTCATGGACGCATGAAGAGCCTGGATACCTGGCAGCTGAGCTGCAGATGCCAAAGTATTACCAAGTCTGGGAAGAGAAGTAATGGGGTACCTCACCATATCAGCTCCCTCCAGTATGCCATCCCTAGACCGCATCATAACAGCTTTGGGAGGTGACCCAACAACCTTAAGAAGGGCAATGACCTCATTACGATAGCTCACCACCCCACTATCCAGAGAAGCTTCAGTCACGGACTCCCCAGCAACAACAGCTGGAGGAACTGTCACCGCACTAGAAGAACCCATAATGTTTGAGGGGTCTTGGATAGATCACGCAAGGTGTCCTCCGCCTCCAGAAGAGCAGAGGAGAGATCCAGACCTCCTCCAAACAATCCTACCACCTTGTTCTTCTTTGACACCTTCCTCGATGGCCACATCCACAGTCTTCAAGGGAGAGATAGGGTCTTTAGAACCAGAATAACCCGTAATCTGCTTTACTCAAAGAATTGAGGTTGAAGCCAAAACATATGATCTTCCGTGAAGTTGCAAAATGACATACTAGAGGAAGGCGACGTAGGTTTTGGCTCGTCCAGTGATGTCATAGCCTTCCCCATGGCTTCTATGTCATCCACAGATATGTGCTCCAAAGGGGTATAAGGCTGCTCCACCGAAGCCGCATCCAAGTCCCGAGCCCCAGAAGCCTCAGGTGCTGGTTCTGAGACACCTACATCAAACTCCGGGGGAGATTCCTCTTTCGGTTCGGCGTAAGAAACCACCGAAGCGGCTACTCGCCGGGGACGGCCCTTTTTCTCCTATTTTTGTAAATTTTTAAACATACCAGAAGAGAGATAGTTATAAAGAATTAAACTAAGAGGATTTATGGATACCGCTATAGCATCTACATAGGGTCCTTCTTTAGGAACCATTAGTTCAAGGGGTCCTACCTCTCCGCTTATGGTCCCCTTTATAGGGGGCTTATTCTTCGTCGTTGGTCCCATCTCTGGGACCACATAGGTCCTCGTCTTTTTGGAGTAGCAAGCATGCTTGGTCCCGGCCTTCAGTTTATGCTTTATAACCGGAGGATCATCAGAAGGAGACATCATCTCCCTTTCACCGGTTGATGTGTCCAACTCCACAAGAAGGGGCCTAGTAACCTCCTTACCCTTCTTGGGCGTTCTGCGACCCTTTGCCTCGGGAGGCATTAGCATAGTGCCCTCGATATAACTCCTCTTCGAGTCAAAGTTAGGCGGCAGGGCATTGGCCGTACAATAATACTTAGCCACCGTATATAGTATTCTTGGCACGACCTCGGCTTTGGCAATTGGAACTGAACTTTGGTGTCAGTTGTATTATAGTAACTCCAGGTCCTGGCTCCATTAAGCAAGTTGTTATTATATTCGAGGAAAGCAATCGGGTGGCCCAATAAGTGCAGAGTATAGCTAAATTGATGGGCAAACCGGCTGGATAAGTAGGGCTCGATAAAAATAGTAGCCTTATTTTAGTAAACCAGGTGGGAGGGACGGATGGCTTGAAGCCAGCGAAAGTGCCTGCTAGACAGATTTTGAGGCCCGTCATCATAGTGAATGACGTTTCGTTAGTCGACGATAAACTCTGGCTCGGACGTAAAGAAGGTCCAGCCATTCATGAAGGAGAGCTCCCTCCTACCAGCAGGGATTGTATCATATCTCGACTTTATCAGCCAATACATGAGGATCAGGGTGTCAACAGCCACCATCTCATCGTCAGTCCTAGGGTTCATCAAAGACCCATGATACAAGAGAAGCCAATCCATCGAGTAATGGTTGGGAAGCTCAATTTGGTTGAAGTAACCTTTACCAGGGTGATCTTTGAACTTTGCAGCAAAGGTACGGAGGTCGCGATGGATGCAGTACATCATGGCAGGTCGGTGGGCCAGCTTGTAGCCAAAGGCCAACTTCATAGCCGGTAAAATGAGGGTACGGTTGATCCGCTCTATCATGCCATACCCGCCCGGGATGACGCAATTACGCAACCACAGCATTAGATATCCCGCCAGTACGACCTTCGATGATAACTTGTCGGTATCCATGTAAAAGTAACTAGGCTCCTCCTCGAGGCTACTCAACTTGTCAATGGGTTTGTCCTCGTCCTCCGAGGAACCTCCAGCTTCCTCACCCTCAGAGGCCAGTTCCTTCTACTCCTGTATGGAATTATCTACTTCCTGCTTGGACTGTAGGGCCCAAACATGAACCTTATTGGACCCCTTCTGCTCCGGAAAGAGGTAGTGAGTCCAAGTTATGATGTTAGAAGAAGACCCCTCAGTAGATTTCTTTTTTTTCCTTTGAAGATCTCTGGCAAATGCCATAGTGGCATAGCAGCTCCTGGTATACCGCCAGGATCTCGGGGTTCTTCGCTTCTAACTCTTCGAGCTTTTTATTGCTCGGGGTATACTCTTCGTAGGGTTCATCGCCCCAAGGATGTTTTAAGATGACATGCATCTCATGTAAAGCCAGTCCCATCTCACCATCAGATGTAAAAAAGGTTCCTGTATGAAGATTGTACAACTTTATCAGGAAAATAAATAGGGGATGGTTCACCTCGAAACCGTAGCATGTGCCCCTCATAGCAAGAAATAAGTCTGCAATCCTGAGCTCCAGCTCGAACTTCTTTAGAATTTACTGGAGATGGTGGTGTCGGTGATGGAAGAGGTGGTCAGGGTACTGGCGAGTGTGGTAGCGGAGCTGATGATGGCGGGAGGTGATGGTGGTAGTGCGGGTGATGCTGGAGGGAGGTGATGGTGGTGGTGCGGGTGGTTGCAGCGGCACGGAGGAACTGCGGGTGGAGAGGACGGTGATGAAGGAGGAGAAGGAGTGGTGGACGGCTCTTGCTGGTGAGAAAAGTAGCCGGAGGGGATGTGTCGAGCGGGTGGCCAGAGTTAAGGGCCGGAGGAGGGTGGCCGATTTTAGAAGGAGAAGAAGAAGAAGAAGAAGAAGAAGAAGAAAGAAGAAGAAGAATGCTACGGTTAGGAGAAGGAGGGAGGAGAGAGAAAGTGGGGGGGTTTCCTAGGTTTTGGGGATTAGGGCCTGCTTGGGGAAATGTTGGTGAAGAGACATTTTATAGGGAAGGGTGATGGGGAGTGTGCGGTGGGGATGCTTCCAATTTTCAAATGGATGGCTTGAATTTCTCATAAAGGAAGTTGTGTTCACACCATGAAGAGGGGAATAAGGTTTGGACCGGTCAAGGGTTGAGGGGGATTCTTCATTTGGTTTAAACCAATGAGGTGATGACACCTAGTATAATATTTGCAATTAAGCCCCTTAAATTTGGGTATTTGTACAAACACATAAAATAATAGAAAATTGGTAGGGGAATTGGTGTTTGGTGTTTTGTAGGGTGAGGGAGTGTTGTGTGTTTTGCATGGGCTTAATGAATGAGGGATTGGGTTAAATTGGGATTAAGTAGGGAATAGTCAAAGTTGGTATCCCCAATTTAATTAAAATAAATTGTCATGTACTCTTAAATTAAATGGGAGCATATGGGATCTCAATTTGGAGTGATACAAGGGTCATAAAAGGTGTAGACCTGGTTTCAATATTTGACCCTTTAATTGATCCGGCTAAATGGATTGAGTTGGTGTCTCAAAATTGATGACAACGACACAGGTGCACGACACAGGATTAAATAATAGATTTCGGATACGGAAAGTTGTGCAATTAAATTAGAGCACAAAGAATTATGATTTTGAGTGACGAAAAAGTCTAGCGCCTAAGTTGGCGTGTCAAGTCTAGAATGCAACAACTTGTTAGAAATTATGGGCTAATGTTGGGCTTCAAATATTGCAATAACGGTAGGGTGTAACAATTAAATAAAATCACAATAATAATAATAATTATAATCCTCAACATTTAATTTCGAATAATTACAAATTAAATCCATAACACTATATTTCGGTCAGGGCTCCATCTAGCGGACATTTAGGTCTAGTCTACTAACTCATGCATTAATGAACACTATATACATACATACATACATACATACATACATACATATATATATATATATATATATATATATATATATATATATATATATATATATATATATATATATATATATATATATATATATATATATATATATATACACACACACATATCATGCAATTATTTAAAAATAAATACACACAATACCTATAATATATAAAATAATAAAAATACTCCTATATTTAGGATATGGTAGTGACATATCCCATCCATAGCAATCTCACCATCCTCTTAGATCGGTAGAAGTCTTTAGGCAACTTAGGACCCTCTGGCAAGATCTCTATAATCAACTTCATCGGTCGGTTGTAGTATTATTGCGATATTTTGTTAACTCTCTCACCCAAAATTAGGTCTACTTGGCATAGATAGAGAAACTAGGGCTAGTTTGTATCAAGTTAAAAATAGAACACGGTATTTTATTTAATTATACAATATTTATATTACATAGTGTACCTTACCGTTGCTTCGATAATTGGAGCACCTCACTAGTCATTGCCTTCCTACAAACTTTATACCCTTGCCCTAGATGTACCAACCATCTATTCTGACATTGGTATAACTTATAATTATGCTCTCTTGTGCTACATTTTAGTCGCACAATATTCGTCGTGGACGTTATTATCTAATTCTAAATAATTCCAAATTTTTATCCTTGTGCGTTCCAATCAAAATTGGAGACACAATCTTGACCCATTTTATGCAACCCAATTTATGATAATAATCTACTCTGAGCCCTCTACATCTATGACACTTGTGTTCCACCTAATTTTATCCCCATGTACCTCTAATTAATTCCAGAACACCTTGCGCATCTATTTTAATTAATTTAAACCTAATTTCTATCTTTGTGCAATTTTTTCAATTATTGGGTGCTTTTATGCAAAAATGTAATAAGGTGTCTACACCATTGGACACAATACAGGAAGAAACCTATTTTCCCTTCATACAAATTTTTCTCATAATTTTTGGAATATGCAACGCGTACATCGCCCCCTCATTTAAATCTATCTTTCTATTTTAAATAATGCAATTATAAACCCTCGAAACATCTCCATGTAAGACCAAGCCCATCCCAAGAGATGTTGACCAAGCCCTAGGTCAAACCCAAACCCAAAGGCCACATGTATATAAACAACTTTTTCCCCCATTTTCCTTATTTTTCTTATTTCCCTAAACCTATATACATAGTCGACCTTCCCTGTTCACCCATCCTCTTCCCGTGCAACCCCTACCTAGCCGGAGCTTCACTGATCGCTGCCCCTTGACTCGCCGGAGACCCAGTTCCTCGGGCCAGACGACCTCCGCCTACGCCGCTGTGGCACCACCATGAACTCCTCCCAGTTCTCCTCCTCGACCTCCGCTTCATCTTCTTCGCCGACCCCCTCCGCCTGCACTTCCTCCCGCTGAGCCGACCAATCTCGCCGGAGACTGCAACTGCCGGCCATCCAGTGCCTTCCCCTCGACGAACTGTCACCTGACCTCGACCTCCACCATTAATGTTATTCTCAACTCCATGACAACATCCATCTTCCTCCGCTCCTCGACTTCTTTCTCCTCCTCCTGAGCACCTAATACCTTTCCCCCGACCGCCTGAATGCCTCCCCTAGCCAGAACAGACCGAATCCCGACCACCTCGCCGTCCTCTTCCATCTCCGGCCCCTTCCTGGCCATTCCCCCGCTGCCACGACACCTCGAGCCTCTGCCATTGACGACCGTACCACCACCATTACACCACCAGCAACACCATTACCATCCGACCTCTTTTCTCTCCCTCGTCCTTCTTTCTCCACCCTCGTTGACATCACAAACCCCCACCATCATCGTCTTCGATACCTCAACCTCCGCCACTCACCACCCGAGTTGTTATCTCTCCCTCGCCTGAATGCCGCCGGTACTACGACCATACCACCAGCACACCACCTCCCCCTTCCCTAAACCCGAGCCTCCTCCTCCCTGCTCGACCATCTCTCCGCCGGACTCCGGTCAGTCACCATTATAATCATCATTAACCCACCATCATCATCATCATCACCCCATTATCATTATCTCATCCTTATTATCACCCCATCATCCACATCATTATCCTAATTATCACCATCATCCCAGTCACCATCCACATCATCACCATCATCCCAGTCACCATTTACATTATCACCATAATTCCTATCACTATCTACATTACCACCATTATCATAATTTCTATCATCATCACCATTGTAATCATCATCACCATTATAATCTCCATCATCAACATAATCATAATCATTATAACCCAATCATCTCATCGTCGTCACCTTCGTCATCGTGTTCATCATGGACCCGTCACCTTTGCCAGACGACCTGTAGAAGTTACCCTCAATTTTTGTGCCTGTGCACGCTGACTAGAGGATATTAAATTGTTCTGTGTGACTTCTGGAGTAGGTTATTGACACTACGCAGCTTCTTGCCAGGTAAATATACCTTGCCTTGTTGTACTATTTAAATTCAGTTATTATTTTAGTTGCATGTTTATTATTTTAGATTATATAATTGTGCATATCCGAGAAGACTCGGGTGCAGTCAATGAAGGCGTTGACGTTAGGACTTGTGTCTGACCTGGTGTCTAGTGGACCCACCTAAAGTTATGGAGTTATCGGTATGATCTCCAGGCCTTGACACATTTCTTATACGTGTTGTGAGTCTCATGTAGGGCACGGACATGCGTATTCGGCTGGCCACCTATACGTGTAGGTCGTACGACGGATAGGGTATAACTGTTAATAGTGATGCATGTTAGAAGACTTAGCAGTTATTAGCAGTCGGAGCATAGACTATTATAGTACGGTGGTCCCATCCTTGTCCTTATTTGGTTGTAAGGTTGGGCTATTGTTCTAACGATAGACTATGAGCCAAAGTTACGATGCCGATACTTGTACTCTATCTCGGTGTAGTAGCTAAAGCGTGTTGTGGATATAAGATGCATAGATCATTAGGCGGAGAGGACGACTAATAGGCGTATGGGACACCCACCTTCTTTATTCAGATACCGCGTTCTTCGGAGCGATACGGACGTATATATATATTGCAGATACCTCATTCTTCAGAATGATAGACGTTACATGTACAGATACCACGTTCCTTAGAGTGTTGGACGTTACTTGGTGATTTTGCAGATACCACACTCTAGAGAACGTTGGATGTTATGCCTATGCCTACCCATACATACCAAAGTTGTCCTCAAATTGCATTCACTTAAATGGTTAGCACACCCCTTTTATTTATTCAGTATTTACTTTATGGCATGCTTCTATGTATCTTGTTATATCCCTCTGAGGACCTGGTCCCTTTCTAGGTATAGATGTTCATGAGTATTCGCAGAAGCGCAGACCCAGACTGGCTACTTATATTTCGAGGAGGTCTTGAGCCTCGTGAGTGTTAGATGATGTACTTGTATTATTATTTTATATTCTAGTTTGGTAGTGGATTTGTTTCCACTCGACTATCATCCTTTGATACTTTATATTGAGATCTAGTTTCATAGATATTGGTTATTCATTTATATTTGATTCTGTGGATGAGATTTAGATTATACCCTGTGACTTGTGATAAATATATACCACTTATGAATTATTGTTCATGATACAGCGTACGCATGTGTTATGGTTTCCATATATTAGAGTTATTATATACATGCGGCTGGCATGCTTACGTGTCCTAGTCCTACGTATTTTGGGACTGGGGTGTGACATATTTTTATTGGTGGCCCATGCAGGTCAAGAGCATATTGTCTCGGTTACGTTACTGTATCGAGAAGCCTGCACCTAGGATTAGAGTATCGGATCTCATCCACAATTGACTATGACTTATCTTCCTTCCAGTCTGTTCTATTTAAATAATTGCATCCTGCGTGATTCATGTGCTTCCCTAATAGTTCCTTGAGTATAGCCCCTGCTAGAATATAGGAATCCCTGTTGATAGAATGATAATTAGGGTAACATTCCTATTAACAATAAAACTAGGGCATTGACACATCATTAAGTTTAGACTACCTAATGAACCCTAGCAACCCTTACCTGTAGAATGATTGACCACTATCCCTTGATAATTAGGGATGACTTGAGAGTAGTATAGACACAACTAGGATGAGTTATAAATTTAACCATATTATTTGACCCTAGAATTGAGGGACCAATAGAAATCCAAGGTTAAATATTAGGACCAAAACTTAACTTTTATAGTGAGATAGTATTATAGAACTATAAATTTAGGTTCCTGTCCTGATACTAGCAGACAGTACCTTAGGAAGCCAAGAGGAACGAATATAACATGTTCCTCGATCAAACCTCGGACACAGATATTAGCATACCATATTTCTCTTAGGAAACCATGATATTATCTAGAGTCCCTCTATTTTAGTTTTATCTCGTGTTCCTCTGAAAACTTAGCACTCGCGATTTGTGCGACGACTAATTATGTTCATCTTCTTTTTATCTTTCAACTCGTGCCACATAACTCTTATAATTGTAGGCCAAGTGATTTTATTCTATATTAGAATATATAGTGTGGTAGGATTATAGTTTGCTAAACTTAAATTCTGAAAATTTTGTGCTTGGTAGTTAGAGCAGGATAGTTTTGAGTTATTCTTGTAGATTATGACTTGATGATTATCCTTTAGTTTTGAATCACGTAACTTGTAACCACATCTCAATACAAGTTATATTATATTCCTTTCCCCTTGAAGGCTAGTAACTTTTCCATACCTACTATTGACACCCTTGTTCTATAAGCACTATGATTAAGACTTAAGATGACCATTACCTATATAATGCAATAGGATACCCAAATAAGTACCAAGACCTTTTTCGCATATATCCAATAAGAGTTTATACTATATTTACAAGGACAATATTATCTTGTAGCAGCCCTAAATGCAGTTATAGTATTAGTTAATTAATTTAAGTTGGGTAGGATACCTCATAACATAGTATCACATAGTTTTTTGACCTTTTATTGAAGTGTAACTGAATGACATTAACTGTATACTAGCATAAAATGATAGTATTTATTCATACTGTAGAACTTAGAGGACCATACCCCTATTTGGTTGACTAGCGACTTAGACAAGGAGTTAGTGTGACAACTGTAGAGATTGTAGAGTCTTATCCTCTCTTTTTGTGAACTTGAATTATTTTGTACCTCCTTTCATCATAATCCAGCATATTTATATTTTCTAAACTACCGTGACTTATGCTGCTATTATAGCCTAGTTTTACAAGCTTACTCTTCTATTGAGCTTGATAATGATATATGTATTATTGGGTCGACACACTAATATATTTTAGAATTAGTATATTAAGCTCTAGCTAACCTTAGTGCGCTTGGTTCGCTCTTCGCATAACTACTTTATGTGGATTGAGATATATAGTTGACTAGCAGACGAATATACTTGCCCTTAGACATGTCTGAGCATATCATATCAGTTACATAATTGTACTGATATGAGCATATAAATAGGAATTTACCAAAATAGGATTCAATCCACACTTGCCTTGACAATTCTCTTTGAATTCTTAATCGCTTTGAATTTTGTACTTGTACTCTATCACCTCCTCATTGAATTCCTTATTATTGTTCTTCGTCTTCCCCTATTTCTGAAAGATGAACGCTCGTGCTTGGTATAAGTTGATACATGGAGAGTATTAGAAATACCCCATAGGCCAATCATATTATTTGGGGACTATTTTTTATAAATAAGGGCATATCATTGGTGAGATATTTTGATCTTAAAAACTTTAAGGATTGAATAACTCGATTAAATAATTTGAGGAATATTTCTCTTAAATGTATAGCCTTATATGATAGATAGGTAAACTTTAAGTTGGGTAGAAGTTGCATTGTTAACTTGAGGTAAAAAAATTTAGATTGTGATCAAGTAAGATTAGATTGAGAGATTAAGACATTCTAATATGGAAGAATTTTAGAAGAAGGAGTTAGAGGATGAGTATTTAAGGAATTTTTGAAATCTTGCTATTCTGGACCAAATAATTATAATTTGAGCAGGATTTAAATTTTGAGTATTGAAGGTTGAATCATCGATTTAAATCTTGAGACAAACAAATAGAACTCTAAACATGAACATGGACGGATTGAATTCCAAAATTTGATGATTGGATTAAAAGTTAGATTTTGATTGTCGAATTACCTATTTGAAATATTGAGGATGTAAATTGAATTAAAAATTTGAAGAGTACGAAAATTCATAAGTTGAAGATAGGAATAATATTTGATTAGAATTATTTTCTAAAGGAGATTATGATAGTTGGAAATAGTGGTATAAAATTCATATGCGTTATTTAATTCTTGAAGATGTTATATGGATTTAATTTAAAATTGGATGTTGATGATTTGAAAAAGTGAGAAGAGATTACGATAGGTTAAATTTTGATTTGAACAATGACTATCTTAATTTTGAAGTAATTACGAAGGATTTGATTAGAATTTTAATTATCGCAAAGAGTTGCGATTGACTTGCCTTATGTACGTGAAGGATTATCAAATTATTCTTTATTTTAATTTCAAGGACGAAATTAGTTTAAGTTGGGTAGATTGTTAATCCCCTCACCTAAAATTAGGTCTACTTGGCATAGATAGAGAAACTAAGGCTAGTTTGTATCCAATTAAAAATAGAACACGGTATTTTATTTAATTATATAATATTTATATCACATAGTGTACCTTACCGTTTCTTCGATAATTGGAGCACCTCACTAGTCATTGCCTTCCTACAAACTTTACACCCTTGCCTTAGACGTGCCAGTCATCTATTCTGACCTTGGTATAACTTATAATTATGCTCTCTTGTGCTACATTTTAGTCGCACAATATTCGTCACGGACGTTATTATCTAATTCTAAATAATTCTAACTTTGTATCCTTGTGCGTTCCAATCGAAATTGGAGACACAATCTTGACCCATTTTGTGCAACCCAATTTATGATAATAATCTACTCTGAGCCCTCTACGTCCATGACACTTGTGTTCCACCTAATTTTATCCCCATGTACCTCTAATTAATTCCAGAACACCTTACGCATCTATTTTAATTAATTTAAATCCAATTTCCATCTTTGTACAATTTTCTAATTGTTGGGCACTTTTATGCAAAAATACAATAAGGTGTCTACACCATTGGACACAATACAGGAAAAAACCTATTTTCCCTTCATACGAATTTTTTCCATAATTTTTGGAATGTGCAACACGCACATCGCCCCCTCATTTAAACCTATCCTTGCATTTTAAACAATGCAATTATAAACCCTTCAAACATCCCCATGTAAGGCCAAGCCCATCCCAAGAGATGTTGACCAAGCCCTAGGTCAAACCCAAACCCAAGGTCCACATGTATATAAACAACCTTTCCTCCCCTTTTTCCTTATTTTTCTATTTCCCTAAACCTATATACACAGCCGACCTTCCCTGTTCACCCATCCTCTTCCCGTGCAACCCCTACCTCGTCGGAGCTCCACCGGCCGCTGCCCCTCGACTCGTCGGAGACCCAGTTCCTCGGGCCAGACGACCTTCGCCTGCGCCGCCGTGGCACCACCACAAACTCCTCCCAGTTCTCCTCCTCGACCTCCGCTTCATCTTCTTTGCCGACCTCCTCCGCCTGCACTTTCTCCCGCTGAGCCGACCAACCTCGCCGGAGACTGCAACCGCCGGCCACCCAGTGCCTTCCCCTCGACGAACCGTTACCTGACCTCGACCTCCACCATTAACGTTGTTCTTGACTCCACGACAGCAGCCATCTTCCTCCGCTCCTCGACTTCTTTCTCCTCCGCCTGAGCACCTGATACCTCACCCCCGACCGCTAGAACGCCTCCCCTCGCCAGAACAGATCGGATCCTGACTACCTCACCGTCCTCTTCCATCTCCGGCCCCTTTCTGGCCATTCCCCTGCTGCCACGACACCTCGAGCCTCTGCCATTGACGACCGTACCACCACTATTACACTACAAGCAATACCACCAGCAATACCACCAGTAACATCACCGCCACCCGACCTCTTCTCTCCCCCCCGTCCTCCTTCCTCTACCCTCGTCGATATCACAAACCACCACCATCATCGTCTTCAACACCTCGACCTTCGCCACTCACCACCCGAGCCGTCATCTCCCCCTCGCCTGAACGCCGTCGGCACCACGACCACACCACCTCCCCCTTCCCTGAACCCGAGCCTCCTCCTTCCTGCTCGACCACCTCCCCACCGGACTCCGGTCAGTCACCATTACAATCATCATCATCATCAACCCACCATCATCATTATTTTATCCTTATCATCATCTCATCATCCACATTATTATCCTAGTTATTACCATCATGCCAGTTACCATCCACATTATCACCATTATCCCAGTCACCATCTACATCATCACCATAATCTCCATCACCATCTACATCACCACCATTATCATAATTTCCATCATCATCAGTATTATAATCATCATCACTATTATAATCCCCATCATCAACATAATCATAATCATTATAACCCAATCATCTCATCATCGTCACCTTCGTCATCGTGTTCATCATGGACCCGTCACCCTTGCCAGACAACCTGTAGCAGTCACCCTCAATTTTTGTGACTGTGCACGTTGACCAAAGGATATTGGATTGTTTTATATGACTTCTGGAGTAGGTTATTGATACTATGCAGCTTCTTGTCAGGCAAGTATACCTTGCCTTGTTGTACTGTTTAAATTCAGTTATTATTTTAGTTGCATGTTTATTATTTTAGATTATATAATTATGCATGTCCGAGAAGACTCGGATGTATTCAACGAAGGCGTTGACATTAGGACTTGTGTCTGACCTAGTGTCTAGTGGACCCACCTAAAGTTGTGGAGTTATCGGTATGACTCCCCAGGTCTTGACACATTTCTTACACGTATTGTGAGTCTCATGTAGGGCACGGACTTGCGTATTCGGTTGGCCACCTATACGTGTAGGTCGTGTGACGGATAGGGTATAAATGTTAATAGTAATGCATGTTAGAAGACTTAGCAGTTATTAGCAGTCGGAGCATAGACTATTATAGTATGGTGGTCCCATCCTTGTTCTTGTTTGGTTGTAAGGTTGGGCTATTGTTCTAACGATAGAATATAAGCCAAAGTTACGACGCCGATACTTGCACTCCGTCTCGGTGTAGTAGCTAAAGAGTGTTGTGGATACAAGATGCATAGATCATTAGACGGGGAGGATGACTAGTAGGCGTATGGGACACCTACCTCCTTTATTCAGATACCGCATTCTTCGGAGCGATACAGACGTATATATATTACAGATACCTCATTCTTCGAAATGATGGACGTTACATATATAGATACCACGTTCCTTAGAGTGTTGGACATTACTTGGTAATTTTGCAGATACCACCCTCTAGAGAACGTTGGACGTTATGCCTACGCCTACCCATACGTACCAAAGTTGTCCTCAAATTGCATTCACTTAGATGGTTAGCGCACCCTTTTATTTATTCAGTATTTACTTTATGGCATGCTTCTATATATTTTGTTATGTCCCTTTGAGGACCTGGTCCCTTTCCAGGTATAGATATTCATGAGTATTCGCAGGAGCGTAGACCCAGACTGGCTACTTATATTTCGAGAAGGTCTTCTCTTCGAGCCTCGTGAGTGTTAGATGATGTACTTGTATTGTTATTTTATATCCTAGTTTGGCAGTGGATTTGTTTCCACCCGACTATCATCCTTTGATACTTTATATTGAGATCTAGTTTCATAGATATTGGTTATTCATTTATATTTGATTCTGCAGATGAGATTTAGATTATACCCTGTGACTTGTGATAAATATATACCACTTATAAATTATTGTTTATGATACAGCATACGCATGTGTTATGGTTTCCATATATTAGAGTTGCCATATACATGCGGCTGGCATGCCTACGTGTCCTAGTCCTACGTATTTTGGGACTGGGACATGACACATTTTAAAATTAGACTTAATGCTCAACGATCATGTAACCACCTCCAACGGTGAATGATCCTAATAACCAGGATATAATAGAGTCCTTGCATTCTCTAGTAACTCCATAAACTTTGCAGCATCGGCATTCGATGCCTCCTCAGCTGTATCATGATTATCCGGATTGAAAGTAGGTTCGGCAACGTCAAAAACCATATTCATGCACCCGTCGTCGTAATCAGCATGGTCGTGGACATCTATATATGGCTCCACATAAGGCTCCGGCTCTGATACTAAAGACACAAGCTCTCCGTGTGAGGTCCACTGATAATAATTTGGCGTAAAATCCCTCGAGTACAAATGATATATCATATCCACTTCTGAGTGATATTTCAAGTTACGATATCTCACACATGGACACTTAATTTTGGTATCGTCCATGTACTGAGGGAATGCCTTAGCGAACTACAGGAAATATTTTACCTCCTGTATAAATTCATCTCGCACACCGCATATGTCATCAGGATGACGGTTGTACATCTACAAATGATGACGCAGATAGTAATTCAGATCCATTTCTAGATTATTCTACAAAGATGAATAGACATCGTTCAAGTATATTATCCATGTATCTTGGTATATTGACACCTACTCAAGTATCTTGGGATACTAAACCAAAACTCAAATATCCTTCGATACTCAATCCTAATATACATGCCCTTACTCAACACTTAAACACTTAACATATACTAACTCACTAACACTCACTCACTAAACACACTCAAACACACATACATGTATACAATGTGCACTCACTCCAAATATAGGTTACCTGACCCTCTGACCGAGGAGGGGGGTCATCAGGGTTGAGGTGAGCCGAGGGGGGTCATCGGGGCCTAGGGGAACGTTGTGTCCTTGGTTACGTGATACATATACCAATAATGTGCCACAACCACTTAAATACGAACTCTTGTGTCAATGATAGGTTTGACACTGCTCTAAACCAAGTTGGATACGAGTTCTAGAAGAAGTCAATAATGTGTCATGTCTCAGCTTTAAAGAGTCATTCCCACGTTCGTGTATACGACTCTCCTTGAGTCGAGATATGCATCATATTGTATACGACGTCGATAGGCAATGTTGCGTCTAAACTCAAACAACTAACTAGAAGAGAGATAGGGTTAGGGTTAGGGTTAGGGTTAGGGTCTGTGTCATATTTCGTATCGTGTCAGTGTATGTGTCTGTGTCATATCCCATGTCGTGTCTATGTCTATGTCGTGTTCGTATCTGTGTGTCTGTGTCATGTTATATCTTGTCTATGTCTGTGTGTATGTGTGTGTCCATGTGTCCGTGTTCGTATTAGGGTTAATATCTGTGTGTGTTAGTGTGTCTGTGCGTGTGTGTGTGTATCCGAGTTAGGGTTAGGGTTAGTGTATTTTATGTCATATCATGGCATGTCGTATCAGAGAGAGAGAGAGAGACAAAGAGTAAAGACAAAGAGAGGAGCTCACTAAGTGAGGAGGAGGGGAGTTGGAGGAGGAGGACACCGACGAAGGGAGGAGGAGAGCCGGAGGGAGGAGGAGCCGATGGAGGAAGGAGCACACAAGAGGGGGGAGGACGCAGCATGAGGGGGGTCACCGCGGAGGGGTGCCGGGCTGGGGGGCTAGGGTTTAAAATTTTGGAGATATCGAAGAAAATGGGGGAAAGAGAAATTCGTCAAATCCTATATGAAATAAATTAGCGATATCTGTCCAGACATCGCTAACCGTTGTGGACATAATAATATACTGCGACTTAAATACATAAATGTTGGTAAACGTCGCTAAAATTAAAAAGTTAGTGACGTTTAGCAACTACCTAGAGATATTTTTTATTATTATAATAATTATAGTCGCTTCACGTCACTATCACCGACGTATTACTACGTTTTATATTGGCATCACTAAATACCTATAATTCAGCGATATTTTATTTGAACGTCGCTAAAACCGTCACTATTTGGACATTATTTAGTAGTGACGTAACTTCACTACGTTACATAAATTATTTACGTTACGTAATTCCATTATGTTACTAACTTACTTTACTATATGTAATTAAGCTATGTTACGTAATTTTATTACATTACGTAATTAAGTTACGCTATGTAATTTTGTTATGTTATGTTACAAAATTTTATTATGTTACGTAGTTTCGTTACATTACGTAATTTTATTATGTTCTTTAATACGTGCTCCTATATTACATATATAAAGACACATATTTAAGATAGCATGCATATTACACACACACACACACACACACACACACACACACACACACACACACACACACACACACACACATATATATATATATATATATATATATATATATATATATATATATATATATATATATATATATATATATATATATATATATATATCACATAAATGAAATTAATGATGGTATATATATATATATATATATATATATATATATATATATATATATATATATATATATATATATATATCACATAAATGAAATTAATGATGGTATATGTATATTTTTTACATATACAAAATTAATAAACAAGTCCTATATATCGTGTCCTATGAGTTATATATGTGTGTCAACTTCTTCCTAAAATTATGTTATATATATATATATATATATATATATATATATATATTGTACATCCCCAAGCATCCCCATGTTTACGATATTTGGATCTTGTTTAAGTCATCTAATCTTAACAGTTGGTTTGAACCATTCAAACCAATGGTTAAGATTAGATTACTTAAACAAGCATCCAATGGTTGATAACATGGGGATGCTTGGGGATGCAAAAAATTAGGGATATCGATCCCCATATATATATATATATATATATATATATATATATATATATATATAATTAACAGTTCATATTCAAACAGAGAATAATATTCATTTCTTCATATTCAACAACATAAAGTAAAAGTGGAAAAATATATTCATATCACTTAATAGTGATTTCTTACAAACAACTGATTTGTCCATCCCTACAAACAAAGATTCATTATCATAAATTGAGTATCACAAAACAGTCCATGTGGTAGATTTGTTAAGCTTGCATAAAATTATCATTCGTATACAACCTAACTACATGAAAGCTACCGGTGATACACTATTTTGGACTATCTATGGTATTATATCATCTTTAGTATAGGTAGCCAGCCTTACTAGTGAACTCTTATAATACATGCCATTCTTCTCTCACAAAGTAATGCACCCATACTCTGCTTTTCTCTTAAAGAAGGCACATGTGCCTATTCTCCTGGCTGGGAGAAGGCACTTTCCTCATCTCCTCCTAGGCCGATATAGTGCCATGGATAGATATTATTCGAGAAAAATCAAATTTTGTGCACAAGTTGTCCATGGCAATGCAAATGCGTATGTCCTATAGTTAGAAATATAGTATGTATGATAATAGAATTTAAAAGTAAACACAATAAAATATCTACTTGTATAATAATTCATGCTCGTGATATTTAATGTTGAATCATTTGCCCTAATAGATTCAACCCCATCACCACACTCAAGAAGAAAAGGAAGATATTAGAATTGAAATCACTCATCAACCCGTAGAAATCTCCCAAAGCGAAGGCGACAACTCCTCGATCAAATCTCTTTCTTCCTTCTGTCTTGGATGACGAAGTCCTAAGAG
The DNA here is from genome assembly GCA_036927795.1 of Iris macrosiphon. Lineage (NCBI taxonomy): Eukaryota > Viridiplantae > Streptophyta > Magnoliopsida > Asparagales > Iridaceae > Iris > Iris macrosiphon. The sequence continues at coordinate 64,372,245 of JAYESA010000016.1, forward strand.
CAAATCATAGACTTTCTCTTAGATTTCCTACGGACGAGCACCCCGAATATCCAACTTGTGCTATCCTTTGTGCCTCCACCCTCCTCCTATATTTATAGGATAAGAAATTTTATTTTAGGTCATAATAGGATTTTCTAAATAGAAAAGCTTAAAATAAGAATTATATTCCACCTAAAATAGCCCAACACCAATTATGGACGTCTAAATTTGGTCAAATTAAATATTTGATAAAAATTTAAAATCTAATCAAATATTGCATTTAATATAGAATTCCAAATTATATCAAATAAAATCTTTGACCATATTTGGGCTCCAAAATTTACCAAATCCAGACCGGACCCCAATAAGCTCTCTCTCCAATCTGATGAGAGGGTATTGAACCCATGGCTTCTCAACTGGACTCCATGTATGTCGTCCCGCGACAGAGTTCCTACTTCCCCATGCCACCGATCTTCGATCCCCCGAGTTACTTTGCATCTTCCTTCATCTTCAGCTCCTCGACCGTCACGTCGACGCTAGTTGCCATGCATAGTACCTTTGTACCAATAGGATCCTGTCGACATCAATGACAAGACTGAGACCAAAGTCCCTGACTATCAGCCTCACCGTGAGTCTTGGCTGCCTGTCCTCGACTTTCTTCTTCCATCGAAACGTGTTAACGTTCCGACGAGCTTCTTCATCCTTGGCTGGCCCAACCAAGTGGATGGTGCAATTCTCCCGAGATTTGAACTCCTGAATCTACCTACCTTCGTATAAGAATTTGAAGCTCTCCCATACACATGCATCCTCGAACAGAATACCACGTACTGTGTATGTCGTCGATGACCCACGACTCCCTCGGAACTGTGTTAATGGTGACGCTCCTGCCTCAGATTGAGTTTGATCCAAACCTTAATATCCTTCCTGGCCTCAAACTGCTAAAACCAATGTCGCTCCGTGAAGCTTTGGCAAATCACCCATCGCTAAAACTGGATCCGTGAAGCAACCTCCACATGGAGACCGACCAACTGTCATAGGACCGACATATTGACCCTCAATATTTGGCTCATCATCATTAGTCGCTTTGTCTCGACGAACCAAATCCTTCGTAATCCTCAAAGTATCTCGAAGCCTCTCCTCAGCAAGTTTTTGACGATCCAACTCCTGTCGAATACCCCTCGAGCCTTCATCCGATGTCTGTAGCCTACATGTACAACTCAGTGGCTAGAGCCTGTATATGTCATAATATAAATCTTCTTGAGCCACCTATTGGAAATCCTTCGTAAGCATCCAATCTTTGTCCCCAAATAAACTGTGACAACCATCATCCGCCAGCCTTCCTACCGAAACCAAATTATAGCGCAAACTCGATATATGTCGCACATCCTTGAGAACGAGCTTCTCGCCAAGCCCCATTATCAAGTGCACATCACCGATGTCTACAACTACTGTCGTCCCCTTGTTGCCCATCTTCATACATCCAAACATGCCATCATGGTATGACGTGAAGATCCTCCTATATGGAGTGGCGTGATACGACGCCCCTGTATCCATGACCCAATCATCATCATGACACATGCCACAAGGTTCCTCTGTGTCGGTTGCTGCGACGATAAAATCTCCTATAGCCGTGAGATCCTCCTGACCATCCTTGTCTTTGGCCTTCTCAGCTTTGTGCTTCATGCAGTTCCTCTTGATATGACCCATTTTGACACAGTGGTAGCAACCCTTCTTGTGGTCCACAGTCGCAAGATCCCGAGAACTCTCCCATGTCCTTGCCTGTGACTTGGATCTTTTCTTCCTGTAGGAAGCTACCAGAGCGGACTCCTGCAATGATTTTACTTGCTTACTTTGGATCTCCTCGTTCAATAAACTGCTTTTGACTACCTCCATCACGATAACTCTACCAAGTGCGAAGTTGCTCACCGAGACCACCAACTTCTCCCAGCTTTTCGGTAGAGAACTCAAAAGCAAAAGGGCCTGAAACTCATCATCAATCACTATTTTCATCGCAGACAGATGATAATACCCTGAACCTCATTCAGAAGTTGTGCCACTGGGGCACCCTCCGAGTACTTTGAGTTGACGAGTTGGCGAATCAGAAATGCCTTATTGCCAGCCGTCTTTCTTTCGTACAGCGAATGCAGCTTCTCCCACAATGCTTTTGTCGAACTCTCCATTGATACGTGATGAAACATCGAGTCATACAGCTATTGGTAGATGAATCCAACGGCCTTTCGATCCAGTCATTTCCAGTCTTTAGTAGCTTTATCCGATGGCTTAGATTATCGCCCTCCAACGGACCATTCAAGTCCTTGCACTAAAGAATATCCTCCATCCTTGACTTCCAAATAACCCAATTCTCCCCTGTGAGGGTTATCATATGAGTGTTCATCTACTCCGTAGACATAGTTGTCATAACCAAAACTAGTAGCTTTGATACCAGATGTAGAGAATCGGATACGCTCTGTAAGCGTTCCGACACCGTGTCTAAGATTGCCCACAGTAGAAACTTTAGGCCAACCCACCTGAGATAACCAACCCCTGTTTAACGAACACCAAGCATAGATAAAGACAATTATATAGCGGTGACTATGTCACCTGGACAAATTCCAACCTTTATAACTCAGGTAAAATTACAAGATTGACAAAATCAATGTTGAACCCTTTACTCTAATAGATTCAACCCCATCACCACACTCAAGAAGAAAATAAAGAGATTATAATTGAAATCGCTCACCAACCCATAGAAAACTCCTTGAGCGAAGACGATGACTCATCGATCAGATCTCTTTCTTCCTTCTGTCTTGGATAATGTAGTCCTAAGAGCAAAGCACTGACTTTCTCTTAGATTTTATGTGGACGAGCACAACTTGTGCTATCCTTTGTGCGTCCATCCTCCTCCCATATTTATAGGATGAGAAACCATATTTGTAAACCCCCTGATTTTTTAGAAATTTTTAATTTGGATTTTTTCACAATTTTTTGTAATTTTTGGGATTTTTACCTAGGTATTTTGTGATTAAATAATTTTTAATTACTGTTAATTCATATTAAAATATTATAAAAATAATATTTTATGGTGTAAAATGGAAAACTAGCCATAGGATAATTTTTCGGGAATTTATTGGACTCCGGAAACATTTTTAAAGCCCTAGAAACTAATTAATATTTAAACCAAAATAAACCCTAAAATAAATCGGGTTTATTTGAAATAAACCAAACCAACCCAGACCCGGTTCAACTAAACCGAGCCCAATCTTAGCGGGTCAAATTCGGGTCTAACCCGTCAACCCGAAACCCGCATACCCGAACCCTAGTCTTAGCGGATCGGGCCGGATCCGCCGCCCGACCCGCTGACCCGCCGACCCAACCCGACCGAAACCCTAATCGGAAACCTAGTCGGAACACTGTTCCGACGACCCTATAAATTCCCCTTCCGCCCGTACGCCGAAACCTTAATTCCCTTACCACCTCCCCGCTCCGTCGACAAGCCCAGCCCCCTCGGCCGCTCGAATTCGCCCCGCTCCGTCGCCCTCATCTCGAACCTCCTCCCCCATCTCCACCACCTCTCCGCCTCAGCCATCCTCCGCCACCCTCTTCGACGACTCCCACGTCGTCGATTCCTCCGACTATCTCCTCCACCTTCCTCCACCTTTCTCCGCCTCGACCCTCCATCGTCTTCCCCAATGACCTCCTCCGACCTAGCCTAGCCCAGCACCACCACCATCACCCCCTGGCACCTTCGCCTCTCTCCCATCTCCAACCTGCAGTACCACATATCACCTGAACCCTAGACTTCCCAGCCATCACCTCCAGCCAACTCTCCGCTCCACCCTTGCCTGTCACCGCCTCCACAAATCTCCTCCACCACCATCGACCACCCCAACTCAACGACCTCCGCCGCTGCACTAAGCACCCCGCTCTCCTCGCTGTCGACCTTCTGTCGACCATCTTCGACGCCCTAGACACCGCTCCGCCCTAACCTCTGCCCTAGCCCAGCCCTCGACTTCCTCCCCCGACTGCCCCACCTCCATAACCACCATCTCCACCACTCGCCGTGCCCATCGCCACCCTCTGCAGCAGCAGCCAGCCGACCCGCTGCCCTCGCCCAGCCCCGCTCGAACGCCCTCGCCGTCGACGGGCTCCGCCGACCAGAACGGCCAGCCCCCAGCAGCCCTAGAGCAACAGCCCGGACACGCCCAGGACACAGCCGTGTCAAGTCGACACGGATACGAGAAATCTCGGTTTCACGGAGCCCTGTTCAGATATCGTTTTCTCTCTCCTCGTTACCCCGTTTTCGATTCCGTCAGTTGTGTCGCGTAGACTGTATAACCCTCTCGATGCCCGTGCAACTCGCTCGGTGCGTCGCGTCCTGTGGTGATCGCAAACCGCAATCCAAAAACAGGAAAACCAACGCCCTGTTTCACCCCGGAAGTGAGTGTGCCCCGCCAAACGGGACGACTTGGTCGCACGCGGCCTTTACCGAAATATGCGCACCGTCGATAAGGACGTACAGGATTTTGCAGAAGTTGATTTGGATGTGCGTGCACACCGGAATCAACGTGTATCCGCCGACAACGTCCCGTATCCGCCTATTCTGGAACACGTTGTAACTTTGTGTACACACGTCGGATCGAGATAAAACTTACGCCATCAGACTCATAGCAATACGCTGGTCCTGTGACCCAAGTTTGGTTCGATTATGAGAACGTTGACAAAATCGCGTATCGTGGGTCCCACAGGCTCTACTTGACGGGCGATTTTATGATCGGCTCATCGGAATCTAATTCTAGAAGTTCAGTTGGGTTCATATCATCGTTCTGGACTTGTTGACACTAAGTTTGACGAATTTGAAGACCTTTGATCCTGACGCACTTTTCGGTGTGAAGCGGGCCACATGTGGATCCCGCTTTGACCAGAAGCTGTCGTTTTTGCCCCTGTGTCCAAATTGGACTCAAGGACAGGCGTTTCTAGCTATTTAATATTTTTTGAATCTAATGGTGATGTTTATTTCAGCAACCGGAGTAGTACCTGCGATTCACACTGAGACCAGAGCTACAGTTGGAGCCAGAACCCCAGGCAAGTATACCTTGCCAAATCCTGTAGCTTTGCTACTTATTCCCTTGACTTATTTATACAATGTTGTGCAAGTGTACCTTGCCAAAACTTGCAGTTCTTGTTACTTATTTTCTTGACTTATATATATATATATATTGTTGTACATGCTTGACCTAGGATCGTGTGACTTTACTTAGCGTCCGATTAATAGTCGGGTGCCAACACCGTACGCGGCATTGTGTATTGTCATCTAGACATGGATACCGAAACCCTATATTTCTCGTACTTGTCCTATCAAGTACATCATAATCCAGGACACTTGACACTATTCTTGAGACAGAGTCTTCCTGAGATATTCATGGTGATTCTGTATAGGATACATGTTACATGACTTAGACATTATATTCTTAGATCTCATTACGGCTTACTGCATTAGTTATGATCCTGCGTGGCATGGACATGAGACGTCGTGGACATGAGACGTATGATTACATTGGGTGGGGAGAGACACACAAACTACAGGTTGATTATATATATTATGCCTGCATCTCAGTCTCTCGCCGAGCTAGACGACCACATGATATCACTACTACCGGCTCCCAGACACAGAGCTTATAGTGGTTTCAGCCTGAGTCTAGTGCTGCTCTTATCTTGCATTTCACTTAGCTGGTTATATAGTTTACACTATTGAGATACACAGGCCACAGGTTGATTATATTATGCAGGCGTCTCAGTCTCTCGCTGAGCTAGACAAGTACATGATATCACTGCTACCGATTTCCCGACACAGAGCTTGTAGTGGTTTCAGCCTGAGTTCTAGTGCCGCTCTCATCTTATATATCACTTAGCTGGTTATATAGATTACCCTATTGTTTCATTTATTTCTGTACTGCACTTATGTTGACTTGAGTTATTTTGTACCTTGCTATGTCCCCTGAGGACCTGGATCCGGATTATGTCCCCAGGATTAGCAGATGAGATCGACCCCGAGGTATACAGTACAGGAGCATTACCAGGAGCAGGAGCAGAAGCAGGAGCAGGAGCAGACACTGGAGCAGTACCAGATCCAGTAGACGAGTGATCACCGAGGGTATCTTCTGAGTATATACTGTTCCATACTCAGTATTTGTTGTGGTTATCTTTATTCTTGTATCTTGACAGATGTATCAGACTCATTATCGGGTTATTTCTCGAGTTTATATTTTATTGAGATATGATCTTGCTTTATGATTCTGATATTATTGTATTTATTTCTGTGGATGAGATTAGTATATCTAGACCCTTATTATTGTACTACAGCTTAAGTACGCCCCGATGGATCCATTAAATTGGGTTTGTCCATCGGTGTGTGCTGCTGGCCATTGCCACGTGTCTAGTCCCTCGGTATTTTGGGACTGGGGCATGACAGGTTTTTGTGGTGGCCCATGCAAGTCTACGACTAAATTGTTCGGTTTTAACTTAGGGACCGAGCAAGCCTGCAATAAGAATATGATAAGTTTTTGGATCTCATCCACTTGCTTGAATCGTTCTTGACATCTATATTGGATTCAAATTAATTTCTTGACTTGCATCCTGCCTTGACTCATGTGCGCCTCTTATTGTTTATTTTGGTTGTTACTCTAAAACTTTTGAATTATGTGATTGGTAATTAGAACATGACAGTTTAAATTATTATTGTAGATTATGACCTAATGATTACCCCTTAGCTATAAGTCGCATAATTAGTACCCCCACCTCGATACAAGCTAGATCCCTTACCCTTGACGGCCAGTAACTCTTCTATCCTCACTATCGACACTTGTTCTATAAGTACTAAGGCTAAGGCTTAAGACGGCCATGACCTATATAATATAGGAGGATACCCTAATAGGTACCAAGACTCCTTCTCGTAGACCTTAACAAGAGTTTCCACGGTATCCTTAAGACGAATTCAGTATTAGTTTATTATTATAAGTTGAGTAGTATGCCTCACAACATAGTACCACCTAGCCCTATTGACCCATTGATGAAGTGAACTAGGATGACGCAACTTTAGACTTGTATAAGAAGATAGTGTTTATTCAGACTGTAGAAATTAGAGACCCGTACCCCTATTTGGTCGACTAGCGGCTTAGATAAGGAGTAGTATGACCACTGTATAGATTGTGTAGTCTTTTATTATTATTGCTTATTCTGTTTTATTTTTGTAAACTTGAATTAATTTGTACCTCCTTTCATCATCATCGAGCGTACCTATATTTTTGTACCACCTCGACTTATGCTGCTGTTACAGCCTAGTTTTGCAAGCTCATTTTTATCAAGCTTGTTCACGACATATGTATTGGACGCGTACACTAATGCAATTGTCTATTCAGAATCAGTGTATTACGGTCTGATCAACCTTAGTGCATTTTGGTTCGCTCTTCGCACGACTACTTTACGTGGATTGAGATATGTAGTGATTAATAGACGAATATACTTGTCCTGGACATGTCTGACATATCGTATCGGTTACATAACTGTACTAATACGAGCATACGAACGAAGAATTACCAGAATAGGATTTCAATCCACAACTGCTTGACAATTTCTATTTGAATTCTTAAAATGCCTTGACCCTGATACTTCTATTATATTACCTCACCCTTGAACTCTTTATTATTGATCTCCGTCTTCCCTTATTTTGGAAAGACGAAACCTCGTGCTTGGTATAAGTTTGATATATAGACAGTACTAGATATACCCCACAGGCCAATCGTATTGTTTGGTGACTATCTCTTATATTAATAATTAAGGGCATGTCATATATGATATGTTGGTGTTAAAAACTTTGAGGACTCAATAACATAATTTGGGGCATAGCTTTCTTAGATGTATAGCCTTAGATGATAGAGGGGTAAATTCTAAGTTGGGTAGAGACCACAATGTTCACTTGAGAGGAATTCTTTAGACGGTAATCAAGTAAGATTTAATAGAGAGACCCTGCCCTAGTTTAATTTCGAGGACGAAATTTTTATAAGTTGGGTAGATTGTAAACCCCCTGATTTTTCAGAAATTTTTAATTTGGATTTTTTTACAATTTTCTATAATTTTTCGAGATTTTTATATTATGAAAATAATATTTTATGGTATAAAATGGAAAACTAGACATAGGGTAATTTTTTGGGAATTTATTGGACTCCGAAAATATTTTTAAAGCCTGAAAAACTAATTAATATTTAAACCAAATTAAACCCTGAAATAAATCGGGTTTATTTGAAATAAACCAAACCAACCCAGACCCGATTCAACTGAACCGAGCCCAACCTTAGCCGGTCGGATTCGGGTCTAACCCGTCAACCCAAAACCCGCATACCCAAACCCGAACCCTAGTCTTAGCGGATCGGGCCGGATCCGCCGCCCGACCCGCTGACCCGCCGACCCGACCCGACCGAAACCCTAATCGAAAACCTAGTCGGAACACTGTTCCGACGACCCTATAAATTCCCCCTCCGCCCGTACGCCGAAACCCTAATTCCCTTTACCACCTCCCCGCTCCGTCGACGAGCTCAGCCCCCTCGGCCGCCCGGATTTGCCCCGCTCCGCCGCCCTCATCTTGAACCTCCTCCCCCATCTCCACCACCTCTCCGCCTCAGCCATCCTCCGCCACCCTCTTCGACGACTCCCCCGTCGTCGATTCCCCTGACTATCTCCTCCATATTCCTCCACCTTTCTCCGCCTCGACCCTCCATCGTCTTCCCCGACGACCTCCTCCGCCCTAGCCTAGCCCAGCACCACCACCATCACCCCCTGGCACCTCCGCCTCTCTCCCGTCTCCAACCCGCAGCACCACCGGTCGCTTGAACCCTAGACTTCCCAGCCATCACCTCCAGCCAACTCTCCGCTCCACCCTTGCCTGTCACCGCCTCTACAAATCTCCTCCACCACCATCGACCACCCCAACTCCACGACCTCTTTCGCTGCACCGAGCACCCTGCTCTCCTCGCCGTCGACCTCCTGTCGACCATCTCCGATGCCCTAGCCACCGCTCCGCCCTAACCTCCGCCCTAGCCCAGCCCTCGACTTCCTCTCCCGACTGCCCCGCCTCCATAGCCACCATCTCCACCACTCGCCGTGCCCATCGCCACCCTCCACAGCAGCAGCCAGCCGATCCGCTGCCCTCGCCTAGCCCCGCTCGACCCCCTCGCCGTCGACGGGCTCCGCCGACCAGAACAGCCAGCCCCCAGCAGTCCTAGAGCAGCAGCCCGGAAACGCCCAGGACACAGTAGTGTCAAGTCGACACGGATACGAGAAATCTCGGTTTCACGGAGCCCTGTTCAGGTATCATTTTCTCTCTCCTCGTTACCCCATTTTCGATTCCGTCAGTTGTGTCGCGTAGACTGTGTAACCCTCTCGATGCCCGTGTAACTCGCTCGGTGAGTCGCGTCCTGTGGTGATCGCAAACCGCGATCCAAAATCAGGAAAACCAACGCCCTATTTTATCCCGGAACTGAGTGCGTCCCGCCAAACGGGACGACTTGGTCACACGCGGTCTTTACCGAAACGTGCGCGCCATCGATACGGACGTGCAGAATTTCGCAAAAGTTAATTTGGATGTGCATGCACACCGAAATCAACGCGTATCCGCCGACAACGTTCCGTATCTACCTATTCTGGAACACGTTGTAACTTTGTGTACACACGTCGGATCGAGACAAAACTTACGCCATCGGACTCGTAGCAATACGCTGGTCCTGTGACCCAAGTTTGGTTCGATTATGAGAACGTTGACGAAATCGCGTATCGTGGGCCCCATAGGCTCTACTTGACGGGCAATTTTGTGATCGGCTCATCAGAATCTAATTATGGAAGTTCTGTTGGGTTTGTATCATCGTTCTGGACTTGTTGACACTAAGTTTGACGAATTTGGAGACCTTTGAACCTGACGCGCTTTTCGGTGCGAAGTGGGCCATATGTGGATCCCGCTTTGACCAGAAACTGTCGTTTTTGCCCCTGTGTCCAAATTGGACTCAAGGACAGGCGTTTCTAGCTATTTAATATTTTCTGAATCTAATGGTGATGTTTATTTTAGCAATCGGAGTAGTACCTGCGATTCACACTGAGACCAGAGCTATAGTTGGAGCCAGAACCCCAGGCAAGTGTACCTTGCCAAATCCTGCAGCTTTGCTACTTATTCCCTTGACTTATTTATACAATGTTGTGCAAGTGTACCTTGCCAAAACTTGCAGTTCTTGTTACTTATTTTCTTGACTTATATATATATATTATTGTACATGCTTGACCTAGGACCGTGTGACTTTACTTAGCGTCCGATTAATAGTCGGGTGCCAACACCGTACGCGGCATTGTGTATTGTCATCTAGACATGGATACCGAGACCCTATATTTCTCATATTTGTCCTATCAAGTACATCATAACCCAGGACACTTGACACTATTCATAAGACAGACTCTTCCTGAGATATTCATGGTGATTCTGTATAGGATACATGTTACATGACTTAGACATTATATTCTTAGATCTCATTACGGCTTACTGCATTAGTTATGATCCTGTGTGGCATGGACATGAGACATCGTGGACATGAGACGTATGATTACATTGGGTGGGGAGAGACACACAAACTACAGGTTGATTATATATATTATGCCGGCGTCTCAGTCTCTCGCTGATCTAGACGACCACATGATATCACTACTACCGGCTCCCAGACACAGAGCTTGTAGTGGTTTCAGCCTGAGTCTAGTGCTGCTCTTATCTTGCATTTCACTTAGCTGGTTATATAGTTTACACTATTAAGACACACAGGCTACAGGTTGATTATATTATGCAGGCATCTCAGTCTCTCACTGAGCTAGACAACTACATGATATCACTACTACCGGCTCCCCGACACAGAGCTTGTAGTAGTTTCAGCCTGAGTTCTAGTGCCGCTCTCATCTTATATATCACTTAGCTGGTTATATAGATTACCCTATTGTTTCATTTATTTTTGTACTGTACTTATGTTGGCTTGAGTTATTTTGTACCTTGCTATGTCCCCTGAGGACCTGGATCCGGATTATGTCCCCAGGATTAGCAGATGAGATCGACCCCGAGGTATACAATATAGGAGCATTAGCAGGAGCAGAAGCAGGAGCAGGAGCAGACACTGGAGCAGTACCAGATCCAGTAGACGAGTGATCACCGAGGGTATCTTCTGAGTATATACTGTTCCATACTCAGTATTTGCTGTGGTTATCTTTATTCTTGTATCTTGACAGATGTATCAGACTCATTATCGGGTTATTTCCCGAGTTTATATTTTATTGAGATATGATCTTGCTTTATGATTCTGATATTGTTGTATTTATTTCTGTGGATGAGATTAGTATATCTAGACCCTTATTGTTGTACTACAGCTTAAGTACGCCCCGATGGATCCATTAAATTGGGTTTGTCCATCGGTGTGTGCTGCTGGCCATTGCCACGTGTCTAGTCCCTCGGTATTTTGGGATTGGGGCGTGACAATATTTTAGGTCATAATAGAATTTTTTTAAATAAAAAACCTTAAAATAAGAATCATATTCCACCTAAAATAGTCCAACACCAATTATAGACGTCCAAATATGGTCAAATTAAATATTTGATACAAATTTAAAATCTAATCAAATCTTACATTTAATGTAGAATTCTAAATTGTATCAAATCAAATCTTTGACCATATTTGGGATCCAAAATTCACGAAATCTAGACTGGACCCCAACATAAACTTATTCCACATCATCAATTGAATCATAAAAAAAACTTCTCACTCAGCTCTGATTCATTATCTACGTTGACTCTTCGACGAATTTGAATTTTATCCACACACGTGAAATGACTGATTATAATCTTCCTTCTCTTTCTTTTTGAATACATACATAGTTTCTTTTACACACAATAATTCTTCTTACAGCTCTATTCGATTTCAGCTCACTACTTGGCTTGGATCATGCACATATTTTAAGATAATGATAGTCAAATCAAATAGTCTATAGAGGCAACACTCTTCAAAAATCTTAAAGGAACAAATACTCTTGAACCAACTTGCCCTTAGCATTAAATCTCATAACTCATCCACATAAGTGTTCCCTAAGAATGCTTGATATCCTACTATTTTTTTATATTACACGAGTGTAGTCAGTTGCACCGTCGGTATGACTGGATTCGAGTAGCCTTGGCACTTCGGTATGACTGGATTCGAGTAGCCATCGAAAATCCGCTCATAGCCAAGGAGTGCATATGGTTGTGAGCGATCATTTAGCAAATTCGGACTATGAGCGGATTTTCTTCTATCAATGATACCATGATGACAATATATAAATACAACATAGAATGCATTTATCAGATCAAGAAGGGCAACGTCAAGGGAGACATTATCAAGCACATCGTGCCGAAGTTTTTCTTTTCGCATCACTAATAATAACAACAACAAAGATTGAAGTCAAACATAATTGATCATGTGACAACTTGGCTGACATGTTTGCAAAGTCCCTACCGAAGTTCACTTTTCAGAAAATCGTTTATGACATTAGATTAGAGAGACTCTATATATTTAAACGCTCGTAGTCATTAAATTAAGCACTTTTTTAACTATACCTATATTTTACTAAGAACCCTTTAATCATTTTTGTTTAATTATCTATATCTATCTATACTACTATATAATGGAAAAAAGTTCAACTTCACCGTGAAACTTTTCTTTCAAGATATACCCTTGCATATGTTTACTAAGTAAAATTATTCATTAATTAATACCACTATATAATAAAAAATTTCAGCTTTACCGTGAAGCTTTTCTTTCCAAATATACCCTTACATATTTTTACTAATTAAAATTATCCATTAAAGTTAATAGGGGTAGCTAAGTAATTATAGGAATTATCTTTTGGTCTTTCTAAAATAGTCTTACAGACATGTATACAATAATATAATAATAAATTTAGAATAATTATGACAATTGTCTTTTAATCTTCCTAACTAATGTTAATAAAGATTATAATAATTACAAAAAATATCTTTTAATCTACCTAATAATAATCTATCAAATACATGCAATGCACGTGCATATATAATAGTTTAGAATAATTAAAACGATTGTCTTTTAGTCTTCCTAAGTAATCTTAATAAAAATTAAAATAATTACAACAATTATCTTTTAATATTTTTAATAATAATCTATAAAATACTTTCAACGCACGTACATATATACTAGTATATATAAGGGTTATTTAGTTTTATGATCTCGTATAAAATCAAAAATTTGAGTTTATGTCTCCATATAGTCCAAAATAGGGTTTGGGTCTTGTTCTAAGTCTCGTTCTAACGGTGTACTTGACTGACCGTCCAAGTGAAGATCTAAACTCAAATTTTGAATATTATACGAGACCCTAAAACTAAATAAAAAATATGTGGAGGGTTATACGACTTGGGTTATTTAGTTTTGCATAGTAGGAGTTATGTGACTTGTATTATTTTTTTTTCATGACTAATCGAGAATAAGACTTGTGACATTGTTGTTTGTTTCTATCTTGACCTCAACTGCCACACAACCCTCCTTGCGACAGTTTCGTTGGAGACGACTTCATGGACACGACATCATGGACATCGTGTATCGTTTAGATGTCTCTTGTCCCAATCGAATTGTTGAATGCTTGCAACTCAAGTTTTCGAGAGTTATGTGGCTGATGAGATCGTGATAGAAGCAAATAAGAGTGTCACAAGTCTCAGTCTCGATTACTCATAACAAAACTAAAAATAATACAAATCAAACAACTTATACTATTCAAACCTAAATAACCCAAATCAAACAACCCTCACATATTTTCGTTCAGTTCTAAGGTCTCATATGATATCCAAAATTTGAGTTTAGGTCTTCATTGTCCACCGTCAGAATGACCCAAATCATATTTTGGACATTGTGGAGACGTAAACTCAAAATTTTAATATTGTACGACATCCTAAAACTAAATAACCCTATATCTCTACTATTATAATGCGACTTAGAAACGGTTCAAAAATGAGCAGAAGCCGTATGTATATCATCAATTAGTAATATAAAAAATATAAAAAATTAACTACGGCGTGGATTCTTACGTAGTTGAAAAAAATTAAAAATCACCTTAACATATAATCCATCATAAAATATATTCAAAATTTAAATTATATTTAAATTAATTACAAGATATTATCTAATTAAACACATATCAAAAATTTTAAAAATATATTTATGACAAATTATAATTCAAATATATACAAATCATATTTAAAATATTCTAATATAATTTAAATTTTTATCTAACTTTTTTAATAATATCATAAAAAAAAATTGATAAGTGTAACACGGACGTGAATCTATACTACAATATAATGTCAAAAGTTGGCTTCACCGTGAAACTTATTTTTTTTCAAATATACCCATACATATATTGACTAATTAAAAGTGTTAATTAAAGTTAATATCGACAACTAAATAGTCTTACGTATTAAATAATATCTATATATAATAACTTAATAATAAATATAGAATAATTAAGAGTTTATTTTTTAGACTTCCTAAGAACTGTAAGTAAATATTAGAATAAGTAGTATTTGTCTTAAAATACGTAAAGACCACGTGCATATATATATATATATATATATATATATATATATATATATATATATATATATATATATATATGAGAATAAGGGAGGTGAGATGGCATCTTACTCTAAAAACAAGGGTGGCGGTGACGTGGCACAATTTCAACCACACAAACGAGGGGAGGGGGTTAAGTGCAAACTGCCAATTATGAAATGTGTGGTTGGGATTGTGCCACGTCACCGCCATCCTTGTTTTTAGAGTGAGGTGCCATCTCACCTCCCTTATTCTCATATATATATATATATATATATATATATATATAGAGAGAGAGAGAGAGGTGCCATCTCTCTCTCTCTCTCTCTCTCTCTATATATATATATATATATATATATATATATATATGAGAATAAGGGAGGTGAGATGGCACCTCACTCTAAAAACTAAGGTGGCGGTGACGTGGCACAATCTCAACCACACAAACTAGGGGAGGGGGTTAAGTGCAAATTGCCAATTATGAAATGTGTGGTTGGAATTGTGCCACGTCACCGCCACCCTTGTTTTTAGAGTGAGGTGTCATCTCACCTCCCTTATTCTCTCTCTCTCTCTATATATATATAGAGAGAGAGAGAGAGAGAAAATAAGGGAGGTGAGGTGGCACCTCACTCTCAAAACAAGGGTGGCGGTGATGTGGCACAATCACAACCACACAAACGAGGGGAGGGGGTTAAGTGCAATTTGCCAATTATGAAATGTGTGGTTGGAATTGTGCCACGTCACCGCCACCCTTGTTTTGGGAGTGAGGTGCCATCTCATCTCCCTTATTCTATATATATATATAGAGAGAGAGAGAGAATAAGGGAGGTGAGATGACACCTCACTCTAAAAACAAGGGTGGCGGTGACGTGGCACAATCCCAATCACACAAACGAGGGAGGGGGTTAAGTGCAAATTGCTAATTATGAAATGTGTGGTTGGGATTGTGCCACGTCACCGCCACCCTTGTTTTTAGAGTGAGGTGCCATCTCACCTCCCTTATTCTCTCTCTCTCTATATATATATATATGTATATATACTAGTTTAAATATAATTAAAAGACCCAAAACCCAGGCCTTGTCATTCAAAATGGCAGAGGGGAACATCAATGGGTTCCAGAACTTCCAACCCATATTCGGAGAGGCCACGGCGTATCCGCCACCTGGAATACCGACCCCGGCCGAATCCCTCCGCCCCTTCCTCTTCCACGCCCATGCCGTCGGCTCCGGAGTTCTCCGGATCGTCACCACCGACTTCCACTCCAGCGTCTGGGAAAGGACCCTCACCGCCGACCAACTCGACGATCTGGTGATAATCAGAAATCAACACCCTCCAATTTTCTTGAAAGTGGATTTCTTTTGCATTTATACCCTCTAAATATTAATATTTGCATGTGTACCCTAATAATTCTTTATGCTTCGCTTCTACCTTATTTAGAACATCTCTAGAATTTTGATTAGATTAGCAAATAAATGCCCTGAATTTATTTGATTTGCAAGCTGATACCGTAGGCCGGTAAGGTAGGGTATGAGCAAGACATATGAAAAATATGAAGGGTGTCACTGTTGGCTCGTTTGGATCAAGGTTTTGTATTACTAGGATTCCATTTTCCATTCCTTTTCCATGGGAAAGGAATTCAACATTCCCATACCATGTTTGGTTATATTAGACTGGGAATAAGGAAAAAAAAAATTATTAAAATTTTCATAAATACCCTTTCATGCTTTTATTATCTAAATTTATATGTTTGGGATATAAGTTAAAATTTTGAAAGTAAAGTGTGGGTGTTATTGTCCAAACAAAATATTCAAACAACATTTCTTGGAAAGCAAAACTATTCTGGGGGTGGGGGGTGGGGCTTGGGAATTACTTTCCCACAACCATGAGAATATGAAGCTCTTCCAATTCTCCCTTAATTCCCAATCCTACACATACCAAACAAGGGTTAGGAATCTAAAACCCATTCCCAAGCCTCAAAAACTTGAACCAAACGCCACCTTAGGGGCATAGGGTAGCGTGTTGAAATAGGAGGAAATTTAGGGTTTTTAGTTGCTAATTATATAGTTTTGCAAATCGGAGAAGTTCAGGATATCTAGAGTTGCAAATTAGCTTACAATTTCTGCTTGGATCATGACAAATTAGACCCAGGCTGGTTTTGGGATTGCTTATCATGGCCACTTCTGCTTATTCTTTTGAAAAGCAGTCCCAAATTTGAAAAGCCAGTTCGATTTTTGGACGGTTATTGAAAGCGGGTGGAGTTAATTTCAAAAACATCTTTTGCTACTGCTTTTCGAAAAGCAGCAGCTATCCTAAACCATGCCTAAGGCATCCAAACTCCAAACACTATCTCCAAACTCCCAAAGCCCCTTAACTTAAATATAAATTCAATTTTCTTGATGGAGTTTCATCTTTTTAAACTCCATTTCCAAAATCCCAAACTCCAAAAGTGACCTACCTCCATTTTAGCAAACTTTCTTCCCTAGCTAGGTCTAAGAAGTAAGAAAGAGAAAATAGTTGCTCATAGAAATCATTGAATGATCAACTCGGCTTACTTTATCATAAGGTTAGTTGCATTTCAGTACCCTCAACTTCCACGCTTTTTCATGTCTACTTTGTACTATCTTTTATTAGCAAATCACTACCATGAACTTTTCATTGTTTGCAGCTAGCTACTGTCTGTTAACCTTCATTCACATTTGTTGGGCACGCGCAAAGAGGGTGACTGCTTTGGGGCAGAATTTGGCCTTAAAAAACCATGCCCATCGTTCTTTTTTTTTCACTCTCATCCCCTACAAAAAGGTCCAAGATAGGAAAGAGCTAATAAAAAACAATACGCAGTAGTAACCTGCAAATGTGTGAAAACTGAAGGTATTAAATGCAAATTAGCTTAACAATAATATAACAAAACACACTTTAGGTTCGTTATAGATTTATTAATATGGTTCATATTATTATGTGCATGGATCTCAAAACATGTTTGACCAAGGCAAATGTACGTATGCTCATTGGAGTTTGTGTCAATGTTATCCATGAGAATATAATCATTTTTTTGCAAAGGTATACGTTCAATTAGAAATTTTATAGGGCTGTACATACCAAAGTGAATATTTTAGAGGTGGATATGCAAAAACACATTCTTGAATTCACAATCTTTTACTACTACTGATTCAATTGTATACGGTGGTGCAGAGAGACGAGATTGGTATTGGTGGCTCTTGGTCCGAATTTCTTGATTACTTCATAGCATCACTTTCGTCGGGGGATGTGAAGCTCAGTGTCGGATCTGGTGGGTCACGTGTTTCAGTTTGTGCATATTAGGTGTTTGTTGTATTGCCCTTTATGTTCTTGCATGGTATTTTCTGGATATTAGTATGAGTAGTTTGTGTTAAGAGTTAATTTTGCTAGTAGATGTTCCGTGTTTGATTCATATAGTTGTTTGTTATATTGATAGCTCTATAGGACTTCCTCGGGGTTTTGGATTGTGTTATTTGAAAGTTTTTTTGGAGTAAATTCTTTGAAAACGATATCTTGGAAAATATTACCAAAATATGACAGTTTCCAAAGTCGTGTTTTCATCGTGATCTTAAACTATAGAAATTGCGTTTTGAAACGTTACTTCATGTCGAAAGAAAGTAAAGTAGTGTTTTTGAAACACAGCGTATCCAATGAGAACATGTTTCCAAAACGTGGTTTCGTTACTTAAGTCGTGTTTCAATATGTGACTTTGAAATCTACCCTATTTTGGTATTTTTTTAAAAGGAATATTTTTACAATCCTTTTCCTAGTAAAACCTTATTTTAATAAGTAACTCTTGTTTGATAATCACAATAATTTTCATGGTGCAAATCTTAGAAACCAGAAGCGGGAGCGGGACAGAAGCGGGGGCGGGGAAGCGCGACTACTTAGAAGATTCTAAATTTGGGAACGTGATGGGAGCGTGCGCTAATAAATTTTTAATGTTTATTAATTATTGTTATCAAAACTTATAAATATCTTAAAATTTATTAGAATTTATAAATTTCAGTTCAAAGTTACGGAGAGATCTTTCGCATGTTAATTTTTTATGACGTCAAAGTAAAAAAATTTTAGTTTCTTGGTACTTTGATAAATGTGTATTGAAAATATTCCAATTTCTCCCACAAAATTTATGTCATCTTCTAAAATTATGGTCATATTATGGAAAGCGATCATGTCATCGAGAAAACGAGCTTCCGTCCCCGGAGAAACGAAGCTCCCGTCATTGGAGAAACGAGCTCCAAACGAGCTCCCAAGTAAAAAATGCCGAATCGAAGGTTCTTACTGAGATTCGTTGACCTCCTAGGAGTTTCTGGCTTCTAAGGTGCAAATTGCTAACCAAAGGTTTTCTTGTTTTAGTATGAGTCATCTTGAACCTGATGATTGTAAGACAAACTCATTGATAAGTTTCTTTTGATGGTCCAACAGCATGGATGTTTCCTTTAAACTTAACATTAAGTGATCAAAATTTCGAAGTGTCTGCGGTTTGGGTAATTTTTATCTTGTGTGAGAAATACAGAAAATCTACATGAAAATCGGAGACAAATATATTCTTTTGGATTAATGGTGACCCTGAACAAACATAGATGAATATGTCATGACATCGTATACCTCATAACTACAGAACTATCATTACAAAAAACTGTATAGGGATCTTGAACTCACTTGTTCACTTATCACAATTAACAAAAATAAATGCAAGCAGTAAACTCAGAAACTCAAATGGAGTGGATGGAGTCCTACCATGATGGGGACTAATCCTAGAAGCTCAAGGTTATAAAGAAGTCATAAGAAGTATGATTATGATGGGCTTCTGGTTTTCTATTTGTTTAGGAAAGGATTACAGATTATTCAAACCTTTTCTTTTTTGTCTTAGTTATAGTTGTAAAAAGGTCCTAAGTTCTTTGTAATTCTTTTGATGATGATGCATAGATTAACTGAAGTCTTTTCTTATTTGAGAGGAGTAAAATTTGGAGATGGAGAGAAGGAAAAAAAGTAGGAGAAGAAAGAAATGAGAAAGGAGATTGCAAGGGCCTTAAACCCTAGGTTGCATTTCATGTCTATTTATATTGATATACAATAAACCCACAATTACTATTATACCCTCATATGATAAATAATAAAATAAAATAACTCTAACACCCTCCCTCAAGAAGGAGCATATAGATCAGACATGCACAGCTTGCTACATAAATCTGAAAATGGACAATCCACCTCGATATGCTTCTTCAGCAACAAACCTCGATAACTCTAACACCCTCCCTCAAGAAGGAGCAAGTGGTTTGGTGACAATTTGTTTCTTCAGCAACAAATCACGAACAAAATGACAATCCACCTCGATATGCTTCGTGTGCTCATGAAATACCGAATTACTTGCGATAAATATTGCCGACTGATTATCATAATACATCTCCATCAGAATAGAAATTATAATCCCCATTTCATGAAGAAGCGACTGCACCAACATTATCTCAGAAGCTGTAAGAGCCATCGCACGGTACTCGGCCTCTGCACTAGAACGAGCCACAACATTCTACTTCTTACTACGCCACGTGATAAGATTGCCACCCACAAACGTACAATAGCCAGAAGTAGACCTCCTATCACTAAGAATGTTTGCCCAATCAGCATCACTGAACCCAGTCACTGTAAGCAACTGGGAAGATTTGTACAACAAACAATTTTCAGGTGCACCCTTCAAGTATCGAAGAATTCGAGAGAGCCTCCCAATGTGGTTGCCGAGGGGCATGCATAAACTAACTAACTACTCCAACTGCATATGTGATGTCTGGTCGAGTAACAGTAAGATATATAAGTTTGCCAACCAAACGTCTATAATTTTCAACATCCTCAAATAATTCTCTCCTGTCAGCATCAAGCTTGTCATGATAATCTATAGGAGTCTCAACTGGCCGACACTCCAACAACCCAGTCTCGGAGAGCAAGTCTAGAATATACATGTGTTGTGACAGATACACACCATTCTTAGATCGAGCAACCTCGATTCCAAGAAAATATCGAAGAAGACCCAAATCCTTAGTATGAAACTGACGACTAAGGTAGGCCTTCAAGTCCACAATCCTAGCATGATCACTCCCAGATATAATGATATTATCAACATAAACAATCAACACGATAATACCTGCTGAGGAAGAATGGCAAAATACTGAATGATCTGATGTGGTGCGCCGAAAGCCATACTGAATGAGAACTGAACTGAACTTGTCAAACCAAGCACGAGATAACTGTTTCAGTCCATATAATGCTTTCTTCAATCGACATACGAGTTTTTTATTTTCTGCTACAACATATTCCAGTGGTTGATCCATATAAACCTCCTCCTGTAAGCTCTGTTCTAAAAGGCGTCCGCCTAGGCGCTAGGCGCTAGGTACCCGCCCAATGTCCGCCTAGGCACCCGCCTAGTCCTCCGACGCTCAACTATACATATTTAAGGATTGTATGGACTTTTTTGCAAGTTTCAGTAGGTTTTTTTTAGATTTTATTTTATTTATTTGAACCGCCTAAATCTAGGCGGCCGCCTGGGCAACCGCCTAGGCGGGCTAGGCGCTAGGCGGCGGCTGTCCGCCCGCCTAGCGCCTAGCGCTTTTGACAACCTTGCCTGTAAGTCACCATGCAAGAAAGCATTCTTTATGTCCTGCTGATATATAGGCCATTGATGATTAACCGTCACAGAAATAAGAATCCGAACTGAATTCAGCCGAGCCACTGGAGAGAAAGTCTCCTTATAATCTACACAATATGTCTGAGTATATCCTTTGGCAACCAACCGTGCCTTGAGGTGCTCAACAGAACCATCAGGGTGATACTTAACAGTGTACACCCATCTACAACCCACTGTCTGCTTTCCAACAGGAAGTAATGTAAGCTCCCAAGTCTGATTTTGAAGTAAAGCATACATCTCCTCATCCATTGCACTTTTTCAACCAGAAGATGACATAGCCTGCTTGTAAGTTTTGGGAATGGAAATAGAAGACAATGAAACAGCAAATGCATGCAAAGATGATAAAGCACGGTATAATGAAACATAGTTAGAAATGAGATGCTTATTCTTTGTGGTACAAAGACGTTTTCTTTTTCTGAGAACAATAGGAAGATCATCTGGATCTGTGGTGACGGGAGCAAAAATCTCAGACACGAAAGATGATTGGTTGAGGGCCGAATTTTGCAGAACCACTGGCCTGTCCTTGGATCTCTGATAAACCTGTAAATGGGGAATGGAGACAGAAATTGATTCAGGAATGACCGAAAGTGGTATGGAAGATATCAAATCTGTTGTAAAAGGAATACAAAAGTCTCCTGAAGAAAAGAAAGGGATAGACTCAAAGAATGTAACATCCGCACTGACATAATATTTGCGTGACTGTGGACTGTAACAACGATAACCTTTTTGAGTACGTGGATAACCAAGAAAGACACACTTCAGAGATCTAGGAGCCAACTTATCTCGATTAGGTTCCAAGTTATGAATAAAAGTGACACACCTAAACACTCGAGGAGATAAGAAAAAAGGTGTGATATATGTATGTAATATGGTAAATAAAACTTTTTTATTTAATACAGATAATGGCATGCGATTAATTAGATAACATGCAGTAAGAACGGCATCTGTCCAATACTGTTTAGGGACATACATATTGAACATGAGAGTTCGAGCCACATCTAAAATGTGTCGATGTTTGCGTTCGGCTATACCATTTTGTTGAGAGGTGTGGATACAACTGGTTTGATGAATCATACCACGATTAACACAAAAACTGTTCACAAAAGATAGAGTATACTCCAAAGCATTATCAGAACGCAGAATTTTGATACGTCTATCAAACTGAACATAGACTTCATTATAAAAGACCGATAACACATTTGGAAACTCATATCTTTCTTTCATTAAATAGCACCAAGTCATTCTGGAATAATCATCAATAAAAATAACAAAATACTGAAATCCTTTCGGACTTTTTGACTCTAGACGGACCTCAAATATCAGAATGAACAAGATCAAAAGACTCTAATTGACGACTCTCACTACGACGAGGGAAGGAACTACGGTGATGCTTGCCTAACTGACAAGTCTTACATTAAAGACTTGAAACATGACTCAAACTAGGAACAACTTGACGCAACTTAGCCAAAGACGGATGTCCCAAACGATAATGTCACTGCAACGGAGAAGTAGAAACAAAAGTGAAGGCCTTTTCAGGTAGATCCAAGTAGTACAGTCCATCTTTTTCATGTCCCGAACCAATCATCTTCTTCGTCCTGAGGTCCTGAAAAACACGAATTGGAAGAAAATGTCACAGAACATTGAAGAGATTTGGTTAACTGGCTCACAAATAACAAATTAAATGAAAAATTAGGCACATATAATGAATCAAATAATGATAGTGATTGAGTAGGGTGAATGACACATTTTTCAAGCACAGGACGAGTAGACCCATCAGCCAAGATAATATTATGTTTCATGGAACTACGATTATGAAAGAGAGATGTTATACCAGACATGTGAGAGCTTGCTCCTTAGTCGATGACCCAAGAGGTGGATGGTGACTGGGTTGCCACAAAAGCAGGATTACATATATGTGTCATGGTTGCAGTAGGTTGGGAGGTGGTACTGGCAAGCGTGTTCAACTTTTGGAGGATCTGTTCAAATAGAGATGAGGTATCAGACGTTGAAGTCTGATTGTAACCCGAAGTATCATCTCTGGGAGCAGAAGTGGTGACTTGGGACTGCATATTTTTATCATGCACTTGATGTGTATATTCTGGTTTGTCCCACTTGTCCCAACGATAGTCTTCCACATGACCGAGCATTCCACAATAGTTACACTTCCGTGGTTGACCACAGCCACCACCACCACCGCGGCCACCACGGCCTCCTCGACCAAAACTGCGACCAGCATCTCTACCGCCACGTCCACTACCACGTCCACCACCACGACCAACAGCAATAGAAACTAGGGCAGAAGAGTCAGTACTCGGCATTACAGAACTGTCCCAGAAAGGAACGATTGAGACGGGAGAAAGTATCTACCACCATAGGTAATTGCTCTCCAGCAAGTATTTGAGCTTTATAAGGTTCGAGCGCAGGATCCAAGCCGGCTAGGATAAGTGAAACATGAAACTCTTCCTTCTGTCTCCGGCTTCCTTCAAATCAGTAGTAACATGATAATATTGAAGCAGTTCCTCCCACAAAGCCTTCTTTCAAGCCAAATATTCATTCACAGGCTTTCCATTTTGCTTTGTATTAAACAATAACTCGTACAACTTATAGATACGGGCAACGTTTCGCTTTTGCGAATATGATTCTTCCATAGATGCACAAATATGTTTGCTTGATTCACACCACTGAACATTAGCAGCGATATGTGGTTTCATATTATGCCACAACCACGACATAACGTATGCATCTGTACTCATCCAATCTTCATACTCCGTGGAAGTTTCAGGCGGAGGTTCTTCCGTCAAAAACTTCTTCTTCTTCTCCCTTAACACCACTTTGATAGACTTGGACCAGGCAAGGTAGTTCGCACCATTGAGCTTCATCGTTGTAATCGACTTTCCCAATTCATCATTATGAATAACAGTAAAAGGAGAACTACCTCCGCTACCACCACCACCACTATTAACCTCGCTAGAAGATTCGGTCCCTACTATCCCTGTAGATGCAACAGAAAGACGAGGTCTTTGAAACCCTAGATCTCACAACGAATCTCAACCGACGACGAATAACCAACGGAGATATGTAGAAACCCTAGATCTCATAAACGAACCACGAACAACGAACGACGAACGGCAAATCATGAAAAGTAGACGAAAAACAGTTCGATCGGCCATGCCGTGGATGAGATGTACATTACTTTCAAATATATGCTCTGATACCAAGTAAAATTTGGAGATGGAGAGGAGAAGGAAAAAAAGTTAGGAGAAGAGAGAATATGATAAAGGAGATTGCAAGGGCCTTAAACCCTAGGTTGCATCTCATGTCTATTTATATTGATATGCAATACACCCACAATTACTATTATACCCTCATATGATAAATAACAAAATAAAATAGCTCTAACAAGAGGTATTTCTAGTAAGAGGCTAGAGCCGATTGGTTTGAAGCTGATACAACCTTCAAACCAGTTGATGGAGTTCTGGTGTGTGTGGGTATAAGGTCAATAGTCATCATCAACATCACATAAGGCTTTCCCAAATTACAAATGGATTCAACCGTGGGCATGAGACAGAACCTTCATGATTGTCTGGCTCCTCCTTATTGATAGCACAGGTGAGAACTGTCAACATGACATCAACCTTGTTGTTGGCACTAATTTTCCAGGTAATATAGCTGAAAGCAAGAGTTGGCCGTACCATAAGAACTTGAAGGCTAGTTGACTGTAGATAGACAGTAGACTACCTTTTTGGTCATGTGGTTTAACCTCATGTTTCCACTCACGTTGACCCATTGTTGCTTCCATTGATTTTTGTCAGTTAAGTATAATTGTATACCTCACTTTAGTCCCACTTTGCCTCGATTAAAGGATAATGTCATGACTTGCTCCTATAAATGTACCAAGACGGCTTATTTCTTATTCACATCAATAAATTAAGAGTTCTCTCTGAATTTCATGATATTAAAACTAAAAAAAATTATATATATATATATATATATATATATATATATATATATATATATATATATATATATATATATATATATATATATATATATATATATATATATATATATATATATATATATATATATATGCGAAGCACCTCTAGGTCAAGTGGCTAAGGTGTGAGGCATCCCTCCAAGTGGTTGTGGGTTCTAGACTTTGGGGGAGCAATTTAATTCCCAAGTGGTGGGAAATTAAATTGGGCAGCCGGGTGGAGGGGGCCGGTGTTGTGAGCCTTCGGGCCGGGTTGTATGCAAGATGCTTAACATATATTGAAATGGTAATTTATTTATTATAATTTTTTGGCCACATAATGGCCCACAACCTGGCATACAATTGCATAGCATTCTGCATTCCAGGATTTTGTAAGAAAATGATATTAAAGCATGTTAGTTTTGAACTTTTGGTAATTCAGGTATTGGAAATGGCAAGATAATAGCTCACAAGTCGAAGGGATTGCCTCGCATTTCTATTCCTCTCAACAGGGTCATGAACTCATCAGCTAATGATGCTATAGCAAATTTCTCTATGGCACTTTTTAAAGCATTCAAGAACAAGCATAATGATGCCATACAAGGTAATAGCATCTTTTTACCAAGAATACTCTCTTAATTCATTCGCTCATTACCCATGATTCGTAGTTCTGAGTTCTGTAGCCATTCAGTTCTATTTGTGTAACTGAACAAAGCCATTCACTTGTATTATGAACATTTCTCTCTTATTATATTTCTTTAAAAGGAGCTTTACCACCTCATGTTTTAGAGTTGGTGACCACATGATTGAACTATAAAGGACTCATCCTTTCATGGTTGTTACTGGCTCGACTATGTTATATTTCTTATAATATAATTTGTACTGATTTTCACATGCAGTTTTTTTTCGTGACAATTTAGTTAGTCAATAGATAGTTTTAAGGAAGAGTGGCATTATAATTGTCCTGTAGCAATCTCCTTGACGCCTTCCGCTGTTGCATATTTTTATCAACTTTAATGTTTCTCTCTCTTTCTGTTATGCTATATCACGTTGTTCAGTGTTCTGCCTCTCATGTATTCGGATTTATCGAGGATAAACTGGCAAGGAGGCTGTAAAGTTTCAGGTTATACCATATGCTCATGAATTTGCTTCTTTTCGCATACAAAAATATCCATATGAGGTCTGTTCAGCTTGTTCTGGTCATGCTCATGTACCCATTCCTTCTATAGATAAATTGCAATTTTATTCAGAAAATGTTGAATGAGTTTTCTACCTTTTTCTTAGTGCCCGTTAGGACGCCACCGACAAGATTCTGCTTATGTTGAACGGACATTAATACTACACCATACAAGCAGGCATAGATTTTAGCTTGTCAATGTTGTCATTTTGTAAGTTTTAGTTCTGCATTATGTCCGAAATGTGGAGTTTCCATGCTTCCTAGGCTCTTGTGTAAACATTATATTACACATTTCCTTTCTTTATGATCAGCTAATATGAAATTATTATTCTTGATATTCAGTCCACGCTTCAACTGTACTAATGCCGAGTATTGTTTATGGATCCAGAGCATGAGAGCTTGTTACAACTGAAGGGAGCTTTATCTTTTGAAAAAGTAAGCAACTACTTATTTGCTACAGATTTAGTGTAGACTAATTTCTGTGTCTTTAGTTTTGGTTGGTTTACATAGTCACCAGATTGTTTAATATCTTGACTATCCAAACTATTGGCTGCTCTTCACACGCATCTCGATTGTTGTGACTATGGGGTTGTGTCCCTACATCAAACTCTCTTGCTTGAATATAGCTCGTCATCGAGTTCTTTAAGAATTGGACTCTTCCTCGCTATCAGAATAGATACTTTTGGAGTAGACTGTGTTTCTTAGCACTTTGTTCTCAATTCACAACATCGCGATGGGGCAAAAGTAATCTTTGGAGCTTGATCTTCATCCTCTTCTCAAGCTCTTTAGAAGGCCTACAAAGGTATGGATCAACATAGACATCACAAAGCTCCACCTTCGGTCTATATGATCCCTTTCCCAAGGAACCAACATCGACAAAAATTGTGCTCCATGCTGCAAGAGAATAAATGAAATGAGGCAAAGGCAAGCATAGGGACACATGAAGTAGATGGTGCAACCAAGGTTCAAAGTATCGGTATCGGAATCGGTATCGGACCATTCCTATGAGTATCGGGATCGGCGGTATCGGTAGTATCGGCGGTTTCGGATCGGCGTATCGGATTTTTTGGTATCGGAAGGCAAACAACTATTAGTAAATTATTAACATTTTAGAGAATATATTTTATACATTTATGCATAATTTAAAGTATTTTCAGTATTATTTCTTAGTATTTTTGATATTGAATGAAATAGTAGTCATCCTTGTCGATTGATTTATATGCGATAGATAAGTTTTCCTCTTTTATATGTTTTTACAACCTTACTATGCTTTTACATCCTTTCTAATTGGTCTTTTTAATTCAAATTTTTTGCCGAATTGACTGGAAAAGAGACCTCTAATGTCGGTATCGGTCAGTATCGGGTATCGGTCGGTATCGGATCGGGACATGCCAAACTGTATCGGTATCGGCCGTATCGGATCGGTATCGGACGATACTTTAAACTATGGGTGCAACATACCACCCATGGGACAACACCTACTAAGATTAAGCGAAGCGGACCAAAACAATATTGGGTCGATTGTCTTATACAAAAATCAAGAGGATGCTCACATCCCAGATACAAGCACCCACTAAGATAAGCGAAGCGGGATCAAAAGAACATTGGGCCGGCTGTAATGGCCGCACCCCCTAGAAACACACTTGAATTTGCTGAACATTAACCAAGAATAGCGTGGGTGCGGAAAACATTGACATAAAATGCCAGGGTCATGTCACCAAGGATACAAGATGGATAGCAAGTCGGTAGGCGTGTATTGGAACGTACCCACCAACGACACACGAGAATGATGGTGATGCAGTATCTTTTCAATGAAGAAAATCCAACAATCCAGAAGATTAGGAGGGTCGGGTGGCTAATGTGAAGGTAGAGAATCGGAATACTGTAGGTCTCTTCATGGGGATTTCCAGAAATGCTTTGTGTAATTTACGGTACCGCGATGACGTGATAAGGGATGAGTTGTCTCCTCCGAAACTCGTCAAGGCACACTCCTCTGCTTCATCAATGTGCTCAACTACACTTTGAATCTCACTTGGATCGAATGTCTTGGACGCATCTCCGGGATCTATGGGAGGGGACTTCCTCAGTACCAGATGATACAAACCATGCTCGAATCAACCTCCACATCTTCTCCCATGAATCTATGAGCATCTTCCCTTCGGATGCATGGAATTTGTAGATTATTCTACAGTCCACTATGACAATGCTTTTCCTTTGAATCGATTCTTGAAGAACTTGACACCTTGGAAGAATTTTTGAGTACTTGAATGCACATTCCACCTTAATAATCCAATCAAGGGTAATCTCTACTTGTATTGACCTATCAAAAAGTGGAATAACATTCATTTCTTGGAACCTGACAACGATGACATGGCGGAGAAACTGTCGAAACAACGGATGTTGTTGCCTATTCGATTGCGCATCGATATCTGGAGGCCGGTTGGCTGGCGATGCCAAGGCACCAATAGTTTGACAACGGTCGAGGGAGAGAAGGAAGGAAGAGGGAGAGTTTTTCTAGAGGGAATGGTACTGTCTTTTTTTCCTTCACTTCATGGGAATGGGAAGGGAAATGGCTAGTGGGTTGGCGGGTTTAACGTTTTGGCGGCGCTATATATCCTTTATGGCGTTTATTTCGGCTTCGTCGTCTTCGTCAACATTGTCCATTCCACTTCTGCATTTGTACGACCCAGTCTTCGCTATTGCCCCCCACATTAAGGTTGGTGATAGTGCTAGGGTGTTCCTACTAGCTTTGGAGTTTGATGGTTAATGTTCTTACCACTATAAAGCAAGGTTCAAAATATTGGTATCGGTATCGGTGATATCGGTAGTATCGACGGTTTCAGATTGGAGTATCGGATTTTTTGGTATCGGAAAGCAAATAACTATTAGTAAATTATTAACATTTTAGAAAATATATATATTTATGCATAATTTTAAGTACTTTCAGTGTTGTTTCTTAGTATTTTTGAAATTGAATGAAATAGTAGTCACCCTTGTCGATTGATTTAAATGCGATTGATAAGTTTTCCTCTTTTATATGCTTTTACAACCTTACTATGCTTTGACACCCTTACTAATTAGTCTTTTTCATTTATTTTTCTTTGTCGAATTGACCGAAAAAGAGACCTCTAATGTCGGTATCGGTCAGTATCGGATATCGGTCGGTATCGGATTAGGACATGCCAAACTGTATCGGTATCGGCCGTATCGGATCGGTATCTGCCGTATCGGATAAGTATCGGCCGATACTGCAAACTATGCTATAAAGCAGTGTTATCTGCCTACTATTGTTTTGCTGCTTTGCATGATACATAGGATGTATTGTCTGCCAATTCTTGTAAAGTTTGTTCACTACTTAGTTTGCTACATGTTCTGGTCTGTTTCCTATGTTATAATCTTTACAGTTATCTCCATTGTTCATGATGGCTGTCAAAATTTAGTGCATTGGTATAAAACAAACAACTTATAGGCTGTTTGGTAGGTGGATGAATATGATAGTGGCTGGGCGGCAAGAGAGTCAATGTGCTAGGCTACAAACAGGAGTATTCTCACATTTTAATTAGAACGCCAAACTGAAGATCTTCTGCTGTTCAAACTGTGTATTTTTTAAAGCCTTGCCATGTTATTTAAAACTCTCTAGAAGCGTGCACAAGAAACTTCCCAATCATTTTGAACTTGATCTTTTGGCATTTAGATGATGTATATCAATTTTAGCACTTGGAATTGCTACTTACACAGCTCAGTGCAAAATTTATACTCGATGTTCTTGACGCCGTAGTCTACTCATGCTATTGAAGACATTTGATACATCCTGTATGCTAGCTATTTGGTATGTTCCATTCTTTGGAGTCCAAACATAAAGGGACCTCTATCCTTTCTGTATGACAATAATGTTTTTAACTCAGTTTCATTATTAATCCTGAAATTGCTTCACGCCACTTGTAAGTTCCATAATTGTGGGCATCTTTTCTCCTCCTTTTCCAGATTAACCTGTCATATAAGTACAAAACAAGATCATCCATACATTATGTAGTTTGAAGAGGGTTATATGTACATTTGTCTGATTATTAGATGTCTCTTCAGGAAAGGAATGAAATTTTACAGAAGCAGCTTGATGCTCTTACATTTAACAAACGAAAAGTCCACAAAACAAAGGCATCGGACAAGGCAATACTTGTGTCCGGTACTAGTACAAGTGACAACTCGTTAATTTCTGAGACAAATCCGCCTTCAGGTGAGAATGCCACCGACTTCTCGTCTTTGATAGTTTATTTTAAGAAACACATTTATGGTGCGGTCTCTAGATAATGATGATTCACCTCCTGAAGTTCTGTACTAATTAGAGCTTTCGTTTTGTAAATTGTGAATACATGTTTCATGTCGTAACTTGACATGTTAAATACAGTCTGTTGATTGGTACCACAATTACTGAGAAATAATTTGTTTGTTATATTTCTTGTACCTACTATGTATGTGGTGCAGAACTAGGAGTCCAGAATGGTGTACTAAATGAAAGAACATGTGAAAGCTTTTCCAACTAATTGACCTTTTAACAATCAGTGAACTTCACAATTGGAACGGCATAGATGGGTGTGGGGACCTATCAAACTGAGCCCGTGACGAGCTGGAATTAAAAAAAAAAAAGAACTTCAGAATTGGAAGCAGGCTAAACAGGAAACATATGGTGACAACTCTATGCAGGGGCGTATATATATATATATATATATATATATATATATATATATATATATATATATATATAAACTTTTGGGCTTGGGGGGTTGTGTGTGTGTTTGTGTGCCGGGGGGGGGGGGGAGGACTGCGTGAGGCCCGGGCCTTCCCAAAGTCCACACAATAGTCTCTAGTATTATATAAATTATGCAGAGCATTTTACAAATGTCCTCTTTTATATGAACATTTTTTGTAGTTTTTGGGCCCTCCCAAGAGATAAATCAGGAACAAATATAAAGATTAGAAAGAGAAATTAGGAGAGGAGAAACGGGTAGAGAAGAAATAGGAAGAGAGGAGAATGTGGGGAGAAATTAGGAGATAAGGGGAATCCAATTAAAAGGAAAAGAAGTAGGAAATCTCATCTAAGTTAACCTAAAATGGATGGTTACATCTCATATAGAAAGATTATTTTATTTTATTTTTGTTTTTTGTTTTTTTTGCAAAAGTCTATTGCATATTTTAAGAAGATATTTCTTTCTTCTTCTTCTTAAGAGAGATATAATAGAGAAATTAGGGGGAGGATTTGATTTGCAAGAGAAATCTAAAGGAGGAGAAAAAAAAGTTTCTTCTAATGTTCACTTTTTTGAATCCTATTTTGTCTAGATTTCTTAAAAGGCTTCATGTGAGTTAATCTTTCTTCTCTCAATCTTATATATTATATGTATTTCGATTGTTTGGATGCTAATTTTTGAAACTGTATTTGTATTTTATGTTATACTATTGCATCTACTGCATGAACATTGGAAAAGAACAAGGGAGAACACCAACAACACTCTACAACATTGAATACAAGATATTATTTGTCCATAAACACTCTCTTATGGTAATAATTTCTCTTATCCCCCCCACCCCCCACTCTTTTTTTTTTTTTCGGAATCTAATTCCTGGCTCCACCCTGAACTCTATGGGTAATGAAATTTTTTTTTTAATTGTTTTTGTTGGCTAAAATTTCTAACATTTTTATGGACATAAATTTCTACATGTGCAGTGAATAGAGATGATATCCTATTCGCAGTTGGGTGTTACAAGTTTCATTGAATCACTACACTATCATCATGAAATAAGTAACAAGTATCATTACATATACCCCAATAGGATTAGGAATGTAGCTAACTGGTAAAGATCATCTTTACATTATTAAAAGCGTATTATGACATGAATAATCTGCGTTTCAGTCAAACTTGAGCAGTAAAATCTAAGTGTGTTTTCCTATTAGCCTTTACCACATCTGAGAACTTGGTTATCATCTCACTCTTTACATAATACTATCTTCATTACTGTTATCTTATCAATTTTTAAACTGAATAGCTCCAGTAAGCTATACTGCTAATGCGCAAGAGCCATCTGTCAAGCATACTCAATCTACAAAAATCAGTCAGAGGGCTGCTCCCGTCTCCAGAAGGTATTGTTCTAAAATTTGTTTTCTTCACTATATATTAATCATTTCCTGTTCTCATCTTTGTTATTTTTGCATTTCCAGAGCAAAAGTAAGAGGGGTGTCCTTGCAAGATGTGGGGAGCGATGATGGTTGTTAGTGCCTGACATAATGACATTGACTGAACACAGATTTCACAAGAGGCCAACTATCTTTCTTCTACTCAAAAGAGATTGCCATGCTATCTCAACCCCAAGTTGACTCATTAAACGTTGCGCCACTTAGTTCGTATATCTGCTAGAGAAAAAAAAAGTTGCATGCAACTTGGGTCATGTCACTCTGTCTAAGCAAGAACAGCATGAGGTGAACAAGAGAAAAGGGAAAATGGAGTTTGATACTTTAGGCCTTTGAATATACTTGTCTACTTGATATTTAGAATCTGTATCTGTAACCATTGACTTCTATCCATATAAAGTGAGAATACTCTTACATTTATCTGATGTAGTTAATGCAGAACTTGCAATATGTTTCTTTCTGAAGCAAAAATTTCAGATTAACTTCTACAGTTATAGTAATAGTCTGCTAATACGTTGCTTGCTTCTTCCATCATCACGGGCTCTACTTTAGTTACTGTTCCAGCTGAGTTGCATTCTTTTGATGCGGAAGTTTTGGGTTAAACTGTGAATACAGGTACTTTGCTTTTCCTTTTTGTTTAGGTTGAAATTAGTAAACAGGTTCACGCTATAATACTTTTGCATCAGTATCATGTTTCGGCTTTGATATTTCACAGATCATTATAATAGTCTCACAACAGTAGAACATGTTTTACGACATATTGCATCCTATCTCAACGAATTTTCAGTATGTCATCTTAATGTGTGATACATTTCGCAGATCTATTATTTGATTCAAAGCATGTCATATACATGTCACATTACTTTACAATGTATTCAATTTACAATAAAACTTCATGGATAATACTAATCTTGAAGCAACTTCTCGTGTTTCTGAATCAACGAGCACAGAAATAACAAAAACATTAGTATACTACGGTTCATACACATTCATCAGCTTATCATATTATTTGCCATTTACTTGTTTTAAACATGAATTGTAGCAGCGATAGTTTCCAGCTTCTCTTCCAGTATGGTTGGTCTTCTGTAACAGAAGAGGAGCATGCTCAAGGATGTTTCCGCACCTCTGGTTCGACATTCACCAGATCAGAACTTACTGCTTTTGTTTTTGTTCTTTGGGAAGAAGTGATAACATCCTCTTGGTCTCCTGACAGAAATACACTTGAGGTAATCAAATACTTATTTACTCACTATGGCATTCATTAGATTGATCATAGTGAGCCATTTGGTATAGAAATGTAATGTTTACTAGTCTTTCCAGATGAATTATCGTACATTTGCTTGTTAAATTAGTTCTAACCTCTTTTGCATGCAACTATTATGTGAAGGAGTTCCACTCCTGCTATAACAACAACAAATTATGAGACGAAAAATATGATAAGAAGTGAACATATTTGTTAGGAAGTTGAAGTTGACACCAATTGAGAATAAGATGAGAGAAAATAGATTGAAGTGTTTCTAAACATATGCAACATAGACCAATAGATATGCAAAAATAAGATACTACTTGAAGTTGCTAAAACTAGGGATAGGTTAATTTGTAAATTAGGATATGGTTCTTATTAATGTTACAGAGGACATGGCCTTTAAGAATTGAATGGAAGAAATTGACTCAAATATCAGTACTCCAACAATTTGGGGTAAATGCTGTGTTTTTTCTTTTGCTGTTTCATTATCACCTATATTGCGCAAATACG
The DNA here is from genome assembly GCA_036927795.1 of Iris macrosiphon. Taxonomy (NCBI): domain Eukaryota; kingdom Viridiplantae; phylum Streptophyta; class Magnoliopsida; order Asparagales; family Iridaceae; genus Iris; species Iris macrosiphon. Next base: position 64,406,689 of record JAYESA010000016.1, read on the forward strand.
GAATGCAGATATTTTCAAATAGGTATGAGATATGGACAATGTTCTAAACAACGGTAGGTGGGTGCACGGCGGAAAGGGTCTGCCTACCGTCTAGGACGCATAGGCGCCGTCTAGACGTTTGATACATTTTGGATATTTTTTACTATTTTACCATTGTTTTTGCATAATATGTATATTTTAAGGATTTCTTTTTATGGATAGCTAAGTTGTAGAATAAAGATTTATGAAGTTTAAGTAATGTAAAAGTGACTCATAGGTCCATAATGCTTGCAAAACTATTTTGCCAAAACATCTAGTCAGATATTGTTCCGTCTAGGCCACATACACCGCCGCCTAACTCATTCTACTACAAAATTTGAATTAGAGTACACCGTGTGCAACGTACTAATCTCCGTCTATGCCGTCAAATCTCCACTGTCCTGCCATTCCATGGCAAAGGCGCCAACGGCAAAAACGGTGCGGAGAACGACCGCCTAGGTGCCGCCTACGTGGCCAAGACGGACACCATTTAGAACACTGGATATGAATAAGGACACGATACAAGAATGGAATGTGGATATTGTCAAATAGATACGAGATAGTCATCTATGTCGTGCAAATATGGACACAATAGATGTGGATACATATTTTTATTATTAGTCTGTGCAACATGGATAATCACCCTGCCGAAATTCAGCTGAAGACATCTTGAGTTTGTTAAATTGTGATGTTATCATACCTGCTAGGATCCCTGTTAAGGATGGCAAGCTTTTGATTCTCCAACCAGTCACTTCCTCCATCCTTTCCAGCAGCATTGGCGTTTCCTCCATCCTTCAGCAAGGTGGTTGTCGACCTGATCGACTCACCGCTGGATCTCGGACCGCGGTTACTGCTTCTTCTGCTCCTCGTCGTTGGTATTGGGAAGAATATCTTCAGAAAGAACCCCTTGATCTCAAACTTGGAACTCCTCCCTCCCTTAACCTTGTTATCCCATCCTACCTTCGACTTGGAAATTCTTTCCCTCGCAGGAGAATCCTGTCCTGACATTGCTATCCTGGGCAGCTCCACCAAGTCCCTTAGTGAGAGCTCGTACGCGTAGTCGGGCACATCCTTCATCAAATCCAACATCTCCCTCCGGCGCCTAGCTATCGTTTGCACTCTCGGCGAGGGAAAATAGTTATTCGCCGGCAATTTGGCATCTGCGTCGACATGTGACTCGGAGCCTACGTCCACACCATCCTGCCGCTTGGCCCACGAACCGAAAGCGAACCCCTTGTCAACGCCTGCACCATCGGGCCATGTGCCGAACGCAATCCCGTATGCGGTCTCGTTGTCGAGGTCCACGCTGGGGATGGAGTCGCTGCTGAAGCAAAAGCGGTCTCCAGCCACAAGTTCTCGTCCGTGCGTAGTAGACATGTTGGTGGTGAAGGAGCTGGAGAATGGTATTGATAACTGAATCAATTGAAGTTTGCCGAGGAGGTACGAGGGCCCATCATGATCTTATATTTATATACCTGAAGATAATAAGATATTTGTATAAATGGTGATTTATACACGAACAGACGCGCCAAAAAATAAAATGGTATATGTCTTGCTACCTTGATTTTTGTTGTCGTCGTCGTCAATATCTGTTGTTTTTATAGGTTTTCTCAATAAGTTATGACTTTAACAATAAGTGATTATTTTTAAGAGGATTCTTGTAAACGTCAGTCAATCTTGGATTTGGATTTCCTTAAATTTGATTAATACGATAACGTAGTTGGCCATGCAAACTGCTGATAGTTAACTCGGTGTCGAAACTTGGACCAGCAATTTGACAGCTGATGTCGTCTGATCCCCACGGCGGTTCGCCTCAACATGTCGACTAAGTCCATCCTCTGATGTTTACAGGCTCAGAGCCAAAGTATATTCTTCTTTAGAGTGTGAATCTGATCTCTTTTTTTTTATTTACGCCAGCAAATGTAGGATACGCAAGCTTAATAATGTTTAATTTTCGTCGTGCCATCTGAAAATACTATGATTTTACTAATCATAATTATTAATCATTTCTAAAAGATCACACAAGAAGGATGACGGTAAGCGCCCCCAGAAAGGAATGACAAACATGTGAAAGTAACAAGAAATAAAGCATAAGAATACGACCAAGGCCATGTGCTGGAATTTGTCTAAGGCGCCTCGTGTTGCTGTTAGGGTTGCTGCGTCTCTGCCGATTCATTCCTTGCCCTTTTATTATTTTTTTTTTTTCTTTTCGTTGTGGTGGTTTTTGAGAAAATAATATCTCTATTCTTATAACGAGACTTAAAAATGATTCAAAATTGGACCGTCTAAGCCGTTTGTAAATCATCCATTATTTACCAAAAATATTACAGCAACAAAGACTACTTTCTCTATTCTTTTCAACACAAATAAATATTCAAAAATTAATTAAAACAACTTAAAATATCAGAAATATTTAAATTGTTTAACAAATTTTAATTCAAATATATTTAAATATTTGAATTGTTTTTAACAATATCATAAAAATACTTATTTTACGTGCAACGATGTGAATTTACTATTCAATTATTAATAATCGTTATAATTATTAATAATCGTTGTACTACTACGCGGCCTTTTCTTTTCTTTTCTTTTAATCAAAATTCGTTTTAGGTGAATTTGTCTACACCTCCCCACTTATACTTCTACTACTTACTTTAGAAGATAGTCCGTATAGTTGTCTCAAATCTTTGAAGCTAATTTGTGTCGTTATCTCTAACTTAAGTTTTGATCCGCCTTCAGACCATCTTATAGAGGATGCTCGTACTCCACCTTGAGAAGAGAGTTCGTATAATCCAATTAAACGCATGAACGTTCAACACAATCTGTCTTGAACCAATTAGAGTTGTCCAAACCAGTTCTACAACATTAAGCTCTGATTTGTGGTAGGTGGTTTGTCAAAATCAAATCGAGCGACATTGGTCTCAGTAGTTCGAAGCCAGGGAGAAGTTAAAGGTGTGGAACAAACTTAATCCGAGCCGGATGCATCCCCATTTTCACAATTCCGGAAGAGCTGTGGGTTATCGAAGACATGCACAGTGCATGATCTGCTCGAGGCTGGATGTGTATAGGGGAACTTCAGTGTCAGACACGAAGGTAGGCAGGTTCAGGAGCTTGAATCTCAAGAGACTGCACCGTCCGCTTGATTGGGCCAGGGCAAAGGTGAAGAAGCTCGACGGAATGGAAGCACGTTCTAGTGAAAGACGGAACTCGGGAATAGGCAACCGAGATTTACGGTGAGGATGATCGTTAGTGACTTCGGCCTTGACCGAGTTATTGATGTCGGCAGGACCCTAGTTTTTCAGAAGGTACTACGCATAGCAACTAGCGTCAACATGTTGGTCAAGGAGCTAGAGACGAAGGAAGATGCACAACAACTTGGGGGCTCGGAGATCAATGACAAGGGGGAGCAGAAACACTATCGCGGGGTGACATGCATGGAGTTTTGACAAATCGAGGATATGATGTTGATTTAAAGGATTTGAAAAATATGTTGTTCAAGATTTTTTTTTTTTTTTGACAAATCGAATTAGTGCAATATGCTTTAGAAAATTGTATCAATATGCAGCAATATGCTTCGAATTAGTGCAATATGCAAATTGTTGTATCAAATCCTTTGGAGCAATGTGCAAATAGTATTAGTATGCTGTAATATGCTTCAAATTAGTGCAATATGCTGCAATATGTATCAAATAAAAGAAAATTTCATTGTATCAAAACCAAATCCATTTATAAATGACTATGTACCCCAAATGAGACAGCTGCAATATATTTCAGAAAACAAATTTAGTGCAATATTTATAGGTCTGTCAAATTTTTTGATAATCCAACAAATTGGAAGTACTATCAAATTTTTTGACAGTCTTAAATAAAACATATTGTTCATTGAATATAATATTTTTCTTAGGACTGTCAAGTTTTTTGGCAGTCTTACAAATTGGAAGGACTGTCAAATATTTTGACAGTCCTGACTATAGATAGGGCTCTCAAATTTTTTGACAGTCATCATCGTCCCCGTCACGATTATGGGCAAATTCCTGAAGTTCTCGAAACGCTAAAGTGGGTTCAAAACTTCAAAAATACGTCCAAAAAGAATCATAAGCCAACTTTTAGTTACTAGAAGATGGAATATAGTCATGATCATGGATCGAGAACATTAGTTGGAATTTGGGAAAGGAAAGGAGAAAAAGATAAAAAAGGGAAAAAAAAAAAAATTGGCTTATATACTATGAGTGTCAAACTTGTAAATTAAAAAAAAAATTTGGGCATCCCTGGGTAATTTTGGAAGTGCCTCTATAAAAAGCAAAAGAAAATAGGGGAAAAAGTGGTCCCCTCCATCCACCCAATGATTCACTTTTTCACCTCTAAGTATTCACTTTTCTTCCTAATTATCTTGGCATTTCAAAACACCAAAAAGGAAAATCGATGAGAATTGTATTTTCCCCAAGAAAAGAAAGAACAAGGAATTGATTTCCTTTCCTTCCTTTTCTGCGAACCAAACGAGGTCTTAGTTTAGATGCTCTAAGCTCCAGTAGCTCTCAATCTAAAATCAAATAATAGAGTTTGGTAAATTAAAAGAAGCAATTATTGGAGTCCAGTCTATGACAGTTGGGACCGAACACGGGTTGAGTTCGGTCCGGCCAAGTTCGGTCCGAACTCGGGGTATTTCGAGTCAGAACATTTTGGCAGGGGCCAACAGAACTCAGGTTGAGTTTGGTTCGGTCGGTGATGACGAGTTTTGGGTTTAAATCTACACCATTGGATGCTAGTGACGACCAGATCTGATGGTGGGATATTTTGGAAATTTTCTAAAACCCAAAAATATGTTTCTCATCATATTTATATGGGTTGAGGGTGGAGGCACAAAGAAAAGCACAAGGTGAAATATTTAGGGTGCTTGTCTATAAAAGATCTAAGAGAAAAATCGTACTTTCCTCTTAGGGCTTGTCGTTCGAGACAACAGGAAGATGAGATCTGTGTGGGGATGAGATCGTCTTCGTACATGAAGGTCACTACAGTTACAGTGAGTGATTTTAGTTGTAATATCCCTCTTTCTTCTTGAATTCAGTGAGGGGGTTGACCTTTGGGCAAAGGGTTCAACATTGTTCTTATTCAATCTTGTAATTTTACCTGAGTTATATAGATTGAGATTTGTCCAGGTGACGTAGTCACCGAACATATACTGTATCCTTATCGGGCTTGGTGCTTGTATTAGACAAGGGTTGGTTATCTCAGGTGGGTTAGCCTAAGTTTTCGCTGCGGTCAGTTTCAGACACGGTATCAGAGAACGGTATCGGCGTTCCGATCCCAACAACTGGTATCAGAACTCTCAGGTTCGCAAGAGGGAAGGTGCAACCATGTCTACGGAGCAGACGAACACACCTATGATCACCCTCACAGGTGGAACTGGACGATTTGGAAGCCAAGGATAGAGGATCTACCTGGTGTAAGAACTTGCATGGTTCGTTGGAGGGCGATAGTCCAAGCCATCGGACGAAGCTGCTAAAGACTGAAAACGATTAGATCGGAAGGCCATTTGATTTATTCGCCAATGGATGGACGATTCGGTGTTTCACCACGTGTCCATGGAGAGTTTGGCAAAAGTATTGTAGGAGAAGCTGCATTCCCTGTACGAAAGGAAGACGACTGGCTACAAGGTGTTTCTTATTTGCCAACTCGTCAACTCGAAGTACTCGGAGGGTGTCCCGATGACATTGTAATCATTACAAAAATAAAGTTTGCTACTTTATATTACAAAATTTACAAAATAAAAGTAGAAATAATTTTTTACTAAAATTCTAAGTACAAAAGAAAGATTCTGGGAAAGTGTGTCGATATAGATCAAGTCGTGAAAGACTTCTTTACTCCGTTGACGATCCTAAGGCAAAGATTGAGAATTTGTTAACTCTCAACTCATTGGCAAAAGTGCAATAAATTGGCTCAAAAGTACTCAGCTTTCGATGGTTTGGAAAGCACATGTCCTAGCTATTTATAGCCATTCACACTGTAATGCCTGTTAGCACATAGGCTTAAAAAAGTCAATATTTTCACCTCTGCGCATAGGATTTAGCCTGCGGCATAGCATTCTTCAATAACTGCAGCGCATAAAACGGATCTGAACATATGCGCATAACCCGGTCATCTTGACACGTGGCATGCGTTACAACGATTCAAAATTCATATTTAATATTGTCTGATGTTAATTGTAACGTATGCGCCATTAATGTATTAAATGCGTATAGTCTCTTCGTCTTCATTACCGTCACTGCTAGTTGTATAATAAAGAGGAAGAGATGGTGCCGCATGCCATGACTTGTAGCATGAATATTCTACCGCATAAGGGTTTGCCGCATGAGCAAGTTGTCGTATGTACATGTGGTACGACACATCTGTACACAGATAAACCATAATGATAATGGGGACATAACCGCCGTCTGCACATTCTATGAGGCAGCTCGTCTTTTAATGCAATATTAGACCGATGCATGTGACTAGGACGTATGCGTCTAGAACCTTGCCGCATAGGTAAATCTATTTTCCTTGTCGTACGCTACCAAAGTGCACTGCCTCTGCTGCATAAACTTTATACCTGTCTTTTTCACCTATCTTCCAGAGTTCACAGTCTCTGCGGCATAGTGCATAGCGCATGGGCCTCCAAAGTTCACAGCCTTTAGGTTATATGGCACATGTATTTGGATTTTTTTTCCATGCTTCTACAATACCTCCTTCAAAGTTTTTAAAACTTGAATAAATTTAAAATACTTTGAAAGAAGCATGGGAGGAGTTTTCAGCTCGGCGCATAACATATTGGTCGCATACTGTTGATAAAGTTATGCAGACACATAGGTTTCTATTGCCAGGCTGTCGGATCTTTCTCGATTTCTATGTAGTCAATGAATTTTATCTGCATTTTCGACGAATGAGCACAAAATTTGAGGCATCTCTTTAGTGCATAATCAATGCACAATCTCGAGAATCAAGTCACCATGATAGCACAAGAATGTCATAATGTTGCGAGTAGTTACATTTTATTAATTTACTTTCGTTTCGATACCGTACATGTATTTTATAGTCAGCTATTCACACATTTGAATGATCATGGACATGGATAACCTGTGCACAAGATTTGGCTTTTCTCGAAACAATATTGGGGCACTAGAATTGACCTAGGAGAAATTATGAGAATGTGTTTCAGATGCACGGGTATTGCGGGACCTGTAGTTGAGCTTGCTACCCGAACTGGAAGGACGCATCATAATACTTGCTATTCTGGACCTTCGACATGGCTTGCAACCCGAGTGCGAAGTGATCGCCGTCTTGCTAGAGATATAGTCCAAGATGGCTCAGAATGCCAATGACCTTCATATATATAAGGTGGCATGCTAACATATGTCTTATGTAGGGCGGTAAGTGTTTACCTTGCCTTGTGCAAGTGTGGGCACATCGGTAGTAAAGAAGGCACCGTTAAGTGACGCAATTTAGTATGTTTCATGTTTTTACTTAACGATTAAGTATAACATGCTTACTTTGTTTCAGTATATGCCATGGATATGAACTGTAATCAATCCAATTCAATATAGCAAGATCACCTCATAAACTATATGCTTTACATGATTACTTAGTGTTAGTTTAGGCGAGTGGACTACCTTACTCACCTGTATGCGATACGTACTAATACCCAACTCCCCAGGTACGAAGATCCGCTCGGTCGTACCAAGGAGTTGGAAGCTCGAATTGGCAACATAAAGATGTTCAACTGAGGATGCTTACTTGGATATAGAAGACATGATGTATGGAACAACGAAATCTTTTGTGAGATAGAGAGATCATGAGTGTTTTAAGCCAAGTTGGCATATTCAATGGGGGCTATTGAGAGCCTTTGTAGTCAGCTGCATTATTAATAAAAGGGATTCATGTTGTATATTCTATGTGACTTCCTTATGTTCTGTTTCTTTCGCTGCAATGTCATCGTTTTGAGATACACCATTTACTGTTTTATCTTCTTGCCTTGTACAAGTACAATCTAGACTTGTACGACATCACGTCTAGTGGCTATATTTCGGTTCTCCGGAACCAGGACGTGACAAGATCGTCTTCCACACAACGTCCAACCCGAGTAAGGAATACGACAAAAGATCTTGAGATCGCTGACTGATCAAGATTTTTGGAAACCTTCATCTACTTTTTATTACTTTAGGTATAATTCATGAACCCTAGTTTCTGTCATTTTAGGCTTAGGTCACGCCTTAAACTTGTTCATCTTTTATCGATCTATATGCATACCAATATGTGGTCCTGGGATCCCCAGTTCTAACAAAATTTATATGAGACATATAGTGAGGTAGCACAGTATTTCAATGAGTATAGTATCAGATCGAGACACCCAGTTCACCTCTCACTTTTGGCAGGATTTGTATCGGAGTTTGGGTACCAGATTGAGATTCAGCACAACTTATCATCGTTAGACAGACAGGTAGTCAGAGATGATCATTCAAACTCTGGAGGATATGCTTCGATCTTGCACTTTAGATTTTGGTGGGTCTTGGGATGACCATCTTTATTTAGTTGAGTTCTCTTATAACAATAGTACTATGCGAGTTCCGCTATTGAAGGGTTAGGTCACGCCTTTAACCTATTCATCTTTTATCGATCGATATGCACACCAATCTGTGGTCTTGGGGATCTCCAGTTCCATCAAGATGTATATGAGACATATAGTGAGGCAGCACAGTATTCAGGCTAGTATAGTATTAGATCGAGGCACCCAATTCACCTCTCACTTTTGGCAGAGTTAGTATCAGAGTTTGAGTACCAGATTGAGATTCAGCATAACTTATCATCGTTAGACAGATATGCAATCGAAGAGGACCATTCAGACTCTGGAGGATATGCTTCGGTCTTGTATTTTGGATTTTTTTGGGTCTTGGGAGGATCATCTTCATTTAGTTGAGTTCTTTTATAACAACAGCTATCGGGCGAGCATTCATATAGCTCCTTTTAAAGCATTTTATGAGAGAAAGTGCACATCTCCCTTTGTATGGGATTATATTAGGGAATGAAAGATGTTGACATTTGAGATAATCACTCAAACGGTAGAGGTGGTCAGATTGATCAGGAGCGGCTTTCGTTGCGCAGGATCGACATCATCATTGGGCAGATCAACATCACAAGCCTTTGGAGTTCAGCGCCGACGACTATATATTCTTACGAATTCCGTCTACCCATGGAATCATACGGAGTTCGGGGAAGCTTAGTCCATGATACATCAGTTCCTTTGATATCCTTGAGTAGGTGGGCGATGTTGCTTATCATCTTGCTCTTTTGCCTTCGCTTTGTGAGGTGCACGATGTCTTTCATGTATCTCAGTTGTAAGGTATTTACTGATGTGAACCACATCCTTGACCATTCTGAGGTAGTCGTCGGTACCGACTTATCTTTCGAGGAATAGACCGTATCTATTTTAGACTAGAGAGAGAAGGTTCTCAAGACCAAGATTATTAGTCTTGTCCATGTCGCTTGAGTCCCTCACTCACCGGGAGAGTCGACGTGGGAGCGCTAGGGCGATATAATATCCCGGTATCCACACTTGTTCAACTATGAAGGTATATTCTTTCTTATGCCTTTGTTTCTTATTCCTAGTGATTGATAAGGCAGCATATAGTGTGGATGTTGCTTTTCTTCATTGCATAATTTATTGTCTTTCTTATGGTTGTATAGGTAGATAGGCTTGTAGTTAGTTTAGCAATTTTCTTAATTTTTCCTAGCCTGATCTTATTAAAATTCCAAGGACAAACTAATTGAAGAAAATGACAAAACAAAAATAGTCAAAAATAGGCAAAAATAGTCAAAAATGGACAAAAACAGCTTTTTTGCACACTTTTTGGGTCAAAACAGGGTTTATACACAAAAAAGTATACAAGGAAAGGGCTTCTACGTATTTTTTACGCATAGAATTGAATTCTACGTACATATACGCAAAGGGAAGGATTTCTGCATAAAATGTACACATAGTACTATTCTTCTTTCTATAGACGACATGAAAAGTTCTAAAAAAAAATTTGGCCATAAAAACTTTATTTTAACTCGAAATTCGACGTTTCGAAGCCAAAATTGCATAAAATTGAATTCCCTACATGGGATAATTAGTTTTCAAAAATTTCAAGTTTTAAGAGATCAAACTCACAAAATTCATAAAATCATAACTTTGAAACTTAGATTTACTCCAAACCGTTCATCAAAACCGAAAATATCAAATACTAAAGTTATAGAAAATCAATAGATACACATTATAAACTAAAAATATGCAAGGTAAATTAAAGAAACAAAATATACAAAAATTGAGATTTCTCCACTTTGCGCAAGATGTACTTACCTTAAGTGCTAGCTAACCCTAGCTCTAATCTCTTCCAAAGAGAAGAACGAAAACTAAAAATCCTAGGCTAGATTTAGGGTTCGTAGGTTTGGAGGCTTGAGGGTTGGAGAGGAGGGGAGGAAAAAAATGATAAAGAGAAATGAAAAGTGAAAAGTGAGAGAGAGAGAGAGAGAGAGAGAGAGAGAGAGAGAGAGAGGAAGGAGAAAATTAACTATATATATAAGTATACACATGTGAGGGTAGGGGTGGTTAAGTCATGCCATGAACAAAATACTGGTCTTCTAAAATATAGGCATGCAGTACAAGTATTAAAATAAGTATATCTGGAACAATGAGTGACAACTCCTGAAGAATAAAAGACGATGAGAAGAATTACCCTTAAAAGTCTCTCCCTCGAAGTAGCCGTCAATCTTTTTTTCTTTCTTCCAAAAGTTGCAAAGCTTGATCTCTTTCTCTGGTAGATTGATCTACAACTTTTTCGGGTTTAGGAAACACCTATATATAACCCCTCAAATTTGTAGTTAATCTAGACCATTGATTTGATCCAACAGTTCAAAAATACCCCCATAATTTGTACAACCCGACAAAACCAACTCGGATTGAGTTTGGTTTTCCCATGCCAGATAAGTTCTGTTAGAAATCATTCGAGTTCGGACCAAAATCAGTCAAGTTTGGATAGAACTCAGACTGTGTGCTCTGAACTCTTCTTTGACTCCATTCGATCTCCGAACTTCTTCGACACACGGATGTCGCTCGTCGCACTTCGGGATATTCTCTACATAGATTAGGAACCCCACCCAACATCAACACCATTTCCTTCCTCCATTGTTTGCCATAAATAAAAAGTTTCACAAACTTTTGTATTACAAACTTGAAAGAAAACAGAGAGAATATAATAAATCCTATACAAGAATCTAAAGTACGATATTTCTGTGAAAGTTTAGCTATGGAGATCTGATCTGCAGTCGATCACTTTACTTCTTGGACCACTTAACAGTAAAGAAATACAAGAACACACGAACGATTGGAGAAAAAGACTTTAGCAGCAACGACAACAAGCATCTGCGAACTCTCCCTCTGTCCGCTTGTGTCCTCTCTTTTGTGTGAAGGAAGAATTAATTTAGTATTTATAGCCATTTCAGCATTGAAATGGTTATTGGAGAGTGTGCATATAAATGAACAATATGCACTGTGTTAGCTTATTTGTGCGCATACTTTTGAAGGTTCCGTCACCCACATTCTGTACGGTGGATGCACAATTTACTAATGATTTGACACGTGGCTTCCTATACAATGAAGGCTCAAGTTGTGGCTTCAGTCAGTTATGCATGCTTCACGAGAATTATGGCATGAAATACACATCATCGTAATCGCTCACTGCCAGTTGTTGGCGTATTTTAGTAAAGAAGAGAAAGTTGGCGTACTGCCATTGAAAAAACAGACTTATTGGCACACTGTCGCATTCTGGCTGTATATAAGTGTTGGCGTACTCAGCGAGAGATAGCAAAAATGACATACTCTAGCTGAGAAATCAATGTTTAGCGTACTCAGGGAGAGGGAGCACCATTGGCGTACTATTGCTAAAGTATCAATATTGGCGTATTCAGGAAGAGATGGCATCAACAGTATACTCTATCTGAAGTAGCATTATTGGCATACTATAGCAGAGCAACAATGGTGGCGTACACGGACTAAGATTACATCATTTGTCACTAAATGATAACCTGGGTCATAGTGCTAAATTTTTTTTGTATTAATGACTCAATCTTCTCGACTGCTGTGTCAGACTGAGGCGACAACTTTTGATGTGGCAACGTTAGCGTACTCGTTGGCGTACTAAGATGAAGCAATAGCCTTGGCGTACTGTGGCAAAGCATGAAGGTTGGCATACTAAAATGAAGTGGCAACATCACTTGATCGCTAAACGACAACCTGGGTCCGCATGCCCAACGATCCTCTGCATTTAATGACTTGATCTCCTTGACTGTTGTGCTAGTTTGTCGACTGTCAAGTTCATTAAATTTAATTTTAGGAGGAAAACACAATCATTGTATGCCACCGTGTTATGGCGGCATAGTACGTTATTGAGGCAAATCACACATAGTACGCCACTACTTCGATCCTCAAGGAGATACGTCCTTCCTCTGCTGAACTTGGGAATGCATGTTTTGTGAAAAAGTACGCCATTACTCTTTTGCGTAGTTTTTATGCTTCTACAAGACCCCCTTCAAAATTTTCAAAATTTTCAAGTAAATTTGAAATACTTTGAACTAGAAGTATGAAAAGTGGTTTAGATTTGATATGCGTATTTGGTGCACTATGGCTTTAAGGAAAGTATGGTCCTTTCATGCCACGTGGCCCATAATCTTTGATTCATCATGGCGGATAACAGTTGGTGTAACCGAGGTTCGTTCATGCTGGGTTACTTTGTCCACCAATGAACTGTCACTTCGCGAGCTTCGAGGCTTATTCTAGGAGGTGGTGGGCTACCTCGAGGAGGTGAATCGCCACTTCTTCATCTATATATACACGAGGGACCTGTGCTTTCATGACTTTTCATAACCACTGACCATGGCACCTAAGAAAGTTCTTGGCTGGGAGCCTTGGCCGCAAACAATGGGTACTTTGAAGCGTCCTCTTCTCTCCACTATTCCCAAAGTTACAGTGCCTTGCATTGCTCATCGTGAGATTAGTGTCGTGATTGAATCATCATCTTCCGCCTCAGCACCTCTCCCTTCATCGAGGAAGATGGGACGGGAGGAGGATAACTTGGTGCTTGCGAACAATATCATATCCTCCTTTGCCTTGACGCTGGAGTCAATTATCTAGCCCGTGGAACCGATACCAGACTACAACTCATTGCCGTTGACTACAGAAGAGAAGGAGATGATGGGGTCGAGAGAGGACGTACGCCGCCTATTTTATCGTTCAGGTGTGCGTACAATCCAGAATATTGCAGACATTGTTGGAGCGCTCAACCAACTCTCCGACTTCGACTAGCCATATTCCCCTCCCCCTTTTTTGTTTGGACCTTGGTGGTCGGGTTATGTAATCCTCCTCCTCTTTTGAAAGAATATATCCCTGCTTGATCTTGAGTAAACACTGTATCATGGGGACTGTGTGAGATTCTGGGATGAAAACACAGACACAGTGCACACACTATTCCGCACGAAGCGGAGGTTTAGCTTGAAAAAGGATATCACCACGCGTATTATGCGGGATTTTCTGCCAACCAGTTAACGTGAATATTATGCCATCATTCCCACCATTTATACAAGAGCTCTTGGGAAAAATGCAGTAGCCCAATAGCCTGCTGATGTGGCTAAGACTTTAGTGCAAACTTAACCCAATTCTTGGTTTGACACCGTCCTCTAGGCAACATAGGTGACACTATTTTCAGGATTCGTTTTGAAATTGGAATGTCTCTCTTTACCTTTATAAATAGGAATAGAGCCTTCCCATTAGAACAAAGCCTTCATCACAACTCCTCAGAGAGTTTTTTTTTCTCATCGTGAGGATGAGCACAACTATCTTTCGGATCAAGCCTAAGGAAAAAATGATAATCGCGACAAGACACTACAGGTATTCGAACCAGTAACAAGAGAAGACGCCTTCTACCAATGGGATTTTTCACAATGAAGCATGGAAGGATAACATAGGTCTTATTGTTCATATTGAACAGACATATTACCTCGAAGACCTTAGCTGTCTTCGGACCGAGCTCGCTGTGATCACTTCCTTAACATGGCCGTTGTATTGATTACAGTGTTGGGATTGGAATCCTAACCGGGACTTCTACCAGCGGCGCTTCGCAATGGCGGAGGATTAACTATTTAGGGCTTGAATAGTTTATGCAGGCTCAGTTCTATATCCTCCCGCCATGATACATCTGATATTTAGAGGGCTCATCGAGCACTGCGTTTGGCCCTCTAACATTGTCCTTGTGTACAGGCAGGTGGCTCTCACATACTGTCATCTGCGCTGAGGACTGGGGATGGCTCTGTGATAGATCCTCATCAGACGTAATTACAATTTTAGAATAAAAATCATGATGTAATAGATTTTCATCATATGTAATCATGATTTTAAGCACCAATAAAACTTTGGCTTGATTCTGTTCTGTTGCCTGCATATTGCTGACTGATTAATCTCTACTTCAACCACGGAGAAGGAAAGAATTAACTCCGCATATTTAGGGAGAGTGAGACTCTGTGCACACTATGCAACCCTTTCGGCCAACTGATTAGTGTGCGTATTATGCGAGTATTCACGTTGCATATGCGAGAGCTCCTTATAAGAATACGCAGAATCCTAACAACCACGATTCTTTACTTTAGGAAAATGGACCGTTGTCTCCCTTCACTGAATCATACATGGGAATTCGAACCGTCAACTCCCTTTATAAATACTGAATTTGTTCTCTTGATTCCCAACTTCTTATAAAAATCCTATTTTATCCAATAGCTTCCCAAGATGCTTCTAGGAAGAGGGCAAAGGAAACCGATGAAGTGACTACTTCCTCTCTGGTCAGAGCTAATTACGGACATGCCTCTACCGCTCCTGTGCTGCCCCCTGTTAAGGAAAATAAACAAGTATCCCCTGTACAACTACGTGAAGCAGAACTCTTCCGGGACCTCCTTCGCTCTTCGCTGGATGGACTCACCCAGCCTCATATCGGGGTTAGTGATCCCCGTGTTCCTTCTGTCAACTTAGAGGAAAAAGAGGAACATGAAGACCGTGTATGGCAACTCTAGAGGGGGAGGTGAATAGAGTTTGTGTATGCAGCGGAATAAAATTACCAGTTAAAAATTATATGACATGCAAATAGTGATTAACTACTAGCAGCTAAGTAAAGCAGTTATGTAAGTTACTACTACTAGCAATATGTATAAGTATAGAAGAGCAAGATAAGTATGTATACAGTTGAGTTAAGAAGAGAGCAAACACAAACACCAATATTTTATCCTGGTTTTTCTTTGAGAGGACTAGTCTAGGCCTGAGAACTCTTGCTCGGAGTTGTATCCACTATAATCACCAATAGTGAATCACAAGCTTTGATCCAAAGGCTTGCCACTTCTTACAACCATGAGTTTTGATTCGAAGTCTCGTAACTTTTCACACATGCGTTTGATATGAAGAGCACACAAACTTCAAACATAAGAGGAGCTTGATGAACCAAACTATTACAACTCAAACAACTTCTAACCGAGATCGCACTTGGTACTTAAAAGGCTGAGAAGTTGATCTTGGAGATGGAAAAGTTTAGGCTCAGGGTATTACTCACAATAGTATAGAAAGATATAGAATTGGATGATTGTGAAATGCACGAGTTTCAATCCTATTTATAGGGGCCAGGGGTCGGATAGGTTTTAATTCAAAATTTGAATGTTGGGCCATAAAATCAGGGATGTGACAACTTGGTTAATTTCATACTAAATAGGTGACCGAGTTTGGTCCGAGTTTGACATGAATTCGGTCCGAGTTCGGTTGCCTATTCTAGTAAGGTTTGGGTTTGAATGTAGGCTGCTTTGGTGGATAGGTTCGATATTTTATTTGAGTGGACTGGGTAACCTTTCTGAGGTAGGTATCTGTGGGTGGATAGGTACTTCAAATTACCAGTGCGACTCGACTTACATCAGTCCTAGACTCAATAAATGAAAGATTACATTTGCTGAAAATATAGAAAGAAATTAGACACAAAAGATCCAGAGGCTGGTGCATATGTCTGTCTTTAGCAGTGGTGGAGTTTGCTCTCAGTTGCTTTACTTCACATCTAGTATCTGCTTCTTTGTATTTTGTTCTGATGTTTGTCGATTATTAGAATCAGGTTGACCATGACCACTTTGTGTCAACAGAATAAGCCAAAGTAGAAGCCTCCCGTCGACTGTTCGCATTCTCGAATGTTTGCATTCTGCATGCTCTCACAACTTTTGTAAACAATGCTGAGCTAGAGGACTCTAATTCCTATTTTTCTTGATACTGAGGCTGTTGTCTTCTTTCCCCATTATTAATAAAGAAGTTTATTTTCTTTCTGTGGCGGAAATATCACAATCTTTTAGAAGAATTTTGTGGACTCATTATCTGTTGTGTACCTTAATATTATATACAGATAATAAGTTAGAAAGAATAACACTATCAAAGGTGATATGGTTGTGATATATTTTCAAGATAGGACCCCATTATATGTCTCTGCTCAAAGGTAATATGAACATGGCAGAACGCATTTTCATGGGGATGATTACTGTGGATTGATACCCATGGCGTACTTATACTAAGTTTGGGTAACAAATTTGAAGTTGAAACACTATCAGTGGTAATATGGACGTGATAGGTTTTAGAATTGTGGAAGAAAACAATGCAGTGGTAGTATGGACATGATCATTTTCTTTAGCAAATTTTACTCTACTTGGGGATTTTGAGGACCCATTACTTATAACGTATTCAAAACTCTTGAATACAAGTAATAGTTCGGGATGAGAAAATGTTACACGAAATTTGTTGGGAAGAGAATTCAGTAAATACAAACACTGTTTATTTACCAATGACTTGTTGGGGATAAAAAGTACAAGCCTAGTTTAGACGTAGTACTTTTTGAGGAATTTGACTTTGATCGAAATCAGGAGCAAGTCTCCGTTAGGCTTTGCGAGCCTATAAGCACCATTGGAATATACCGTTTCCACCTCAAAAGGACCCTCCCATTTAGCCTGGAATTTGCCTTTGCTTTTGTGGGTCATGACCATTGGCCTTCTCACCGTAAGGACGAGATCACCAACTTGGAATATCCTTTCTTTGAATTTTTGGTTAAAAGCTCTAGAGATACGTGCTCGATATAACTCAATACACTGTTGAGCATATAAGCGCTTCTCGTCTAATGCTTCTAACTCTTGAAGTTACAACCGATCATTGTTCTCAACTGTTAGCTTATTAGTGATAGCTATTATGAGAGAAGGGATCTGGATCTTGAGAGAAAGGACAGCTTCACATCCGTAGACCAGAAAAAATGGCGTACAGCTGGTTGGGGTTCGTACCGTTGTACGGTAGGCCCATAAACATTCTCCAAGCTCTTCTCGTTCCAATCACGTTTGTTAGAAGAGACAACCTTTTTGGGGAGCTTAATTATGATCTTGTTGAAGGCTTCGACTAAGCCATTAGCTACGGGATTGTTTGCGGTGGATGCTACATTTTGAATCAGATTCTTGTCGCAGAGCCGATAGAATACCTGACTAGCAAATTGTAGCCCGTTATCATGTATTATCTTTCGGGGAACACCGTAACGATAGATGACATAGTTTTAGACGAAGCTAATAATATTAGATGTCTTCACTTCAATTAGTGGTATCGCTTCAGCTCATTTGGAGAAGTAGTTGGTTATACCTAAAATAAACCGATGTCTTCTGGATGATGGAGGGCTAATAGGGCCAATAATGTCTATCCCCCAAGCTTCAAAAATCTAGGATGCAGCCGTCGGGTGTAAGAACTCTGACGGTTGGTAGATAAAATCAGCATGGATTTGACATGCTCTGCGTTTACGAGCGTAGTCTACAGTATCGACGACCATGGTAGGCCAGTAATAGCCCAACCTTTTGAGCCTGTCTTGTAGTTTAGGACCTGGTTGGTGTGCTCCACAAACACCATCGTGAGCTTCACGGTGTGCCCGTCTTGCTTCAAGGTCTGACAAACACCGTAGCAAGAGTCCATCATATGAGCGACGATACAACGTCTTAGATGCTGCATCATAATAGAACCAAAGTGAGCATCTTTTGATAGAGTTAGCTTCTTTCTGGTCGTCTGGAAGAATTCTATATGCTGCGTAGTCTATAAAAGGAAACCTCCAGTCTTTAGAGTTAGGGGTGGACTTCACCTCGAAGCTGCTTTCGATGTATAAATTGTTCTTGGCACAGAACAACTCTCGACCGCTCACCGTGTCTGAATGTTGTCTTCTTAATGGAATAGACAAAAAAGCTGCTAGACCAGCGAGTGCGTCTGCCTCCATATTCTGTAGCCAAGGCACATACTCATTGTAAAAGCCGATGAAAGTTGAAGCCAACTAATCGCAGCTTCATGATAAGGAACAAGGTCTTCATGGCGAACTTTATACTCGCCTCTAACCTAATTGACTATCATCTTAGAGTCACCATAGGATTCAAGGTATTGTACATCCAGCTGCTTAGCCAACTGTAGACCAATGAGCAAAGCGTTGTAATCTGCCACATTGTTAGAGCATTTTTCTATGAGGGAATATGCACGATGAATGAGCAGCTTGTCAGGAGAGACAAGAACTATCCCAACTCCGGCGACGATATTGCCTTTAGGTCCTATTCTTGATGCACCGTTAAAGAATAGTTGCCAAGTATCATCTCCCATTGCCATATTAGACTCCAATACTTCATCGGGGATATCATTATATAGCTTAGAAGTTTCTGGTACATGATGAGTTGCTAAGAAGTCGGCCAGTGCTTCGCCTTTTATTGCCTTTTGCGGGACATATACCATGTCGTAAGGCGATAACAACATTGCCCATATAGCCAGACAAGAGTTGAGGGTGCTTGGTTTGGTCATCAATACCTAGAGTGGATTCACCCTGGATATAATATGAATTGTTTGACCTGTTATGTAATGAATTATTTTCTGAATGGCAAATACCAAGTCATGATATTCCTTTTCCACTGGATTATATATGTGTTCAACACCCACCATCATGCGACCGAGGTAGTAAATGGCTTGTTCGTGACCTTCACCACTCTTTTGTGCTAGTAAAGCGCCTAAGGAGTGGTCCATTGCTCGAACATACAGCAAGAAAGACCTTTCCACCACTGGAGCTACCAGAATTGACGAATTTGTTAGGTATCACTTGATGTCGCCAAATGCTTGCTGGCATGCTTCATTCTACACAAACGTTACCCCTTTCTAGTTGAGTAAGGCCGACATTGTCCGGAAAGATTTGATATAAAACTCCTGATGTATGCTAACCGACCTTGTAATCCATGAATCTCTTTGAGGTTGCGAGGAGGATGCATTTCGTGGATAGCTTTGACTTTATCTGGGTCAAGATGGATGCCCTTAGAGGTTATCATGAACTTGAGGAATTTGCCGCTAGAGACTCCCAAGAAGGACAATCGGATTCATCTTGAGCTGATATTGGCGCATTAGGTCGAACACTATTATGAGATCTTGCAGGTGATCTTCTTTATGACGACTTTTGACTGCAATATCGTCCACATAGCATTCCACCGTCTTTCGCAAGTGCTCATGGAATATTATACTCATGGCCCGTTGGTACGTTGCCCATGCGTTCTTCAAACTGAAAGGCATTACTGTATAGCAATACACTCCCAACGATGTTCGGAATGACGTCTGCTTTTCATGATCAGAGAACATTTTAATTTGATTATATCCCGAGAATCCATCCATGAATGACATTCGCTCAAAACCGCAAGTATTGTCAATCATGACGTCTGTAATAGATAGAGGAAATTTGTCTTTAGGGCAAGCCAAATTTAAATCTCGGTAATCTATGCAAACCCGAATTTTCCTATTCTTTTATGACTAGGACTACATTGGCCACCCAATCAGGATGTTATTCTTCTCGAACAAAGTCGCATGCTATCAGCTTCTTGACTTCGGCCAAGAATGCATCCATTATATCTGACTGAAATCTCCGTTGTTGCTGCTTTACCATCTTTGCATTAGGAATGATGTTAAGCTTATGTGTGGCTACCTGAGGATCTAGGCAAGGCATATCCTCATAGCTGCAAGCGAAGACATCAATGTATTCCTTTATAAGCTGTATCTGGGCCTATTTATCTTCATCAGCAAAACTTTTACTAATAAAGATTGGTTTTGGGGAAGACTCCTCTCCTATATCAATTTGAATAATTTTATCTTCTGTAGGCGGTTCGCGTTGCTCGAATCTCCCATTATGAATCTATCTGTTATGTGCACGAATTATTCTTGAAGGGCTTTAGTAATTGATCATCCTCGTCCTCATCTGGGCCAGCCAACACCATATTGACAGACAGAGCATGCTTGATGACATCACCTGTGCTTCCATTAGAATTCCATGATAATGATTCAGAAGAATGAAAGGGTGTTTCTTCATCTAACTCCGAGCTTTCAGGAGTCGGAGGAGTGACATAGGCCAAGCCTCTACGTGTTCGCTGGTAGTATGTCTCAGGCTTGCCTTTTGGAGAGAAGTGATGTATATGAGCGCGTCGTCCTTTCCAAAATTGAGCCCTTTATCATACTTCAGATTATAGATCATATTTTGAATAATGTTCTTGGCAGGCCGACTATAACGGTAAAGTTGTACTTTTTTGATGTCTTCGTCCGAGTCGTTGGTTTGCGTTACCTTCTTAATTCTGGTTTTGCCAAAAACTATCTGATGATCTTCATTCTTCCTTGCCAGGACCACAAAACAAATGGCATCAGATGACCCGTATGATGTGCTTGTCTGGAATGGTGACTGCACCAGGATAGACAGAGGTTCATAAGCATATAAGGCCTCTATGAATTCTCTTGCAAAAGGGTCAATATCGACATAGTGCAAATGAGTGTCTTCTTTATTAATAAAATACAAGATCTCCTGTTCCTCTATATAGTCAACTGTAGGATCAACTTTTACATCAGGCTTAGATAGATTAATAATAAGGGGTTGATTCGTCTGGGCAGACTGCTTATTATGAGGTAGGTTGATGATGAGCGGAGGCTTTGCTGGCCTACTCTTGGTAAGATCGATCACCAAAGGATCTTTTGCTTTTTTCTCACACATTGAATTGCGAAGTTGGATAACAAGAGGTTCTTGAGGTGTCAGTTCCTTCGTCCTTTCCCACACGTTGTCTTACGGAGGTGAATAATAAGAGGCTCTTGAGGACTTGGCCGACTGGTACACCCTTTGACCCAGATCATAAGGGGTCCTTCAGCTGGAATAATTTCAGCCTCATCATCAGCTTTATTGGCCTTTTCTTCCAGGTATTCTGGTATATACAGTATAGAGTTGGAGTAGTATAATTCAACACCCTTGAACAGGTTGATGTCTGGAAACTCTGCCTTGACTTCACCCTGACCATCCACATATTTAAAGCACTGGTGAAGAGTAAAAGGCATGCTCTTGTTCTCGTGTATCCATGGTCGTCCAAGCAAGACATTATATGATACTTCTGAATCGATCACATAACATGTGATCTTAGTTCGTAGATCGTCTATCTAAATTTTCAGGCAAATCTTTACAAGTGGACGACTTCTTCCAGCATTAAAGCCTAAGATTGTGGTATTGGTGGTCGACAGATTGTGCATTGGGATCTTCATAGATCGCAACAGACTCCTTGGGATGATGCTAAGTGATGAGCCCTTCAATAATATATCGTCTTGTGTGAAGGTGATATTAAGAATGTTACGCCCCGATCTTCCGCAGGCAATCGGCCGTTCCCGCTAGGCGGGAATCACCCGCGCCAGCGCTCCCGCGGAACGATCGCTTAACCCATCCGGGCATGATGCCGCACGAGCGTGAGCCACGCCCGTGCAAGGCCATGGTTCATTGGCTGGCGGCAAGAGTTCTAAGCCACAGAGTCGCACAGATTGTCCGAGTGCGGCGGAGTCATGAACGCATAGGCGATAGGTAACAGGTTCACTGAGTCGACAAATATAGCGGAAGCATAGAAACACAAGTTGAAGTAAAGCAAGCTCTTTTATTGATATAACTTGTGTTACAGGCGGCGTATAGCCGAGATTACAAGTCGCTCAAGCCTCTCTCTCTGAAACAGTAAAAGCGTGCCAAGTGGCTACAACTGTGGAATGATTTGTACAGGCGATGGTCAGGCGATGTTCACAACTTATGTCTTGTATATGCGCTTCAGTCCCGGACGCACCGTTGCAAGGCTTCAGAGGAAAACTCCTGGCCTTAGCACGCACGAAGGAGGCGTCCGCACCGAACGAGGTTCTCCCGCACCCTGCATACAAACTGGTGGATTATCAGTACATTGAATGCACTAGTGGGGAAGCTACTCGCCCGCTCGACAAATCCAAACACGTAATACAGGTTCCGTGCACAACTATTAAGTTGTCTTTCTAGTTGCCTTAGGATCAGTTTCATGCAAATATTGAACAGCTTAACGTGTCGGGCAGTGCGCCATGCAACATGAGAGGAAACACGGCGAGACTTACCAATTTACCATCTCCTTCCCTGTCCAAGGCAACATTAAGGCAATATTGTTAATTCGAGCAGAGGCATGTATAAACATTCAGGAGGCAAGCATATGCATACACGAAGGGTCGTTTAGACATGATCGTTCAGGTGTTTAGTTATTGCGATGCAGTGACTCGCACGCGGATAGCCGCTAAGCGAGGATGACTTATCTATATGAACACGGTCGCTGGCAAAGACATTATGGACACTAGTCTTAAACGAGAGTAGTTTGCAACGAAAGTACAGTGGGTGCTACAAGCCATCTCGTTTAGTACAGTAGACTATACAGTAAGTTCAGCCATGGAGCGGATGGTATGCAGCGAAAGAACGGTAGGTGCTGCACACTATCTCGTCCAGTACAGTTGGCTGAAATAGTGGAGTTCCATCCGGATCGGAGCGGCCCCGGTGCCCCGAAGACCGTCCGTGGAACTATGCCTCGTTTCCGAGTTGTCCGCGACATGCAGGTCAGGGTCAGGGTCAGTTTCCCCTTCACTACATACTCGAGTACTGTAGAACAGGAGTACAGTGGTACAGTGGTACAGTAAAACAGTATAACAGTAGTACAGTAGTGCACGATTACAGGAGGTGCTTGAATCATGATTCTGTACAGTGATTAACTTGTCTTGATGCATTCCCCTGGTTCGGGGCTGCCTGATGACCTAACGGTCCCGGATACTTGTAGGAACATTCAGGCACGGAACGACTACGTAGTAGTCTTCCGGGGTTTGGATGAAAATACGGTAACATTCAAGCAGACAAGCATGCGTTTCTAGGAACATAAGCAGGCACGTTGCTCGGGCCCGAAGGTAGTCCGAGAGATGAAACCGTTAAGGGACTTAGCATGCGAGGGTCTGAATATAAGCAGTATTTCAATTTTCATGTTCTAGCAAGCAATACAAGTTGGGATTATTCCCTTAGCTAGGTGCGTTGGATTTATTAGCATGCAGGGGGTGATTCACCTAGCAACTAGCATAAATATTTCAGATTTTATGTGTGCTGGCTAAG
Source organism: Iris macrosiphon (assembly GCA_036927795.1). Taxonomy (NCBI): domain Eukaryota; kingdom Viridiplantae; phylum Streptophyta; class Magnoliopsida; order Asparagales; family Iridaceae; genus Iris; species Iris macrosiphon. The sequence continues at coordinate 64,430,262 of JAYESA010000016.1, forward strand.
CAAAGACAAGTTCACCGTAGCCACCCACCTTAGCGATAATTCGCCTCGGTAGAGCGATACGTCTGAGCGAGCCTCTGAAAGTCCAAGCCGGATTCCTGTAGGGACAAGTCTGGATATCCTTTGCTTCTTGATCGAGGCAAAGCGGGTCGGAACAGCTGCACGATTGCCGTTTGAGACGGCAGTCCGCTAGAGCGGAACTGGGTGTTACATACTACCCAACTTAGAAAAAATCTCGTCCTCGAGACTTACTAAGGACAAGCAGTAATCTAGGGTTGAGGCAATCCTAGAAAAGTCGTTTGTACTTGTTCATTTGGATATTCACTTGCACAAGCTTCGAAATCAGCATATCGCTTAGACTGGATCGTGCGCACCTTCGACATGCATTTTTAGTGTGAGCACGTCAACCAGCTTAGTGATAGCGAAGTCTCAGCACTCGAGTTTCACCTTTTTCTTAAGTCTTGGATGGTGCACTAGTTCAAGGCGTCCCTCGAATAGATGCATTCAACCAAACTTAGGGTTAGTGAAAATCGGACAAGCTACTAGCGATACTCTCAAGGGTTCGCACAGGTTGGCACAAAGGCCACTCGCAGCATACAACCAGACAAGCAATCATATCAATCAAAACGTATTTTGAAAGTATTTAGACTTATTGTTGGAACATCCCATCGAGGCATTGAGAGAGAGCGTGCACATAACCCACGAACGAGCTTTCGAAACAGAGATATTGAATTGAAGGCCAAAGGCGTAGAAGCCAGGCTCTGATACCAACATGTCACGCCCCGGTCTCCCGTAGGCAATCGGCCGTTCCCGCTAGGCAGGAATCACCCGCGCCAGCGCTCCCGCGGAACGATCGCTTAACCCATCCGGGCGTGATGCCGCACGAGCGTGAGCCACGCCCGTGCAAGGCCATGGTTCATTGGCTGGCAGCAAGAGTTCTAAGCCACAGAGTCGCACAGATTGTCCGAGTGCGGCGGAGTCATGAACGCATAGGCGATATGTAACAGGTTCACTGAGTCGGCAAATATAGCGGAAGCATAGAAACACAAGTTGAAGTAAAGCAAGCTCTTTTATTGATATAACTTGTGTTACAGGCGGCGTATAGCTGAGATTACAAGTCGCTCAAGCCTCTCTCTCTGAAACAGTAAAAGCGTGCCAAGTGGCTACAACTGTGGAATAATTTGTACAGGCGATGGTCAGGCGATGTTCACAACTTATGTCTTGTATATGCGCTTCAGTCCCGGACGCACCGTTGCAAGGCTTCAGAGGGAAACTCCTGGCCTTAGCACGCACGAAGGAGGCGTCCGCACCGAACGAGGTTCTCCCGCACCCTGCATACAAACTGGTGGATTATCAGTACATTGAATGCACTGGTGGGGAAGCTACTCGCCCGCTCGACAAATCCAAACACGTAATACAGGTTCCGTGCACAACTATTAAGTTGTCTTTCTAGTTGCCTTAGGATCAGTTTCATGCAAACATTGAACAGCTTAACGTGTCGGGCAGTGCGCCGTGCAACATGAGAGGAAACACGGCGAGACTTACCAACTTACCATCTCCTTCCCTGTCCAAGGCAACATTAAGGCAACATTGTTAATTCGAGCAGAGGCATGTATAAACATTCAGGAGGCAAGCATATGCATACACGAAGGGTCGTTTAGACATGATCGTTCAGGTGTTTAGTTGTTGAAATACAGTGACTCGCACGCGGATAGCCGCTAAGCGAGGATGACTTATCTATATGAACACGGTCGCTGGCAAAGCCATTATGGACACTAGTCTTAAACGAGAGTAGTTTGCAACGAAAGTACAGTGGGTGCTACAAGCCATCTCGTTTAGTACAGTAGACTATACAGTAAGTTCAGTCATGGAGCGGATGGTATGCAGCGAAAGAACGGTAGGTGCTGCACACTATCTCGTCCAGTACAGTTGGCTGAAACAGTGGAGTTCCATCCGGATCGGAGCGGCCCTGGTGCCCCAGAGACCGTCCGTGGAACTATGCCTCGTTTCCGAGTTGTCCGCGACATGCAGGTCAGGGTCAGGGTCAGTTTCCCCTTCACTAGATACTCGAGTACTGTAGAACAGGAGTACAGTGGTACAGTGGTACAGTAGAACAGTATAACAGTAGTACAGTAGTGCACGATTACAGGAGGTGCTTAAATCATGATTCTGTACAGTGATTAACTTGTCTTGATGCATTCCCCTGGTTCGGGGCTGCCTGGTGACCTAACGGTCCCGGATACTTGTAGGAACATTCAGGCACGGAACGACTACGTAGTAGTCTTCCGGGGTTTGGATGAAAACACGGTAACATTCAAGCAGACAAGCATGCGTTTCTAGGAACATAAGCAGGCACGTTGCTCGGGCCCGAAGGTAGTCCGAGAGATAAAACCGTTAAGGGACTTAGCATGCGAGGGTCTGAATATAAGCAGTATTTCAATTTCCATGTTCTAGCAAGCAATACAAGTTGGGATTATTCCCTTAGCTAGGTGCGTTGGATTTATTAGCATGCAGGGGGTGATTCACCTAGCGACTAGCATAAATATTCCAGATTTTATGTGTGCTGGCTAAGCAAAGACAAGTTCACCGTAGCCACCCACCTTAGCGATAATTCGCCTCGGTAGAGCGATACATCTGAGCGAGCCTCTGAAAGTCCAAGCCGGATTCCTGTAGGGACAAGTCTGGATATCCTTTGCTTCTTGATCGAGGCAAAGCGGGTCGGGACAGCTGCACGATTGTCGTTTGAGACGGCAGTCCGCTAGAGCGGAACGGGGTGTTACAAAGAATCTTCTCCATCACACTATGGCAGTGAGGGCATGCTACTGGGTCTTCAAACGAGGACTTGAGCTGTGTCAAGTATGAATTAGCTTGTGTGAGTGCCTCACTCAATGCGTCCCAAATTTTCTTCGAAAGATGAAGTAGCTCGAAGATTGAAAGCCGAACAGGTATATTGGCGAGTTGTGCCAATATGTCAAAATTGTATGGCTTGTCAAGCCCTTGTGGTGAATTCTTCTTCAAGGTCTTGTCAAAACGCACTTCTTTCTTTTTCGCCTTTTCTATTGCTGTGGGTTTGGAAGGTCCTGGTTTGGCAACAATTGGGTTAGCAGGAATAGGAGGATCATCTTCCTGAGCCTGTTCATATGACTTTAGATAGTTCTTACTGGATCGAGTTTCTCCGATCATGGCTTCCTCTGGAACATGAGAGAGCTGGACTATATGGCATAATTTGGTCTTCCTCTTCATATGCCTCCCTTTAGCTTTCCTGGGGCGATTATGCATATTAGCATCTTCATATCCTAACCCATTATAAGATTTTCCAGGATAACCTCGTGGCTGTAGAGGAACATGCCGTCCTTTGCCGAAGTTTAAGCCTTCAGTTTTCTGCAGATAATAACCCATATTTTGCATAAGATGGATCGATTATTGACTGTAGTGCTAAAATTGGGGTTTCTCTTCCTCGGGCACAGCTGATGGGTTAGCTGGTGAAGGAAGAAGAGAAGACTCGATAGAGACTTGATAATTAGGGTTTCTCATCCCGTTTTTTGCTGTGACTCGTATTAAAGATGTAGTATGCCCTATACCAAGAAATACTACCAAACCAGCAAAACTGTTGGAGAGTCATGCGTGGCTTGTCTGTTGAAGCTCCTGGAGATAGGTTTAGACCTCGAAGTCTAGTTTCAAGAAGGGTATCATCTCTAGGTTGGTCTCGACCTGAATTATGCTCCAGGGATATCATATTGCATGATCGATCCTTATGACCTCTCTTCTTGGATTTAGAGCTTGAAGATACTGCTTCTTGTTCTAAGTCATCCAAGTGATCAAGATGAATCCATATGATTTTACCCCGTTGAGTAGTAAGGGGCACCAATCCTTAAGCTTGATCATGGGTTGGTCGGAGATTGACAATCTGCATTATTGTTTTTGGCATCGGTATAGTACCATGTTGGTACCTTCTGTGATGGGAAGTCCCCGAATTGAAGAGACACCAGATTAGCGGTGACCGTATTTTGATCATGATGAAGCGTGATAGCTTGAGAGTCTATCAACTGCTGAATCTTATTCTTCAATACATAATAAGCCCTTGTGGGGTGATGCACATATCTATGGTACAGACAATATTTAGGATTATATGTTTTCCTAACTTCATCTGGTCTTTTGATGTCGGGCAACTGTAGCTTGTTGCTCTTCATTAGGCAGTCAAAGTTATTTATTATGGCACTTTCATCAAAGGAGTACTCTTCTTTCGGCTTCTAGGACTTCGGAGCTTTCTGTTTCGGCAAAAAAATTGGTCGCTTGGGCATACTGACAGCAAGGGCCTCATTTCCTTTGTTGTTGTGATTGTTATTATTGAGGCTGAAATGGTGCTTGCCTTTTTTCTCTAAACCTTTGAACTTCAGAAAATCGAGGTCGACACTGTTTGTATTCTGTTCGGCCACGTCTATATGCATGATAAACGTCATCTAATCTGGAAATTAGGCTGGACCGACACATAATTTCAAACTTGGCCGAATTTTTTTCTATAAGTTCCATTAAATGGGTCTCAAGAATGCCATAGGGCATCTTCAAAGCTACCTGCCTAAAGCGCTCAATGAAGTCATGAGCAGACTCCTTGTTCCTTTGTTTAGTGTTGATAAGAGACGACATTGTCATATCCATGCTTAAAATCGTGAGAGAAAGAGGCTCCACGAATCTTCAAATGATGAGATACAATTATCAGGAAGACTGTAGAATCAATCATAAGCTATTCCGGACAAGGCTCCGACAAACAGCTAAGTGAGCACGGCATCTTCTTGTGGTATATGTCTCATTATTATGTCAAAGTAGTTCATATATTGACGAGGTGACGTCTTCCCTTCAAATGGAGTTATGGCTAGGGATTTGTACTTAGGTGGGTAGACGACCTTATGCCACTCTAGAGAAAAAGACTGTCTGATCCCATATTTTTGGAGCTTGTCCCGATTAGCCATAGCATTGAACTGGACATGTAACTCCCGTAGCTCCTTGATAGTCTGCTATGTTTGATCGAACTGATGTGGTACAGCTGACTGAAGAGATATCGGCTAAACTTGTACCACCATAGGTGGAGGACCACCCCCAGCATTGAGAGGATTGGGAGTTAGGGATGTTTGACTCATTGTTAAGAGCCGGATCTAAGTTTGCATTACTCAGAGGTGGTTGTACGTTCACATGTGGTTGAATTGTTGCGGCAACATGCACCGCGGATGTTGTATTGGTTTGCTGAGTCATGATGATTTGATGTATATTTTTCATTATGGCATGCATATCCTTGAGCACACCCTCAAGAGATTTGAGGCATTGTTAAGTATTTTGCGAAGTAGCAGCATCTTGTTCATCACCAATTGCATAGATACTGACTTCTCTGCGGTCGACAAAGGGACTAGTGGACTGGATGGTGTAGCTGGAATCCACATTATCTGTCTCAGATCTGGGAGGATTGCTACCCCCAAGGAACTCGGCTTCGGATCCCGAGGAAAGGCTCTCCCTTATCTGAAGGAGTTCTCTGCTTTGGGAGCGAGTATTACGATACACTCCTTCGAAGGACTCGACAAGATGGTCGAATCTCCTCTGGCTTGCAGATGTTGCAGCACCACATCTTGAATGCCTCGTACCATGAGGAAGTCTCTACGCCATATTGACAGAAGCAAAGAGTAATTCTTCGTCCTCATCTTGTGAATCGCCTCATTTCTTAGATGACTGTCTAATAGACGAGGTATAGTGCAATCGGTCAAAAATAGACTGCTTAATATTTGATTCAACTGCCTTTGTACAACAACAGTTGATTATAATTTAATGAGAGTGACATCGATGCTCATTGGAAAATACCATTGTTGACACAAAACTTTCTCTCTCCTTACGCTTTTGTACAAGCGCATCGCATAAGTCAGAGGAAGGAAGAAGAGGAGGCAGACTCTGCCTTTTTACATTGGTCGTAGTTGATTTGTAATAAAGGTTCTTTGTGCCCTGCGTATAAAGAGCGGCACTGAGTTGAGCAGCAGTTCTTTGTGGCATACACCGGGTTACTGTTGTAGAGGAAGAAGCATCCTTCCTTTGTGCTCACAACTTCGCACGTAGGTCTGGAGACTTGTGCTTATTCTGTGTAGCTTCAAGACGGGTGATATACAACTTTCCATCAACCGTGCACGTAAGTTGAACACATGGAAGAGGATCCTTCACCGACTTCTGTTTTATACGCCGGTAGAAATCATGGAATAAAAGTAGATTTGTATTCCTAGTGTAGTCAGGACGTGGCAGTTTAGTGTTGTCACGAAAACCGAGTGCTAATGCGCGCACATTTTTTCTTGACCGCGATTTGGCAACAATAGTATAGTTGCCTTGCACGTTATGATGAACGTTCGAGGTTTCAGTAGCTTGGGAATGACCAAATCCCTTGGCATCGTAGTAAATTCCTCTGCCAAGGAAAGATTAGTCCACCCCTCGCTTGTAGTTGCTAGAGATTCGCAGTTTGTTCCCCTTACTTGGCACAAAGGCATGACTAAGAGGAGTCCACCAGGTCAACTACCGGAGATAAAATAGTAGAGGTGTCCACCAAGTCACAGGCGGAGGATGTAGAGACAACGAGTGAGTCGTTATTGGCAGCGGTCAGTACTTCCTTCCCCATGTTGTCAGCAATATCAGGGTAGGAAGAACGAGGCTTGGGAAACCAAGTCTTGCGCACTTTCTTCGACTTGGTTGCAGATGAGGGGCTAAGACTACCCCAGTAAGCATTTCTTCATAAGCTTGCTGGTTGAACTTCACAACCAGCATCTTTTGCGTTGTTCCCAACAACGCGGTATCAAGTTGAGCTACTACCTTCTCGTCAGAGGAGAAGACCGTCCCCACCAGAGTCACCATTTTGTTTACCATAAACAAAAAAGTTGAACAAACTTTTGTATTACAAACTTTAAAGAAAAGAAAGAGAATACAATAAATTCTATACAAGAATCTAAAGTACAATAATTTTGGAAAAGTATAGCTATGGTGATCTGATCTGCAGTCGATCACTTTACTCCTTGGACCACTTGACAATGAAGAAATGCAAGAACACATGAATGATTGGAGAATAAGACTTTAGCAGCAATGGCAACAAGCTTCTGTGAACTCTTACTTTGTTCGCCTGGGACCTCTCTGTTGTGTGAAGGATGAATTGATTTAGTATTTATAGCCATTTTAGCATTGAAACGATTATTGGAGAGTATGCGTACAAATGAGCAATATGCACTGTGTTTGCTCATTTGTGCGCGTACTTTTGAAGGTTCTGTCACCCATGTTCTGCATGGTGGATGTACAATTTACTGCTGATTTGACACGTGGCTTCCTATACGAGGAAGACTCAAGTTGTGGTTTCAGTCAATTATGCATGCTTCACGAGAATTGTGGCATGAAATACACGTCATCATAACTGCTCACTTTCAGTTGTTGGCATATTTTGGAGGAAAAGAGCAAGTTGGCGTACTGCCATTGAAGAAACAGACTTATTGGCACACTGGCGCATTCTGGCTGTATATAAGTGTTGGCGTACTCAGCTTGAGATAGCAACAACGACGTACTCTAGCTGAGAAATCAATGTTTAGCGTACTCAGGGAGAGGCAGCACCATTGTCGTACTACTTCTAAAGTATCAATATTGGCATATTCAGGAAGAGATGACATCAACGACATACTCTATCTGAAGTAGCAATATTATCGTACTATAGCAGAGAAGCAATGGTGGCATACTCGGACTGAGATTGCAGCATTGGTCACTAAACGATAACTTGGATTGTCGTGCGAAGAAATTCCTGTGTTAATGACTCAATCTTCTCGACTGTTGTGTCAGATTGAGGCGATGACTTTTGATGTGGCAACGTTAGCGTACTCGTTGGCGTACTGAGACGAAGCAATAGCCCTGGCGTACTGTGGCAAAGCACGAAGGTTGGCGTACTAAAATGAAGTGGCAGCATCACTTGATCGCTAAACGAAAACCTGGATCTGCGTGCCCATAGATCCTTTGCATTTAATGAGTTGATCTCCTTGACTGCTGTTTCAGTTTGTCGACTGTCGGGTTCATTATATTTAATATTCGGAGGAAAACACGATCATTCTACGCCACCGTATTATGGCGGCATAGTACGCTGCTGAGGCAAATCACACGAAGTACGCTAGTGTTTCGATCCTCAAGGACATACGTCCTTCCTCTGCTGAACTTGAAAATGTCTGTTTTGTGAAAAAGTACGTCATTACTCTTTTGCGTACTTTTTAAGCTTCTACCTCCACCAAATTAATATTTCGTATCTTTGGTTGTTTACTCTAAATCATGAGTTTCCGTCTTAATGGGAACATAACTTTGATTTCTGAAGTGGTTCCTGACATTCTTTTCAATGCTAAAGCCATAGCTACCAATCATGTGAATTTAAATTGCTAAAATATTTTCCCTAACATAGATTCAGTATATTATAACAACTGTTTTGCACCATAGGTTCTGTACACAATAACATTAACTGACAGATCTCTGTACCAATTTCTTGTAGCATCCACACAGTATAAGTTTAATAGAAATACCGCCTTACACCAAGATAATCCCATTATGGATCCAACTAATGACATGAAAAATGTAGACCCCAAAAAATAGTAGAAGATTTTATTGGTCAAGAGCAACGCGATCTTATAGAGACGAGGTGAGCAGTGGAGGAATTGGCAAGGCATCGAGAGAGCGGAAAGGACATTACTTAAGTACTCATATCCGGGCCGGATTTATTGGTGGGCTGGGATGGGCTCCAGTCAACCCAGTCAATTCCATTTTTTTTTGTATGTACACAGTTTTGCAAAGGCCTCCAGCCCACCAAAACGAATTCCCAGCCCACCCAGCCGAGTGAGGAAGCAAACAAGTTTTGAGTCTTTTGACTTGTTGGTTTCACCAAAAAACCACTTTTTACAAACCATTTTCTTCAGCCCACATTTTCGACTCCATGGAACTTCAGCCTCCGGACCTCCCTCCTTCCCATCGGGCAGCACAGCTAGCCAATCCCATCAGCAGCGCAGCCAGTCTTGTCGACGTCTAGGGCACCACCAGTCCCATCTCTCTCTCTCTCTCTCTCTCTCTCTCTACAGACTATTTTCGGAGTCGGAGAAGTGCTTTTGGGTTGTTTCTGCTCTGGGCGGCTTGGGCTCTGGCTGGTAGATCCCATTTGTCTTTTTTTTTTGGGCTCTATTTTTATCTAAAATGTCAAAATGATATTGTCAATGCTACCGCTATGGAAGAGATCCATTTGTCTGATTTTTTTCTCATGGTAATGGTATTAACAACATTGCTCCAGCCTACAGTTAGGAAGGTTTGAAAAGCAGCCGTGTTATCTGTGTAGCAGACGACAGTGCAGCTGTGTAGGTATTTTAAAAAAAAAATTGTTCAAGAATTCAGAACTTACATTCTTCTTCCGTTAATTAATTTATGAAATATGCATATGTTGGATTCAGAACTTACATTTTGTTGAAATGTGCGTATGTTGGATTCAGAACTTCGGTTAATTAATTAATTAAACCAAAGTAGGTTGTTGGATTCATATGTTGGTTTCTATATTATCTAGTAAAGTCATGAAACACCAATAACTGCAGATGTTGGCTCACTCCTTTAGTAGCATTGGTTTGATAGCAAATAGCTAGTGTTACATCTTTGGGTGATACTTATCTTCAAGTAGCACTTTGTCTGATAGTTATCTTCAAGTAATGAATACTTAATAATGATACTTATTATGATTTGAATGTCTGATACCTATCTTCTGATACTTATCTCTAATTACTTCAAGTCATAGTTTCTAATTTTATTTCTTATTTTCTATTTTATTAGGATGAAAAATCAAGAATAATAAAAAAACGAAAACTATTTTTTCGTTCTTTAAAAAGAAACTGGAAGAAGAAACATCTACAATAGGAGCATCTTCCGGCTCCAAATCTATGAGTGTCGATCAACATCCTGAAAAAATTTATATGTTGATATTTTTAGTATATTTTAAGTTCAGTCCGAAGTGAACTAAAATTCTGGCTCCGTTCTTGTCCATATCAGCTGAGAGTTGCAAATGCACCTCAGTCAGTGGTGTAATTAATGGATCCCCCCTCGGCTGCTCCATAAAAAGAGCAGTAGCTCCCTCAGCAAACTGCAGTAGAAGAAGGATTTAACGTGAGCACTTATAAAACTACTAAATGCATGCAACAAGATTAAAAAACACAAACAATTTTCTATATTTCTAGAAGATGATTGAATTTTCAGTAGAAAGCGTTAGTGCTGGAAGTACAAAATGACAATCATGGGGTTTTGTTATTCAAAGTTTTTTCCTATTACTTGTAGTTCACTAAGGGGCTTTTGGGATACTACTATTAGTGTAAAAGTGTCACTTTCAACAATGTTGTAATACAATGCACTTATAAAGTTATAATGAAAATGTGAATGTATCACTTTCCAAAATATATTTGAATATATAGTTTTTTGTCCCCCACAAGTGAAGAGTTTCAAACCATTTTGTTTGGATGACAACGTAAAAGTGTATGTGAGAATTTAAAAAGTAGAGAGCATAACTAGTTGCAATCCATTTCTCGTGTATCCGAAAAGGAAAAAATAACACTTTCAATTGCAATGAAATGTCATTTCACAGTCACATGTAATGGAGTTGCAAGATATATCCAAATACTGAAATTGTCAACACCAACGGTTATACTACAAAAATACTGAGTTTTAGCGATGGGAATTTCCATCGCTAAAATAACCTATTTTCGTTGCTATTTAAATTTAGCGACGAAACTGTGTCGTCACTAGATTATATGTGGCTGCCAAAATTCCGTCGCTAATCCGTCGCGACAGAATTAGCGACATGTTCTTAACGACCTATTAACAACATACAATGATGTAAAAATCCCCCTAGGCGGCCGACTAGTCGGGGACTAGTCGCTAGTCGGCCGCCGCCGACTGGACTAGAAGGGTAGTCGGCTAGGAAATCGGCTGGTACAGTAATCGCTGCTAGTCGGCCGACTAGGCGGCCCTAGTCGGCTAGATGGGCCTAGTCGGCCGACTAGGCTTTGCTGAAAAGAAAAGGAAAAAAAAACGGGAACAAGTTATCCAACCTGACCCGACCCGTTGGACCTCTCTTTCAAAAAAATCTAAAAAGTGAGGAGGCAGAAAAAGAAGAGGCAGAAGAAGCAGACAGAGGCAGAAGAAGAAGGAGAGGTGAGGAGAAGGAGAAAGAGAAGAAGACGCAGAAGAAGAAGGAGAAGAAAGGAGGGGGGGGGGGACTGACCTGATCCGCCCAGGCACCGCAGCCCGCTTTTTGGGCTGCACTGTTTTTTTAAGCTCCAGTGTTCCCGAGACTTCCCGAGTCTTTGCTGTAGTTTTTTTTTTTGTTGCAGTTTTATTTTTATGCAGTGTTTTGGCTACTGTTGCTTTTGTTTTTTGGCTGCTCTGCTTTTTAAGCTCCACACCACTATAGAATTGTTTGGTTCATGCAAGAAGCTCATGGAAGAAAGACCATTACATATGGGGTTTGGTTCCCAGTTGGAGGAAAACCAAATTGATCAAAAAATCCCTAAGGTGGTTGCCATTTCATGTCTGACGTGGGGTCTAGATCTCTTTATTGCTGCTGCTGTTTTGACCTCTTTGGACATTCTGTTGCTGTTTTGTCCTTTTTGGACATGCTGCTGCTACAGTTTCCTATGTTGACCGGTCCAAACAGCATATATAAAAAAATATGCTATTAATAAGTATATATGTGCTGACTGCAAACAGTATATATGACTCGGTCCAAACAACATATATAAAGGTGCTGAAATGCAAACAGTTAGTGTGCTGACTGTTGCTTTTTTTAAAATATATGTGCTGAGTGCTACTTTTCTTTTTTTAAATACTATTAGTAAGTATATATGATATTTTTTTATTGCATATATATATATATATATATATATATATATATATATATATTAAAAAAAGTTAAACCGACTAATCCGACTAGTCCCCGACTAATCCGATTAATCCCTAGTCTCCGCTAACCGACTAGTGGCCGACTAACGATTTTTACAACCTTGACAACATATTATTTTCGTCGCTGAGTCTAACGACGATTTAGCGACGGAATTTGTGAGCCCAATTTTACCAAATTTTTCAGTAGGTTACCGACGAAAATTCTGTCGCTAAGTCGTCGTTGATAGCGATGGATTAGCGACATATTTAGCGATAATTTCTGATACATGTTTGGCACATTTTTGGTACTACACATCACATTAGCGACACATTTTTTCTAGTTTTTCTTCGCTAATCCATTGCTAGCCTGAGGTTTTCCAGTTTTCCGTCGCTAACCTGAGATTTTTTTTAGTTTTTCGTCGCTAGTCCGTCGCTAAGTATGATATTTTTTCCAAATTCAATTTTTCCTGCAACTATAATACCTGACAGAATACAAAATATATAACACAAATGATCACACGAAAAAAATGAGGGGGCCAGACTAAATATATACACAAGTCAAATCAAAACATATACAAACTATCCATCACCTTATAATGTACTTAAGTCAACGAATACACAAATTAACAAGTCAACTGTCTGACACATACAATAAATAAAAAAAAACTATAAAAACTATCAAATCGTAGGTGGTAGTGGTGGTGGCGGCTGTTGGCTCGCCATGTACTACATCATCACTGTGTTGATGATCTGTTATAACTCCTGAGGATCAATACCAGCCGGAGCAGAAGCCGAAGGAGGAGCTAGAGTAGACGTAGGAGCTGGAGTATATCAGCAGCTGGAGTAGGAGCTAGAGTAGAAGCAGGAGTCGAAACAGTAGTAGGAGGACGAGACTCGCTCAGTTCTATCATCTGCCTCTGTAGGTCACGCAGAATCTGCGTGACCTTCTCCAATCAGAGAGGGCCAAACTGATCGCCACCGGCACCCGGTTGTGATGATGCAAGTTGTGCTGGAGGAGGAGCTCTGGAGTAAACAGATGGCTGTGATACCAATAATCTGGTGTCGTACACGATGCCACGTTTTTCTCTCCCGACAGCTTGGATCTACAGATCGTTCCTCCCAGCCGGCGTAAGTGGATGACTACTCGAAGCCCACTTCAGTACTATAACCACCTAATTCCACGGGAGGAATATTTTTGTCATTTCAAATAATTGTTTGAGAATTATATTTGTGATAATAATATTTATTATTATATGTATTGGTTGTGAGCTAGCTAGTTAGAATGAACTATGTGATTAGTGGTTAGCCTATTGGTTAGACTTAGTGCTAGTGAGCCCAAGTGGACCCAACTAGACTTGACTTAACTCATTGGTTCAATTATTTAGTTTAGTCATGGTTTGACTCATTAGAATAAGGAGAATGAATAGAATATCCCTTCATTAGGATTTGAACCATTCCCTATAATTAAATATATTATCATGACAACCAAAAGGGCACTTTGGACATTGTAACCAACCTAAACCTAGGAAGGAGGTGCCTATTAGGCGTATAAATAGTCTCTTTAGTTCATTAATAGCCTCCATTACTTCCTAATTTTTTTCATCCCCAAATTTTTTCCAAATTTGAGAGTAAACCCTAATCCACCAACTCTCAAATCTCGTCCCATTTCATTCCAAAGGAGGCTAAGGAGCTTGACATTGCTAGAGGAAGCTTTGGAGGGAAGCATTTAGTAGGAATTGTGTCCAACCTTCATTTGTGTCCATTTGGTGGTGGTACATTGAAATTCACCTTCCAATAGGTAAATTTTTTATTTTTCTATCGATTTCTATTCTAATTATTATATTAGACCTATTGGAACCATCCCATGGTTAAGGACTACCCATAGGAAGAAAAACTAGGTTCTAATGAGCCATATTGTGATAGTTACATTAACTTTTATGTCCAAATTAAAAAAAATTCGAATTTGGACCATTATGTGTTTTTAGAAATGATTTCTTAGTAATTTTAGAGTGTGATTCTTAATTTGCTAGCGTATACGTCTCCACAATTGGATACGGGCCGTCATGATACGGTGGAGTAGATTTGGTAATTTTTCTTGTAATTGAATCCTAGCATGTTAAATTCTTCTATTTCATTTAAAATAGTTATTCTAGCTCTAATAGTACTATATTATATATATATTAGAAGTATTTCATGAGTATTGGGGGTTGTATCATGGTGACTTTGGTTGTGATACTGGTGTCGAGGAGGGGTGCTCATTAAGTGGTTGTGTTGTTGTGTGTTTAGTGAGGAGGAGGGTGTTGGTGTATTATATTGACACTTGGTATCATGGAGAAGTGTGTTATGTATTAGTTTAGGGAATGCATTAGTGTGTGAATTTGAGTGTGTTACAAGTGCATTTACAGGGTGGGGTACTTGTGAAAGTGGCTGTGCATGGTGTTAAGTGTAGATATTTGAAGTGCATATGTGCACTTGTGTCAGGTGTACAGAGGATGGGAAGGAGAGAGCTTGGTTAATGTGTGAGCCGTCCAGGTTGGACTTGTTGCAGGAAGGGTAGGCACCTGAGAATGCAGTGCTCAGGTTGGCACAGTTGCCACATGTGGAGGTTGTAGTGGGGTTTGGGTCTGTAGTGGCATTTAGTTGCAGATGGGGGGAAATTGGTAGGAGAATCAGCAACAGCAGCATGGACAGTGATGCATCACATAAAATATTGCAGGGATCTGGAGGTATGTTAATGTGGTGACGTGTTGAGTGTGAGCTATGATACTTGTGACAAGTGTCATGAGAGTGTTATAATTTGGTTTTGAGTGTGTGTATTGAGAGTGTGTGTTAGTGCTTGAGTATATTTGGTTGTGTGTTCAGTCAGTTGAGGGTACATTGGTGAGTGTCACGTATGTGTTCAGATTGTATTTGTATGAGATGGTTGTGAGAGGTGTGTAATTGTAATGAGTATTAAGTGATTGTGGATATGTGTAATAGAGAGTGTCTGTGAATGGATGCATTGTACTGAAGTCTACCTGATTTTAGGTTGGTTTGTGCACATGAGTAGTTGCTCAAGCATGGGTGTATGTTTGTGTTAGAGAGGGAGGTGTTAAACTGCAATGGTGAGGACTGCACTGAGCAGTTGTGTATGTGAGTAGGTAATATCAGTCGAGTGTTCAGGTTTGAGTAAGTTGAGTTCAGGTTTAGATGGGTGTTGGATATATGTATACCAAGGTACCAATGTAACTTGATGCCAAGGTTTAGGTGTGAGTGATTACCCTGATACTTGGGTATCAAATGTGGTGATTTTTGGTAGTATTAGAGTTGCAGACATGAGGGTCTTGAGTGCAATGTTATAGAGGAATGTGAATATCAATTGGATTGGTGTTAGTGGGGTATCAGAGTTTAGGAGAGGGTATCAGTTGTCTTGGGGAAGTGTCAGGTTTGGTGCCAAGTTTAAATGATGACAGTGATTGTAGTGTGGGTACTAGTGATGGTGTGGATAGTGAGTGTGATACTTGATTAAGTTAGTGGATGTGAGGAAGTTATTAGTTTTGAGTATTGGGTAGTGTTAGAGTGATTCTAAGAGTGTAGGTACTATGAGGATATCAAGTGCCAGTGTGAAATTTAGAGTGTTAGAGTTGTTTATCCTAGTGTCCTAGTTTAGGGGTGTGTTAATGTAAGTTTTGAGTTGGTAAGGGTGAAGTGAGATACTAGCATTTAGATATGGGTGAATGGTTTGGTATATTGGGTTAAGGGAATAACTTATATACTAAGGTAGTATAGTTGCTAGATAATACTAGGATATTCATAAGTTATATATATAATTACTTAGTAATAATAGCTTGTATAGCTAATATCTTCAAGGTATGGACCTAGAAACCTAAGTATAGCCTAATATCTCCTAGTATTATCTAGTCTAGCCTTGTAAACCACTTAGAAGATAATTTTGAACCTAAAGTCAAGGTATCGACCTAGTTTGACTAGTATGACCTAGTTTTGACCTAGAAATATAATATTTACCTATTTAAGACTCATTTATGATTTTCAACACTATATTGACATGGAATTTCATATATAGGTCTGTGTGACACCAGTTCGGATACCGTTTCACATTATTTGCTATCTGATAGTTTTTATTATTTGATAATTATTATAATGCAAGTATTTAATAATATTTTACCTGATTCTCGACACAATGGTATATTGATTGGTATATTTGGATCCGTCCTGAGATGTTACTCTTTAGTTATTACCTTGATATTCTTCGTGATTATATAGACCGTGATCATTGTGCTCGTATTATAGACCGTGCATAGTAATTACCGTTTCGTGACATGTCATAATTTGGATCCATTGTACTAGTCGGGGCGAAAAAATTCTAGAAAGATATATGATCAAGAACCTTAAACAATGGTTAAATCATATATGATGTGAACAATAACTAATCACATATTTAAAGTGTGGTTGAGTTACAAACTAGACAATAACTAATCACACATTTCATGTGTGGTTGAGTTGCTCCCTCGTTAAAGTAGATAACTATCAATCCAAGCCGATCACATATCTAACTAGTATTTCAAAATACTTAGTGTAGTTTTAGTTCTTCTCTTTATTCCATTTCATTATGTACTGATATTGCCTTTTTGCTCTAGATTATCTGTCTCACTTTATTGACATACTATGATATATGTTCATTACTTTTCTCATCTTGTACTTTATTTACTATTAATTAGTTTCAGTTCATTACTTTTCTCATCTTGTACTTCATTTATTGACATACTGTGATATACTCGTTCCCTCATGACTGGATATTTTTTCCAGATGATTACTTAGAGGATTGATGTCCCACGTACTACGAACCACATGAGGGGATAACAACCATGGGCCCTGACATCCAGGAGTAATTATCGGGAGGTCTAGTCGGTGTCGTCAGATATCTTAGTTGCATTTACTTAGTGTTTGTACTGGATCTGTCTCCAACTATTAGACTTGAGATGTTATTGATACTTTAGACTTTTTGATGATGTTTGATAGAATCTTAGACTTGGGATTTTATTGTAGCTATCTCGATTTGTGACTTTGTGATTTTCTCTGCCTTATATCATATTGTGCAATTTTCTTCTTATAGATTTTTGTGATTGAGTATCATTACACTTTTATTAAATTTCTCCTTTTTCGAGTTGAGATATTATTGATAGGTTACATATATTATTGTGTGAGATGTATAGATATTATTGTTGACTTAGACAACGTTCTACCGTCGATGCTGCGGCGTAGGCTGGACATATTCACGTACTTGTGTCCGATCATTCGGGTATGGATCATGACACGTTTTTGTGGTGGCCCATATAGGTCAAATTTCGCAATTAGTGCGATGTCGTAGTAGTGCAACAACTTAGTTGTACTGGTGCTAGCCTGCGATAGGAAATATGATATAGGATATTAGGATGATTGAGAGGATACTCAATCACAACTAGGAATTCCAATTGGACTTGAAATTGCTAATCTAAATTCATTCTGAATATTTTTCTATCCTTGATATTGCTGTCCTTCTTTGATAATTCCTTATCTTGTTCCATATTGACTACTTCTTGTTTCAATCTATCTTCAGGATGTCACCGAAGACTAGATCCCAGCGTTCGGGAACAGCTTCTGAAAGGTCGACGACATCTCGACCCCCTGTTCGGGGAGAAGCTGAGACTGTCCCATATCCACCTTCTTAGAGGGTTGCCTCACCGGTTCAGGTGGGAGCCTCAGCTGTATTCATGGTTCCTCCACCTGTTCAGAGGACTGCTCCAGTTGCTTCAGAGAGATTTCCTCTACCACCTCCAATGTCAGGGGACGCCACGCAGATGTTTGCGCTATTTCGAGAGATGATGGAGGTACAGAGGGTCCAGGTCGAGGCCCAGCACAGACAATCATAGGTGATACGGTAGGGTATTGAAAATGCCCATCAAGTTTCCATTACAGTAGTTGAGAGAGTGGCTCCTCCACAGCCACATGATGCCATACTCAAGCCAGGCAACATTCAGGATTTCAAGAAATTGGGTCCTCGTGACTTCAAGGGGATAGAGGGTATCATTTACGCCAACGACTGGCGCGAGGACATCGAGCGTATCATTCACCTATCCCGCCTTGCAAAGGACCTGAAGATAGAGGCGACTGTATTACATATGTTAGATATTACGCGCACCTGGTTTCAGAATGAACCACATATGACTGATCCGAGGTTGACTTGGGAATGATTCAAGGATCTGTTCAATAAAAAGTTCTTCCTACCTATGGATAGACTCGACTTAGAGCGACAATTTTAGAACCTGCAGCTGGGGTTTATGTCAGTCGAGGAGTATGCTGCGGAGTTCGGCAGATTGAATTGATATGCGGGATATATGGTGCGAGACTCGAAGATCAGGGCTAGTCGCTTCCGAGTGGGCCTGAAATAGGAAGTGAAGGTTCTCATTTATTCGATTCATGAGACGTATGCAGCGATTCTTACGGAGGCCCGCAAGGTCGAGAGAGACTTGAGCTGGAGGCCCAAGAGGGACCGAGAGATATTTGACAGTAATAGTAGTGCGGGACAGGCCAAGCGTCCCCAGCTCGAGCATAGAGCATTTCAGCAGCATCAACAGTTTCCTGTGCCAGTGAGGGCACCAGTTCAGCAGGTACATCAGGTTTAGAGGCCTGTTCAGCAGACACATCATGTTCAGAGGCCAGATCAGCAGTCTCTGCAGTGTACCTATTGTAAGAAACCTGGGCATGTCTAGGAGGACTGCAGGAAAAGGCTCAAGGCATGCTTGTATTGTGGATCCGCTGCTCACCTTGTGAGGGATTGCCTCACCAACCCTTATGGTCTAGCGCGAGACGCAACCCCAAATCAGAGAGGTGGAGCTAGGCCACCTGTGGTACCTTAGATTGCTTAGCACCCGCAGAGAGAGCCACCCCAGCAGGACGAGATATTTGCGATGACTCTCGATGAGGCTGATGCTACAGGTGATAGGTTAACAAGTTATGTTCTTTCTTCCTGTCCTTTTTTTTATCTATTTGATTTGATTGCTTTCTTAGTACCTTACAATTGCTTGTATAATATAATTTGTGTAGTTAGTAGTATATCCCGACAGAGACTACAATATCATGACGGATAGAGACCATGACCATGCATGTGATAATAATTAGTAATTTTATTAAATTACATGCTTGCATGATTTTAGATTCGATTGAGGGTTTGACCTAGAGGGGGTACAAACATCTTTAAATTTCGAGGACAAATTTTTTGAGGAGGGGGTATGATTGTAACCACCAAATTCCGGGAGGGCTATTTTTGTCATTTCAAATAATTGTTTGAGAATTATATTTGTGATAATAATATTTATTATTATATGTATTGGTTGTGAGCTAGCTTGTTAGAATTGACTATGCGATTAATGGTTAGTGGTTAGCCTATTGGCTAGTGAGTCCAAGTGGACCTAACTAGACTTGACTCATTAGTTTAATTGTTTAGTTTAGTCATGGTTTGACTCATTAGAATAAGGAGAATGAATAGAATATCCCTTCATTAGGATTTGATCCATTCTCCATAATTAAATATATTGTCATGACAACCAAAAGGGCACTTTGGACATTGCAACCAACCTAAACTTGGGAGGAGGTGGCCGGCCCTATTAGGGCATACAAATACTCTCTTTAGTTCATTAATAGCCTCCATTACCTAATTTGTTCATCCCCAATTTTTTTCCAAATTTAAGAGCAAACCGTAATCCACCCACTCTCAAATTTTATCACATTTTATTCCAAAGGAGGCTAAGGAGTTTGACATTGCTAGAGGAAGCTTTGGAGGGAAGCATTTGGCTAGAAATTGTGTCCAACCTTCATTTGTGTCCATTTGATGGTGGTACATTGGGAATCCATCTCCTAACAAGTAAAATGTATATTTTTCTATCATTTTTTATTCTAATTGTTGTATTAGATCTATAGAAACCCTCACATGGCTAAGGACTACCCATAGAAAGAAAAACTAGGTTCTAATGAGCCATATTGTTTAGTTACATTGACTTTTGTGGCCAAATTGGAAAAAATCCGAATTTGGACCATTAGGTATTTGTAGAAATAATTATCTAGTTATTTTAGAGTGCGATTCATAATTTTCTAGCGTGTACGTGTCCACAGTTGGATACGGAGAATGCGTATCATGACACGTCATGATACGGTGGAGTATATTTGATAATTTTCCTTGTAATTGAGTCCTAGCATGTTAAATTCTTCTATTTTATTTAAAATAGTTATTCTATCTCTAATAGTACTATATATATATATATATATATATATATATATATATATATATATATATATATATATATATATATATTAGAAGTATTTCATGAGTATTGGGGGTTGTATCATGGTGACTTTGGTTGTGATACTTAGTGTCAAGGAGGGGTGCCCATTTAGTATTTGTGTTGTTGTATGTTTAGTGAGGAGGAGGGTGTTAGTGTATCGATTAACACTTGGTATCATGGAGAAGTGTGTGTGTTATGTATTAGTTTAGGGAATGCACTAGTTTGTGCATTTGAGTGTGTTGCAAGTGCATTTACAGGGTGGGGTATACTTGTGAAAGTGGCTGTGCATGGTGTTAAGTGTGGATATTTGAAGTGCATATGTGCACTTGTGTCAGGTGTGTAGAGGATGGGAAGAAGAGAGCTTGGTTGATGTGTGAGCAGTCCAAGTTGGACTTATTGAAGGAAGGGTAAGCACCTGAGAGTGCAGTGCTCAGGTTGGCACAGTTGCAACATGTGGAGGTTGTAGTCGGGTTTGGGTTTGTAGACCGAGTACATTATCTGATAGTTTTTATTATTTGATAATTACTATAATACAAGTATTTAGTAATATTTTACCTGATTTTTGACACGATGGTAAACACATTGGTATATTTGGATCCCCGTCATGAGATGTTACTCTTCAGTGATTACCTTGATATTTTTTGTGATTATATAGATCGTGATAATTGTGCTCGTATTATAGAACGTACATATTGATTACCGTATCATGATGTGTCATGATTTGGATCCATTGTACTAGTTGGGGTAGAAAAATACTAGAAAGATATGTGAACAAGAACCTTAAACAATAGTTAAATCATGTATAATGTGAACAATAACTATTCACACATTTCTTGTGTGGTTGAGTTGCAAAGTTGACAATAACTAATCACACGTTTCACGTGTGGTTGAGCTGCACTGCAGAAAATAACTAATCACATATTTCACGTGTGGTTTAGTTGCTCCCTTGTTAAAGTAGATAACTATCAACCCAAGCCAATCACATATCTAACTAGTATTTCAAAACACTTAGTGTAGTTTCAGTTATTCTCTTTATTCCATTTTATTGTGTATTGATATTGTCTTTTTGATCTAGATTACATGTCTCTCTTTATTGCCATACTATGATATCTGTTCATTTCCTTTCTCATCTTGTATTGCATTTACTATTACTGTTTATAGTTATTATTAATTAATTTGGAATTGCTATTGGATTGTACTCATTCCATCCTGACTGGATATATTTTTCAGACGATTACTTAGAGGATTGGTATCCCACGTACTACGGACCACAGAAGGTGATAGCAACTATGGGCCCTGACATTCAGGAGTGATTACCGAGAGATCTAGCCGGTGTCGCCGGATATCTTAGTTGCATTTACTTAGTATTTCTACTGGATCTGTCTCCAACTATTAGACTTAGGATTTTATTGATACTTTAGAATTTTTGATGATGTTGATAGACTCGTAGTGGGATTTTATTGTAGCTATCTCAATTTGTGACTTTGTGATTTTGTCTTCCTTGTATCATATCGTGTCATTTCCTCCTTATAGATTATTGTGATTGAGTATCATTACATTTTTATTATATTGTCCTCCTTTTTGGAGTAGAGATATCATTGACAGGTTAAATATATTATTGTGTGAGATGTATATATAATATTGTTGACCTAGACAACATTCTACCTCTGATGTTGTGGCATAGGCTAGACGTACCTATAGAAGCATGGAAAATTTGTATCCATGCTTCCAACAACCATGTGTCCCAAGATCGACTCAGAAGAAATTAGGCCGCAGAATGACCATGCGGCTAAGAAAAAATAGCATCCATGCGCCTCAAATATTGGCCGCATAAAGGCCAAACATAAAGATTATGTCTGATACAAAATCCTAACAAAAATAATTTTCTGAATGTCTCGAAAGATGTGAGCACACTAAGCGACAAGAAGCTCTGGTCAGATTAATAATGAATTTTGACAGGCGTACAATGCCACGTGTACAACACGACAAAGACTCAATGCGTCACATTCGTCTCTAGCCCCATGCGTTTCAGACTCCATGCGTTTCGTGCATCTCTGGCCCCATGCGTTCCGAGCGTCTCTGGCCCCATACGTTCCAGGCTCCATGTGTTCCAATCGTCTCTGGTCCTATGCGTTCCAGACTCCATGCATTTAACGTGGTAGGGTTTTCTGAGACAAAATCTTTCTGTTGCGACTGAAATGATTCTCTCCAATTAAATACGGGACATGTGTCAAGTTGACCAAGTCATGCAAACAAAAGTCGAGAACCACCCAGATCTTCAGCAACAACATATTGTAATAAACGACCACATGGCAGCTCATCCTGGGCTCAACTACATCGTTAAGGATGTACACGTGGCAGCCTACCCATCATATGCGCTTACAGTTGCAACCTCATTCTGTTGTAGGAGCCCCCTGCGGCCACCAAACAGAAGCATATGCGGTACCTATAGCCTACCAACATGATGGCTATAAAGGAACAACTTGGACGCTCGACTGGCTGGCTTTTTCTTCTTCAGAGACTATACCCCTCCAGGCGAGCTACGTACGTGCACACAAGCTTAAGAGAGAAGAGAACATCTCTCATTCACTCGTCGGATCGTCAACGGAGTAAAATAGTCGCTGCAGTACTCGATCTCCATCATCAACATTACCCAGATACAAAATATTGTACTTAGATTTTTTGTCTAGGATCTCTTTGTACTTTTTTGTTTGTTGTTAAACGAAAGTTTTCTCAAACTCAATTTACTTGAAAAATAAGGTGGAGACTCTGCTGGGGACATCCTTCTCCTCTTATGAGAAGGTCGTGACGCAGTCCGACGCATCGAAGATGGGTTCAACCTAGAGGATGCTGGTTGTACGCTTCGACCAACAAGCCTTTGAGGAAATGCTCTCTGATGGCGGCACTTCTCCAAAGATGGAAAGGCCTAAGAAGACCCACATGCCATGGGTTACAAAGGCCAATGTGCCTCACCCAACTGTGGGCTATATGCTCCCCATCTCTCTCTCTGCTACAGGGGACGCACATTATGCATCCACACGAGCTGACGCCTCTCATGCGACAGCCTTTTTTGTCAAGAAAAGTGTTCGGCATCTGAAAACCCGCAAGACATGGGTTGCAAAGGCCGCTCTATCTTATCCAACTATGGAGTGTGTGCTCCCCGTCTCTCTTTCTGTCGCAGGGGACGCACATTATGCATCCCCATGAGCTGATGCCCTTCATGCGACAACCTCTTCGGACAAGGAAAGTGATCAGCACTTGAGCTCTGGAAGAGGAAAACACTACGATGACAAGAGTTCGAGCGCTAAGACACGTTCTATGGGGCCACGTCAAAAGTCGTATAAGAAGGACTATGCAGCACCGGTAGGTAACCGCAGCTAGATGGCCACATGCGGCCAGGACAGCCACAGAAGTTTCGTCTTCGACCGAATCTCACGCAGCGCTAACTCCATGCGCCATGCTGAGAAAGGTGAAGATGTAAACTTGGACTCTTCATACTACGCACCGGCGCGTGCTAGGACGAAGAAGTCTAGGACAATTCGAGTTCACCAAGATTATGCAATTGCTCATTCGACTGACCGTTTGCAGGCACCGCTAACTATGCGTGTCCCTGATGGAAAGTTGTACAAAATTGGCCCATGCGTCCAGCCCGCAGTGGCAATTGAACAGGGTTAGTCTAGAGAGTCTTCCATTAGCAACTTGGAAAAAGTTCTTTTATGAACCTTATGATAGGAAGCAAAGTCAACACCTACGTACCCATGTGCTCGGTCTGCCCTGGCTCATAAGAAGGGTGCAAAGGTGAATCAGCCGTTGCTTGACTTGCGCAACATAATCAATCACAAGCTCAAAATGAGGGAATCAACTATGACATATGAAGTGTCCTCCCCAGGGAATAATTGTGCTAGCATTATCATTAATTGCTGGTGTAACAAAGGAACCGTACCTACAAATTGACAGTCGATATTCCAGTGGCTGCAACCAAAGGCACCCACTCGGTTGTAACCCGAAGAATAGGTGCAAGCATAAGAGGCAGAGGAGCTGGCCTTCACCTTATGTTATTCTTCTCGGAAGGCCCTCTCCATGAGGGTAGGTCAGAAGTCCAACACCTCTAGTCCGTCACACTTGGCCAGCGAGTCAAAAAGACGGATCTAAGGAGGACATGCAGCGAAACCCGCGAAAGATGTTTTCCTGGACACTCGTCCAAAGAAGAAGCTATCAGTCACCGGGGGTAGTTCTTTCTCAGGACCTTATATAGCTATGCAAGCTGGGGTTGTAATCTCCTGGACCTCTTTGACAATCCTGCATTCCAAGAAGACAATAATTCCCAAGGAACATATGCTGAGATCCCTGGGGGTAGCCACCATCGTCAAGAGGACGCACCTTTCTACATTGGGGGTAGTGTTCCCTCCGAGTCCAAAGAGGATGCGACACTACCAACTTTCCCGAATGACTATTCACGACAAGGGTCCGAGGCAAAAAGTGCGACGTCCACCGTCCCATACATTTTTTCCTATGTGAGAACATCACATATGGCGGGGGCGATCACGAGGGCCCCAACGATCGACAGAGCGTTGAAACCCTCGCGGCCATGATGCAAACCAAGAGCGCGTTAATGCAGGCCTTGACCCAAACAATGCTGGAGATCAAGGCGAATATAGCCTCATAACTAGCAAGGGCCTCTAGTCAAGCAAGCCTGGACCCCGGGACAAACAGAGATTCAAATACAATCGCTCCATCCGCTGGAGGCAATCATCCCCTGCCCAGATTATTTGCCCCTTCCGCAGTTGATGAAGCCCAGGAAGGAATGCGGGAAGTGCGAGAACTCCGGGCCAGCCTGGACTTAATAGGCAATCGGGATTCACTGCGCGAGCTCAGGATCCGACAATCGTATCCCCTCGAGTGGAGAGATATACTGTACCCTCCCAAGTACAAGCCTTTTAACTTGAATCCATTTGATGGGAAGACATCTCTCTGTTAATTCATGAGTTACTTCGAGACGGCGATAGGATATCTGCCTCGCAATGACACCCTTTTAACCAAGCTCTTTTTTGGGGCATTGTTTGGGATAGCCTTCGTTGGTTCTGCAGCCTCCAGGACAACTGTATTTCGTCGTTCTACGATCTTAAAGTTCTTTTCCTCGCTCAATTCTATGATGGAAGAAACGACATGATGATGTCCTCTTTAATGGACATCACACAAAGGGAGAGAGAGTCTGTACGGGAATACATTGAACGGTACAGGGGGTATAAGGGCACGAGAGTGTGGGTACGTCCAGCCTACGCCGCAGCATCGGCGGTAGAACACTGTCTAGGTCAAGTACTATCTAAATAATCTCACACTAGTATCCAACTCCATAAGGAGACACGGATAACACAAAAATGAACAACATACTCAATCACAACTACAGCACGATAAGAATTTGAAGAAACCAAAAGGATACAACACAAGTCTAATGACAAAATAATCATACCTGCAATCATTAACTTCCAATCCCCAGGTGTGTCGGAAACCAGTCTACTAAGGTCACAGTCTGGAAAAATATTTTCCAGTCAGGAAGGAGCAAAGTACATCTCTAAATAGCAGTTCTATATAAATGACATAAACTATGTAGCAGTTTTAGATGGAAATATACCAGATGCATGTATAGGTACGAGAAATGTACAATGAAAGAAATACTGGAATACTGTAAGTAACTGCAGGAAAAGAAACAATATGTCCATGAGCAAGAAACCTATGACTAAGTGTGTGAGTACTAGCTTTAACATGTGATCGGCTTGGGAACTTGATCAGGCTGGTTACATGTGATTAGCTATGATTCATGGAAGGTCAGGCTAACCGTTGGTTAGCTATGATGCATGGAGAGGTCAGGCTAATCACACGTAACAGCTATGAAGCATGGAGATGGTCAGGCCGCACCCGACGTGAGATGTGGGGTGAGCTATGATGCATGAAAAGTTGGGTATGATCACATATCTACACTAAAATACTCCCCAACCCCCGACTGGTATAGTAGATCCAATCATGGTACGCTATGGCACGGGATTCCCTAGGGAGGTAGCAAATCTCCCCGAAAATCAGTGTCTGTACATGCACAAGATAACAAGGAAACAAGTCTTGTACAAGCTACACCATGAATAAGGAATAACATCTCATGACGAGATCCGTGTATACCAATCCGTGTAACCAACGTGTCAAGAACATGGATATTTACACTAGATACAGTGAACATAGGAGATATCATAAATTAGAAACTAATCAGAGAATTTACTCGCCTTGGGTCCTTAGCTGGTAATTATTGATGTCCTGTTCCAGAGTGTCCCCTGGGTAAACCAACAGTCCTATAAACATATCACAAGCAAAACCACATTTGCATCAGATGCTACACTTAACACAGTCTAAAATACTGGCCTCAGGGCCATGTTAGGCAGGGCACTAGTCAACTAGGGTTATCTAGTAGGGATACGTATATAAATACACATATTATTAATTATCATTAATACTTACAATATATATATATATATATACTCATCATATTGAATAATGTACACCTATTACTTATGTACATTATTACCATACCAATCAATACATATACCAAATACGTGTTTATATATACATTTTATATCCCCAAATATATATATATGATACATTTGTTTACATATACCAAAAATATGTTTTACAGGTACATATATATATATATATATATATATATATATCAATACAGTTTTATATATACACTATATATGTTTACATACCAAAATATGTTTATACCTGTATATATATATATAGGTACACATATTTATACCAAAATGTATTAATTTAATATATACTTTACCAATATATAATTATACCAAAGTACACACATTAGCATATATTATGTGTATACAGTTAAATTAATACCCATATATATTTAATACGTATTTATAATAAAATACATTTTAATATACATATATAGAAAGTTAGAGAAAATACGCAAGATATATATGTATATATATATAAAATATATATACACTAAGTAAAAATACACTATATACATCAACATATATATACTAAGAAATATTTATACTAGCATTTATACATGTTAAATATTAATAAAATAAATAGTTATACATATACTAATTTAAATTATACTAGTATACGTAGTTATATATACCAATTTATTAAATATATATACGTATACACATATACGTACGTTTTAACATTAATTTAATACATAACATACATATACATATATTAGTATTTACATACACGTATATACACATATATACGTACACACACACACACACATATATATATATATATATATATATATATATATATATATATATATATATATGAATGTATACACACAAATACATAGAAGGAGGGAGAGGAGAACTTACAGAGGGTGGTCGGACACAGCAGCGGTCTTCGGCCGCCGGAGGCTGTATGGGAGGATTTGAGAGGAGAGGAACTCGGCTCGGTCGGACGCTCGCCGGAGGCGCGCGGGTGGACTGATGGCCGGCTGTAGGGAGGAGCAGCGGCAGTGGGGCTGAAGGCCAGAGATCGGAGAGACAGGGGCTGCCGGAGTTGATGGGTCGGGCAGGCCGGAGGTGATCGCAGAGGGAGGAGGAATCCGTGAGGGGGCCGCCGGACTACGGCAGAGGGAGTCGGGGAGTCGGCTGACGCGAGGGCGATAGAGGGAGAGCCGAGGGGAGAGCCGCCGGTCTGGATGCAGCAGGGAGTCGGGCTCGGGCCGGAGTTCAGAAGGCCGCGGGGAGTACACAGAGCCGCCGGGATCGGGTGCAGACCGGGGGTCGGGGCTGACCTCCGGTGAACAGTGTACGGGGGGAAGAAAATGAACAGTAGGTTTCCCCCCTCTTCAATTTCAAATGAAAAAAAGAAAAAAGAAGGAGAAAGGAAGAAGGAGAAGAAGAAAAGAAAGAGAAGAAGAATATACATACGTATAAGAGAGGGAGGTGGCTTGTGAGGTAGGGGAAAACCTAGGTTGTCTAGGGATTAGGGTTTAGGATGTGACTTTATATATGAAGAGGGTGTTGAATCTAATGGTGAGGATGGACCCAAAGAATGAGTGGTCCAGATTGGACATGGGAAAAAATAATTCATGTTGGAAATGAGGGTGAGAGTTTAAACAAAAAATATTAGGTTCCCTCATTGTTTAAACAATTGGGTGAGGCCACAAAATACAAAATTTGTAATTTAGCCCCCTTAAATTTGGGAAATTGCATAAACACATAAAATGACGAA
This sequence comes from Iris macrosiphon, assembly GCA_036927795.1. Classification (NCBI taxonomy): domain Eukaryota; kingdom Viridiplantae; phylum Streptophyta; class Magnoliopsida; order Asparagales; family Iridaceae; genus Iris; species Iris macrosiphon. Next base: position 64,458,758 of record JAYESA010000016.1, read on the forward strand.
AGTTTGGCGGGCGATTCGGTGTCCGGTGTTTTGTGGGGTCAGGGGGCGTTGTAAGATTTGTGTGGGCTCAAATAACAGGGCACTGGAATTAAAATTGGGATTTTAGAATCAGATAAAATAGTATCATCAATTTAAATAGAAATAAATGCAAGTTGTGTTCAACAATTAATTAGGAGTACATGGGGTCAAAATCGGGTCAGGTCATCAATACCAATATTGAAGAAGACTCAGAACAGAATATTACCCTAATTTGGGCCGCACGAAAAATAGGTCAAGATTGCCTCCAATTTTAATTGGAACGCACAACGATACAAAATAGGGATTTATTAAATAACATCCGCGATAATTTTTGTGCGGCTAGAAATAATGCACAAAGAGCATAATTATGAGTTGCAAAAATAGCAGAATTGAAGGCGGCACGTCTAGGGCAAGATGGTGAAATTTGTTGGAAGACAAAAGTCAGGATACTGCTCCAAATATCGAAGCAAAGGCAATGCACAATAATTAATTAAAATACGATAATTAATTATTACCTCCAAGAATTTAATTCTAAAATAAACAATTAAAATACCGAATCCTACAATTCGGACAGGTGTTCATCTACTGGCTTCTAGGTCAAGTCTACCAGCACAAACACAAATGAACACTGTACATAATTACTATATTTAATTACACACCTCACAAATTTATTTAAATTAATATACCTATCACGCAATTACTAAATTGTAGCTACAATAATATTGAATATTGTAAAAAGTCGAAATTATCCCTGTTTTCGGAATGTGGTAGTGACAAGTCTACCCACCTTAAAAGAATTTCGTCCTCGAAATTTAAAATCCTCAAAGTAGCATTTATCATACACATTATTATTTCCCTCAAACTTAAATTCCTCAACCACGACATCGGGTAATAATCCACAATGTCTTTTCACAATTTCAAAATTTTGAAATTATTGTATTCCTGAAAAATCCTCAAAATTTATCATCGAACTCCATTCGTATCATAATCTCCTACGAATCTGATGTTAGTTAATAAAACCCGAATTGATATCTACTCCTCTAACTTAATCCAACAATGCACATTTAAAATTTCCATCAAAAAACACTAATCCATTAGTGATCTAAATCCTCGATTCCTTTTTCCTCACAATACTCAAATAATATAATACTCGCCAAATCCTCAATTAATATTTTCAATTAAATCTTTATCTTCCAGTCCAATAAAATATTATAATAATCTTCTAAAATTTCTCAAAAGTTTTAATGATAAATATATCATAATCAATAATCATCAATCCTACCATATTAAATTCTCAACCTCTCATTTAGATTAATGTTTATCTTCGAAGTCTAATGATAATTTAATCACATCTCAATTTTGATAAAATCAATGATTTATAAACTCTGCCATATTAATCCTTAATTCTTTATGCTTATCTTCCAAAATTTTAGCACCTCGTGTCTCTTGTCAAGTCATAACCTTGTCATAGATCTTTGCTATGGTCCAAACCCCAATGATCATGGTCTAAAATCTTTCCTATAATCATACAACATGCAACCTAAGGGAATATGTATGGTCATGGTGTCTTTTGTCATGGTATTGCAGTCCCTGTATCAGGGGTACCACTAACTATATTATAACAAGAAATCAGGCATGCAAGCTACGGTACTAAGGAATAAATCAATCAATCAAATAGATAGGAACAGAAGGAAGGAAAGAACAGGACCTGCTAACACATTACCTGCAGTATCTCCTATCTCTAACATACACTTAACTCTAGCATATTCACTAACTAGTTCCTATTCCTGTACACTGGTACCCATATCAACTAGTCATTTATCCACAAGATCCATGAATATATCCATATTGCACACACACGTCTATTAACTCCTAAATCTGATGCCAAGAATCTCTAATATAACCCTGATTCAATAATGCATCCAAGTTGATACCTCTATCTCCTTAGTACCATACCCTCTGTCAGTTCCCGTTCCTACTATAATTGTTCATACTAGTCGTTCTTATCACTCAATTATACGTCAAGCGCAGCACCATACTAAATACTGCTCTTTTCAATATAATTTTAGATGGACACCCAAGTCAGTCTGCGGTGCCATCTCAATCCTGCTCAAGTTATCAGATCCTTACACATGTATATCATCTAATCATATATTAATATTCATATCTCTCATCTACCATAAAATTAATCCTCAAATAATCGTCAAGGTTTAACTTCTCGAACAACTTTAAAGTAAAATGTATATACTTCCTCAAAATCAGATACTCCACATCAAAATAAAATTTAATTACTCTAAAAATCTGTGTAGCCTTAACTATGTTTATTGAATTCATATTTGAAATCCTCAAAATTTAATGACGTAATCTCAACTCCTCAATTATTCTAAAAATAAAATTTTATTCCACCTTTTTAATTTATAACTCAAGTTATCATCAACTGTGTTTTCTTTCATGATTTCAATTTATGTCAACTGGTATATCATCTAATTATCATCACACCGAGTGCTTACTGTTATTAACATCATTTTCGACTAATCTTCGATATAGAATCATTAGCACTCTTGGTATTATATCACTAGCTTCATTAATGGATCATCTCATCAAGCTCATTATAACTCATGATTATATGCACTTTCTATAATGCCCATGCTTTACTTCAATCTCAAGGGCAGGCATATGGTTCTATATCTCGATTGATGTATAAGCATATCTCTTAATCCTTTTACAGCCTGTTAAACTAATTGTGATACACTTCACAACTTCCATTACTAATCCTGATATTTCTCTACTTATGACATCTCATTAAACCCTTTATGCATATACATTTCTTTACCTTTAACACACCCGATATCAATCATCAAATTGAACATCATGCTCCATAAATCCTTAACACAATTCCTGAATACTTAATTGTTCACGTAGATCATCCAATTGCATAATCATGATTATCCAGGACGGGTATGTTAGCTCTGATACTAACTCTGAGAACTATCACTGATACTCTTACTCCTCTTTCTATAATATCAATACTAATTATAATAACACCTATCATAGAACTATTGCTACAAGGTACTATGCTATGGGTATCTCTAGATTAAAGCCTATTGCTCACATGTCCAACTAAGAAACACTTACAACTCACAAGTCACGCTCAGTCAACTAAGACAAGACACAACCAAAATTGCAAGTCACTAATTATCATACTTAACAAGGAACCCTCAAGGAATAGAAGCTCAAAAGGAATTGGATTGAGGACAGAAGGTATCTTTACTGCTAGTAAAGAAAAGAAGCGATGGAACAAAGTCCTGGAATAACAGAAATAGATAAGTCTTGAGATGATACTTTAAGAACCAATTTAAGATACAACCTGATAATCATACACGTCTGTCAGAAATCATGATACTTAGAATCCTCGCCACGCCAGTAAGCATAGATGCGATAAACGACAGGTTCCGTAACTAAGGTATGCAACCCTATAATCATGTCATCTAGAATCCTCGCCACGCCAACCGGTATGGCTGCGAGAGACCCTAAGTTTCATAACTACAGTATGTACATCCAAGTCAGGTTCCTACGTTCTCGTCACGACAGCTAATATGGCTGCAATAGACTCTAGATTCCATAATCAAAGTAGACGTTTTACCTTTCTTACTGTCCTCATCAATATATGTCATCAGATGATACCATAAATTCTAGTCCGTAAAATTCATCTCAATATGAAATCAACTCAACAACGATACCAGAAATTTAAAGTTAACAACTGGTCAACAAGAATCAACTCAATATCAACGAGTGAGGACGGACGGAAACAAGGGCGAAGGAATTAAATTGGAGATTATAATAAGATTCTCATGGGGTCATCCCAGGAAATCTTTCAAATAAATTGTGATTGAGTATCCTCTCTCATCCTAGTATCCTATGTCTTAGATCCTATCGCAGGCACGCAGTAGTATAACAAGGATGCCACACTACTACGACATTGCACAATTCGCGAAGTCTGACCTGCATGGGCCACCACTAAAACGTGTCACGACCTGCACCCGGTATAAGGGCACGAAAGCGTGGGTACGTCCAGCCTACGCCGCAGCATCGGCGGTAGAACGCTGTCTAGGTCAAGTACTATCTAAATAATCTCATACTAGTATCCAACTCCATAAGGAGACACGGATAACACAAAAATGAACAACATACTCAATCACAACTACAACACGATAAGAATTTAAAGAAACCAAAAGGATACAACACAAGTCTAATGACAAAATAATCATACCTGCAATCATTAACTTCCAATCCCCAGGTGTGTCGGAAACCAGTCTACTAAGGTCACAGTCTGGAAAAATATTTTTCAGTCAGGAAGGAGCAAAGTACATCTCTAAATAGCAGTTCTATATAAATGACATAAACTGTGTAGCAGTTCTAGATGGAAATATACCAGATGCATGTATAGGTACGAGAAATGTACAATAAAAGAAATACTGGAATACTGTAAGTAACTGCAGGAAAAGAAATAATATGTCCATGAGCAAGAAACCTATGACTAAGTGTGTGAGTACTAGCTTTAACATATGATCGGCTTGGGAACTTGATCAGGCTGGTTACATGTGATTAGCTATGATTCATGGAAGGTCAGGCTAATCGTTGGTTAGCTATGATGCATGGAGAGGTCAGGCTAATCACACGTAACAGCTATGAAGCATGGAGATGGTCAGGCTGCACCCGACGTGAGATGTGGGGTGAGCTATGATGCATGAAAAGTTGGGTATGATCACATATCTACACTAAAATACTCCCCAACCCCGACTGGTATAGTAGATCCAATCATGGTACGCTATGGCACGGGATTCCCTAGGGAGGTAGCAAATCTCCCCAAAAATCAGTGTCTGTACATGCACAAGATAACAAGGAAACAAGTCTTGTACAAGCTACACCATGAATAAGGAATAACATCTCATGAGGAGATTCGTGTATACCAATCCGTGTAACCAACGTGTCAAGAACATAGATATTTACACTAGATACAGTGAACATAGGAGATATCATAAATTAGAAACTAATCAGAGAATGTACTCGCCTTGGGTCCTTAGCTGGTAATTATTGATGTCCTGTTCCAGAGTGTCCCCTGGGTAAACCAACAGTCCTATAAACATATCACAAGCAAAACCACATTTGCATCAGATGCTACACTTAACACAGTCTAAAATACTGGCCCCAGGGCCATGTCAGGCAGGACACTAGTCAACTAGGGTTATCTAGTAGGGATACGTATATAAATACACATATTATTAATTATCATTAATACTTACAATTTATATATATATATATATATATATATATATATATATATATATATACTCATCATATTGAATAATGTACACCTATTACTTATGTACATTATTACCATACCAATCAATACATATACCAAATACGTGTTTATATATATATTTTATATCCCCAAATATATATATATATATGATACATTTGTTTACATATACCAAAAATATGTTTTACAGGTACATATATATATATCAATACAGTTTTATATATACACTATATATGTTTACATACCAAAATATGTTTATACCTGTATATATATATAGGTACACATATTTATACCAAAATGTATTAATTTAATATATACTTTACCAATATATAATTATACCAAAGTACACACATTAGCATATATTATGTGTATACAGTTAAATTAATACCCATATATATTTAATACGTATTTATAATAAAATACATTTTAATATACATATATAGAAAGTTAGAGAAAATACGCAAGATATATATGTATATATATAAAATATATATACACTAAGTAAAAATACACTATATACATTAACATATATATACTAAGAAATATTTATACTAGCATTTATACATGTTAAATATTAATAAAATAAATAGTTATATATATACTAATTTAAATTATACTAGTATACGTAGTTATATATACCAATTTATTAAATATATATACGTATACACATATACGTACGTTTTAATATTAATTTAATACATAACATACATATACATATATTAGTATTTACATACACGTATATACACATATATACGTACACACACATATATATATACATATATATATATATATATATATATGAATGTATACACACAAATACATAGAAGGAGGGAGAGGAGAACTTACAGAGGGTGGTCGGACACAGCAGCGGTCTTCGGCCGTCGGAGGCTGTATGGGAGGATTTGAGAGGAGAGGAACTCGGCTCGGTCGGACGCTCGCCGGAGGCGCGCAGGTGGACTGATGGCCGGCTGTAGGGAGGAGCAGCGGCAGCGGGGCTGAAGGCCGGAGATCGGAGAGACAGGGGCTGCCGGAGTTGATGGGTCGGGCAGGCCGGAGGTGATCGCAGAGGGAGGAGGAATCCGTAAGGGGGCCGCCGGACTACGGCAGAGGGAGTCGGGGAGTCGGCTGACGCGAGGGCGATAGAGGGAGAGCCGAGGGGAGAGCCGCCGGTCTGGATGCAGCAGGGAGTCGGGCTCGGGCCGGAGTTCAGAAGGCCGCGGGGAGTACACAGAGCCGCCGGGATCGGGTGCAGACCGGGGGTCGGGGCTGACCTCCGGTGAACAGTGTACGGGGGGAAGAAAATGAACAGTAGGTTTCCCCCCTCTTCAATTTCAAATGAAAAAAAGAAAAAAGAAGGAGAAAGGAAGAAGGAGAAGAAGAAAAGAAAGAGAAGAAGAATATACATACGTATAAGAGAGGGAGGTGGCTTGTGAGGTAGGGGAAAACCTAGGTTGTCTAGGGATTAGGGTTTAGGATGTGACTTTATATATGAAGAGGGTGTTGAATCTAATGGTGAGGATGGACCCAAAGAATGAGTGGTCCAGATTGGACATGGGAAAAAATAATTCATGTAAAAAATGAGGGTGAGAGTTTAAATAAAAAATATTAGGTTCCCTCATTGTTTAAACAATTGGGTGAGGCCACAAAATACAAAATTTGTAATTTAGCCCCCTTAAATTTGGGAAATTGCATAAACACATAAAATAACAAAAATTTGGCGGGCGATTCGGTGTCCGGTGTTTTGTGGGGTCAGGGGGCGCTGTAAGATTTGTGTGGGTTCAAATAACAGGGCACTGGAATTAAAATTGGGATTTTAGAATCAGATAAAATAGTATCATCAATTTAAATAGAAATAAATGCAAGTTGTGTTCAACAATTAATTAGGAGTACATGGGGTCAAAATCGGGTCAGGTCATCAATACTAATATTGAAGAAGACTCAGAACTGAATATTACCCTAATTTAGGCCGCACGAAAAATAGGTCAAGATTGCCTCCAATTTCAATTGGAACGCACAACGATACAAAATAGGGATTTATTAAATAACGTCCGCGACAATTTTTGTGCGGCTAGAAATAATGCACAGAGAGCATAATTATGAGTTGCAAAAATAGCAGAATTAAAGGCGGCACGTCTAGGGCAAGATGGTGAAATTTATTGGAAGACAAAAGTCAGGATACTGCTCCAAATATCCAAGCAAAGGCAATGCGCAATAATTAATTAAAATACGATAATTAATTATTACCTCCAAGAATTTAATTCTAAAATAAACAATTAAAATACCGAATCCTACAATTCGGACAGGTGTTCATCTACTGGCTTCTAGGTCAAGTCTACCAGCACAAACACAAATGAACACTGTACATAATTACTATATTTAATTACACACCTCACAAATTTATTTAAATTAATATACCTATCACGCAATTACTAAATTGTAACTACAATAATATTGAATATTGTAAAAAGTCAAAATTACCCCTGTTTTCGGAATGTGGTAGTGACAATCATCGCTAAAGTTATCCTGCGGCAACCTTGAGTACACGCTGATGGACACCTGCCGGATAAATCTCCTCCCCACAGTCATACTCTGGATGGGCGACTCTCAGTTTAAAGATTGGACAACATTCATCATAAATATTGTCGGTACTGAGAAGAAAGTAAAGGATGCCCGCCTCTTAGGAATATAGATCCCCGTCGCTGATGATAGGAGAAAATGCCCTCATAACAACAATAACAACGACAATAATACCCAGGATGGCAAGGGAAAGCAGGCTCTTGTTGCCAACATAACCAAGAAGCCTGAGCAAAAGCCAGCAGAGGCTCCAAAATTGAAGGAGGCTTATTCCTTCGAAGATGATGACACCATGGCAATCTTTGACGTGCTAATGAAGGTAAACAAGCTTCGGCTCCCCGATGTTAAGCGCCCTGTTGAGGCAGTCGAGGTGAATAATCTGAAGTACTGCTACTACCATCGATATGTCTACCATGCAACACAAGATTTCTACACCCTGAAGCGGTATATCCGACGTCTGCTCGACACCAACGCCCTCACCTTGGATTTCAATGACAAAATAGTTGTCGCTAACTTGGTATCTCTTCACTTCGGTAACTTCCTGGCAATGGAAGCCCAAGACGGAGTCATCCCGATCCCAGGGCAACAATGAAGGTTGTTAATCTTCTGCCATCTCGTGACCAAATAGTCGGGCTGATACCTCTCTCCATATCATGTAGGGAGATCATGTGGGTCCATCTAGATCTTGCTCTAGACTTGATGCAGTTGGCAACGCCTTCCTCCACCAAGTCCAAGGGCAAGAAGTCCATGTCCTGCTACACAGTTTCTATCCCTTATGAAGGATCTATAGTAGGAACAAAGAGGTCAGGACTGGCGTACTAACAAGAGTACGATATCCCTGACAATAGTGCGCTACCAATTGCCGTATTCGATCCGGGTCCATCCCAGCCTCTAGCAGAGGACAAGTCCAAGCAGAAAGAAAATCGCTTCCACAAATCGCTGTACAAAAATAGTGCTTGGGGGCTGGAGAAGCTCTACAACTTTGACATCTTGGCACAACTGGCCAAAACTCCAACAAAGTTGTCACTATTTGAGCTTCTCTAACTCTCCAAAGACACCCGAGTTGCTTTTAGTGAGGCATTGCAGAATGCCGACACCTATCTGGCGCAGGTCTAGTCGCCAGCTGAGGATCCTGCTGCATGCCCCTTCTGCAATAATGTGATGGAGGTGATACCCAAAATCATATTCTTACAAGAAGGCATGTTGCTGAAGAACAACGATCATCTACTGTATTACACAGGGTACATCGATGCCATTAAGGTGGATCGGATGTACATCGACCCCGGTTCGTCAATTAGCATCATCCCGTGGAGTCTACTTCATACCTTAGGCATCCTGATTTATCGCTTGACAGTAACCAATACTGCCATCAGTGGCTTCATCCGCGATAAACAACTTCCGAGTTAGGTAGCTAATATCGTGTCCGTCATAAAAAAGAACGAGAAGATCCAGATCTGCATTGAGTTTCGTGATATGAACGCGGTATGCCATAAGGACGAGTTTTTTCTTCCGATCACAAACATAATGATCGACAATACTTGTGGCTTCGAGCGCATGTCCTTTATGGACGGATTCTTGGGCTACAATCAAATCAAGATGTTTTTTGACTTCGAGAAGCATACATCGTTTCGAACGCCGATAGAAGTGTACTGCTACATAGTTATGTCCTTCAGTCTGAAGAACGTAAGTGCTACATACCAGCAAGCTATGAGCACCATCTTTCGTGAGCATCTACGCAAGATAGTGGAGAGTTACATTGATGACATTATTCGTCATTAAATAAATTCTTGCAAACTTTGTATTTAAGGTACGAAAATGAGTACAAAGAATTCTAAACAAAATTATCTAAGTGCAATATTTTGATCTGGGGTGTGACGATGGACAAAGAGTGCTGTGGCGGTTCCTTTACTTTGTTGGCGATCCGATGCAGGGTGAGGAAGCTTATGTTTTCTCTTTGCTTGTCTCAGTATGCTCTCCCTTTGTATTAGGCGACCCCTATATCTCCCCCTTTGGGCATGCCACCCGGGTATATATAGTCATCCTTGGGCGCGCATATATTGGGCTGCATGGATGATAGAGGGTGTCACGTGTTCCTCCTTAATTGGGTACATCCATAACCGTGAGTGGGCCAGGCTATCACGTGGGCGCTTATTGGGACATTCTGTTGTTCAAGATCTTGGTGGTTCTTATCCTTTGTGGGCTTGACTTGGTCAGTTTGACACATATTTCACACTTGGTTGGAGAGAATCACTCTTGTCGTAACAACAAGATTTTGTCTTTATGGAATCTGAAACACATGTGGCCAGAGGCGCATAGGACGCATAAAGTCTGGGACGCCTGGGGCCAGAAATGCATGGAACGCATAGAGCCTGGTAGGCATGGGTCTAGAGACTCATATGACGCACGAAGTCAGGGATGCATGGAGTTGAGACGCATGGAGCTGCATAGAGTTTAGAATATATGGGGCCAGAGGTGCATGGGACCGCATGGAGCCTGGAACGCATGAGACTAGAGACGCATAGGACCGCATGAAGTCTAGGACGCATGGGACCAGAGATACATGGGACCGCATGGAGCCTGGGATACATGGGGCCAGAGATGCATGGGATCGCATGGAACCTGGGACGTATGGGGCCATTTGTACTATACACATGATGTTGTGCATCCATCGAGAGTGAAGTTATTTGCTGACGTGAGACTTCTGTCGTTTAGTGTGTTCATGACTTTTGTGGAATTCAGAAACTTTTTTATCAGGATTCTGTGTCAGAGACGTTCTCGTTGCTAGGATGCTACGTCTGGTCCATCTGTGGCCACAGCTATTTTGGCTGATTGGGAGGCATGAATGTCATCTTTCTAGACCACAGGGTGACTCTGCGACCTGATCTCTTCTGAGCTTTAATTTGGGGCGCATGACTGTTGGACATATAGATGCATATTTTTTTATGCTTCTACAGGACCCCCTTCAAAGTTTTTAAACTGACAAGTTCGAAATACTTTGAATAAGAAGCATAGAGAAAAAAATAATTTTTGGTCGCATGGATATTGTGTTGCATGGACATTGGGACAGCTTGGTCGAGGGCCGCATAGCTGAGTGCCTCCAGGCTGTCACTACTGCATTAACTGCCATATTTGTTTCAATTTTGGAGCGAATTTCCAACCACCTTTTGTGTACGGAGCAAATTTTTTGGAAGTTCAAACGTTGGTCGCATCCCTCAAGGTTCATCATTCGATGTTTTTTTGAATCATTTCGGTCATGCGAACCGTTGTTCTCGTCTATATATATGCCATTGTCGGGGTTCCTTTGTGAAACTTTCCCATGTCGTCCGAGAATGGTTCTAGTTGGGAACCTTGGCCACCCATTTTATTTCTTCGACGCTCTTCTCCGTCTCAATGTTAGGTTACCAAAGGGCCTAGTATCGGTGAGTATTGTAAGGGACGAGCCATCGGGTCTCCTCCGGCTGTCGTGGCATCTTTTCCTGCAGGGAGAGCACGAGACGAGGATGAGTTATCTGCTGCTGAGAACTTTCTGTCCGCGCTGGGGTTAACTTTAGAAGCCCTTGCTAGGCCTCTAGAGTCTACTCCGAATTTTTTTTTACTGCCCCTAAATCCCGAGGAGAGGGAGGCGTTGGAATGGACGGAAGGAATGCGCCGCTAGTTTTATCGCACGCCATACATTCGCTCCAGGAGGTTGTGGCTGTACTTCGTGTGGCTCGCGGCTCATTTGACTGATCGTGTTTTCCTCTTTCTGTTTTTATTTTGTATGACCCTTGCTGGAGAAGAAGAACCAAGAGTATAAAAAGTGTACATCTTGATTGTCCGGCTGGAGATAAGGGGAGTACAAGTCTGGCTTAGACATAGTACTTTTCAGGAACTTGCCGTTGATAGACATCATGAGTAAGTCGTCGTTTGGTTTCGCGAGCTGGTAGGCACCGTTGGAGAATACCGATTCTACGACGAACGGGCCTTCCCATTTGGGTTAGAATTTGTCGGCCGTCTTGTGGGTCATAATCATCGACCTCCTTACGGTCAAAATTAGATCACCCACTTGGTAGGTCCTTTTCTTCACCCATTTGTTGAAGGCTCCCGATAGACGCGCTTGGTATAGCTCGATGTATTGATGAGCTATGAGACATTTCTCGTCTAGTGCTTCTAACTTTTGTATCCGTCGGTGGTGATTGTCTTCGACGGTTAATTGGTTGGAGAGAGCTACTCGGAGTGAAGGATTTTGTATCTCGAGCGGGAGGACTGCTTCACTTACGTATACTAGAGAGAGACGTATTGCCAGTAGCTGTCCGGACCGTCATACGGTAGGCCCAGTGACATTCACCTAACTTCTCAATCTTGTCGCGTTTGTTGGATGACACGCACTTTTTGAGTACCTTTATGATGGTCTTGTTGAAGGCTTTTGCCAGAATATTTGTTGTCGGGTTATAGGTAGTTGACTCTACATTCTGAATTCAATTTTTGTCGCAAAAGCGGTAGAATGCGTGACTTGCGAACTGTGGACCATTTTCATGGATGATCCTTTATGGCAAGCCGAAGCGATATATAATGTGATGCTTAACGAAGCTGATCACGTTGGGCGTTATAATTTTAGCGAGTGGTACGAATTCTTTCTGCTTAGAGAAGTAGTCAGTGATAGCCAAGATGGACCGATGTCCCTTAGTCGAGGATGGATTGATCGGCCCTATGATATCCATGCCCCAGGCTTCGAACGGCCAGGGCGCCAGGGTCGGGTGTAGAAACTCCGAGGGTTGGTGGATGAAGTCAGCATGGATTGGGCATGCTTGACACTTTCTTGCGTAGTCAACGACGTCTGCTCTCATTATCGGCCAATAGTAACCCATTCTACCTAGGCGGTCCTGTAGCTTGGGCCCTGGCTGATGGGCACCTTAAACGCCATCGTGAGCCTCATGGAGAGCCTGCTTCGCTTTTGTATTCGATAGACATCGTAGCAGAAGTCCAATATAGGAGCGACAGTACAATATTTTGGTAGCCGTATCATAATTGAACAAGAGGGAACGTCTTCTAATCGAAGTGGCTTCCTTTTGATTCTCGGAAAGAATTTTAAAGGCTACATAGTCTATAAATAGAACTCTCAAGTATTGTGAGTCAGAGCTCATCTCTACTAAGTAGCTCAGGCAATGATAGAGGTTATTCTTCAGGCAGACCAACTCTAGATCGATCACGGTGATCAGTTCATGAGTATTGACCGGAATAATTAATGAGATTACGAGTCCATCTAGGGTGTCCGCCTCGATGTTTCACAGTCGAGGGACGTGCTCTATAAAGAACCCCTTGAAGATGGTGATTAATCCAAGCGCGACTTGGTGGTAGGAAATCGAGTCCTTGTTCCAGACTTCATACTCGCCTCAAACTTGGTTGATTATCAGTTTGTAATCACCGTAGGCTTCCATGTGGTCAAATCCTACTTATTTAGCGAGTTAGAGTCCAATGATAAGAGTGTTGTACTCTGCCACATTGTTGGAGTATGGTTCAGTGAGGGAGAAGGCACGGTTGATAAACAGATCATATAGAGATATCAACATTATCCTGACTCTAGAGACGATGACGCCTTTGGTTCCTGTTCTCGATGCACCGTCGAAGAACATTCACCAAATGGATTCTGCGTTCGTCACGGTGTTGGCGTATGCGACTTTGTTGGGATGTCCTCGTAGAGTTTTGAAGTTTCTGGCACCGGGTGGGCTGCAAGAAAATCTGCCAATGCCTGACCTTTGACCAACTTCTGTGGAACGAATATCATGTCAAATGGTGACAACAGTATTGCCCATGTAGCTAGGCAAGATTTGAGCACTCCAGGTTTCGTTGTGACGACTCTGAAGGGATTAATTCGCAAGATCACGTGGATGGTTTATCCTGCCACGTAATACCGGGTTTTCTGGATGGCGAAGACTAGAGCAAGATACTCCTTCTCGATAGGGTTGTACTTTTGCTCTGCGTCAGCCAACTTCCTACTGAGATAGTTGATGGCCTTCTCGTGACCTGCATCACTTATCTGGGCTAGCAGAGATCTGAGGGAGTGATCCATTGCTCGCACATATAGCAGGAAATGTCTTCCCATCACAGGGGCCACCAATACTGGAGGATTCATAAGGTCCTCCTTGATGTCGTCGAAAGCGCGTTGGCATTCTTCGTTCCAGATAAAGGAGACTCCCTACTTTATAAGCTGAGTGAATAACTGACAACGTCCAAAGAGGTTTGATATAAACCTCCTGATATAGGCCAGTCTTTCTTTAAGGCCACAAAGTTCTCTGAGGTTCTTCGGTGGACGTATTTCAAGGATCGCTTTGGTCTTGTCGGAGTCTACGTGGATATCCTTCGAAGTTAGGATGAAAACAAAGAATTTACTGCTGGAGACTCCTAAAAATATTTGGATGGGTTCATCTTGAGCTGGTGCGTACGCATGAGGTTGAACACAGTCTTCATATCCCTGAGGTGATCATCTTTAAAGTGACTCTTGATGGAGATGTCATCAACGTAACACTCGACCGTCTTGCATAGATGCTCACAAAAGATGGTGCTAATAGCTCGCTGGTATATAGCATCCGCGTTCTTCAAACCGAAGGGCATAACTGTGTAGAAGTATACTCCTATCGGCGTTCAGAATGATTTATGCTTCTCGTCTTCAGGAGATATCTTGATTTGATTGTAGCTTGAGAATTCATCCATGAAGGACATATACTTAAAGCCACATGTGTTATCGATCATTATGTCTATAATTAAAAGGGGAAATTCGTCCTTAGGGCAGGCCGCGTTTAGGTCATGGAAGTTAATGTAGATCATGATCTTCCCGTTCTTGTTGAGAAAAGGGTACAATATTGGCTGCCCAATCTGGATGCTATTCTTCGTAGATGAAGCCACTAGCTATTAGTTTGTTGACTTCAGCTTCGATGGCATTTATAATATCCGGCCAGAACCGACGTTGCTGCTTCTTGACAGGCTTTGCGCTCGACGAGATATTGTGTTTGTGGACTGTAATTTGTAGGTCCAGTCCCGACATATCTTCGTAACTCTAGGCAAAGACATCAATGTATTCCCTGACGAGATATAGTAGGAATTTTTGATCCTCATTAGTCAGACTCTTGCTGATGAAGATAGGTTAGGGGAGGTTTCATCGCCTAGATTGACTTGTATAACTTCGTCCTCGGTAGGAGGTTCTCGTTGTTTGAACCGTATCTTCTATTGTGCGTCTAGACGTTGGGCCCATGGTTCTACTTCAAAGAGTTCCTGTGGATCCGTATCGTCTTCCTCAGGGTCAACTGACACCATGTTGGAAGACAATGTTTGCTTGAGCATATCCCCGATATTGACATCGGAGTCCCAAAAGGAAGGCTCTGAAAAGTGAGAGTGTAACTCATCTTCTTCATTCAAACATTCGGTGGTTATAGAAGGTGTAACGTACCCTAAGCTATACTTGGTCTTATGGTAGTATTCCTCGAATTTGCCTGTCGGAGCGGTGAGGCGTACGAACAGTCATCGCCTTTGTCGTAATTCAGACCTCGGTTGCTTTTAAGATCATACCCCATTTTCTGGATGAGGTGTTTGGCTTGACTAATAAACTGGTAGAGTTATATTTTGCTGGTATCGAGTTCTAGCTCATGTTCCTCCGGGATGAAGGACCGGGGGCATTCAACCCTACCGAAGATGATGGGTTTGTCTCCCTTCCTCCTTGCTGGAACCATGAAGTAGGAACCTTGGCTATGGAGGATCTGGTTTATTTTATAGGTAGTAGTTACTTGTGTCTGCAGGTGCAAGCCTAGACTATGCTCCATTGAATACAATATGCTTATCAGCTTCAAAGTAGTTCAAAGATATCCCTTTATTTACAAAATAAGATCTTTTCTTCAGGAATTATATCGTTGAGAGAAGGGATGTTTGCGTGAGCAACTACGTACTCCTCCAGCTCATCCTTTCCCAGATCTATCCCAGTGTGAGCGACGACTTTAGAGGTTTCTTGCATAGATTTACTACTAGAGGCTAGGACGTTGTAGGAGAAAGAGAAGCATCCTTCGGAGGTTGAATCGGCCTGTGAAGGCGAATGACCTGAGGTTCAGATGTGGTGGATGTTGTCGGACTTTCCTTCGGCGATCAATTTCTCCTACCAAGGTGGATGACCAAAGGTTCGGGTGACTTCCTTTATAGTTTTATGACAAGGGGAGAGATTGTGTAGGGAGCACGTGCCTTTAGACGGACTCTCAAGGGCTCTTCTAGTGTTGTCCCAACCTCTGCCTCAACATCGGCGTTATTGCCACCTGCATCTTGGTAGACTTATTTGTAAAGGATCGAATCGGAGTAATATGCTTCGATCCCTTTGAACGGATCGACATCAGCAAACTCTATTTTGACTGTGCCGTGTTCGTCGATGTACTTCAGAAACTGGTGCAGGGTCGACGGCAAGATCATATATTCATGTATCCATGGGCGTCCGAGCAAGACATTGTAGGATACATATACGTCATTGACGTAGCAAGTGACCTCTATTTTTAAGTCGTCGATATGATATTTCAGGCAAATCTTTTCCAGAGGGTAGCTCCTTCTTGCGTTGAAGCCAGTGATAGTAGTATTGGTGGCTACTAGGCGTTGCATCAGAATGCCCAAGTTTTGAAGAAGACTCCGCATGATGATGTTGTTTGACGAACTGGGATCTATGTGCATCCGGTCCACCTTGATGGCACCAATGTACCTTGTATAATACAGGGGACGGTTATGTCGATTATTTTTTAGCAATATGTCCTATTTTGAGAATGTAATATTGGGTATCGCCTCTATCACATTGTTGCAGTGGGGGCATACGTTGGGATTATTATTTGGCGGCTTAACCTACGCCAGGTAGGTATCGATATTTTACAATGCCTCGCTAAAAGTAGCCCGAGTATCTTTGGAGAGTCGGAGAAGCTCGAATAGTGACAATTTTGCTGGAGTGTTGGTGAGTTGGGTCAAGATATCAAAGTTGTAGGGCTTCTCCAGCCCCTGGGCTGTGTCTTTGCACATCGGTTTATCGAAGCAAGTATCTTTCTGCTTGGACTTATCCGCTGCTAGAGGCTGGGATAGACCCGGATAAGAGGCTACACCATTGTCAGAGATATCGTACTCTCATTGGTATGCCAGGCCTGATCTTATTGTTCCTTCTATAGCTTCCTTTGTTTGGAGAGAAACCGTATAGCAGGATTTGGACTTCTTGCCCTTGGACTTGGTGGCAGAAGATGTTATCTGCTGCATCAATTCTGGAGCAAGATCAGAGTGAACCCAAATTACCTCCTCACGTGGCGTGGTGAGAGGTATGAACCTAGCCGTTTGGTCACGAGATAGTAGAAGATTGCTCCAAGAGGAAGGCATTGACTATGATGAGACCTATGCTTCGTTGCTAGACTCGAATCTATCTAAATGCTTTGTGCTTTTGCTAGTTCTCACAATTTTAAACTCTTTGAAATGGACGTTAAAAGTGCTTTTCTAAATAGTTTTATAAAATAAGAAGTTTTTGTTAAGCAACTCCCTAGTTTTGAAGATTTTAAATATCCTGACCACATCTTCAAGCTACGAAAGGCTCTCTATGGACTCAAACAAGCCCCTCGTGTTTGGTATGAGTGCTTTAGCTCCTTTCTGCTTGGAAATTTTTTTTCAAAAGAAAAAGTTGATACTACCATTTTTATAAAATCTTCTGCTGACTTTTTGTTATTAGGGCCAATATACGTAGATGATATCATATTTGGATCCACTAATGAGATGTTATGTAATGAGTTTGCTATATGTATGTAGAGTGAATTTGAGATGAGCATGATGGAAGAACTAAAATTCTTTCTATTATTGCAAATTAAGTAAGAGTCACAAGGAACATTCATCAATCAAGCTAATTACACATAGGATTTGCTCAAAAAGTTCGACATGGATAATACAAAGCCTATCAGAACTCCAATGGCAACATCAACTAAGCTTGGCCTTGATGAGAGCGGTAAACCAATAGACATACGTAAGTATCGAGGTATGATTGGTAGTTTGTTATATCTAACCACTAGTCGTCCAGACATCATGTTTGTTGTAAGTCTTTGTACTAGATATCAGACTAATCCTAAGAAATCATATTTGTATGCAGTCAAGCGTATCTTTCGATACCTTAAAGGGACTTTTTTGACAGGCTTATGGTATCCTAAAACTATGTCCTTTGACTTTACTGGTTACTCGAATACTGATTTGGCTGGATGCAAAGTCAATTGAAAAAGCACCAATGACACTTGTCATTTTTTAGGAAAGTCTCTAGTCTCTTGGTTTAACAAGAAATAATTTTTTTTTGCATTATTGTTCGCCATTAAACAAGTTTGAATAAACTTTTGTATTTAATTCACGAAAAAGAGTACAAAGAGATCCTAAACAGACGATCTAAGTACAAGTTTTTTTATTCTGGGGAGTGGGACGATGGAGATCGAGCTCTGCAGTGGCTCCTTTACTGCCACCATCACATTTTCAATCAAGGGTAGTTTGGTAATTAACGCAGATATTTTATTTTTAGGAGTATTGTATTTAATATTGTGCATGTATAATTATTTATTTATTGTATTATTTATTTATTGTCAATGTTAGATTTATTTTGGACTTGTGTAGTGGACCTAACTAGTTTAGTTAGATGCATGGACCCAACATTATATGATAGTTTAGATTGATCCCAAGTTTAGACCCATTCATTAGGAGGATAAATTAATTAGTGAAACCATTAGACTAGAACCTTTCCTCCTTAATTAATTTCTTCATGAGAGGCCTCAAGGGAAAAATTAGATATTTTATAATGCTTGAGGAAGAGAGTTAGGGCCGACCACATTAGGAGGGAGGAGAGAGAGAGTCTCTTCTCATTTCATATTTCATGTAGATCTAGATTTTTTCTGCTTTCCCATTTTTTTATTCCCCCATCATTCTCTCACAAGTTTTTACCCAAATTCCTTTCCTATTCTTCATTTGAGGCTACTACAATAAAGATCTATAAGAAGGAAGCCAAGATCTACAAGGATGATGCCAAGATCTACAAGGAGGAGCCATACTTCTAGCATTTGGAGATTTTTATTGGAAATCCATCTTCCAATAGGTACATTTCAGTTTTCCCTCTTGTAATAGGTTCTAAATCTGAGATTTAACTATGAGAAACTAACCCACATGTATAGGCTAACCATATGATTTGGTTTTAAGTTCATAGGAGACCTATGATGGAAGTTATGTGCATTTTGGTATCAATATTGAGGGAATTTCGAGATTGGCACATGTTGTGTTTGTTCATTGGTCTAATAGATCAAATTGACATATGTATATTTGTTTGTAACTAATGTCATATCCACAATTGGGTACGTGTAGGCCATATCTCGTCAATTTGACGAAACAGATTAATTTTGTGGGTTTTTCTCCGACACAGGGATTTGTGCACATCAATTCTTGACACGGACACGTAGTTGATCTAATTACTATACGCATTGTTCATATTTAGTATATTAGACTTGCTCGTATCCTCCGAAATACGTTTGGTTGTGTGTTGGAGCCATATCGCAAGCGTATCATAGAATGAGTGTGATATGGGTGCGGTGCACTCCACGTGTTTGGTTTATTGTCCTCATTTCTATGTGTGCTTGTGTATATACATATGTATGAGATATGGTGTATGATATATATGTATTATGTATGTATTTATAGTATATAGTATACATAAGTGTAACAGCTATATATATATATATATATATATATATATATATATATATATATATATAGTATGGATATATCTATATGTATATGTATGAGCGTTTATATATATATATATATATATATATATATATATATATATATATATATATATATATATATATATATATATATATATATATATATATATATATAACACCATATAAACTTAGATAAAAACCAATCTATGCATAATATATATAACCATATATAGATGAGGAAGTGTATATAGATATATAGAGATTGATTATGCATAGATAGGTTTTTATCTAAGTGTATATGGTTTTATATATATATATATATATATATATATATATATATATATATATATATATATATATAGTTGAGAGTTTATATATATATATATATATATATATATATATATATATATATATATATATATATATATATATATATATATATATATATATATATATATGAGTGTATGCATATGGTTATATGTGTGTGTGTGTGTGTAGTGTTGAGAGTTGGTTGTGTGTGGATGAGTGAGCTGGGTTGTGAGAGGAGGATCGAGCCATTCACAGTACAATTCGATCAGTAGTATACACATCAAGGCAAGAGAGGGCAGAAGCAATGCAATGCTATCAGCAGCTTGTGCATGCCACTACAGTGTGCAACCTCAGTTCAGTACATCATAGTTCAACAACTATCATCAACAAGGCATCATTTACCTCACTGCAGTTCAGCCAAGGGCAAATGTACTACAGGAAGCACAGTAGCAGTATCAATATCG
Source organism: Iris macrosiphon (assembly GCA_036927795.1). Lineage (NCBI taxonomy): Eukaryota > Viridiplantae > Streptophyta > Magnoliopsida > Asparagales > Iridaceae > Iris > Iris macrosiphon. Next base: position 64,479,157 of record JAYESA010000016.1, read on the forward strand.
GTTCCACAGAAACTATTCAGTATCACCAAAGAACCATTCAGTATCAGCAACGGGAGGTATCAGCTAGCTTAGCCTAGCAAGCAGTGAGTAGTATAATTCCAGCAGCATATGCAATGCAAAATGTGCAACTAGCACAACGAGGCAGCAGCAAACACAGTAGCTGCTAGCACTGCAAAACCAGGAAGCCACTGCTGAATGCACTGAACAACAGTATGTAGGATGAACACCACTGCAACCTCGAGCATTCACACCGCAGCAGTTCAGCAAGGAACTTTAATTCAGTGTGCACAGCAATAAGTTTCAGGCAGTGACATCAACCATATCAACTTGCAGCAGTGAATGCAACACTGTGCAGTCAGCAGAGGGATATAAGGTACAATAACATGTTGCTGCATCTAACAATGTGCAATGTAGCAACCTTGAACCATTAGCAAACTATCAACATTCACAGTAGCCACTACATCAACAACAACAATGGGTCACTGTATTTTCGAGAGAAATGAGTACAACACAGTTTTAGTTCAGCCATTGCATAGCAGTTTCCTGTGAGCAGCAACTCTGAACATTCACTGCAGCAAGGTGCACTACTTGTGCAAAATCCTCACTGCTTCAGCAACAACAGGTAGGAAACCTCCCTCAGTGAACAGTCATCAATAGCAACTTCTACATTGATAGGTACTCTATAGTTAGTAGTTTAGCAAGGGACAAGCATGCATCAGGCTTTCAGCAAGTGGAGCTAGCTGCACAGCAAGTATCTTGAGCCTGTGAAGAAATGCATCAACCATTAAAGAGCACAGTAGTAGTATCGTGCACAGTATCAGACAAGTATCAAGCCAGAATCAACAAGGTAATAGGTAAATGTTTTTAGTTGGGTCTAGATGGTGTAGATAGTCTAGTTAGTTGTTATTAAATGGTCAGTAGTTGTGTCAGTGTTATAGTTAGAATAATTAGTATGGAGTTTATATATATATATAAATATAAATATAAATATAAATATATATATATATATATATATATATATATATATATATATATATATATATATATATATATATGTAGGTAAGCTATTGGTAAGTACCTATAGTATCCAAGTATTTAGTAAGTATTGTATGTTAAGATAGTAAGTAGATGTATTGTATTAGTATATTAGTGTTTAGTTGATCTAGTATTAAGTTAATAAATAGTTTAGTGTAGTTAAATAGTTATTTAGTTATATGCTTGATTATTTTAATAGTTAGCTAAGTCACTATATGTACTAGTAAGTATTATATATAGTTAGCTATGATACTATATGTGATGACTTGTGTGTGTGTGTGTTTAGTTGATCTAGTATTAAGAAGATTTCTTTGAACTGCCTATAACTTATCCACAGGCACGCACTTGGGGCGTCTTCAATCAGCGAATATTTTAGCAAAGATTGGCGTCATTAAGCGCTCTTTGTTTTCATCATTTATTATTTGATATTTATTTGAGTATAGGACTTATGTACACCGAGTCGCACTGGCATAACCCAATTCCACTCAAACAAACCATCAAATCCAGCGACCAAATCATCCTACATTCAAACCCAAACCTTACTAGAATAGGCAACCGAACTCAGACCTAATTTGTGCCAAACTCGGACCAAAATCGCTTACCTATTTAGTCTAAAATTAACCCAGTTATTACACCCCTGATTTTTTGATCCAACTGTAGAAGCATAAAAAATACACTGGAGAATTGTACGTGGTAAACCCCCAACATGCAGGAAGCCCGCGTAAAATAGGGCTCCAGTACTGGGTAGCATAAAATATGACTTCAGAGCCATTGGCGTACACCAGAGCTTCAACGCTGTTCAGCGTAAAATAGAGCTCCAGAACCGTCCGCGTAAAGCAGTACTTCCAGACTACTTCAGCGTAAAAAAGGTTGCTACATCGCCACTCCGGCGTAAAACCTGTCTGCTTTTAATGCAGCGGGAAGTTGTACGGGGAACTCCTCGTATTCCTCGAATGAACCTGTCAGACGAAGCAAGGAACCTGACTCCTGACAAAGAGTACTGCACGACGACCGAGAGGACGGCTGCAATGATGATTCTGCACAGAGCCCCAAACTGTCATTTAGTGACATAATCCTTGATATAAGACGTTGTTTACGCATTCAAGGAATACGCTACCTATTCTACACAGGCAGAGATGAGCTTTTACACTCAAGATAAGACAAAACCAACCGCCACGTCAAAAGCTATTCTTCGTACAGAACACGAGGCACGTCTCTGCAGTTAATGCGCGAGATGGGGGCAGATCTCTGCATTTAATGCACGAGATTTGGTTCTACTTTTAATGACTGGGAGATCTATAATTAGGACTAATACGCTCACACCACCATCCCTGCATATTATGCCAACCAGGCTATTGTCAGCTATAGGAGTATGCCGTATGCTATCTCCTCGAAATACGTCGATCTGGCTATTTTCAACTATACGAGTACGCCGTATGCTATCTCCTCAAAATATGCCAACTCAGGCTACATTTGCAAAGGTGCGTGATAAGGCTAGTTAGCCCAGAATACGCTCAAAATCTCAGTCAAAGAAGGATAATTGGCTATCTTTATGTCGGTTACCTATCTATGCAGCATCAAGCTTTACACAAAATTTGGCTTCTATGCCAACAAGACAGCTATTTGGCTTCTACGCCAACAAGACAGCTATCTAGCCTCTACGCCAACAAGACAGCTATTTGGCTTCTACGCCAACCAGACAGCTACTTGGCTTCTACGCCAACAAGACATCTATTTGACTTCTACGCCAACAAGACAGCTATTTGGCTTCTACGCCAATAAGACAGCTATTTGGCTTCTACGCCAACCAGACAGCTACTTGGCTTCTACGCCAACAAGATAACTATTTGGCTTTTATGCCAACATGATAGTTATTTGGCTTTTATGCCAACCTTCTCTACGCGAGGGGCAGTTACCTACGTGGCTTGCATGCCGTGATTTTCGATGAGCAATTATACGCATTACCTTATAATGGGACACGTGTCACACGCCGATTCAGGAGATCATTCATACGTGGGTGGCAGTTATTATAACCGCCGCATAAAAGGTGCAGCTCTCCCCGTGACTGGTCAGTTACTGTGACCAAACTCTATAAATAGAGACCTCCGGCCACGGAGGTCCAGGGTCGAAGATTTTTCAAGAGGGTCAGAAATTAAGGTGGAGAGAATTCAGGAGTCACAGGCAAGGGTCCAAGAGTTCAACCTTTCCTGCAACCTTTGAAGCTTCTTCTTCTTCTTCTTCTACAATACTTCTTCGTCATCGTATGGTCCAAGGGACAAAGTGATCGACCGCAGATCAGACTCCTATAGCAATATTTTCCCAGAATCAAATTTTTGTACTTAACATCCTCGTATAGGATTAATTATACTTCTTTTTCTTGTTTGTAAACAAAGAAAGGGTTTCGTATAAACCTAGTTTCAATTTCTTTCGTTTATTATCAAACACAAGATGGCGACTCTGTTGGGGAACTCTTTCTCATCTGACGAGAAAGCCATTGCTCAATACGAAGATGTATCCGTCGAATCGACAAAGAAGACATTGGTCGTCCAGTTCGACCAATCTGCTGATGAAGACACGCTTCATACAGGGGGTAGCTCTCATTCTCTCTCTGTCCAGGACAACAGGAAGTTGCATAAAGTGCGGATGCCGAAGATATCTCCTACTGTGCCTGCAAGCTCTCTCTCTCCGACCAACGAGGTTGTAACCTCGCGACCTGTACGTCCCGTACGTAAAACTTTGTCTTCCGTCTGTGACGTGGCAGACAAAGCTTCTAGCAATGCCTCAGTGCCAATCCAGAAGTCTAAACCGTGCCTCGTGCGTAAAACTTTATCTTTCGTCTATGACGTGGCAAACAAAGCTTCTGGCAATGCCTTAGCGCCAATCTAGAAGTCTACACCGTGCCCCTCGTATAAAACTTCATCTCCCATCTATGATGAGGCAGATGATCCCTTCAACTACCGCAAAGAAAAATAAGTGGCAACTCATCCGACCTCTAGAGTTATACGCCACCAAGAGAAGAAGTTAGCCGCTCTTCAGAACATGAGGGCTCTCCTCGTTTTATGCCAACCCATGCAAAGCTCTAAATTATGCCAGGATAAGCCCATACGCGTAAATAAGACTCATTTTACGGGAAGATACGCTCCTCATGGATCATGTGCTGCTCACATGGCTGAGCTGCTATATTTCTATGGCAGGAAAAGGGTTATGGTTCCTAACCTCCACAGGACTACTAATATAAAAAGGCGAAGCAAGCCTTCCTCTTCTTCTGTTAATCCCCCTGATTCGCATGATTTCTTGATCCAGAAACGCAATGGCAGGGGTTAAAACCAAGATTCAATGCCCCTAACTACCAAATATGGGGAGATTATGTGGGACGTAGCATCAGCATCTAATATCGTCATGACAGACCTATGCACGAAAGAACACCCTACAAATATTTAATAAACTTATCAGACACATTTATTTACACAATAAAATTAAATATGGAAATTACAATAATGCCCTAATCTAGAAATGTGGTAGTGACACCTAGATATTACCCGGCCGAAGCTGGGCAACCTAAATAGCAACCTGTTGCTAGACTTGAGCTTCTCTCTCTACTACAGCAAGGGTAAGCTGATGAGCACTCTCAATACCCTATCGTAACACATCGATCTGCCTCTGGTGAGCCTCTGACTAGGCCCTCTGAGCCTCCATCATCTCTCAAAAAAATACGAACACCTGAGTCGCATCTGTCGGCATGGAAGGTGGAGGTGGAAGTCCCTCAAACATAGCTTAAATAGTCCTATGTGCTAGAGGTGGACCCCCGAACGTAGCTGATACCCAATCATCGGATAAGTGACTAGTACAGGCCCTTGGAAAGTCGCAAGTCTCTAAGAAATTGCTTCTCTCTGCTGTGATCGGGTCTTAGACAGCATCCTGAGGCAAAGCAAAAGAAAATAATGAATATGGCACATGATATAATGTATTCAAAGGAGGACAGTTAAAGTTCAATTATCAAATATCAAGGAAGAACAGTTGAAATGTACACTAGAGTTTTTTCTAGTTGTGATTGAGTATTCTGAGCCTACATCATATATCTTATATCCTGAAATAGGGTCGTAATAGCACGCAAGTCAGAGTACCACTATGAATCGCACTAATCTCGACCTCGAAGACCTGCATAGGCCACCACTAAAAATATTTTATGACCCGTACCCTATGTAGGGGCACGAGTAGTAAATAACGTCAAGCCTAAGCGGCAACATCGGTGGTGGAAAGTTGTTTGGATAAACTATACTATCTAACAATAATGATCATCAAATTATATAATGCCACTAATAAAATATGAATATTCAATCACAAAACTATAAGATGGAATGACGCACGAATATGATATAAGGAAATAAAAAGTTAAGATATAACTCATAAGACATAAATAATATTCAATGAGTCACCAAATATAATATAAGACTAATAGTCAAAGCTGGAAACAAATCAAGAATAAATAAACCTATCTACTGAGCTACATGTAAAATATTATCGATCTCAACTAGGGTGAGTCCCTCCTGAGCTACATTCTCTAGATATAAGCCAACTGGGTCCTGATGCCCGTAATGAGTGGAATACCACTCCTCAGTGTCATCTAAAAAAAAATTCTAGTTAGGATTGGAGCAAAGTATACCTCTAACAGCAGTTCCAATAAATATAAAAACTATGTATCAGTATATAGAGAGCATATACAAGATGATAGAGCATGGATGAATATATAGGAATAAGAAAATACAAGAAATACATACAAGAGATATGAACATCATATATGAAATAAAGAGATACGACTATCTAAGTGAGTGAGTACCAGTGACAACATACGATCTGCTTGGTAACTTGCACAATATGGCCTGTTTAATCATACATGAGGTATTTGATTAACACTCACAGGAATACATAAACTACATATGGAGACATGATCACATATCTGCACTAACACTCCCCGCCCCCGACTGGTATAATGGATCCAACCACGACAGCTATGACACATGAGTCCCAGAGCAGAGGCCCAACCTTCTCAAGAACAATGTCTCATCCATACACAAGAATCACAGGACATGCACAGGAATCATAAGAATAATAATATCTCATGACAGAATCCAGAAGATACCAATCCGTGTAACCAAGTGTCAGGAAATTAAGGATATCTACACTAAATATAGGAAACATAGAGGATATCATAAATGAAAAATTATCAGAGAATGTACTCGCTTGGAATCCGATAAAATGTATCAAGAAAGTCTGAAATGATGCTTGAGAGACTTAAATATGGAAAATTATATCAATACATGGTTTCAAAATGATAACAAGTTAAACTAGTCAAAATCTAGGTCTTTAGGCCAAATCTAATTCAAAATAATCAAACGAGGTCAACTAGTCAAACTAGATATTTCTAGGTTGTATGAGTCCTTCTCTAGGATGTAAGGTGTATCTAGGTTGTACTAGCTATACTAGGATACTAGAGTATCAAAGATAAATAGTATCACAAGATACACCATAATATATAATATACTAGTTATCCTATAGTAATTACTAACTCCATATGAATACCTTGGCTTTGAGCCAACTTGGTATCACACTCTAACTACCCTCTTGATACCCAATATCAAAACCTAGAGATAAAACTAATACCTTACCATTACCTTGTACAACTCAAGGTAATCCTAGGACTAACAGTAACCCATACTAACATATATACTAATAACTTAACTAGTCTAATAATTGATATATACTAATTAAGACTTAACATATACTAACATGTACTAATACCCTAACTATCTTAACAACTAAAGTAACTAATACATTAATCAAACTAACCAATGTCAGACAACCCCTTAACTAACAGTTACTACCTAACAAAACCTAACCTTACCTCGCATCAGTCCCCTCTTCCCTTCAGACCCGACCCCAAGCTCCTATAGTTGCACCTTACTAAACTTATCCGACCAAAATTTTAGCATGTAAAACTTATATATATATATATATATATATATATATATATATATATATATATATATATATATATATATATATATATATATATATATATATATATATATAATATAATATAATATAATATATGATATCCTAACATCAAAAAAAAAGATGACTCATATATTAGCTAAACACCCAACCAACTAACCAATCAACTTGCTAAAATCTAACTAACAAACTTACACTTAACTGACATCCAATACAAGGACTAACATCTAATCAACTAACCACACAAGTTCTTTCCATACTTGTTGTGCACAGAAGACCCCTTACTGGCTTGTCAACACCACAGACCCTCTTCCTCTTTTTACCACTCGACTAACACTTATAAGTCCTCATACTTCACACTGAGATACCCCATTGTTTCCATGCACTTGAACACCACTGCTACCCACTTCACACTTAGTTTCTGCATAACAGAACATACCTTACGTCCTTACTGGACTGGACCTGCTGTATACCCATTCTCTTGCATCCCCATCAGACACACCATTGTATGTGCACATATTTGTGCACCAACTGCTGCTAGATAGACCTTCATCTCCTATTGAAATCTGAACCAACACTCTCTTCACACGTGCATACACATGTGCAATACACCTGTCATGCCCCGGTACCGGAATATAGAGACGGATATGGCCAGCTACCCCATACAATGTAATATTCGGCGTACGGCGATTACGGCTGTATAAGACAAGGGGTGCATGCTACAATCAAGTCTCCAATGGTCAAGAACTTCTCTATCTCAATCATTCAAACATGAAATGGTAAGCTTAGAGCATATATGATAAGCAATAAGGTGTCACAAATACTTTCTCAAAATATTCTAGAGTCCAACTGTGCAAATATAAGAAGCTAAAAATATAGCAAAAGTACATGATAGTGATTCAGCTGCAGTCTGATTTAATACAATCATGTAAGAAAACTAATATCCATACGAGCCAGCTAACAGGTGCCGGTAGCTAAATGCTCAAAATAAGTAAATGTGCAAGACGAGCAGGCAAGAAGAAAAAAATTACTCGCTATCCCCTACGACCATATTCCTGGTGCGTGCCATAAGTTAGAAAAAAGAAAGCTGGATCCTAAGGTACTGGCTCGAGACCAGGCCATGCAAAACCAATGGAGTTAAACCATAAATAGTAAGTACCATAAAGAAAGCATGAAATAGAAAAACAAAAATCCAAGGAAAATAATATAATATTATATAGGTTCAGTGTCGTAACTTAAGTCCATGCCATATCCTAGCGCTAAGGCTTAACCCTACAACCAAATAAGGACTTGGATTGAACTCTAACACTATGATAGTCTATTTTCCTAGGCTACTAGCTGAAAAAATACAATCACAAATAATTCCATTTCTTATATCGGCTAATCATTTGCACGGCTTGCTATTTTGTGGAGTCTGAGATTTCTCAGAATAATGGATAATAAGTATCCTCATATCATGTCAGTGTCGAACATGAGCTAACCGAACTGATATAATAAAATAAGTACTTGCAAGATGCACAGTCCCCCTATAGGGCCACTGCGCTAAAAATACGATATTAGCGGTTCAAGTGTTCCTATATTGAAATAATGGCTCGGCATAATAATAAATCAGATACTGCACTCCACTAAGGCAGATAATATACAGTATCTGTGGTGTCCAACCTACAACGCACTTCAAATAAATCTCTGTGGGGAGGTTCATTGGCATGATCTCAGGATACTGTTCCCTCCAATGTTACTACCACTTATCATTACCTAATTAGTCCTAGGTTATATTTAAAATCTTAAGGCGTGGAGAGTGTATGCATCATTCATACAATAAAAATTCTAGCCATACTTTGGTAGTTTGACTCTCTTATTATGCACGTGCTAGGGAAACAATATTCATATTTATAATATTACGTATTCAGGAATTTGGAAGCATTATCGATGCACTACCTAAATATAATAACTTAAAACGTGATACGATGTGTCGTACCTCGGCGCACATAAAAACATGAATAATAATCAGGCAATAGTAGTATTAACACGGATGTGGTATTCGAGTACAATTACCAATTATACATTGGGTCGCATGAATCAAGAAAATATTCGATTAAACAAGTAGGGCCGCATGGATTTCTAGGCCGCATAACAATCGTGGTCGTATAAGAAGTCAGGCCGCATGACAATCATAGCCATATGGAGTCATGCTGCATGGAGTCAGGGCTAAGGTCTACTCTTCAAGATAAGTGATGAAGCGACGAAAAAATAAATAAAGTGGCAGTGATGTGACATAAAGTATAATGTGACATAAAGTATATCAGAAAGAAAAGACAAAATAATAGAAAGATGTGCCAAGGATGTGCCAAATTTCAGAGTCATGCGTCCAAGGAAAGGTGGCCCCATGCTCTGCTTGCAACATAAGTTCGATGTTGCATGGAGTTCGATGCCGCATGGAGTATCTTTTGGACTTAGCAAATTTCTTATTCTTTCAGCGAGTGAATGAACAAAGTGTTCAAGGATACTTTTTTAGATCAGCAGTCATACGTCCAACAAGATTGACGCATGTTGTCTGTATACGACAATAGTTCAGCCGCATAACCCTCTCAGGACGCATAGCACTATCAACCTCATAGCTCGCTGGCTGCATGAAGACTTTATCTTCGCCAACAGTAGGTTCGGCCATGGCAAAAACTCACAAAAAATAAAATCTTATTTTCTTTATAAAAATCTCATTTTAAGTCCAAATCAGGTAAACCAAAAGCCAAAATACTCTAAATTGAAAGATCTAACATGTAACAAAAACTGGTTTTCAAAGATACAAGTTTAATAGCTAAAAACCAAGAAAAACTCATAAAATCTAAAATAACCTAAGTTAGAAATATAGATCTACACTAATCCATCCATCAAAACAAAAAATTCCAAGAACTAAAAGTGCTTAGAAACACATAATAAACATAATAGAATAATAATATAGAGGATTTTTTCATTTCTCATTCAAGGTGTACTTGCCTATGAAATGGGAAGAGAAAGCCAAAGAAAGATGAAGAAATGAAGAAGTGAAGAGAGAGAATAAAATGTTGGTTAATATATGCTAGGGTTTGAGGATTGAACCAAAGACTATCATGAGTTGAACCAACCTAAAAAATAAACCATGAACCAGGTTAAACCAAAGAATGGGTCTAGTCTCTATGCACATGCAACTATGCTAAAATAAAAATATATTCCAAATACGTATATCAGGAACGGGAAGTGACATCTCTATCCACCTTAAAAAGAAAATTGCCCTCGAAATTTGAATCCAAGCAATAGCTAGAGAAGTCAGGACAAGCACATTAAACTAACTAGCAACTACTCATGCAAGCAATATCATCACAACACCTAAGTAATCATCTGATCACATAATCCGAGATATGAAGGTATAGGTTAGAATATACCTTCCGAATCAAATAGGTATGGGTATCGAGACCGAATATCGTCCTCGTGCTCCCATATCGATTCTCTAAGAGTGTGATATCCCTTGGCCACTCGAACAAAAAAATTTCAATTCTTGAGTACTTTCTTTCTTCGATCCAGAATGGATTGGATACGGATTTCTCCTCATAACATAAGTCGGTACCAATGACTAATTCAGAGTGATCGAGGATATGACTCAGATCTGAAACATACCTATGCAACTGAGACACATAAAATACATCGTGTACCTCACGTAGCGAAGGTAGAAGGGCAAGACGATAAGCAACGTCGCCTACCCGCTCGAGAATATCGAAGGACCTACGTATCGGAGACTAAGCTTCCCGTGAACCCCAAATCTAATGACTCCATGGGTAGGCAAAATTTATAAAAGTACGTGGTCGCCGACACAAAACTCTAAAGATCTACGATGTTGATCTACCCAGTGACGATGCCTATCTTGTGTAACCCAAAGTCACTCTCTAATCTGCTTGACAACCTTTATTATCTGTGTGATCATTTCAGGACCTAACATCTTCTGCTCAGCAATGTCATCCCAAGCTAACGGTGACCTACACTTTCTGCCGTACAGTGCTTCCGAAGGTGCCATATGAATATTGGCCTAATAACTATTATTGTACGAGAATTCTACCAAGCGAAGGTGATTCTCCCAAGATCTAAAGTACAGGCTCGTAGCATATCTTCCAAATATCTGGATGGTTCTTTCTGATTGCCCATCTGTTTGAGGGTGGTAAGTTATGCTGAATCATAACTTGGTGCCCAAGTTCTGGTGCAAAATTTTTCATAAATGAGAAGTGACCCGTGTGTCCCAAAATGACATGATACTTACTGGGATACCGTATTGTCTCACTATTTATTGTATATATATTTTAGTTAATTATTCTGTAGACTGTCCTACTCGAAAAGGAAAGAAGTGAGCTACTTTTGTGAGATAATCTACTATCACCCAAATTATATCTTGACCAGCCGATGATCTAGGAAAACCAGTCACAAAGTCCATCATGATGTATTTCTACTTCCACTCTGGAATAGGAAGCGGTTGTAATAATCATGTCGGTCTCTGTAGTTCTGCCTTCACTTGCTGACATATCATATATCGCGATACAAAGCGTGCTATTTTTGTCTTTATTTACTTTTACCAAAAGTGTTGCTTGATATCTTGGTACATTTTCGTGCCTCCCGGATGAATGGAATACTAAAAACTGTGTGCTTTATTCATAACTTCTTATCGAATATCCCCGCTCGGTAGTATAGACGATTCCCAAACATTAGCATTTTATCCACATGTATTGTCAACTCCTTCCGAAGACCTGAATTACATTCTTCTCAGAGCTTTTAAATCTTCGGGTCCTTTGCCTGAGCTAACTTGATTATATCTATCAAAGTTGACTGAATCTGTAGGCTAGCCTAAACATCTATACTCCGTGGAAGTACTATCTCAATACCTATCTCTCTTAATTATTCTAGAATATGCTTCTAAGGAGTCAACATAAATGCTCTACCTCTTTTACTAAGTGCATTAGCTACTACATTCCTCTTGCCTGGATGGTACTAAAGTTTTATATCATAATCTTTCGACAACTCTAGCCATCTTCTCTGCCTCATATTCAGGTCCTTCTGCGTGAACACATATTTCAGACTCTTATGATCCGTGAATATTTTTACTCGATCACCATATAAGTAGTACCTCCATAGCTTAAGAGCAAACACTACTGCTGCTAACTCCAAATTATGAGTTGGATAATTCTTCTCGTGATCTCTGAGCAGCCAAGAAGCATATGCTATTACTCCCCCTTGTTGCATCAAAACACATCCAAGTCATTTTCCAGATGCATCACAGTACTTTGTGAATCCTCCAGAGCCTGCTGGAAGAATAAAGATTGGGACAGAGATTAACTTCTTCTTTAACTCTTCAAAGGCTATCTGATATTCCGCTGACCACATAAATTTAACTTTCTTGTGCGTCAACCGAGGCAAAGGTACCGAGATCTTAGCAAAATTTGACACAAATCTTCTGTAGTATCCTGCCAAGGCCAGAAAACTACGCACTTCCACTACTGTCTTTGGGATTGGCCAGTTCTCTATTGCCTTTATCTTCTTGGGATCAACTGACACTCCTACTCCAAAAATAATATGTCAATGAAAGGATATATGATCCAGCTAAAATTTATACTTACTAAGCTTTCCATATAACTAATGCTCCCTCAAAGTCCGCAGAACTATCCTAAGTTTTTCTTCATGCCCCTCCTCATTACAAGAATACACCAGGATGTTATTGATGAAATATACCACAAATTAGTCTAAGTAAGGCATAAAAATATGGTTCATCAAGTCTATGAATACCGCTGGAGCATTCGTCAGTCCGAATGGCATAACTAAGAATTTGTAATGCCCATATCATGACCTAAATGCTATCTTTGGTATATCCTGCTCACAGGCTCGCACCTGATGATATCCTGATCGTAAATCTATCTTGAAGAAGACTCTTGCTCTACGTAATTGGTCAAACAAATCATCAATCCTTGGTAATGGATACTTGTTCTTTACGGTCACTGTATTAAGCCGCATATAATTCATACACAACCGCGTCGATCTATCCTTCTTCTTAACCAATATCGCTAGTGCTCCCTACGGTGATGCACTGGTCTAAATAAACTTCTTTACTTTCGGTTCTTCAATGTGTCGATATAACTGATCAAGCTCTGATGGTGACATTGGGTACACTTTCTGGGATACTGGTTTTACTCCTGGCATCAACTCTATACAAAACTTTACTGCCCTAACTAGGGATAATCCGGGAAGATCATTGGGAAAGACGTCCATGAACTCTTAAACTATCTTGGGCAGCGGGTTTGCTTATTTTTCTATGGTTGTGACTCCTCTCTTATGCCGGTCTCTTGCTATTCTGCTAAGGACAAATACTTCTAGACCAAAAATTCTAAATAACATACTACCCTCATGACAGTCTATCATTGCATAACTGTCCCTCAACCAGTCCATGCGAAAGATAACGTCAAAGTTATCCGTAGGGATCTTAATCAACTCTGTAGGTAATATATGCCCATATACTACGATTGGACATGCTAGGAATACCCTACTAACTTCTACGATTCTATTGCCAGTGAGTATATTCAACCTCGCTGGCAATGCCTTAAATTTCAATCCAATACATGTCGTATATTGTACAGATTTAAATGAGTGCGAAGCCCCAGAATCAAATAAACTATGGCAGAAAAGTTTGTAACAAAAATGTTACCTGCCACTACATTGCCTGATGCCATTGCTTCTACTAAAGATAAGGTTAGTGCTTGTCCTTGGTCTTGTCGAGCTTCTTATTGTTGTCTTCCTTATTGTCGTGGTTATTATCCTTGTTGATTCTGTTATTGCTGCATATAAAGCTGGTCGTAGCTCGACAACGGATGCTGAGCCATAGGCCGTGCTACTACTACTGGTCCTCTTTGCTATACTTTTCTTGGAGCTGGCAATACAGGAAACTATTGTACTGGCCCTCCTGATCTCTACATCAATGGACACATAGAAATCTTGTGATCAGGGCTCCCAGATCTCAAACATATATTGTTAGCTACTCGGCAAATATCCTGGGTATGACCTCCCTTGCCACAGTAGGTACAACCTGTCAGCCCTTTCCATCGTTGTTGTTGCTACTACATCTACTACCTCGGCTGTTGTTGTCGAGTTTGTACTGTCACTATTGGAACTGCCACCTTCTGAGGTACTGAATTATGTATACAAATGCCAGGTGATGGTGCTGATATTCGGGGTACTGGTCCTCCCTTATTGTTCTGTTCATGAGGCCTCTTCCGATCCACTCTTCTAGATGTCATACTTTGAAAAGTAAGCTCGACCCTCTTGGTTACTATCAATACTGCCTTGAAGGTCTGGTAGTCGTACATCTCTACCATATACAAGATCTCTAAGTGAAGTCCCTACTGGAACCTCATTGCTCTCTCTAACTCTGTTGCCACCATGGTTGGAGCAAATCTGCTTAGTCGGCAAAACTCTGCCGTATAGCCATCTACCGTTCTTTCAGCTTGTTTAAGGTTAATGAACCTCTGCTTCAACTCACATTGAGCCATAATCCTAAAGTGCTTCACTCTGAACCGAGTCCTGAAATCATTTCATGAAATAGGATACCTCAGTCCTACCTCTATCGTAGCCCACCAATCTCTTGGCAGATCTTGGAGTTGTAGGCAAACCAAGTAAACTTGTTCCTCGGCCAAAACTTTAGTCGTTGTCAGAATGGTCTCAATATCCTAGAGCCAATCATCTGTCATGATTGTATCCTCAGTTCCATCAAAGTATCTAGGGTTCAATCTGCAAAATCTAACAGATGCCCCAGAGTTTATTCTCTCGCCTTATTCTAGGGTCGTTTGCAACTCTTAGATCAACAGGATATTTTTTCCTGCTGCTGGAGCTGTTGTTATTGTTGTTGTTATTGTTGCAGCACCATCTGGTGTTTTTGTGCAGCTAAAAATCCATAAATAATCTCTAGCAAGGTTGGGGTATCCAGTGTTACCAGCACTGCGGGAGGTACGGGAACACCTGGAGCCTACTGCTTGATCCCATTCATCGTGGGTTCAACTCGGATCCTTTGTTGAGGTTCCATATGTTACGACCCGCACCCAAAAAATCGGGCATGAGTCGTGGGTACATCCAGCCTACGCCGCAGCATCGGAGGTAGAACGCTGTCTAGGTCAACTATCAAAATAATAATCTCACACAAAAATCGGCCATGACCTCTCCAAAAGGAGGGCAACCACACAATCAATATATAGACCTGTCAAGATCTCAACTCCAAACGGAGGAGCAAATATCAAAATGATAACCACAATATACTCAATCACGAATCTAAGCACGATAAGATGACAAAGAAGTCTAACAACTATAAAGTCTAACCAACAACAACTACTACAACAACCACAACATCAATAATAATAATACAACATCCAAAATAATATACAATACAAGGTCTCAAACCAAAATCGGAGACAAATCCGGTGCTAAAGCTAATAAAAACAACAACAAGGTCCTAGTGATCCCGGCTACCAACCCGGAACTCACCCCTAAACTAGAGGGTCCCTGTCTGCACCATCGACAGGCTCAGGTCCATAAAACGTCGGACACCACTCCTCCGGATACTCTGAAAAATATGTCCAGTCAGGACTGGAGCAAGTACATCTCTAACAGCAGTTCCATTTAAATGATAAAAACTATAAAACAGTTATAGCAAGTAGCAAGAAGAATAAAGCAAGTATGAAACAAGAAATATATATAAATTACTGGTGCATAAAGGTAAAGATGCATGGATATCAGAGCAAGATAGTAATAACTGCAAGATACAGGAAATCTAAGCTAAGATCAAGTCCGTGCACAAGAACGTGTAGTGAGTCCAGCATGAAAAATATGTAGTGAGTCAAGTCTAGAAAACATGTAAGTGAGACAAGTCAAGAAATGCATGAGAGTCCAGACTATAAAGAATGAACTCGGTGTCTTTGAAATACTTGTCTCGACATGTAAACGGCTAGGGGTAAGTACGGCTCACCGCGCACTGGGTGCGCGGCTGCTATCATTCCAGATTAGACCAGAGGGAGAGATTCCTGATGATGCCAGATAGGAATGTTTACATGTCTACTCGAGTATTTCCCCGCCCCGACTAATACAAGTGAATCCAAGACCCGACACGCAAATCAAGATGAGTCCAGCCGAACATGAATGATGCCTGTAGTGATGCCTGTAGGTGATGCCAGTAGTGATTCCAGAATATAGGCCAAAAATATGAAATATACGTGTCGCAAGTAAATAAATCCAAAAATATCAGTCAGTATCCCGTGTTGTACCAGAATAATCAGATGATACTATACTAGAAGCTGAATCATAATAATCATCAGATAATAAAAACTATCAGAGAATGTACTCGCCTGACGTCCTGAGCAATTGGCGATCCGAACCGGTGTCGCAAGGACCTATTACGAAAAGCAAGGTTAAACAGGGTTCTAATGAGTTAAACAGATATAAAATAACTAAAAATAGGCTTCTAGGGTCGTTCTAGGTCAAACGGGTCAAACCGGTGAAATCTGGGTCAAAAAGTCAACTCTGGGTCCAAAAAGTCAACTTTGAGTCAAAACTAGGTCAAATGTTGACTTTGGCAGTCAACCGAGTCAACTACGGTCAAGTCTGGGTCAAACTAGGATGCTCCTGAAATTCTAGGTTAAACCGAGGTTATTAAGCTAGAAAACTCACAAACTCGCCTCCTTGAGATACCGGGATACCCTCGGTATCCGATACCTCAACCTACGCTATATACCCCGCCTATACCCTCTAAAATCTATGCTAGCACGCGTAAATATATACACATAAGCATATAAAAATCACTCTTATACTATTCCTAGGCTATTGCTCAAATACCCCGCTCGAAACCCAATACCTTGGTTATCTCAAGGTATTGAGATACCTTGGTATCTCAAGGTATTGAGATACCTCTCTAAACTCAACCCGACTAGTTCCAACTTCCTCCCACGGGTAGCCTAAAGGTCTAGGAAGGTTTTAAACTATTAATTACAATATATAAAAATAATTACAAGGGGAAAAATTAGGGTTTACCTCTTGGGAGTTGGAATCCCAAGCCAAAATCTTAAAAATGCTCCAAATCCACCTCAACTAGCTTCCAAGCTCCCAAATCTAGCTCCAACACCAAATCTAGGCTCTACCCACCTAGGTTGGGGAAAAAGTAGGGTTAGGGTTAACACAAGTAGAAGAAATGGAAGGAGGAAGGAGAAAAAATGGAGAAACTACTTGTGAAGGAGAAAGGAAGAAGAAGAAGTAGTGGAGAAGAAGGAGAAGAAGAAGAAGAAGAGAATGGGAGAAGGGGGCTGCTGTCCACACGGGTCTGGGTGTGAGGAGGGGGCCGGCCACAACACACATAAGGGTTACACAAGTTTCTAAATTCCCAAAACGCCCCTATTTGACTTGGTTTCGGGTTCCGGGTTCCAAAAGCACTCAAACTAGCTCCAAATCTCTCCAACTAACCCACTAAAAATATAATAAATATTCTAAACCCAAAAATAAGTCTCACAGGGGTGTGGGCTGGGTCGGACATGGGTCCACTAGGGTCTGACATGGGTCCAGGCTAGCCAAAATCCTAAAACAATCAATAAAAATATAATACAATCATTAATTAAATATAAATACAATTAATTATAAATAATACATAATTAACCAAATTAAAAATAAAAAAATACCCTGCTCTAGAAATGGGGTAGTGACACCATAGGATCTTGTTCCACTGGCAACTCTGCCTCTCATGTTGCTACAACAGCGGGGGAAGGAGAAGCCCCAAAGAAGAGCATAAGAACCAATAAGCACAAGATAAGAAGGAACAAGGAAGTAACCAATCTGGAAAAATCTAAGCTGAGTATTAAAGAGTACGAATTTAGAGTTTCAAGAATAATTATATTTTATTAAGACTCCTACGACCATGTGTCACGACCCGCACCCGGTATAGGGGCACGAGTGCGTGGGTACGTCCAGCATACGCCCAACATCGACGGTAGAACGTTATCTAGGTCACAATGCTATCTAATCATTCTCACAAGAGCATCCAACTCCATAAGGAGTCACAGATAGCACAATATGATATGAACAATACTCAATTACATAACTAAAGTACGATAAAATATCGAAGAAATAAATAAATTAAATTGCAACACAAGTCTAAATAGAATAATCTAACTCAACAATAATATCCAAGTCTCAACAAAGTATGCCGGAGACAAATCTGGTACCATAAACTGCTAATAAAAACTAACTAAATAACTATTGATTCTGGCTAGACCTCCCGGAATCACACCTGGCTACAAGATCCAAGTCAGCAGCTACTCTCCCTGTGGTCCATAAAATGTCGGGCACCCGTCCTCTAAGGCGTAGTCTGGAAAAATATTTCCAGTCAGGATGGAGCAAAGTATATCTCTAACAGTAGTTCTACATCAATGATATAAACTATGTAGCAGTAAATAGATAGAAATATACCAGATGCATATATATGTACAAGAGATATACAATAAAAAAAATACTAAAAATACTGTAAATAAGTGCGGGAAGGACAATATGTCAATGAAGAAGAATACTATGACTAAGTGTGTGAGTAATAGCTTTAACATATGATCGGCTTGGGAACTTGTACATGAGTATGGGCCTGGCTAGTCATACGTGCGATGTATGACCAACACTAACATGAGAATAAGACTTGTACATGAAGGGTATGATCACATATCTAAACTAAAATACTCCCTATCCTGACTGGCATAGTAGATCCAACCATGGTACGCTATGGCACGGGATTCTCTAGGAAGGTAGCAAGTCTCTCCGAGAATCAGTGTCTGTACATGCACAAGATAAACAATAAAACAAGACTTGTACAAGATACACCATATACAAGGAATAACATCTCATGATGAGATCCGGATATACCAATCTGTGTAACCATCGTGTCAAGAAATATGGATATTTAGACTAAATACAATGAACATAGAGGATATCATAGATAAGAAACTATCAGAGAATGTATTCGCCTGTGGTCCTTTGCTGGTATGAATCAGAATCCAAGTCACAGTCCAAATAACCAATGTATTACAATTTTACCATGTCAAAATATAATTATGTCCAAACCTAATTTTGCCCAAAAGAACCTAAATTTTTATCGACTCGAGACTCATGGCACGCAAATCGAGGCAATCTGTTGACTGAAAAGTCAACCGACACAAATTGACTTTTATGCATGATTTTACATAGATTTAATCATCAAAAATATGCTGGAATTTATGGCTCATCCGAATTCAAATTCGTTTGGGAATTATGGCACATACAAATTTGTATCGTGCACCGATGGTTAATTCTAACCTACAAGTTCTATAGAATTAAAAGTATATAAATACTTCGAATTTAATTCTGAGAAAAATATATGTCTATGATCTCGACATTAGCTTTCCGAAACTTTAAACGGTTCATGATTCTGATTCTTGGTTCTCCCGAAATCACAAAAATATCGAGACGCATCTATTTTTGGTCATGCTGTGCTCTACGAATTTTCCAGATTTTAACACTCATAATTTTGTAAAACAATTTATATAATCATAAAGATAACCTCAATATCGTTCTAACACAAAAAACTAGGCCTCGTTTGGAGTCTGGAGCTATATGCAATGGCTTCTGGAAGATGAAGAAACCCTATATGGCAATTCTCCAAAATTCGGCTCAAGAAAAACCCTAGAAATTAATAACTTAAACTATTATATATAGAGAGGAGAGAGAGAGCAGCCGCGGCATGGAGATCGTCATGTGGCAGCTATCCGACGCTGCCCGCTCAGATCGAACGGTCACAGTTCGATGCGGCTCGGCTTAGCTTAGTCCTACTCGGACTAGAACGCGGCTCGGCTCGGCTCGGCTCGCGGTCAGCTCGGCGCACCCACACCCACCCCGCAGTAGCTGACAGGCGGGCCCCATCCAGTTCGCTGCGGGAGGCTGACAGGTGGGCCCCCGTTGGCTGACTGGGCAAAAATAATTACTTTTTGGATTTTTTTCAGAAATTAGTTTTTAATTCAATTTTCCCTAATTAACTAAAAATAAATGCTAAAAATAATCAAAAAATTCCCAAAAAATTCTAGAAAATATATTTTATTATTTAGAAGCTAAAATAAAAGTTTGGAATATTTTTAATTAATTTTGAACATAAAATAAATTCTTGAAAATCCTAGGAAATTAGGGTTACTAGTTTTTAATTAACTAAAAATTATGGAAAATTCCACTAGCCCCAAATTAACCTAAAAATAACATTTAAGCTAGAATTTTAGTTTTCGGAGGTTACAAGTCTACCCACCTAAAAAAAAAATTTGTCCTCAAAATTTAAAATCCTTAATTATTTTATTTATTTATTACCATCAAAATTAAATTTATCACACCAAATAATCATGAAGTAAATCCACATTGTTGTTTCACAAAATTTTCAAAATATCATTCCTAAAAATCCATGAAATAAAAATCAAATTCCATTCTTATTACAATCTCCTTCAAAATTTTAAGTTAATAATTATATACTCAAAAAATTAATATCTAATCCTCTAATTTAAATCCAATCGGTGTATATTTATAAAATCTAAGGTCTCATCCCAAAATTTGAATTCAAACACTAATCTATTAATGATTTACTCCTCTATTCTTTTTTCACACAACACTATCAATGTAAAAACTTATAAAATCTTCAAATACCGCATTCAATTTACATCTTAAATTTATATCTTGCAGTCAAATAAATATAATAATAATCTTCTTAAATTCCTCATATTAATGACAGTTTTAATCATATCTTAATCTTCATAAAATCTATGATTTTAACAAATCGTCAATTCTGCCACATTAAGTTCTCAACTCTTCATTAATGTTTATCCTCGAAATTTAAGGTACCTTGTCTCTCTTTGTCAAGTCATAACCTCTTCACTACGGTCAAACCCCCAATAATCAAAGTCTTAGGAAAAATCTTACCTACAGTCATACAACATGCAATCTAGAAAAATATATGTATGGTTTATGGTCTGTTTTATCATGGTATTGTAGTCTCTGTCAGGGTATACTATTAACTACATTCTAACAAAAAAATCATGAATACAAACTATGGTACAAAGGAATCAATCAAGGCAATAGATACTATATCATCAAGGAAGGACAATAAAAATTCTAAAGGAAGCAATATTCATGAGGAATAAGGATAACAAGATAAATAGATTGGAATGTTCCTAGTTGTGATTGAGTATTCGCTCTCATCCTAGTATGCTATGTCCTATATCCTATCACAGGCACGCAGAAGTACAACTAAGACGTCACACTACCACGACATCACTCTAATTGTGAAGTCTGACCTGCATGGGCCGCCACTAAAAATGTGTCACGACCCACACCTGGTATAGGGGCACGAGTTCGTGGGTACGTCCAGCCTACGCCGCAGCATCGATGGTAGAACATTATCTAGGTCATGATGCTATCTAATCATTCTCACACGAGCATCCAACTCCATAAGGAGTCACAGATAGCACAATATCATATGAACAATACTCAATCATATAACTAAAGCACGATAAGATATCGAAGAAATAAATAAACCAAATTGCAACACAAGTCTAAATAGAATAATCTAACTCAACAATAATATCCAAGTCTCAACAAAGTATGCAGGAGACAAATCCGGTAGCATAACATGCTAATAAAAACTAACTAAATAACTATTGGTCCCGGCTAGACCTCCCGAAATTACACCTGGCTACAAGGTCCAAGTCAGCAGCTACTCTCCCTGTGGTCCATAAAATATCTGACACCCGTCCTCTAAGGCGTAGTCTGAAAAAATATTTCCAGTCAGGATGGAGCAAAGTACATCTCTAACAGTAGTTCTACATCAATGATATAAACTATGTAGCAGTAAATAGATGGAAATATACAAGATACATATACATGTACAAGAGATATACAATAAAGGAAATACTGGAAATACTGTAAATAAATGCGGGTAGGAACAATATATCAATGAAGAAGAATACTATGACTAAGTGTGTGCTTACTAGCTTTAACATGTGATCGGCTTGAGAACTTGTACACAAGTACGGGCCTAGCTAGTCACACGTGCGGTGTATGACCAACACTAACATGAGAATGTAAAACCCCCTTCCTAGAAAATCGTATATACCCTTTTAATTATTAATTATTAATTAAATTGTAGTAATTAGGTCTAAATAGGAGAAATAAATTTTTAATAATTTTTATGTTAGGTGTTCGGGCACTTAGAGGACTTATGGGACCATCAGGAATTTTTTGGAATTTATTCCATGTAGGAGACCCCTTGAGCTGTTGCTAGCCTAACGATGTGCATTACCCTAAGCTATAAATTTTCTTATGAGTATATATATATATATATATATATATGTATATACAAATATATATATATGTATATATATTTTATAAAGAGAGAAAGGAAAAGAAAAGAAAATAAGAAATTAATAATACTAATAATAATAATATTAACAAAGTTACTACTTTGTTTACTATTCCCCCTAGCAACCTGCTGTTGCTAAGACCGGCCACTCCCTTTGTTAATTCACTTCAGCAATCTTGCTGCTGGCATTAGCCCGCCTATTCAATTCAGCCCTTGCATAAGATCCGCCCATTTACCTCAGCGGCCCTTCACCCGCGGAAACATCCGCTCCACCTTCTCTCTCTCTCCTTAATATATAATATATATATATATATATATAATAGCTCTCAAAAAACCCTAACCTAGAAACTCCAGACTTCTTCTTCCTATCTAGAGCCGTCACCGCAGCCAGAGAAGCCTTCCCAAGCCATCCAATTATCCCATCGAAGCCGACATCGCGAACTGCAGTCTCCCACTCTAGGCACCTTCGCTCCGGCGTATTTTCCCGTTGACTCGCTCATCCAAACGCTGTTCCGTTTTCATAGGTATGATCTTCCCTCAACCCTCTCCAGTATTGGTTTTATAGTCAACCTCGGAAAACGTGTGCCCCTAGGTGAAAAATAGCGTCCAAGTCAGCGCGAGCAGACAGAATTCTGCAATCGCAGAATTCCAGATTGACCACCCATATTGCCGAGTTCGTATCTCCCACCACAGAGATCCGAATTTGGTGATTCTTTTTGATACCTGTAGATTACATGACCTAGTTTATTTTCTGTATAATAACCTTGTGCTACTAGTCGCTGTGGACAGAATTGTATTCGTCACAAAACTGCGCGCACCCATTTTTTCCGGTTTTCCAAAAGTTGGAGATCGGAGCGCGCCCCGCCAAACGGGACCGCCCCGCCGTGTGCCAAGTGTACCGAATGGTGCACGCAGCATAACGGAACACGTGAAAATTTGTGGGGACTGATTCGGACTCGTGTGCGCGCCAAAATCAGACCGTATCCGCGGACACATTTCATGTCGCCACTTTTGTGGAACTCGCACGTATTTTTGTGCATGCTTGTCAGATTGTGACGAAACTTATGCCACTGGACTCGTGGTAATACGCTGGTCCTGTGACCCAATTTTCACGCATTTCTGAGACGGTTGACCAGATCACCAATTGGAGGGTCCCACAGTTGACTTTTTGGACCAAATTTTGTTCGGCTCATCGGAATCCAAATTTGGACATACCGTTGGGTTCGTATTGACATTTAGAGTTGTTTAACCCATAGTTTGTCCCATTTAGAGACTGTTACCCTCGGCATATTTTTGGTGCAAAGTGGGCCACACGTGGACCCCACTTTTACCCGAAATTACGGTTTTGCCCCTGTATCCAAATTGGACGAAAGGGAAGTGTTTTTTTAGCTATTTTGCTCATTCTAGAAATGTTGGTGATATTTATTTCAGCATCCGGAGACATTTGTCCTGTGGACATAGCTTCTGGTCCTGTGTACTGGACATCTGGACGTAATATTTTGCAGCTTCTTGCCAGGCAAGTATACCTTGCCATTGTACTGTTATTTATATTCCATATGTTGCATGCATCTTTATTTTCTGTCTTTAGTTTATATATTTTAATTGTTATATAAAATGCTCGCGACGGTGACGTCGCGATATGATTTTATTTATGTATTTGCATTGACCTTGTTCATGAGACTACCCCATTATCATGTAGCACCATTAGGTTTATTGGCCGTGACACAGTGGTTACACGAGTGTGAGTCTCATATAGATCACGAACTGCGTGACAGGTCTGGCCTCCTGTACGTGTGGGCCGTACGTTAGGAATAACTGCTGTTAGAAATATTGCATGCTAGTAGACTTGGCAGTTATTAGAGGTCCAGGGACATAGCTTATTGTAGTACGGTGGTCCCATCCTTGTCCTTATTTGGTTGCAGGATTGGGCTAGGGTACTAAGAATAGGCTATGGACCAAATCGTGTCATGGATGTGACATGCTTAGAGCATGGGGTGGGGAGAACAACAAGTACCGCATTTGAGCTCCTTTACACTTTTTCTGTGAAGCCCGGATTCTCCGCTGGAGATACGGGTGATGATGACCCCTATATATTATGTACTATCAGGCGGGCCATCGGCGTTCAAAAGACGACGTGCCTTTTAGGCCCCTGGCTCTTCAAAAGAGAACCATGCCAAATCCCAGTTTTCAGCCAGATAGCTCACTTGTGGGGAAAGGTGTTCTTAACTGCATTCACATAGATGGTTAGACGACCCCAATAGATGTTTATTTTCAGTACTTTATTGGCATGTGTTTAAGTATACTTGTTATATCCCTCTGAGGACCTGGTCCGCTGCCAGGTGTACCTGTTCTTGAGTATTTGCAGGAGCACAGATTTGGAAGGAATAGATGCTTCGTGGATGTCTTCTCTTCGAGCCGTGATTGGTAGCTGGTACTTATTGTTTGAGTGAGTTGTACTGATATTGTATTTACTTTTCCCATTCGAGTTGGTAGTGGATTTGTTTCCATCCAACTATCATCTTTAGATACTTCTTGTTGAGATCTAGTTTCATAGACATTGGTTATTTTATTTCTATATGATTTTGGTGGATGAGATTTAGATTATACCCTGTGACTTGTATTATATTTTATACCACTTGTGGATTTTATATTCATATTACAGCGTACATATGGATTTGGTTTCCATATATTGGAGTCGCCATATCCATGCGGCTGGCATGCTTACGTGTCCTAAGTCCTACGTATTTTTGGGACTGGGGCATGACATGTTTTTGTGGTGGCCCATGCAGGTCAAGAGCATATTGTCTCGGTTACGTTATTGTACCAAACAAGCCTGCACCTAGGACTAGAAAATAGGATCTCATCCACAATTGACTATGATTCATCTTCCTCCTCTCTGTTCTATTTTGAACAAATGCATCCTGCTTGAATCTTGTGCTTCCCTAATAGTTCTTTAAGTATAGCCTTCTCCTAGAATATAGAAGTTCCTGTTGTTAGATGATAATTAGAGTAGCACACCTATTAAGAATACAACGAGAATATAGACACACCACTAAGTTTAGAATATCTAGTAAACCCTAGAATTCCTTACCTTTAGAATTGGTTTACCATTACCTATGATATATTATGAAGACTTAAGAGTAGTATAGACATTACTAGAGTTAGTTAGAAGTTTACCATAATGGTTGCCCCTAGCATTGAGGAACCCATAGAAAACAAAAACTTAATGTTTGGACTGAACCTAACCTTCATAGTTAGATGATATTGGAACTATAAACTTATATCATTGTCTTGTTAATAGTAGACAGCACCCTAGGAAGCCTAGAGGAATGTAATCATCACTTCTCCCTTGATCATACCCCGAACATAGCAACTAACACCCCGCTCCCCTTAGAGAACCATGATGCTATCTAGAGCCCTCTATCTTTATTTTATATATTATTTCCCTGCGACCATAGCGCTCTCTATTTTGCGACGGCTAATTACGTTTCTTCTCTTCATCTTTCAACTCGTGCCATCTGACACTTCGGATAGTAGGCCAAGTAAATTTATTCTTTGTTAAGGGCTCATAGTTTGCTAGGATTATAGTCGTAGCCTTGAATGTGAAATTTTTTATGCTTGGTAGTTAGAACTTGATAGTTAAGTTATTCTTGTAGATTGAGACCTGGTGCTTATCCCTTAGTTTTAAATTGCGTAACTTGTACCACACCTCAATACGAGTTATATTCCCTTTCCCCTTAAACGGCCAGTAACTCTTCTATCCTTACTATTGACACATGTTCTATGAGCACTATGATTAAGACTTAGGATGACCATTACCTACATAAAAAGGATACCCTAATCAATACCAAGATTTTTTCTCATATACCCTAATAAAGAGTTTCTGTTTTATTTACATGTGCAAGATTATTGTGTAGGACCCTCTTAAGACTGTCACCGTAGTAGTTTAATTTTTATAAGTTGGGTAGTATACCTCACCACCTAGTATTATATAGCCCTTGTGATCCATTGATGAAGTGTAACTGAATGGCATTAATTGTATGCTAACATAAGATGATAGTGTTTATCCAGACTATAGAACTTAGAGGCTCACACCCCTACTTTGTCGACTATCGACTTAGACAAGGAATTAATATGACAACTGTAGAAATTGTGTAGTCTTTCATTATTATTGCTTATTTTGCTTTTTGCTTTTGTTTTTGTGAACTTGAATTGTTATGAACCTTCTTTCATCATAATCTAGCGTATTCATATTTGCTGTACTACCTTGATTTATGCTGCTATTATAGCCTAGTTTTTTGCAAGCTTATTCTTTATCAAGCTTGTTCACTACATATGTATTAGTGGGCACCCACAATAATGCATTTCAGAATCAGTGTATTACGGTCTGATCAACCTTAGTGCACTTGGTTCTCCCTTCGCATAACTACTTTACGTGGATTGAGATATATAGTAATTAGTAGACGAATATACTTGCCCTAGACATATTTTTGTGTCTGACACATCGTATCGGTTACATAACTGTACTGATACGAGCATGTAAATAGGAAATTACCAAAAATAGGATTTCAATCCACAACTGCTTTGATAATCCCAATTGAATTCTTTAAACGCCTTGATCACATACTTCTATTCTATTACGCTGTCCTTGAACTCTTTATTATTGACCTTCATCTTCCCTTATCTCGGAAAGACGAAACCTCGTGCTGGGTATAAAGTTTGATACACAGAGAGTACTAGATATACCCCATAGGCCGATCACATACTTGAGGATTATTCTTTCGTAATTAAGGACATATCATATGTGATATGATCGGCGTTGAAGTTTCGAGGATTGAACGACATGAGTAAATAAATTAAGGGATATTTTCTTAAGGTATATAGCCTTAGGTGATAGGTGGATAAATTCTAAGTTGGATAGTAGTGCATTGCCAACTCGGGAGAAATTTCTTTTAGATTGTGATCAAGTAAGATTAGATTTGGAGATTCAAGTCATTATAATTTTGAGAAATTTAGAAGGATGACTAAGATGATGAGGATCAATGAATTGATATTAAGGACCCAATATTTATACCTTAAGTGCATGAGTTAAATTTCTGAACAATGAAGGTAGAATCACCAATTTGAATTTAAAGGATAAATATAGAAATTCAGACTTAAATATTGGTGGACTGCATTTAAATTATTTTTCAATTTGGTGAATTGAATTAAGAATTAAAATTTTGGTTGGACGATCTATTTGAAATAATGAGGATGTGAATGGAATTTAAATAGTTGAGGCATACAAAATTTTATAAGTGAAAATGGGAATATATTGGACTCAAACCACTTCTAAAGGAGATTATGATAGTTAGAGATCTTGAGGTAAAAGTTATATGAGTATGTAAATCTTGGAGATGTTATGTGGATATGGATAATTTGAAACAAGGGGAGAAGAGATAACCATAGGTTAAAATTTGATTGGAGAAGTGGTCATCTTAACCTAGAAGTGATTGCCATGGATAAGATTCAGATTTTAGTTATCGCAAGAAGATTGTGACTGACTTGCCTTATTGTACATAAAGGATTAACCGCTTCTGCCTTATTTTAATTTTGAGGACGACATTATTTTAAGTTCGGCAGATTGTGAACCCCTCACCCAAAAAAATTGACTTACTCGGCTTAGATAGTGAGACTGAGGTTAGCTGAATCCAGTTAGAAGTAGAACACAGTATTTTATTTAGTTTTACAACATGATATCACTTGACACGCCTTACCGTGCTCCGATAATTGGAGCACTACACTAGCCACTGCCTTCCTACAAATTCTACACCCTTATCCTAGATATGCCCATCATCCAATTCTCATCTTTGTGCAATTTTCCAATTGTTGGACGCTTTTATGCAAAAGAGCATTTATGTGTCCACACCATTGGACATGACACATGAAGAAACCTATTTTTCGCTCATATGGATTTTTTCATGATTTTTTTTTTTGGATGTGCAACGTGCAACATCGCCCACCCCTTTAAACCTAGCCTTGCATTTTAAACAATGCAAATCTTATACCACCATTGCATTCTATCGTGGCTTAATTCTAATTTCGAGGACGAAATTTTTACAAGTTGGGTAGAATGTAAAACCCCCTTCCTAGAAAATTGTATATACCCTTTTAATTATTAATTATTAATTAAATTGTAGTAATTAGGTCTAAATAGGAGAAATAGATTTTTAATAATTTTTATGTTAGGTGTTCGGGCACTTAGAGGACTTATGGGACCATCAGGAATTGTTCGAAATTTATTCCATGTAGGAGACCCCTTGAGCTGTTGCTAGCCTAACGATGTGCATTACCCTAAGCTATAAATTTTCTTATGAGTATATATATATATATATATGTATATACAAATATATATATATGTATATATATTTTATAAAGAGAGAAAGGAAAAGAAAAGAAAAGAAAAGAAGAAATTAATAATACTAATAATAATAATATTAACAAAGTTACTACTTTGTTTACTATTCCCCCTAGCAACCTGCTGTTGCTAAGACTGGCCACTCCCTTTGTTAATTCACTTCAGCAATCTTGCTGCTGGCATTAGCCCGCCTATTCAATTCAGCCCTTGCATAAGATCCGCCCATTTACCTCAGCGGCCCTTCACCCGCGGAAACATCCGCTCCACCTTCTCTCTCTCCTTAATATATAATATATATATATATATATATATAATAGCTCTCAAAAAACCCTAACCTAGAAACTCCAGACTTCTTCTTCCCATCTAGAGCCGTCACCGCAGCCAGAGAAGCCTTCCCAAGCCATCCAATCATCCCATCGACGCCGACATCGCGAACTGCAGTCTCCCACTCGAGGCACCTTCGCTCCGGCGTATTTTTCTGTTGACTCGCTCATCCAAACGCTGTTCCATTTTCATAGTTATCATCTTCCCTCAACCCTCTCCAGTATTTGTTTTATAGTCAATCTCGGAAAACGTGTGCACCTAGGTGAAAAACAGCGCCCAAGTCAGTACAAGCAGACAGAATTCTGCAATCGCAGAATTCCAGATTGACCACCCATATTGCCGAGTTCGTATCTCCCACCACAGAGATCCGAATTCGGTGATTCTTTTTGATACCTGTAGAT
Source organism: Iris macrosiphon (assembly GCA_036927795.1). Taxonomy (NCBI): domain Eukaryota; kingdom Viridiplantae; phylum Streptophyta; class Magnoliopsida; order Asparagales; family Iridaceae; genus Iris; species Iris macrosiphon. Next base: position 64,508,774 of record JAYESA010000016.1, read on the forward strand.
TACATGACCTAGTATATTTTCTGTATAATAACCTTATGCTACTAGTCGCTGTGGACAGAATTGTATTCGTCACAAAACTGCGCGCACCCACTTTTTCCGGTTTTCCAAAAGTTGGAGATCGGAGCGCGCCCCGCCAAACGGGACCGTCCCGCCGTGTTCCAAGTATACCGAATGGTGCACGCAGCATAACGGGACACGTGAAAATTCGTGGGGACTGATTCGGACGCGTGTGCGCACCGAAATCAGACCGTATCCGCGGACACATTTCGTGTCGCCACTTTTGTGGAACTCGCGCGTATTTTTGTGCACGCTTGTCAGATTGTGACGAAACTTATGCCATTGAACTCGTGGTAATACGCTGGTCCTGTGATCCAATTTTCACACATTTCTGAGACGGTTGACCAGATCGCCAATTGGAGGGTCCCACAGTTGACTTTTTGGACCAAATTTTGTTCGGCTCATCGGAATCCAAATTTGGACATACCGTTGGGTTCATATTGACATTTAGAGTTGTTTAACCCATAGTTTGTCCCATTTAGAGACTGTTACCCTCGGCACATTTTTCGGTACAAAGTGGGCCACACGTGGACCCCATTTTTACCCGAAATTACGGTTTTGCCCCTGTGTCCAAATTGGACGAAAGGGAAGTATTTTTTTTAGCTGTTTTGCTCATTCTAGAAATGTTGGTGATATTTATTTCAGCATCTGGAGATATTTGTCCTGTCGACATAGCTTCTGGTCCTGTGTACTGGACATCTGGACGTAACATTTTGCAGCTTCTTGCCAGGCAAGTATACCTTGCCATTGTACTGTTATTTATATTCCATATGTTGCATGCATCTTTATTTTCTGTCTTTAGTTTATATATTTTAATTGTTATATAAAATGCTCGCGACGGTGATATCGCGATATGGTTTTATTTATGTATTTGCATTGACCTTGTTCATGAGACTACCCCATTATCATGTAGCACCATTAGGTTCATTGGCCGTGACACAGTGGTTACACGAGTGTGAGTCTCATATAGATCACGGACTGCGTGACAGGTCTGGCCTCCTGTACGTGTGGGCCGTGCGTTAGGAATAACTGCTGTTAGAAATATTGCATGCTAGTAGACTTGGCAGTTATTAGAGGTCCAGGAACATAGCTTATTGTAGTACGGTGGTCCCATCCTTGTCCTTGTTTGGTTGCAGGATTGGGCTAGGGTACTAAGAATAGGCTATGGACCAAATCGTGTCATGGATGTGACATGCTTAGAGCATGGGGTGGGGAGAACAACAAGTACCGCATTTGAGCTCCTTTACACTTTTTCTGTGAAGCCCGGATTCTCCGCTGGAGATACGGGTGATGATGACCCCTATATATTATGTACTATCAGGCGGGCCACCGGCGTTCAAAAGACGACGTGCCTTTTAGGCCCCTGGCTCTTCAAAAGAGAACCATGCCAAATCCCAGTTTTTAGCCAGATAGCTCACTTGTGGGGAAAGGTGTTCTTAACTGCATTCACATAGATGGTTAGGCGACCCCAATGGATGTTTATTTTCAGTACTTTATTGGCATGTATTTAAGTATACTTGTTATGTCCCTCTGAGGACCTGGTCCGTTGCCAGGTGTACCTGTTCTTGAGTATTTGCAGGAGCACAAATTTGGAAGGAATAGATGCTTCGTGGATGTCTTCTCTTCGAGCCATGATTGGTAGCTGGTACTTATTGTTTGAGTGAGTTGTACTGATATTGTATTTACTTTTCCCATTCGAGTTGGTAGTGGATTTGTTTCCATCCAACTATCATCTTTAGATACTTCTTGTTGAGATCTAGTTTCATAGACATTGGTTATTCTATTTCTATATGATTTTGGTGGATGAGATTTAGATTATACCCTGTGACTTGTATTACATTTTATACCACTTGTGGATTTTATATTCATATTACAGCGTACGTATGGATTTGGTTTCCATATATTGGAGTTGCCATATCCATGCGGCTGGCATGCTTATGTGTCCTAAGTCCTACGTATTTTTGGGACTGGGGCGTGACAGAGAACAAGACTTGTACATGAAGGGTATGATCACATATCTACACTAAAATACTCCCCACCCCGACTGGTATAGTAGATCCAACCATGGTATGCTATGGCACAGGATTCTTTAGGAAGGTAGCAAGTCTCCTCGAGAATCAGTGTCTGTACATGCATAAGAAAAACAATGAACCAAGACTTGTACAAGATACACCATATACAAGGAATAACATCTCATGACGAGATCCGGATATACCAATCCGTGTAACCATCGTGTCAAGAATATGAATATTTATACTAAATACAATGAACATAGAGAATATCGTAGATAAGAAACTATCAGAGAATATACTCGCCTGTGGTCCTTTGTTGGTATGAATCAGAATCCAAATCACAGTCCAAATAACCTATGTATTACAATTTTACCATGTTAAAATATAATGTATTTTAATTTATTTAATTCTGGAATAATTACTCTAAAATCTTATTTTAATCTTATTATTTTGATTATTATGTCAAAACCTAATTTTGCACAAAAGAACCTAAATTTTTATCGACTCGAGACTCATATCACGCAAATCGAGGCAATATATTGACTGAAAAGTCAACCAACACAAACTCGACTTTTATGCATGATTTCCTGTAGATTTCATCATAAAAAATATGCTAGAATTTACGGCTCATCCAAATTCAAATTAGTTTGGGAATTATGGAACATACAAATTTTGTATCGTGCACCGATGGTTAAATTCTAACCTAGAAGTTCTACAAAATTAACAGTATATAAATACTTCGAACTAAATTCTGGGAAAAATATATGTCAATTATCTCGACATTATCTTTCTGAAACTTTAAACGGTTCATGATTCTGATTCCTGGTTCTCCCGAAATCAAGAAAATATCGAGACGCATCTATTTTTGGATATTTTATGCTCTACGAATTTTTTAGAATTTAATACTCATAATTCGTAAAAAAATTTTATATAATCAGAAAGCTAACCTCAATATCTTTCTAACACAAGAAACTTGGCCTCGTTTGGTGTCCGAAGCTATGCGCAATAGCTTCTGGAAGATGAAGGAACCCTAGATGGCAATTCTCCAAAATTCGGCCCAAGAAAAACCCTAGAAATTAATAACTTAAACTATTAGAGAGGAGAGAGAGAGAGAGAGAGAGAGAGAGAGAGAGAGAGAGAGAGAGAGAGAGAAGCCGCTGCACGGAGATCGCCACGTGGCAGCCTTCTAACGCTGCCTACTCAGATCGAACGGTCACAGTTTGATGCGTTTCGGCTCAGCTCAGTCCGACTCGGACTAGGACGCGGCTCGGCTCGGCTAGGCTCGCGGTCGGCTCGGCGCACCCACACCCACCCCGCAGTAGCTGATATACAGGCTCCGCCCAATTCACTGCGGGAGGCTGACAGATGGGCCCCCGTTGGCTGACTGGGCAGAAATAATTACTTTTTGGATTTTCTTTTTCAGAAATTAGTTTTTAATTCATTTTTCTCTAATTAACTAAAAATAAATGCTAAAAATAATCAAAAAATTCTCCAAAAATTCTAAAAAATATATTTTATTATTTTGAACCTAAAATTAAAGTTTGGGATATTTTTAATTAATTTGGTCCTAAAATAAATTCTTGAAAGTCCTAGGAAATTAGGGTTACTAGTTTTTAATTAACTAAAAATTATGGAAAAATCCCACTAGCCCCAAATTAACCTAAAAATAATATTTAAACTAGAATTTCAGGATACGGAGGTTACACCATGACACACCACAAGTCTGAAGAATAGACCTGTATGGGCCACCACTAAAACCTTGTTATGCCACAGTACCAGAATACGGAGACGGACATAGCCAGCTATCTCATACAAGGTACTATACGTTGTACGACGATCACGACTATATAAGACAAGGGGGTGCATTCTACAATCAAGATTTCTATGGTTAAAAACTTCTATGTATAAATCATTCAAACAAAAAACGGTAAGCATAAAGCATATATGATAAGAAATAAGGTATCCCAAATGCTTTCTCAAAATATTCTAGAGTCCAGCGGTACAAAAATAAGAAGCTAAAAAAGTAGCAAAAGTATATGACAGTGATTTAGCTGCAGTCTTATTTAGTAGAATCATGTAGGGAAACTAATGTCCAAATGAGCCGACTAATATGTGCCGGTGGCTAAACGCCCAAAGGAAGTAAATGTGCAAGACGAGAAGGAAAGAAGAAATATCCACTCGCTATCCCCTGCGACCATATTCCTGGTGCACACCATGATTTGGGGGAAAGAATGCTGGATCTTCAGGTGCTGGCTTGCGACCTGGCCATGCAAAACTAGTTGGGTTAGACCCCAAATAGCAAGTACCATAAAGGAAGCACAAAATAGAGAAACAAAAACCCAAGAAAAATAATATAATATTACACAGGTTCAGTGTCGTAACTTAGGTCCATGGTATATTCTATTGCTAAGGCTCAACCCTACAACCAAACAAGGACAAGTGTTGAACTATCGCACTATGATAGTCTATTTTCCTAGACTACTAGCTGAAATAATAAAATCATAAATAATTTTATTTCTTATATCAGCCAATCATTTGTACGGCTTGCTATTTTATGGAGTCTGAGGTTATCTTAAAATAATACATAATAAGTATGCTCAGATCACGCCAGTGCCAAATATGAGATAACCGAACCGATATAATAAAATAAATACTTAGAGGATGCACCAGTCCCCTGCAGGGCTACTGCACAAAAAATATGGTATATGTGGTGTCCAGCCCATAACGTACTTCGAATGAATCTCTGTTGGAAGGTTTGTTGGCATGATCTCGGGATACCGTTCCCTAAAATTTTACTACCACTTTTCGTTACCTAATTAGCCTTAGGGTGTATTTGAAACCTGAAGGCGTGGTCATATAAGAATTTTTCTTAAGATATCATAAAAGGTACAGGCACACTAGATACGAATCCATAAAATTCAAATATGAATTCATCCGAGGGTGTATGCAACATTCATACAATCAAAAATCCTAGTAACGCTTTGGTAGTTTGACTCTCTTATTATGCCCGTGCAAAAACTATGTTCATATTTATAATATCACACTTTTAGGAATTTGGAGGCATTCTCGATGCACAATCTAAATATAATCACTTAACACGTGACACGATGTATCGTACCTCAGCATACATGAAAACATGAATAATTATCAAGCAATAGTAGTATCCACACGGATATAGTATTCGAGTCAAATTACCAACTATACATTGGGTCATATAAATTAAGAAAATATTCGATCAAACAAGCAGGGTCAAATGGGTCTCTAGGCCGCATAACAATCCTGGTTGCATGAGAAGTTAGGCCTCATGACAATCCTGGCCGCATGAGAAGTCAGACTGCATGATAATCCTGGCCGCATGGAGTCATGCTGCATGGAGTCAGGGATAAGGTCTACTCCTCGGGATAAGTGATGAAGCGACGAGAAAATAAATAAAGTGTCAATGATGTGACATAAAGTGTGATATGACATAAAGTATGTTATGAAGAAAAGACAAAATCATAGAAAGATGCACCAAGGAAGGCCCAAAGATATGCCAATGTTCAGAGTCTTGCGTCCAAGGGAAGGGGGCCGCATACTCTGCTTGCTGCATAAGTTTGATATCGCATAGAGTTCGATGCCGCGTGGGGTATCTTTTGGACTTAGCAAATTTCTCATTCCTTCAGCGAGTGAATACATAAAGTGCTCAAGGACAGTTGTATAGATCAGCAGTCATGCGTCCAATAAGACGGACGCATACTGTCTGTATGTGGCAAAAGTTTAGCCCCATAACCATCTCGGGCTGCATAGCACTCTCAGCCGCATAGTTCGCTGGCCGCATGAAGATTTCGTCTTCGCCAATAGCAGGTTCGGTCATGAAAAAAACTCCCAAAAACTAAAATCTTATTTTCTTTATAAAAATCTCACTTAAAGTCCAAATTAGGTGAACCAAAAACCAAAATGCTCTAAAGCAAAAGATCTAACATATAGCAAAAAATAGTTTTCAAAGACACAAGTTTAATGGATCAAAACTAATAAAAACTCATGAAACCCAATAAAAATCTAAGTTAGAAATATAGATGTACACTAATCCATCCATCAAACCAGAAAACTCGAACAACTAAAAATGCTTAAAAACATATAATAAACATAATAGAATAATAATATGAAGAGTTTCTCCATTTCTCATGCAAGTTGTACTTGCCTAAGAAATGAGGAGAGAAAGCTAAAGAAAGAGGAACAAATAAAGAAGTGAAGAGAGAGAATAAAATATTGGTTTATATATGCTAGGGTTTGAGGGTTGAACCAAAGACTCTCATGAGTTGAACCAACCCACAAAGTAAACTATGAACCAGGTTAAACCAAAGAATGGGTCTAGTCTACATGCACATGCAACTATGCTAAAATAAAAATATGTTCCAAATACTTATATCGGAACGGGGAGTGACAACACCCAACACTCTCCTTGCTGTGCACTTCCATACACAATTCACATCACCAACAGTCACAATGCGCACTCAACACAACCATGGATACACTTACCATATATATATATATATATATATAGGGTAAAATGGATATGAGCCATTGGCTCATATTCCTACATGAGCTAATGTATATGTGGACCAATAGAAATTGAGTGTACTAGTGCACATGGATGCACATGAGATGTAAAAATTTATTCCTATTGGTCCACATGTGCATGGCTCATATAAGAATATGAGCCAATGGCTCATATCCCTTTTACCCATATATATATATATATATATATATATATATATATATATATATATATATATATATATACATACATATATACATACATAATAACACTAATTAGATATGAGAACACACTAAATAGAATATACATGCCTCGTAAGGCAAATTATGAAATACATGGAGTGCATCGCGCCGTATCACACTAAATTTATGTTACGCTTTTGATACGGCTCTACCACACCATCAAACATATCCCAAAGGAAACAAGAAAGTCTAGAATCATAATTAGAAGTACTATAAAGAGCTATCTACTCATCTACTTGTCCGTATCAAAATATGACTTGCTCAAACCCCCAGTATTGAAGGAATAATCCCCAAATTATCTTGTATCACCAAATTAGCATGATACGGCCTACACGTATCCAATTATGGATACAAAACTACTTGTACACAATCAAACACATGTTAATTTGGCCTAGTTGACCTATTAAAAAATATAAGATGTGACAATATCAAAATTTACCCAAAATTGGTACAAAATATATCATAACTTCCAAAATAAGGGTCTCTAGTAGTCAATTCTTCTTCCTATAGGTAACCCTAGGTCATGAAAGGATTTCCAATGATTAAACTACATATTTAAAGTCTAAATAAAAGAAAAATTCATAATTATACCTATTGGGAGTTGGATTCCAAATGCAAGTCTCCAAATGAGTGTCAAGAGCCTTCAACTTGTACTCCTTCCTTCTCCTTATAGATCCTTGCTTCCTCCTTGTTCCAATCACCTCCAATGGTGAGTAGAGAAATAATTAAAAGAGAATTTGTATAAGGATTAGTATAAGGATGAAGGAACTTGGAAGAAAGAAATTCTAGATCTCGAATTAAAATAAAATAAAATGAATGAACGAAGAAAGAGAGTCTCTCTTCCTCCCCCAATGGCCGACCCCTTCCCCTTCTTCCAAAAAATATACAAAGTCCAAATTACTCCTTGGGGCTTGACATGAAGAAAAAGATTAAGGAAGGAAGCTTCTATTCCTAATGGTTTGACTAATTAAATCGTTAACTTAATGAATTGGGCTAGTTATTGGGCTCAAGTCTTAACTAACAAATTTTTGGTTCAGGTGTCAAGTCTAGTCTAGTTAGGTCCACTATGACAAGTCTAAAATATAATGTAACATATAAAAATAAATAAGAAAATACAATAATAAATATATATCATGCATCATAACTAAATAATTATGAAATAACTAAAATATCCTTCGTTAGAAATATAATAGTAACACTTGGTGAGGGAGCCAAAGGTTCGGGCTATCGGCTTCCATGAGGGTCTGAACTGGAAAGTAAAGATCCTTATTCCGTCTTTCTATGAGACGTATTCTAGAATACTTGCGAAGGCACACAAGATTGAGTGGGAGTTGAGCTTGAAACCCAAGAGAGACCGCAATTATTTTATGGGGGCTAGTAGCAGCGTAGTGCCTGCTAAGCGTCTTCATCTCCAGTATAGACCTTTTCAGCAGCCACAACTACTAGGCTCTAAATAAGGCATCGGTTTACCAGGCACCACAACAACAGCAGAAACACTTACAACACGCTTTCTGCCACTACTGCAAGAAGACCGGCCATATCCGAGAAGTTTGTAGGAGAAGGTTGGGAGTTTGTCTGTATTATGGTGCAGAGGAGAGTCAGATGAGAGATTGTCCTTCTAACCCTTATCGTGCAGCTAAGGGAGCAACTCTAACTCAGATAGCACAGGCGAAGCCATCTGCAGTACAGCCGAGAGGACCGTCACTTTTGATCCAACAGCAGCATTACGTCCAATACCAGCATTAGGGAGGTAAACCTCAGAGATAAGCATTTGCTATGAAGGTCGAGGAGGTCAAGCCTATCGAAGATGTCATCGCAGGTTATGTTCTTCTTGATTCTATTCCAGCTTTAGCATTATTTAATTCAGGTGCTTCACATAGTTTTGTATTTATTTTTTGCTCTGAAACATCATTTGGTAGCTGAGTATTTGCTTAGAAATTATAAGATCATGACCAGGGGCGGCATTATCCTGGTTAGTAATGTTTGCAAGGATCGAAAAGTTACTCTGGGAGGCCGGAAGCTGAGTGTGTGTCTACTTGTAATGCCACTTCCTAGCTACGATATTGTACTCGGGATGGATTGGTTGAGTAGGCACCATGCTAGTATAGATTGCAAAGGAGATAGAGTTTTGTTTAGCCCGTCAGGAGAACCAGAGTTTGAGTTTGCTAGAGGAGCATCAGAGAAAGGAGAAGACATTATTTGTGGAGCTATGGTGGAAGACAAGGAGTTGTCGCATCCTTTGATAGCGAAGTTCTTGGATGTATTTCCTGAGAAATTGCCAAGATTGTAACCAGATCGAGATATTAAGTTCTTTATAGACTTGGTGCCAGGTGTAGAGCCAATTTCATAGAATGTCTATAAAGTGAACAATAGCGAGATGGTCGAGTTGAAGAAGCAAGTGGATGAACTATAGGATAAGGGGTTTATCAATCCAGTTCTTCACCATGGAGAGCCCTGTTATTGTTTGTACCGAAGAAGGATGGGTCATTGTGCATGTACATTAATTACATAGCATTGAATATCTTACTATCAAGAATAAATATTTGTAGCTACGGATTGATGATCTGTTCGATCAGTTAAGTAGCGCCAATATGTTTTCCAAGATAGACTTGAGATTAGGATACCACCAGGTGAAAGTGAAGCTGGAGGATATTCCGAAGACTGCATTTAGAACTAGGTATGGCCAGTACAAGTTTATGGTGATGTCGTTCGAATTGTCGTCCTGGTGGTATTTATGATTTTGATGAACAAGGTGTTCAACCAGTACCTTGACAAGCTCATGGTGTTGTTCATCGATGACATTCTCATATACTTGAAGATGCCACAGGAGCACAAGGAGCATCTGTAGATTGTGTTGGATGTGCTGAGGAAGGATAAGTTGCATGGGAAGCAGTCCAAGTGTGAGTTTTTTTAGACAAGATAAAGTTCTTAGGACATGTTGGGATTTCAGTGGACCAAAAAAAGATTACAGCAGTGGAGTCTTGGAAGACCCGAGTTCAGTGGCAGAGATCAGGAGTTTTTTGGGTCTGGCAAGCTACTTCAGGAAGTTTATGCAAGATTTTTCAAGGATTGCTGAGCCAATGACCACACTCACCAGAAAGGATGCAGAGTTTGTTTGGACAGAGGAGTGCCAGGCTATTTTAAGAAATTGAAGACGAGGTTGACATATGCTCCTATTTTTATATTGCTATAAGGGTTTAGAGGTTTCACTATCTATAGTGATACATCAGAAAAAGATTTGGGTTGTGTTATTTAGCATAATGGAAAGGTGATTGCCTATGTATCCAAGCAATTATGTCCTCATAAGAAAAACTATCATACCCATGATATCGAGTTGGCAGCGGTCATCTTTGCCTTGAAGTTGTGGAAATACTATCTGTACGGAGAGCGTGTGGAGATCTTCACAGACCATAAGAGCTTAAAGTATATTTTTACTCAGAATGAGCTGAACATGAGGCAGCATTGGTGGCTGAAACTGATAATGGATTTTGATATATCCTTACAGTATCATCTAGGGAAGGCCAATATAGTTGTCCATGTTTTAAGCAGGTATCCGATAGCTATGTTCTTGATGTGGTACCGATATTTATTGGAGGATCTGGAGAGCTTGGGTATTGAGGTAATAGTTTCTGGATTTACGATGCAGATGTAGGGTTTGCAGATACACTCAAAGTTGATAGACAGGATCAAGGTAGCCCAGTATGAGGATGCGTCTCTGAGGAGCATCAGAGCTCAGGTGGGAGCAGGACTGGAGGATAATTTTACCGTTGCTGAGGATGGTTCTTTGCGGCATGGTGCTGGATTATGTGTGTCTAGTGGAGATCGACGTGAGAAGGTATTACAGGAAGAGCATCACTCTCAGTATTCCATGCATCCAGGAGCCAATAAGATGTATCAGGATATACGAGAGAGTGTGTGGTGGTATGTCATGAAGAGAAAGGTAGCATAGTTTGTATCCAGATGCTTAGTGTGCCAGCAGATGAAAGTCGAGAGGCAGAGGCCAGGCAGTTTACTACAGCCATTACCCATTCCAGAGTAGAAATGGAAGCACATTACTATGGATTTTATGTCTGGACTTCCACGATCTCTATGAAAAAAAGATACGATTTAGGTCATCATTGATAGGTTGACCAAGTCATCCCACTTTTTTTCTTTCAAATGGGTTTGTCTAGCATGAATCAATATTTCCCTCTGGATCGATACGGTTCCAGTGCTCCGAGAAGCCGTTTCGAGGAAATGCCAAAACTTATACACAAGTTATCCGTGACATACAACACTAAGTAGGTATGACAAGAGGATCGAACATTCTCGCCCTACCAAGCGATCCTAGACTCGTTCAACTAATAATCCAACCAAAACATCCATAACCAAATACCCAACCAAAACATCCATAACCATTCTTCTAACATATTGCCTAAGGCACAAATCAAGTTATTCCAATAGGCACTATGCCTCTTCACAACACAGTATTTTAAATGGGGCAACACCATTCTCAAATTATCCCATGGCACAATGCCCCAAAAGTGGCACAATGCTCGCGCCGATGCAGTTGTTCGGTTTCGAGCCATAACTGCTCGCTTTGCTAGACAAAGCACCCAAGTGATACTCGTGCACGGATGTATGTTCACTCGACCAAATTTTTGATGTTCCTAATGCCTCATTGTATCATTCCAATTATCAAAGCATAATCCCAATCATTCAACCAACTGCCTCAAATGTAATATCCAACTCTCGCTCCAACTATCTAACACGAAAACCAATTCAAGCCACAATCCTATCCAAGCAAACGACGTACTCTCTATGCACGCCTCAGTGTTGTGATTCCCAATATTTCAGTCAAAGTGTTCAAGCCTTTACGTATGTTCCATATTATTAGGCATGAAAGAGTAGAGGAGAAGGAAAAGAGCCCACTCACAATATTTAATTTCGTTAAGCATCATGTCCTGCCGATACGGTCGATTCCTTGAACCTGTGGTCCGATACAAAGCGTGATCTACTCAACTGGTATGACCGTGCAAGCAGGCCGTGCTCTACAAATCATCCGACCGATCGAACTAAAGAAGACGGCATTATCGTTCCAATCCAGCTATCTCAGTACTGTTATGAACGAACACCTGAATCCTATCGAACTCCGCTAGCCATATGCATATAAAACCAACTCAATCAATACTTCTTCCCAAATTCAACAAATCAAATGTAACCAGCTATTATTTCATTCAATCTGACTCAGCGTAATATACCGTGCGGTTGCGGGGTGTTACAGCATGTCTAGGAGAGGTATATGAACTTTGTTTGAGGATAACAATCAATGTAGTGCTCTAAATATAAGATATTGCATAAATAATTGAAAATACTATAATTAATTCCTAATTTGTTAAAATAATCCTAATTTCTCTATCTAAGCTAAAATCTGGTCGAGGGAGTTTGCAATCTACCCTCCTTAGAGCTTTTCGTCCTCGAAATTAAAACAGACATATAGTGAAAACTATAGATTGATCTGAAATATTTAGGATATACCTAGGCCTTCGAATAGATGGGGGAAACGTTGTCGAATATCCTCCTATAGTTCCCAGGTCGACTCGCCTTGTGCATGATGCCTTCATGCAATACGAACTAAAGAGATAGTCTGACCTCGTAACACCTTCTCGCTTCTGTCTAGGATCTCTACAGGCTCCTCCTGGTATGAAAAACTCGGGCCGACAGTGATCTCCGAGTGGTCAAGCACATGGCTCGGATCTGAAATATACTTCCTCAGTTGAGATACGTGGAAGACGTCATGCACTCCTTCTAATATTTGTGGTAAGGCTAATTTGTAAGCAACTTCTCCGATGCGTTCCAATACATTGAATGGTCTGATGTACCTCGGACTCAGTTTTTCTCTGCCTCCAAACCTGATAGTCCTTCGGATAGGCGATATCTTTAAAAATATATGCTCTCCAACTTGGAATTCTAGGGGTCGTCGATGTATGTTTGCCAAGTACTTTTGTCTGTCCTGCGCTGCTCGCAGTTATCCTTGGATCTTCTTTACCTTCTCCACCGTACGAACGACCAATTCTGGTCCTAGGATCTGCCTTTTGCCTACATCGTTCCAACATACTGTGGAACGATATTTCCTACCATATAATGCTTCATAGGGAGCCATCTGAATGCTCGCTTGATAGCTATTATTGTAGGAAAACTCAACCAAATGTAAATGGTCTTCCCATGATCCACTGAAATCAAGCATTCATGCCCTCAACATGTCTTCCAGTGTCTGAATGGTGTGCTCGGACTGTCCATCTGTCTGCAGGTGATACGATGTGCTGAACTTTAGGCGGGTACCAAGACTCTCTTGTATATTTTGCTAAAAGTAAGATGTAAACCTCGTATCCCTGTCAGACACTATACTGACTGGCACTCCATGCAGATGCACGATCTCTCTCATATACATGTCTGCTAAGACTTTTGTAGATTGTCCAACTCTGAAGGGTAAAAAGTGGGCAGCCTTGGTGAGTTGATCTACGATCACCCATACAGCATTACGACTACTAAGACTCCTTGGAAATCCCGTAACGAAGTCCATAGTGATGTGCTCCCACTTCCACTCAGGTATTGGGAGTGGTTGAAGTAGACCTACGGACCTCTGATGTTCAGCCTTGACTTGCTGACACACCAGGCATTTTGCCACAAAGCGGGCTATCTCTCTCTTTATTCCATGCCACCAATAGTATTGCCTCAGATCTCTGTATATCTTTGTGCCACCTGGATGGATAGAATATGTTGAGTTATGAGCCTCTGACATCAGCTCTTCACGAAGTTCTCCATTCGGAACATAAAGACGATTTCCATATCTTAAAGTCCCATCTTCGTGTATGTGCAATCCTGTCTGTATTCCGTCCTCGGTCCTTTGTCGAAGATTCTGGAACCTGGCATCTGTTGGCAGGATAGCCTTGATTCTCTCGACCAATATTGATTGCAACTGGTAATTTGACAATTGGCCGTCAACTCCTGGCATAATGACCTTTATACCCAACTGCTCCAGATCTCTCAATAGATCTTATTGGGTGATCAGAAAGAATGCCATAGGTCTCCTGCTTAGAGCGTCAGCTACTACATTGGCCTTTCTCGGATGGTACTGCAGATCGATCTCGAAGTCTGTCATCACCTCGAGCAAGCATTTTTGTCTCAGGTTCAGGTCCTTCTGGGTATAGATGTACTTCAGGCTCTTGTGATTAGTGAATATCTCTACTCATTCTCCGTATAGATAGTGTCTCCAAAGATTCAAGGCAAAGATGACTGCGGCAAGCTCCAGGTCGTGAGTAGGGTAGTTCTTCTCATGGGTCCTCAGTTTCCTAGAGGCATAGGCTACAACCTTCTCATATTGCATCAAGATGCAACCTAATCCTTTTTCGGATGTATCGCTATATATTATGAATCCTCCGGATCGAGAAGGTATGGTCAAGATAGGAGCCGTAGTCAGACACTTTTTTAGCTCATCGAATGTTGTCTGACACTCCTCTGACCAGATGAACTCCTGCTCCTTGCGGGTCAAGGGGATCATTGGCTCTGCGATCCTTACAAAGTTCTCTACGAACCTCCGGTAATATCCGGCAAGTCCTAGAAAACTTCTCACCTCGGAGACGTTGGTAGGAGTCGGCCACGTCTCTACTGACGAAATCTTTGCTGGGTCTACCGAAATACCATCTCCTGTGATAACGTGCCCAAGGAAAGCGATACGATCTAGGAAAAACTCGTACTTGCTCAGCTTTGCATAAAGTCTCTCACGCCTTAGCGTCTCTAACACCAGTCTCAAGTATTCTTCGTGCTCCTCATAACTCTTTGAACACACCAAGATGTCGTCGATAAAGACTACCACGAACTGGTCCAGATACTGGTGGAAGACTCTGTTCATCAGGTTCATAAATACGGCAGGTGCATTTGTCAGTCCAAAAGGCATCACCAAGAACTCGTAGTGACCATAACGAGACCTGAATGCTATCTTTGGAATGTCTTCTCTCCGTACTTTTACCTGATGATAACCTAATCTCAAATCTATCTTTGAGAATACCACTACTCCTGACAGTTGGTCGAACATATCATCCATCCGCGACAGGGGGTACTTGTTTTTTATTGTCAAAGCATTAAGGGCTTTGTAATCAATGCACAAACAGAATATTCCATCATTTTTTGGTATAAACAATACTGGTGCTCCCCAGGGTGATGCACTAGGATGAACAAACCCCTTGATCTATAATTCTTCTAGCTGTAGCTTTATCTCGTTTAGCTCCTTCTTCGCCAATCGGTATACATTTGAAGATACTAGTGCAGCTCCGGGCACCAACTCAATAGTGAACTCTACCTCTCTATCAGGCGGTAGGCCTGGCAACTCCTCCGAAAATACATCCTCAAATTCTATAACAATTGCTAGGGGAGCTGTCTCCATTGCCATGTAAGCTCCAGGTGTCTGACCTACTCCTTGCTCGATGGTGCCCCGTATGTACTCGAACTCTGGATGACCTGGTGGTCTAAAAATGATGCTACCATTCTGGCAGTCTAGTACAGCATTGTACTGGCTTAACCAGTCCATGCCTAAGACAACATCAAAGTTTGGCATTGGGAGCACCAAAAATCGTGCTCTCATCTCCCTACTACACACGACTACTGAGCACGTTCTAATAGTGCTGGTAACCGGTACGATGCCTCATCCGATAAGAATCTTCCAACTCTTAGGCAATAGAAAAGTAGCTATTTTATGCATGGCTGTGAAACTACTAGATATGAAAGATAGTGTGGCGCTAGAATCAAATAATGTATTTGCAGGTAATGATGCAACTAAAATGGTACCTGTGATAGTTTCTCCTTCTGGTTCTTCCGCAACTGCTGCTAGTGCGAAGGCCAGCCCGTGCCTTTGCCCTCCGGTCTGCTGTCTGGCTTGGTTGAACTGAGCCTCCTGTGTGGCCAAGGGTGGTCCCTCTGAAATCCTCTAGATGCTGGGGAACGCTGACCTCCAGTTGAGGGTAGCATCCTCTGGGCTGGTGTTGCTGGCCTTTGCCCGTTCGGGGGTGCTGCCTCTCTGTGTTGTGGGCAGTCTCTGGCCATGTGTTGACTTGCTCCACATATCATGTATAGTCCAAGCTTCTTCCGGCAGTCTCTAACATAATGTCCCTTCTTGCCATGATGGTGATAAGTCGGAAGCTCCTTGTGTTGATATGGCACCGTCTTTTGTTGTGTCTGTATTCCCGGACGACGGATTGGTCCTCCTACTCTGGGCTGGTTTCTGGCCGGTATGGTTGTGTTAGAGCGCCTTGCTCCTCGGCCAATGGCTTCCTGTATCCTTGCCTCTGAAAGAACCTCCTCATAGGAGATCCATGACTGTGTGGTGGTATACCTCTGTAGCTCGAAGGTAAGGCCGTGATGGAACCTCCTGGCCTTTTCTAGCTTGTTAGGTATCAGAACGGCACCAAATCGACTAAGTCGACTGAATTCTGCGTCATAGGCATCAATGGTCATATTTTCTTATTCCAGGTGCAGGAATTGGGAGTATAGAGCATTTCTGACCGTGGCTGGGAAATACTTCGTATTGAAGTATTCTAAGAATTGCTCCCACGTCTAGTTCTTGCCGACGCTGCGTTCTATGGATTCCCACCAGTGATGGGCATTGCCTTTGAGTTGGGCCCTCACCGCGATTATCCAAAAGTCTGGGTAAAGATGTGAACCCTCTAGTAGCATCTCCATATTGGAGACCTAATATGAGATTTCCTTCAGAGTTTCGCTGCTAGAAAAGGTTCTCGGGCCCATCTGGCGAAAACCTCGGACAGTACCAGCTGGTTGGACAAGTGCAGGTGCTGGAATAGATGTCCTCTCCAGAGCTTTCATCAAGCTTTGCCTCAAGGTTTCAGTCTGATGCCATTGTGCCTGCATCATGGCTTGGAAGAATTGGAACATTTGTGGCTGTCCCTCTAGTTGTGGCATCAGGGCTAGAAGGGATGGAGGTGGAGGCAAAGGTGTATCCGCCTGTGGTGTCGGTGCCTGGGAGGTCTGTCCTTCTTGCTGGGCTGGTGTAGCTTCCTGGGTAGGACGATGATGGAGGTACGGGGTCGATGGATAAACCAGTGTCCGTCTCGGGGACTGGTCTCTCAGGGTAGTCGGGGTCCTATTGACATCTTGTGAGGGGTCTGTTGCTTAGTCAACCCCATCAGTTACGTGTCCACTGGGTACGTCCATATTTCTGAAGAAAATAGAATAATTTAGAAAAGCATGAAGGAAAAAAATAATCAAGCAGGATTATTTATGAAAGAGATTTAAGGATGAAGTCAAAGTGGATGAGACCTAGTAATTCCTATCCTATTGCAGGCTCGCTGGGTATGTTATCATACCACTAGCGATTAACTAGACCTGCATGGGCCACCACTAAAACCATGTCATGCCCCATTCCTAAAATATACGGGACCAGGCCACGTAGCATTGGCCAGTTGTCACGTCTCTGAGGGATTACCCAATTTAATGGACCCAATGAGATGTGCTACACTGTCCTAAAATACTAACAGGTTTAATACTAGAAGATAACAGGTAATGTCTAATCTCATACACAAAATAACAAGAAATACTGAAACAAGTGCTGGAATATAAGTGTTGAGTCTGAAATGTCATAGTACAAATTAGATATGTCTGGTGGAAATTGTCACTACCACGTTCCGGAAACAGGGGTAATTTCAATTTTTTTAAATATTTAATATTATGGTAGCTACAATTAATTAATTGCATGATAGTATATTTGATTTTAAATAAATGTGTGATGTGTAATTTAAATATAATAGTATATACAGTGTTCGTTTGTGTTTGAGCTGGTAGACTTGACCTAGAAGCCCAGTAGATGAACACCTGTCCGAATTATGGAATTTTTGTATTTAATTATTTAGTTAGAATTTAATTCTTGGAGTTTGTAATTAATTACCGTATTTTATTTAATATTATTGCGCCCTGCCTTTGCTTCGATATTTGGAGCGCTACCCTAGCTTTTGTCTTCCAACAAATTTTACAATCTTGCCCTAGACATGCCCGCCTTCCATTCTGCTATTTTTGTAACTCATAATTATGCTATCTGTGCATCGTTTCTAGCCGCATAAAAATCGTCACGGACGGTATTTAATAAATCCCTATTTTATATCGTTGTGCGTTCCAATTGAAATTGGAGGCAATCTTGACCTATTTTTCGTACGGCCCAAATTAGGGTAATATTTTGTTCTGAGTCGTCTTCATTATTGGTATTGATGACCTGACCTGATTTTGGCCCCATGTACTCCTAATTAATTTTAGAACACAACTTGCATTTTATTCTAATTAAATTGAGGATAATATTTTGACTGATTTCGTAAATTCTAATTTAATTCCAGTACCCGATTAATTAAACCCGTACCTAACGTACAACACCCTCTCACCATGAAAATCACTAAACACATTTTTCTCCACAAAATTTGTGTCATTTTATGTGTTTGTACAATTTCCCGAATTTAAGGAGCCAAGTTGCAATTATTCAATTGTAGGTGTCATCACCCCATTGGCCAAGACCAAATGGAAAGGTTATTTATTTGTGGACCAAATTGCATTTTTCCCCACTCAACTTGCATGAAAACAATTTTCTTCATGAACAATCCTAGCCACTCATTTGAAATTGGACCATTACCACCCTTCATCCACATCTCACCTCTCCTTATTTAATGTTCCATCAAACCCTAATCCCTAGAAAACCTAGGTAGCACACCTCCCCAAGCCCCCACAATTCCTCTCCAACGTATGTAAATTTTTCTTCCCTTCTCCTTCTCTTTTCTTCTTTTTCTTCTCCTCCTTTTTCTTCTTCTTCTTACTCTCTTCATTGATTTTGGAATTTAAAAGAGGAAGAAGGGGGGAACACTGTTCACCCCCCATCTACTGTTCACCCGACTCCCCCTGCTTCTCGGTCGGCGCTGCCTCGACGCGCCCGGCGGCCCACATCTCTCCGGCGGTCTTGCTCCCCACTCTGACTGCTCCTCTCCCATCTCCTCCCTCTGCGTACTACCCCGGCGGCCCTCTGTGCACTCCGGCGAGCGGCCCAGCTGAGCCCCGACCCGCCGGCTGCTGCTGTTCGGACAGCTCCCCGCTCCGGCTGCCACTACCACCACCTCCGACTACATCCGCCACTCCCACCACCACCATCATCAACTTATCCTATCCCCTTCATCCCCGTGCTCCGGCCACCCGGCCAGGCCGACCCGCATCTCCCCGCTGCGAGCTCCTCCCTCCGCCTCTACTCTCCTCCCTCCGCCGAGCAGTCCTCAGACTCCGACTGCTCACCCCCGACTTCCTGTTTACTCCGATGACTCCTCCTCCCTGCTGCATCCCCTCCTCGGCTGTGCTATCAACGCCACCTCGACTACCGCCTGGAGTCCGGCCGGCCAGCCACCCCGACAGCCCGCTATGAGCAATTCTCCCTCTCTCCCTCTTCCTTCTTTATATATATATATATATATATATACATGTATATATACATACATACGTCTATACGTATGAGTATATAATATATATGTATATGTATAAGTAATTATTAATTAATGTTAATACGCATATATGTATAGTATGTATATATTTAGTATATGATGCAATGTGTATATGTATTTGTATATATATTAATGTGTAGATATAGAATATATGTATATAAATACGTATATTGGTGTGTGTATTAGAATAATACTTAGTGTATATGTATGCATATACATACATGTATTATTTTGGTATATTTCATATAGAATATATGTAATAAAATACGTATTTTGGTATAAATGTATAAGTATGTAAATACGTATTTTGGTAATTGGTATATATATATGTGTACATATATATATGTATATGGGAAATATAATAAGATTTGGTATATATATATCTATATAGATATTCAATATATATATTTTCGTTTTATACAATATTGGTTGTAGTAATGTGGCATATGTATTTTCAACATATTAATATATAACTACATATTCTCATATATATATAACTTGTATATGTATATACATGTATTTTGTATACATACTTAGTATATTTTTAATATATAAAATTAATGTATATAGTAATATATTGTTCAACCTGTATATATAGTATACATATAATTAAATGATACATATAAATATTATATATGTACTAAATTTGGTGTATATATATATTGTAAGCATTAATGTATATGTTAGTTAAACAGGTAATATGTCTTATATATTTATCTGTTAGGTGATCCTAGGTGACCAGTATCATACCTAGAGAAGTCCCGAATTCAGTGTTTATAGACTGTGTGTTAGGGTAGCACCTGATGCAAGTGTTATTGTGATATGTTTATAGGACTGTTGGTTCACCCAGGGGATACTCTGGAACAGGACATCCATAAATACCAGCTAAGGACCCAAGGCAAGTACATTCTCTGATAATTTTCAATTCCTTGATAATTTCTATAAATTAAATAATCATGAAATATTACATCTGAATCCTTGACACTGTGTTACACGGACTAGTATAGCTTGGATCTGCAGTCATGAGATGTTACATTGATTATCGTATTGACATTGTACACGACATGTATATTAGACATCGTACATGATAGATTGGACTTGCTCGTGTATCGTGACGTGTCATGGTTGGATCCATATTACTAGTTGGGGGCGGGGAAGTAGTTAGTAAGAAATGTGATCATAACCTCTTATTGCAGTGTAGAACAATGTAAGTGTTAATCATGCTCTTTACCCATGATTAGCCAGGCCCTGTAGCTATCGTACATGTTCCCAAGCCGATCACATTTTGAAACTACTATTTCAAACACTTAGAATAGATTACAGTTCCCTATTTTAAATCATATACTACATCACCCGTATATGATACTGCTCCTTATTCTTTTCATTTTTATACATGCACTGACTATATCATATTGCCTATTGCCTGTCTCTTTATATTGCCTGTCTCTCTTTAATTGCCATTGTATTTATTTTACTGTCTTCTCAGTAGCTAGCATCACATGTTTATTGTTTTATAGTCCTTATCAATTTAATGGAACTGTTATTTGAGATTGCACTTTGCTCCTTCCTGACTGGAAATATTTTTCCAGACTATGCCTTAGAGGATCGGTAGCCAAGACTTTATGGACCATATGGTGAGTAGCTGCACTTGGGCTTGATAGTTAGTTGTAATTCTGGGAGGTCTAGCCGGAATCACCAATCTTCTAGTTAGTTCTTTTAGTAGACTATTTGGTACCGGATTTGTCTTCGGCATTTTTATTGAGACTTGGATATTTATTGAGTTTGATTATTACTTTAGACTTGTGTTGTAATTAATTTTGTTTCGCTATCTTATCGTACTGTAATTCTGTGATTGAGTATGTGTTCATTTTATTTGTGTCATCCGTGCCTCCTTATGGAGATTGGATGCTTGTGTGAGACTGGCTAGATAGTATCAAGACCTTGACAGCGTTCTACCGCCGATGCTGCGGCGTAGGCTGGACGTACTCGCGTACTCGTGCCCCAATTTCGGGTGCGGGTCGTGATAGAAATAAACCCACTACAAAAGATGAAATGAAAGTGCTGAAATATAATAAGGCTAGAGCATCGTCTATCTAGGTAAGAGGCTCCAGCTCCAGATGGTGAGTCTACCAAAGATCAGGAGGACTCTGATGGCAGCACCTCTAGCTCCTCCTCGGATGTGTACCTCATCTCCTGTCCGAGTCCGTACACCATGAGATAGTATGCCTCATCTAGATCTAGAAGGGAACTAGGTCCTCAGTGGGACATAAAAAGATACCTAAAAGCATGCCATATATGTAAATACTGAATAAAATAAATAAAGGGTGTGCTAACCATCTAAGTGAATGCAATGTGAAGACAACCTTGGTACGTATAGGTAGGCATAGGCATAACGTTCATTCTCCGAAGAGCAGGGTATCTGATCATGTAATGTCCATCATTCCGAAGAATGAGGTATCTGCAAATATATATACGTCTGTATCGCTCCGAAGAACGCGGTATCTGAATAACGGAAGGTATTAGATCCGTGGCTCCTCTGGATACTATAGAGTCCAATGTGGGTATCCCATACACCTACTAGTTGTCTTTCCCTCCCAATGTGGATATACAAGTCGAATACATAACGTGTATATCACGTGGCTATATGCCAAGTTATAACTTTTTTGAATAGTCCTGATTTTGTGCTAAGCTGTGATGCACGTCACACGCACCGGTAGCTAGTCGAGTATGCGAACTCGTATCCCAATATGAATTATAATCTTATTGCATACACAAGTGTCAGGGTCTAGGAGGATATCATAATACTCTCGTAACTGTAGTTGAGTCTGCTAGAGTCTAAGTCAGTTACACTACATGTCGACGTATTCGTCGACGGCACCCGAGGCAATCTCGGACACGCACAGTTATATATAATTGAAACAAGATAACATATAACAGTTTATAGTTTAAACAGTAAAAATTGGCAAGGTATAATTACCTACGTCCTCAAGCTGTGAGTGCCAGTAACCTATTTTTGCAGTTGCGTCTGAATGGTCCTGTGACCTTGGATCACTAACTGCGTCGTAGGTGCACTCTGTTAAGACGTACACGAGTCGTGAATTAATAATTTTAATATGCAAGTATTCATACGTACATATAGTATAGGATATATACATAGTATAATAAAATACATATATATAAAATACATATATACATAATATATATATATATATATATATATATATATATATATATATATATATATATATATACATATATATATATATATACATATAATATATAATATAAATATATACAAATAATACATAAATAATAATTAAATATATATAATACATATATATTATATATACTTAAATATATATATTAAAGTGTATATATACATAATATAAATATATATGCACATAGTATATATATATATATATATATATATATATATATATATATATATATATATATATATATATATATATACATAATTATATATATCATAGTATTTATATTCATATTTTATATAATCAATACATAAATATGTATATAATACATATATATTATTATATACTTAAATTATATATAAGGTATATATATATATATATATATATATATATATATATATATATATATATATATATATATATATATATATATATATATATATATATATATATATATATATATATATATATATATATATATATATATATATATATATGCATGATATAAATATATACATATAAATATAATATATATACATAGTAATAATATATTATATATATACTTATTATATATATTATATACATGTACATAATTCATATAAATATATATATAATAATAATATATATTACACACACACACACACACACACACACACACACACACACACACACACATATATATATATATATATATATATATATATATATATATATATATATATATATATATAATAGTATATACACATAATATAATATAGATATATTATATATGTAATTTTTTATATAAATACATGATATATATACATATATATATATGTAATTATATAATATATAAATAATATATATATATATTATATTATTTATATAATAATAGTATATATACTTATATACATAATAGTATTTATATTTATATACATACTATTTAATATACTATAATAAGTATATTATATATACTTATTATATATTATATATACTAATATATATTATATATACTTAATATATATATTATATATACATATATTATATAATACATAGTATAAATACATATATAAGTATATATATATATATATATATATATGTATACGTATAATACCTGTGTCGGGGGGGGGGGGGGCGTGTCCGGGGTCGTCGTCACCGGCGGAGGGCGGGGGGGGGGGGGGGGTGGCGGAGGTCCGGCTGGGGGGTGGTGGTGCGGGCTGTGGGTGATGATGGTGTGTGTGGTGCTGGCGGTGGTGCAGCGGCGGTTAGTGGCAGCAAGGGGTGGCTGAGTGAAGAGAGGTCGGGGGGGAGGATGAGGTAAGGGTGGCCGGAGGTGGGGTGGCTGTGGTGAGTGTGAGGGAGGAGTCGGATGAGAGGGGGGGGGGTTTATAGGATTTTGTAAAGGGTTAGGGTTTTGGGTTTTTTGGTAATTTTGTGTGTGAACACAAAATAAAGTTTGTAGGCTACATAAATGCATGGAGATGCATTAAATTTAGACCCTATTTGGAATGGAGGGTGGAGAATTATCCATGTGTCCCCTCAATGGGAGGTGGACACCTCACACATTCTATTTTGTATATAAAACCCTACAATTTCATAATTTGTACTAAAGTCCTATTAAATTAGAAAATTGTGCAATTACGAATTTGTTTGAGAAAAATATCTCATTCTTGAGGGCGACATAATGTACTAAAATGAGGGGGGGTGTTCAGTATGGGTATGGAGGGTGTGAGGGTGAGTTTAGGTAGGAGCTGGGTCTAGTTTTGGGCGATGCGGGTCACCGTATTAATTTAATTATAAATTAATGCGCAAGGTGTTTTCTAATTAATTAGAAATATACAGTATTATGATTGGGTAGAACGCAAGTGTCATGGACGTAATATACTAAGAATAGAATAATAACATAATTTGGTTTGGACAAAACAGGTTCCAGCTGGGTCTCTAATTTCGATTGGAACGGACAAGGGTACAGGTTTAGAATTTAATTGGATTTTAGCACGGACGTTTGTAACGATATTTGTGTGACTAAAACGAGGCTCATGATAGAGTATTTGTGAGTTACATAAAGTTTAGAATAGTATACTGGCATGTCTAGGAGAGGTATGTGAACTTTGTTTGAGGATAACAATCAGCGTAGTGCTCTAAATATTGATGTAATGGTAATATGCACTAAGCAATATAAGATATTGTATAAATAATTTAAAATACTATAATTAATTTATAATTTGTTAAAATAATCCTAATTTCTCTATCTAAGCTAAAATTTGGTCGAGGGAGTTTACAACAGCTTTAGAGCAAAGATAACCGCTGCCATCTCCAAATCGTGGGTGTAATAGTTTTTCTTATGAGGACATAATTGCCTGGAAGCATAGGCAATCACCTTCCCGTGCTGCTGAAGAATGCAACCCAAACCATTCCCTGAAGCATCACTGTAGATAGTGAATCAACCTGTCCCCGATAGCAATGTCATTACTGGAGATATCGTCAATCTCTTCTTCAACTCATCAAATACGGCTTGACAATCCTTCGTCCAGACAAAATCCATATCCTTCCTGGTCTGCCTAGTCATCGGCTCTGCAATCCTGGAGAAGTCTTTTACATACCTTCTATAGTAACCTGCTAGTCCGAGAAAACTCCTGATCTCAGCCACTGAACAGGGAGTAGCCCACGACTCTACTGTCTCGATCTTCTTTGGGTTAACTGAGACCCCGTCACCTGTCACCACATGCCCAATGAATTTAACCTTGTCAAGGAAGAACTCGCACTTCAAAAGCTTCCCGTAAAGGTCCTCTTTTCTGAGAGTCTCCAAAACTACCCTCAGGTGCTTCTCATGCTCCTTCGGTGTCTTTGAATACACAAGAATGTCATCGTTGAACACTACCACGAACTTGTCAAGGTACTGGTGGAACACCTTGTTCATCAGGTTCATAAATACTGTCTGTACATTAGTCAACCCAAACGGCATCACCATGAAATCAAACTAGCCATATCGAGTCCGAAAAGCTGTCTTCAGAATGTCTTCTTTCTTCACTTTCACCTGGTAGTAGCCTGACCTCAAGTCTATCTTTGAGAATATGTTCACTCCGCTCAACTGATCGAAGAGATCATCTATCCTAGGTAGTAGATATTTATTCTTGATAGTGATGTTATTCAGAGCTCTGTAGTCGATACACATGCGTACTGACCTATCCTTCTTCGGTACGAACAATACCGAAGCTCCCCACGGTGATGAATTAGATTTGATGAAGCCCTTGTCCTGCAACTCATCAACCTGCTTCTTCAACTCTGCCAGTTCGCTGTTGTTGACCCTATAGACGTGTTGTGATATTGGCTCTGCGCTTGGTACCAAGTCTATAGAGAACTCAATTTCTCTGTCTGGCGACAAACCTGGCAACTCCTCTGGAAATACATCCAGGAACTCTGCTATCAATAGATGTGGCAACTCCTTCTCTTCCATCCTGGCTCCACAAAAGATGCCCCTGCTCTGCTCTGTTGCTCCTCTGCCTACCTCGAACTCTGGCTCTCCTGATGGTCGAAATATCACTCTGACTCCACGACAATATATAGTAGCATGGTGCCTACTCAACCAATCCATCCCGAGTACAATATCATATCCCGGAAGTGGCATTACGAGTAAGCACACACTCAACTCTCGATCACCCAATAAAACTCTTCGATCTTTATAAAAATCATTGACTAGGATAATGCCTCCGCTAGTCATGCTCTTGTAAGTCATATCTAAGGGTTCTGCTCTAAACGATGCTTAAGAGAATACGATACAGATACGAAACTATGGGAAGCACCATAATCGAATAATGCAAATGCTAGAATGGAATCGAGAATACCTGAACCTGATATCATGTCTCCAGCTGGTTCGGCCTCTAGACCGTCATGGCATACGTTCATCCCTGGGGTGCACCTCTCTGCTGGTGCTGGTGATGGTGCTGGTGCTGGTGCTGGTGCTGGAAAAACATCTGCTGCTGTGGCAAAAGTGGAGGTCCCCTCTGCTGGCCTCCTGGTACAGTAGGTACTCTAGTAGGTCCCCTCTGAGCGGCTACTCCAACCTAACCTGGACGAGTCTGAATAGATGAACAATCTCTCAACCGGTGTGCTAATGATCCACAGGACAAACATATACCCAGCCTCTTTCAACAGATGTCATTCGTGTATCCTGCCTTCCCGCAGTACGCACACTGGACGGCGGGTTGGGTCTGCCTCTACGGCTGCTGGATGTGTCCTCGAGCTGGTGCCTGGTGCTGTAGGTGCTGATACGGCCTCTGTTGCTGCTGAAATTGGGGTTGCTTGTCCGGTCCCGCGCTCCACTCGCTTCTCCATAAACGTCGTGTCCTCTCTTGGTCCTGAGGTCCAAATCGTCCTCAGATATCTGGGCATCCATCAGAATGCCCTTAAAGGTAGCAGTGCGAAGTCCAAAAGTACGAGACTTGATCTCTCTTATCAGCCACTTCCTGAAGTTTCGGGCTCGGTCTCCTGGGTCCCGAATCATCGACACTGTAAAATGACTCAAGCGGCAAAACTCTATGGCGTACTCGTTGACTGTCATGTTCCCTTGGACCAAGTCATGAAACTGACTTTCCAAGGTTCCCAGGGCCACGTCAAAAATAAATTCTCCTTGAAAAGCTCCTTGAAAGCCTCCCAAGTAAGTCCTCTAACAGTAAGTCTCGGCTCCGTACGATACCAAGTCAACGCGATATCGAACATCTGGCTGTTGGCGGCCTCAATTTTCAGGCACTCTGAAATCTGAGCTAAACGTAATTTTCTCTCTATGGCCTCCAGCCCATTTTTGATGTAGAGTATCCCCTCAATACCCTTAAACTCCCGAGGCATCATCCTTTTGAAACCCACTATAGTGCCTGGCCTATGTTGTTGCTGGCCAGGATACTGTTGTGTGACTCTCTCCACGACCTGGAGAGCCACCCGTTGAGCATTCTCCATGCTCTCCCTTATCAACCTAGTCTGTGCTTGGTGCGCCTATGTTGCACCCTCTGTACCTCAGCCTAAACTCTGCTGGGGCCATTCGGTAGGGTGCTTTCGATATCGGTCATGTATCCGGAAAGGTGTCAATAGAGAATTCGATCTCTCGATCATGAGGCATTCCAGACAACTCGTCCGGGAACACATTGGGGAAATCTCTTATGAAATTAGCTTGAGCTGCATCTGCACCTTCCTGCCGGGTATCTCAAACAAAGACTAAGTACCCTTCACAGACCGAATAAAATATGTGCCTAGCCCTAATTTCTAATTTAATGGAGCTGCATCTGCACCTTCTTGCCGGGTACTCTTATGAAAGCTTTCTGTCTGCGATGCAAATTTAGCTGTCCTTATAGATCGTATTGGCGGTCATGTCGACTCCCAAAGGGGTACTCACTCAAAGGTTCATATTTAATGGAGATAATTTATTCTCAACAATGAAATCAACAGATATGAAACTATGCGTTGCACCTGAATCGAATAAGACTCTAGCAGAAAAATCTTTAAAAAGTTAGGTACCTATCACAGCAGTATCGGAGACAGATGCCTCATCCCAAATCAGCCTTAGGTACCCTGGCAATGTGGGTTCACTGGTACAACATTAGGGCCATGTGCTGGAGGTCCCTTGTTCTGGTTTGACTGTTGTCTGACGATTGGCCTTGCATCTCGACAAAAAAATGCTTTATAGTCCAAGCGACCATATTTAAAGCATCCTACGACTTGGAACTCAGTCACCCGATGTCCCATCTTGCCGCACCGATGACAATGCAGTCCCTGAGACAGACCCCTGTGCTCGGATGTGTGACAACGCTTTGGCGCTCCAGACCCTTCCGTTTCATAAGGCCACTTGTTGAAATTGTTACACGGAGTCTGTACATTTGTCTTTGGTGAATTGTGCCCAAAGATTCGTTCTCTATTAAAGGCAGCTTTATAACATTTCTGGTAGGTTTGGCACTTTTGATTTATGACATCCCTACGCAGGTCATCATTCAAACATTTCTAAAAATAATAACACCACGCCTGCTGGTTATACAAGAAGTGTCCGACAAACTTGGCGAGTCTTGCGAACACTGAATCATAATCATCAACAGACATACTTTCTTGTACCAGATTGCTGAAGTCGTCTTTCTTTTGTTTTTGCACGGCCCTTGGGATATATTATTCAATGAAGGAAGATTTGAACATCTTTCTGGTGATCTTGCAGTTGGGATTTGCATCATAAATCCCTTGCTTGGTGGATTCCCACCAATCATGCGCCCGTAGTTCCAGTAGCACCAATGCACAAGCCACTCATTTGGACCCTTTAATGCCAACTAGGTTGAAGAGTCCTTCGAGTTTTGTAATACATCCCATCACAATATCCGGTTCTGCTCACCCGTTAAACGTTGGTAGGTACATCTTAGTGAACTGAGCCGCTCTGCAGGAATTCTTAGCGGAAGGCTGTGTTTTCTAATATTCATCTTCTACCGCCACAGCTGACAGTGCGACAGGCGTCACCGTGGCTCTGTCATTGCTGGGCACCAAAAATGTGATCAATTGCATCATGGTATCCATCTTATTTTGTTGAGCAGTGAACTACACCTGAATTTGCGCATGTTGAGTATCAGCTTGCTGTTGTTGTACCTCTAATAGATGCATGAGCCTTTCAGTCATATCGTTTGAACCTGCCCCTCCGAATATTCTCCAGAATTTGACGGATTGCTCTGGACAGGCTGAGCACTACTTGCAGTGGCAGTATTTTTCTTTGCCATTGCTATAGAAGAGAGTAGCTTGTCAACACTCCAAAATGATAAAATTTTATCTATGGCTCATTATATAGGGTGATTCATCTCATGCAGCGGATGCCGAATGCAATTCAATCAAGAGGCGGATCAAACTCCTAGAATATCTTTTTTTTAAAACCTAAGGAAGTGAAGTCGTGCTCTGATACGAACATGTCACGCCCCGATCCCGCAAGGATCAATCGTCCTTCCTGGATCCTTTGGGGAACCGATCGTCCTCGCTTGGGCGTGATGCCGTACGAGCCTGGAGTTACGCTCGCACAAGACAAGAACAGGCAGTGATAGAAATCCATTTGAAACACAAGTTAGAAAACACATTCACAGATAGTTGAACTCAAAGTATAGGAAGAAAATATGATTTTCAGTGATAATTCAGAGTAATTTTCATAGAGTTTATATTTGATGCGCCTCTCGGCTACTTGGTTTGTATTATAAAAGAAAGACTCAAGAGGTAGGGCGCGCTATATCAGATAAGCCTTATCGTCCGTATATTACGTCCTTTGTATAGATTGAAAATTCATGCCTCCAAAATGAACTGGCTTCAACTATACTTCAAAATCGAAGAGCTTCTAACGCATCTCATCTATCTACTAGAGTTACACACTCTGAGTGCCTGAAATGATTGCCCATAACATGGGTCAGTACTTAGCTTGTACTAGTGAGCTGGATGAACCCACTCGCCTAAATCAACACTTGCTTATTAGGGACGAGCATGCATTAAAATGATCTTGCTATTTTGAACTAAGTGAATTCAGTTCATATAAGTTACAGGATTTAGAGGAACGAAAATAACGTTGAACTCATAAAGTACATCGGTTGCTTACTCAACCGACGTACGCCTTTCCTGCAACGAAACACAAGTATACTTACCATCTGCACAAGATAATAGATTAGCATATTTTCTATTTATATACGGTCATTGGTGTGATCGACACCATGGGGACTTATCCATGGCATTGCGGCGCGCCCTGTCACTTAGGATACCAAGCCTTGCTGAAGGTCCCGCAATACATTGCTACTAGCATGATCAAATATTCCTTCCCCCGGGTCGATATGGTTCCAGTACCTCGGAATACCGTCTCGAGGAAATGTCAAACCTTGTGCACAAGTTGTCCCAGACCATGCAAATGCGTGAACAGTTCAATTAACATACAATGCATGAGATGAAGCAGAAGAAGTAAAGCAGCAATATATATACTTATGCAATAGTTTACATTTTCTCAAAGTCGTGTTCCGATTTTGGTGTCCCATGGGTCCAAACACTCCGAGACACCAGGCCGCAACCAATATTTCAAATGCCACATTCCATCAGGCAGTTTCTTGGTTTCGAACCATAACTGTCGCTTGTATTTCAGAACTCGTGTTTATATCGTGTTCATGAATATACAAGCTAGTCTACGATTTTCATGTTTCTTTCTTAGTGGCTGGCATGCATTGTGGTTAAGAATTTCCTAGGCGTTCAGCCGGGCATCATTGATTGAACGTTTGAAACATTAGAGATGTGGACGTTAAGAAGTAGGAAAGAAGGGTCTAAACCACCCACCGAATAAGGAAAGTGCTGAAAGAAGGAGTCATGCCTAGCGACGATCAAACGTCAGTTACGCGGACCTGCAATAGCACGAGCACCAGGGTAGAATCCTTTGCCTATCCTTCCTTCCAAACTCCCCAAGAATCAAAGCTCCAAACGAGAAAGCCAATAGCAAAAACCAAGCAAATCGAAAGCAACACCAAAATAAAATCCCAAAACGACATCAATAAAACCAAGCAACCAAGCACAAAAACTATTGGACTCATTTCATTAGAGGCCTATCCATGAGTTAGAAAGGATCATCGTATTTTGTCCGTGGCAAGAGGATGCCGAAGATTCTAAATAAGCTACAAGCCTAATTTTTGTGCTTGTTTAGAATCTAGCCACAAGCCAAAGCCCAAGCCCAATTATATAGTGCGCATCCCGGTCGGATCGGGATTTGAGGCACTACACCTCTGAGGATCTGAAAGACTGTTGTGACTTTTTTTTCCAACCCTTAGATTTCCAATTATTTAACAAAAATATTATTTGTCACCCAAATTTTCCTTGTGATACCATCTCCCATTATGTGGTAGCTGACATGATATGGAAAATTTTAAAATTAAAATTAAAATTAAAATTAAAATTAAAATTAAAATTAAAATTAAAATTAAAATTAAAATTAAAATTAAAATTAAAATTAAAATTAATATTAAAATTAAAATTAAAATTAAAATTAAAATTAAAATTACTATTAAATTAATATTAATATTAATATTAATATTAATATTAATATTAACATTAATATTAATATTAATATTAACATTAAAAATTTTGAGTGATAAATTTTTTGGATTAAAAGTTGCCATGTCAGATGTCACATAATAGGAGATGTCATCACCCAAATTTTTTGGGAGATGCAAAATTGATTATTTAAAGGGGTTGGACCTTCAAATCCGGTTCCTGATATCAATAAAATCTATTACATTCTCTGCATTTTTTTCCATGGCATTTTCTCGGTCTCTTCTCGATCATCTAATATTGCAATGCAGGCCCAACTACATCAGAAAAACCCACCGTCAGGGAATTCTTCTAACAATTTCTATTTGTTGTTTAGAAATTGGTCCATTCAAGGGGATTTTAAGAACTTTATGAACCAAGAAGCATGTATTTACTTCATATATTTACCAATATCAACTTACATGTGTTTCAGTAAGGAAAGAAGATGAAAATAGATCAAGTAGTGATGGGGAGAAGTAGTACGTAGTGAAGAACAAGAGGGCAAATGTAAGCAGAATAAGATAGATTATAGTTTACATCCATAAAAGTGTGATCACAGTCAATTTGCTTACACATACAAGAGAGTAATGTCAAGAACGCAACAGAACATCGATAAAAATAGAGGAAAATCCATATACTAATTTCAACAATATATCTATCTATCACGCACCTAAAATATCCTTGAGGTTACTTGACATCTCCTTCAAAAGTTGGGGGCTCCTCCTCTCTTGACTGCAATATTTCAACGCATAGTATGCCAGTTGCTCGGCCACCTCGGAAGGCCAAACCCCAGCTGTAGGATCAACGACTGTTAATAATAATCATGACTTGGTCTTGCATTGTGCATATTGGTTGAAGTGGCAACCTTGAGAATAGGTCCACAACCATGCATAGATCCTAAATTGTAGCCAACGTGAGCATGACTCTAGGCATTTTAGTTAGTTTACTTTCATGTATTTAAATAGCCATGTAGTAACTCTTTTAAATGGAATACTAAGAATTATCAATTCTAAAAAGCTCCCTGTGTTCTCCTTTCTACAAGAGAGTGTTAAAGGTTTTGTGTTCTCCTTTGCCATCAACGAAAGCTTGCTGTCTCCTCTCACAAACGCACATCTGTGTGAACGATCCCTTCCAGCCAACAAGTGGTATCAGAGCTCGCGTTTGAGAAGATGGGCAAGCCCGGAGCTGCATCGCCGCAGACACCAAGTACTAGCGGGAGTACGACCACACAGCCGATGGCCACACTGGTGAAGGAAGGCAACTTGGCACTCTCATACCCTATTCTTACCAGTACTAACTACTCTATGTGGGTGGTTAAGATGAAGGCTAACATGCGCGCACAAGGCGTGTGGAGCACGATTGAGCCCAAGGCCAACGAGGAGGTGAACGAGCGCAAGGACCAGGCGGCCCTTGCACTCATCTTCAATGTGGTGGACGAGGAGAGCTTCATGCACATCTCTGACAAGGAGAATGCCAAGGAGGCATGGAGGTCAGGCTCCAGAAACTCCGATGGGAGTTTGAGGGGCTCCGTATGTCGGAGTCCGACACGGTTGATGGCTATAGTGCGAAGGTGACAAACTTGGTGAATCAGATCAGAACTCTTGGTGACACGCTCGAGGAGTCATACGTTGTCAAGAAGGTATTACGATCAGTACCGGAGAGGTTCGTGGCGCTCGCCACAACCGTTGAAGAGTTCGGAGATCTAAAGACGAAGAAGTTGGAGCAGGTTTTTGGCTCCATGAAGGCGCATGAAGAGCGAATATGCACATATGCACCACGACAAGGTCAGATCATGCTACTGAAATCTGACCAAAAGTCGTCACAAGAGGTGGCGGAGAGCTCGAACGCCGGAGGGCGTGGGCGTGGCAAAGGTCGTGGTCGTGGTCGCGGGAGGGGCCGCGACAGAGGCGGGCGTGACAATGACAAGCCCATTCGCGACAAGTCGAAGTCCAAGTGCTTCAAGTGTGGTGACTTCGGGCACTTCGCTGTCGAATGCCACAGCAAGCCGGAGCCAGAAGCTAACCTAGCCAAGGTTAACTTCAAGGATGATCAAGACACACTTCTGGTGGCATCTCACGTGGAGAAGTCCTGCCAGATGACGCGAGGGACTGGAAGCATCCCCAGGCATGGTGTAGAAGACGTTGTCAGATCCGAGGAGCTTTGGTACCTGGACAACGGTGCTAGCAACCACATGACCGGAGAAAGAACCAACTTCTTGGAGTTTGAAGAGAAGAACCTTGGCGGTGTAAGATTCGACGACGGCTCAGAGATCAGCATTAAAGGCATTGGTAATATTCTTCTGCAATGCAAGACAGGGGAGCACAAGCTACTTGAGAGTGTCTACTACCTCCCTGAGCTAGATAGTAACATAATCAGCTTGGGGCAATTGGACAAGCAAGGGTGGCAGATCGTCATAGGAGGTAATCAGTTAAAACTTTACGACAGGGAAAACACCCTTATTGCAAGGGTGAGGCAAACTGAAAACTGCTTGTACAAGCTTGCCTTGAGAGTGTGCTCGCCTGTGTGTTTGTCAATGAAGACACAAGATGTGGCATGGATCTGGCACGTGCGCATGGGCTACCTCAACTTCAATGCACTGCGGACCATGTGCGCAAAGAAGATGGTCGAGGGGATGCCGATGATAGAGCACTTGAACAAGGTTTGCAACGGGTGCCAAACCACAAAGATAACACGACAGCCATTTCCCGACAAGGCAGAGTTCAGAGCAAAGTTGCCACTGCAGCTGGTGCATGCGGATGTTTGTGGTCCCATTACTCCAACGACACCAGCAGGTAACAAATATATTCTGCTCATAGTTGATGACTACAACAGAATCATGTGGGTGTATCTACTGATGTTGAAGAGCGAGGTCTTCAACACTTTTCGGTGATTCAAGGTGGCGGTGGAAGCTGAATCAGGTCACAAGCTGAAGGGGCTCAGAACTGACCATGGCGGCGAGTTCACTTCACGAGAATTCAACAAGTATTGCGAGGACGAGGGCATTCGATGCTACCTCACAGCCCCGTATTCACCGCAGCAGAATGGAGTTGTGGAACGCCGCAACCGAACTATGTTGGCGACAGCACGAAGTCTGCTGCATTCTCGAGGTATG
The DNA here is from genome assembly GCA_036927795.1 of Iris macrosiphon. NCBI lineage: Eukaryota > Viridiplantae > Streptophyta > Magnoliopsida > Asparagales > Iridaceae > Iris > Iris macrosiphon. The sequence continues at coordinate 64,543,494 of JAYESA010000016.1, forward strand.
CCCGCTTGGTTTTGGGGTGAAGCTATTCGACATGCCATGTATTTACTAAACAGGTCTCCGACGAAAGCTCTAGTCGGCGTGACACCATACGAAGCATGGACAGGAAGGAAGCCAAACCTGCATCACCTGCGCATATTTGGTTGCTTAGCGCATGTCAAGGTGCTTCGTGATCACCAAAGAAAGCTGGAGGACAGGAGCACTATCATGGTATACCTTAGAGTCGAGCCTGGAACCAAGGGACATCGTCTCTATGATCCCATGACCCAGTCTGTACGTGTCAGCCGTGACGTTGTGTTTAGAGAAGATGAACAGCACGACTGGAGCACTAAAGCAAACCAACTTAGGGTCGTCCCAGTCACTTTCACCGTCCAATACAATGAGGAGCATGTACCACTATCTTCAGCGACGATGCCGAGTTCTCCAAGTACCCCACGCACGCCACCAGATGGAGTTATTCTAACAACATCTGAACCTGAGGCCTCAGGGTTTAATGTGCATGTAAGGAGACAGGCGTCTGGAGCAAGTGATGCAACCCCGCCAACCGGAGAAGCTTCAGACCCCAACGTCGACGGGAGTGGACCACATAGATATCGTGACTTGTTCGATATCTATGACAACACAAGTGAGCTTCATATATGTAAGCTACTCAACGATGAACCACAAAGCTATGACACAGCTGCACGTGATCTCAACTGGAAGCGAGCTATGGAGGTTGAGCTTGAAGCCATCCAGAAGAACAAGACATGGAGTCTTGTAAATCTGCCGAAGGGCGCGCAAGCCATAGGGCTAAAATGGGTGTACAAGCTCAAGAAGGATCCAAATGGCGATGTCATAAAATACAAGGCTCGGCTGGTTGCCAAGGGTTATGTTCAACGCCAAGGCATCGACGTCGATGAGGTGTTTGCACCGGTGGCTAGGATGGAAACCATCCGGCTCATTCTCGCACTAGCATGTCAGCGAGGTTGGCGTGTGCATCACATGGACGTCAAATCCTCATTCCTGAACGGCGAGCTCAAGGAGGATGTCTACGTTGCGCAGCCAACTGGGTTCGTCGTGAAGGGTCACGAGGACAAAGTATACAAGCTTTATAAAGCCTTGTATGGTCTACGCCAGGCGCCACAAGCATGGAACTCAAGGCTTAATGCATAATTGTTGTCACTTGGTTTCAGCAGATGTCCACAAGAGCATGCCATGTACATGCGCTGTCAGGAGAACGAAGTGCTGCTTGTTGGAGTCTATGTTGATGACCTTATCATCATCGGCTCAAATCTTAGACATGTGGAGGAGTTCAAGCAGCAGATGAAAGATGAGTTTGAGATGAGTGATCTTGGCGACCTTAGCTACTACCTTGGCATAGAGGTGCATCAAGGTGTCAATAAAGTCAAGCTGAAGCAAACGGCCTATGCCAAGAAGATCCTCGAGCAGACCGGTTTATTGGAGTGCAATGCAAGCAAAACACCCATGGAAGCAAAGCTGAAACTCACCAAGTCAGATACAAGCCCAAAGGTGGATGCAACACACTATCGGAGTATCGTTGGAAGTCTTCGATACTTGACGCACACCCGGCCCGACATCGCATACTCCGTTGGCGTGGTGAGTCGCTTCATGGAGGCACCGACGCAGACTCATTACGCTGCAATCAAGCAGATACTGCGATATGTGAAGGGCACACTACATTATGGCCTTGAGTTTGTCAGAGGACAAGTAGAGGAGCAGCTTCAAGGCTACTGTGATAGCGACTTGGCCAGAGATTTGGACGATCGCAAGAGTACCACTGGGATCATCTTCTACTTCTGTAAATGTCCGATCACTTGGACGTCACAGAAACAGAAGACAGTGGCATTATCTTCGTGTGAGGCGGAGTATATGGCAGCGTCGGCAGCATCTTGTCAAGCTATCTGGCTGAATCGTATGGTGAAGATGATGACAGGGAGTGAAAATTGTTCAACAAAGCTACTGGTGGATAACAAGTCTGCAATTGCATTGGTGAATAATCCTGTCTTTCACGATAGAAGCAAGAATATAGATGCACGCTATCATTTTATCAGGGAATGTGTCGAGAAGGGACAGATTAATGTGGAGTACGTGAGCAGCAAAGAGCAAACTGCAGACATCCTGACAAAGGCTCTGAACCGATCCATGTTTGACGAGCATCGTAGAAATATTGGAGTCAAGAACCTCTCAGAGTGAAGTCCAGATTAGGGGGGAGCATGTTAATAATAATCATGACTTGGTCTTGCATTGTGCATATTGGTTGAAGTGGCAACCTTGAGAATAGGTCCACAACCATGCATAGATCCTAAATTGTAGCCAACGTGAGCATGACTCTAGGCATTTTAGTTAGTTTACTTTCATGTATTTAAATAGCCATGTAGTAACTCTTTTAAATGGAATACTAAGAATCATCAATTCTAAAAAGCTCCCTGTGTTCTCCTTTCTACAAGAGAGTGTTAAAGGTTTTGTGTTCTCCTTTGCCATCAACGAAAGCTTGCTGTCTCCTCTCACAAACACACATCTGTGTGAACGATCCCTTCCAGCCAACAACGACTGCCATCATCGATTGTTCTTTGTACGCATTAAGCACTTTTTTCTTGATTCCGATAACTTTATGTCTAGTCAAAACTCTCATAATGGTAACCCCAAAGGAGAGCACGTCACAGGCTGGTGTGAGCGTTCCTGTATCCAGGAAATCAGGATCTATGTAGCCATACGTGCCTTTGGGATTGGTGTCATGGAACAAAGGCGAGGCCTCTCCTTTGGGATTGGTGTCATGGAACAAGCTTTTTTGACTCGCTTAAATTGTTAGTTGCAGTCCTGATATCGGGTGGGAAGAATACTTTGAAGCTAGATGTGTCATCCTTGTCCTTATTTCAACATAAAAATAGATATAGTTAACCTTCCATTTTCGATTAGTTGACTATTGTTTCTATTACTTTGGTATATCTTTGTTACTTGATATTGCATGTGACCAGATATTATTTTTGATACATATTATGTATTTATTTGGACACTCATGGTGATAATATACTCTTGTTGTTCTCATACATTACTTAAATATTTCCATGCACCTGAAATAGATAAACAAATAAGATATTGGGTGATTTATGCCTACATGTAGCAGTGCATGTTATTAAGTATCAAAGTACAAGCCATGGAATTCAAGTTTACTGCAAGCATTTGATGAAACAATAAGAAGTTTTTGAAATGTATTTAGTGTAAATCAATAAATTTGTGTACGTTGATTAATTTTGTGTGTATTCTCTCCATCTAGAAAACTCAATATATAGGGATTACAAATAGTATAAAAGGAAACAAATATTCCTAAAATAACTCCTAACAAATCTAGCTAAATCAAATCAAATCAAATATTGACATATATATAGCAGAGAGTAATGATAAGAAATCACGAAGGTTTAACACTCCCCTGCAAACTCGGCAGTCCAAGAGAGACGATTTTAGACGGTAATAGTAAACCGGTGTTTGTGAAGCCCTTTGGTAAAAATATCAACAAGTTGATCTAGAGACAGTACAAAGAGCACACGATGAGAACCGGAGAGAAGATTTTTCCTGATGAAGTGGTAGTCAAGCTCAATATATTTAGTGCGAGCTTGGGAGACAGGATTGGATTCCATATACATCGTACTGAGGTTGTCACAGAACATAGTGATAGTTTTCAGTGGAGGAAAGTTAAGTTAACCAAGGAGATGCGATATCCAAGTTGTCTCTGTACAAACTTGTGCAAGTGAGCGATATTCAGCTTCAACACTGGAGCAAGAGACTATTGGTTGTTTTTACAATTCAAAAGATGAGATTGGACCCTAAGAAAATGCATAAACCAGTAGTGGAACAGCAAAAATCGGGACAGCCTGTCCGGTCTTTGTCCGAGTAAGCAGTGACTGTGAACGGTCCAGCTAAGCGACGGAAGATTAGGCCCAAATTACGAAATCCTTTGAGATACCGAAGGATCCGTTTGGTAGCAATGAGGTGGGGAGAGCGGGGTTGGGTTAAGAACTGAGCCACACGATGAACATCATAAGAAATGTTCGGATGGGTAAATGTAAGATACTGTATAAACTAATCAGATGACGATACTCAGTGACATATGGAAGAAGATCACCAATATTGGCTAAGAGCTGAAATTGGCACAAACTAGGGTGGAGCATAACTTACACTCTATCTATTATTCCCGAAGTAGGATCAGAGAAGATACGGTCCATAAAGTAGAGACTCACACAAGAGTTCGTCTCTACTATCTCGAAGAGAAGTTGGTGCACTGAGATTCACACAAGAGTTCCTCTACAGTGACACGCAACCCCCAAGAAGTACAACACAAGGAACAGGTTACAAACTGACTGAACAAAAAATTAAAAATACAACAAAGGAAAAAACGTTCTTCTCTTTACGTTCGCAGACGCTACGATAAGAAAGAACGGGCACAAGAAGAGAAATACAAAGAAATAAACTCTTTACTGTGGGGATCAAAATCACCGGTGCTCAAGGCAAGATTCTTCCTATACGACGATCTGCCCCCGGATCCAGCAAGTTCACACGAGAACTTCTAGAACGCTCTAAATCACCTTCGGATCACTCGAAAATCACTAATTGGGAGGGAATCTCTCTGGGCCACAAATGCACTGGTGCTCTCGGTTTTTTCGAACATTTTAAATAAAAGAGAAGCTCGTTTATATATAGACGAATTTGACACCTATGCGGCCTGAGAAATCCTATGTCGCATATGCGCCTTCCGACCAGACACCAAGCCGCATGCATAGCCGGAGCCACATGCATCGCCGGTCACGCTGCACAGAGTAGCGCCGCCAAACGCCGAAAGTAGCTGCCACTGTGCACAGACACCCGCGTGCCGCATATACCGCATATTCCGGAAGGCACGAATAATCATACATCGCATGTGCCATCAACAGCAAATTCTTTCCCCTCCACACTCGACTCGCTCATGCTAACTCTCTGGCTGCATAGTACCTGGCGGCATAGCTCAAGGCTGTATAGCCCCTGGCCGCATAGCGCCAGGCAGCATAGCCCCAGGCCGTATAGATCCCGGCCACATAGCACCTCACCGCATACGACCGATCCAGTAACCGTGCATCCAACTCGCGCATAAAAAGAGTGCAAGAGCGCCATACGACGATGCTGGCATGCTAAGTGCAAAGTGTGCCAACAAAGTGCCACTTTGCACCCTTGAACCCGAGTCCGAGTCGCTCCTAAGAAAAACATCCTAAAGATGGTGACAAAATAAAGATTGTTATAAAGGGGTTCATACTTAATCCCTCTAGGAAAGTCAACCCACATGGGCCACCACCCTATGTGCATATACCAATACTAAACAAAGCTATATACTGAGATATACACATTGGTGGTTTTCCAATGTGGGACTAAAATTCCAAAGAAAAGTAAAAAATACCAACAATCCTCCATATATATCACAATATATGGTCGAGCATTCTCACAGTGACTGCCCATCATGGATTAGAATAAATGGCGCTCATGACTTGAATCTTCCCGCATGGGTCAAACAACAGTATGATACTAGAATAGATTACGCCTTGAAGCTGCAGTTCTTTCCACTTGAACAATGACATCAGTTGTGCCTCCGTACATTAAAGGCCATGTGCTGACCTGGTTTCGATGTATATATTTTGGTTGTCTACAAGTTTACCCTCAAGAAACGGCCTAAATCTCTGTACATACACCTAGGTGAGTTCCTTTTAAGAGAGTTTAATATTTTTTAGCATGAAGCCTTACACTTCCGTACAGTGCTACGTCGTTGTGACATCAGCCGAGGTTAACTACCACTTGTGGGATCACCTACAGTAGCATGAAGTCATTAGCCTCTTAGTAGTTTCGTACTACATCACAACATGAAGCCTTGCGCTTCCGTACAGTGCTGCGCTGTTGTGACATGGCTCGCAGCCGAGGTTAACTATCTCATGTGGTGTCACCCACTGTAGCATGAGGTTACCGGCCTCTTAGTAGTGCTGTGCTACAACCCTTTATTTTTTTAGCATTAGGCTACATGCCTATTTACGGTGCTACTGCCGCTGTGACATGACTCACAGCCGAGACATTATATCTTTTACCCCATCATGGTGTTACACTACTATCGCATGGAATATAATTCCCTTATAGTGCTGAACTACACGTGCTTCTTATAACGAATGCCAGACATTTCACTCTGCCTTAGAACTTATTAAGGCGTCGAAGCTATCCTTACACATAAATTGTTCTATAAAAACAAATAATAGACTACAGTGGTTCCAAGTACGTATCCCACACAGTCCCAAGGGTCTACCCACTGTGCCTGATATTTTTCCAGTCAGTGGTCCTCCCTTGAATCAAAAGCTACATGCCTAGTAGATTTTTTTTTAAACTAATAGCATAAAACTTGATGGTAGGATTACAAAGACATAATATCAGAGGTCCTTCAAGCCCATTTTACATGTTGTGTCTTCGAATAGTTGGCGCTTGAGGCCTTTAGTGAACGGATCCGCCAGGTTCTCCTGACTACGAACATCCACCACTACAATGACACCAGCCTTGATGAGATTATTCACTGATCTGTGCCGAAGCTGCATAATCCTCTTCTTGCCACAGAAGAGATCGTTAGATGCTACTACTGCTGCTGCCTGGTTGTCGCAGTATATTGGTACAGCCGAAATCTGTGCACCAACCATTGGAAGATCGTACATGAGCTCCCGAAGCCATTCTGCTTTATCTGCTGCAGCTGCAAGTGCATAGAACTCAGACTCCATTGATGAGTGTAAGAGCATTGTCTGCTTTTTCGACTTCCATAATATGACATCTCACCCATTGAGAAAATATATCCTCTTGTGGATCTCTTGCTCTCTACTTTTAGGAACCAGCTAGCATCACTGAAGCCTTCTACTACTGCTCAATCTTCGCTGTAGTATAGTACAAACTTCTGAGACTTCTTGAGGTATCTTATCTCCTTCTTCATAGATTTCCAATATTCAACACATGGATTACTCGTGTCCGTAGTATGTGAGCATCTTCTCCCTCTTCATAGCTTCTTATCACACCTGTACGGAATATTAATCCCTAGAAGATCCTGTTATCCGTAGTGTGTGAGCATTTTATCCACGTAGTGAGATTGTGAAAGAGCAAGCCCAGCTTCCGTCCGGATTATCTTAATCCCAAGGATGACATTTGCTTTTCCCCTGTCCTTTATATTGAATTTGGACGAGAGAAACATCTTTGTTCTGGTGACACTTTCTACATCCATACCTAGGATTAGCATGTCGTCCACATATAGACAAACGATGACACCTCTATCACCAGCAAACTTCATGTACATACACTTATCAGTCTTGCTGACCTTGTAGCCATTTGACCTGATAACTTTGTCAAACTTCTCGTGCCACAATTTGGGAGCTTGCTTCAAACCATAGAGAGATTTTTCCAGCTTGCACACTATCTTCAAGACCCTTGACGATAAAATATTTGGGTTGTTGCATGTAGATCTCCTTTGTCAGTTCACCATTCAGAAATATTGTCTTGACGTCTATCTGATGAATCACCAACATATGAATAGCACTAAGTGCAATCAATATTCTGATAGTCGCCATCCATGCAATGGGAGCATAGGTGTCAAAGTAATCAATCCCCTGCTGTTGAGAAAATTCCTTGTCTACTAGTCTGGCCTTGAACTTGTCAACAGTTATGTCTGCCTTCACCCTCTTCTTGAAGATCGACTTGCATCCGATGGATTTAGCTCCTTCGGGCAGATCGACTAACTTTCAAGTATTATTAGAAATTATCGAGTCAAACTCGTCATTAACAGCCTTCTTCCAGAAAATAGCATATCTGGTCTTCATTGCCTCATCATAGGTAAAAGGATATGCTTCCACATGATAGGTAACAAAGTCTTCTCCGAGTCGACACTGATGGACATGTGTCATAGAAACTTACTTTCGGCAGTCAGCCTCTGGATGGGTGACGGTCAGTTTAAAGACTGGACGACTTTAATCATAAGCGCAGTCAACGCTGAGAAGAAGGTCAAGGATGTCCGACGCTTAGGAATACAGATCCCTGTTGCCAATGATAGAGAAAAATATTTCAACAACAACAGCAGCAGCAACAACAACCGCAATGGAAAAGGAAAGCAGGCATTTATGGCCAACTTAACCAAGAAGTCCGGGCAAAAGCCGGCTGAGGTTCCAAGGCCCAAGGAGACTTACTCCTTCGAAGATGATGACGTCATGCCCATCTTTGATGTACTAATGAAGGGTGGTAAGCTCTAGCTTCCCAACGTTAAAGGCCCTGTTGAGGCAGCTGAGATGAATAATCCGAAGTACTGCCACTACCATCGTTACGTCCATCTTACAATGCGGGACTGCTACACGCTGAAGTGATACATCGAGCGTCTGTTCGATACCAAGGCCCTCACCTTGGATATCGACGATAAAACGGTTGTTGCTAACATGGTATCGCTCCAGTTCGACAACTTCCCAGCGACAGCAGCCCAGGACGGGGTAATCCCAAATTCTCGGACAATGATTGAGGTCGTCAATCTTCTGCCAGGTCGTGACCAATCGGCCGGGCTGATACCTCTCACCAAGCCACGTGGGGAGCTCATGTGGGTTCACTCCCGATCTTGCTCCAGAATTGATGCAACAGACAACACCTTCTGCCACTAAGACTAAGGGCAAAAAGTCCAAGTCCTGCTACACGGTTTTTCTTCCATCTGATTACAATACCCCTAACGATGTGTAGTCTCGACTATCACACTGATATCCTCTGATCCGGGTCCATCCCAGCCTCCGCCGACGGATTAGTCCAAGCAAAAAGATACTCGCTTCGACAAACCGCTGCACAAAGATACAGCCCAGGGGTTGGAAAAACCCTACAACTTCGACATCTCGGCCCAACTGGCTAATACTCTGGCGAAGTTGTCTCTATTCGAGCTTCTCTGACTCTCCAAAGACACTTGGACCGCTCTGAGTAAGGCTTTGCAGAATGCGGACATCTACCTGGCGCAGGTCAAACCACCAGTTGAGGATCCGGTCGCTTTCTGCCACTGCAATAATATTATGGAGGCAATACCCAATATTACATTCTCGCAACAGGACATGTTGCTAAAGAATAATCGGTACGATCATCCCCGACATTATACAGGGTATGTTGGTGCCATCAAGGTGGGCCGGATGCACATAGATCCCGGTTCGTTAATCAGTATTATCCCGCAGAGTCTAGTTCAGACCTTGGGCATTCCTATGCATCGCCTAGCAGCCACCAATACTGCCATCACTGGCTTCAATGCAGGAAAGAGCTACCCTTTAGACAAGATTCACCTAAAATGCCAGATCGGTGACTTAAAAATAGAGGTCACTTGCTATGTCATTGACGTAGATGTATCCTACAATATTTTGTTCGGACGCCTATAGATACACAAATATATGATCATGCCATCGACCCTACACCAGTGCCTAAAATACGTCGATGAACACAGCACGGTCAAAACAGAGTTTGCTGAGGTCGATCCGTTCAAAGGGATCGAAGCCATTTACTCTGATTCGATCCTTTACAAACAGGTCTACCAGGATAAAGGTGGAAATGATGCCGATAATAAGGCAGAGGCTGGGACAACACCAGAAGAGCCCCTGAGAGTCCGTCTAAAGGCACACACTCCCGAAATAACCTCTTCCCTCTTTGTAAAACTACCAAGGAAGGCACCCGAACCTTTGGTCGTCCGCCTTCGTAGGACGGATCGATCGCCAAAGAGTGGTCTGACACCATCAACCACGTCCGAACCTCTGGTCGTTTGCCTTCACAGGCCGAGTCAACCTCTGAAGGATGCTCCGCCGCCTCCTACAATGTTTGAGCCTCTGGTAGTAAAGCTGTGCTTAAAATCTCCAAAGTCGTCGCTCGCACTAGGGGTAGACCTCGGGAAGGACGAGCTAGAGGGGTACTTAGTTGCTTATGCAAATGTCACTTCTCTTGATGATGTAATTCCTGGAGAAAAGATACCTAATTTTGTGAATAAAGGGCTATCTTTGACCTACCCTGATGTTGCACAGATAAGAATATTGTATTCCATGGAGCACGGTCTAGGCCTACGCCTGCAAACACATGTGACTACTACCTGTGCAGTAAACTAGATCCTCCCAAGCCAAGGTTCCTACTTCACGGTCCCAGCAAGGAGGAGGAGAGACAAACCTATCATCTTCGACAGGGTTGAATGCCTTCAGTCCCTCATCCCGAAGGAACAAAAGCCAGAACCCGATACCGGCAAAATACAATTCTACCGGTACAGTGGTCAAGCCAAACACCTCATCTAGAAGATGGATTATGATCTTAAAAGCAACCGAGGTCTAAATTATGGCAAATGTCGACAACTGCCCTAGCGCCTCACCACTCTGGCAGGAACATCCATGGATTACTACCATAAGATTAAGCATAGCTTAGGATACATTACGCCTCCCATAACCCCTGAAGGCTCGGATGAAGAAGATGAGTTACACTCTCACTCTTCAGAGTCTTCCTCTTGAGACTCCGACGTCAATATCGGGGAGATGCCCAAGCAAACATTGTCTGCCAACATGGTGTCAGGTGACCCTAAGGAAGACAACAAGGATCTATCAGAACTCTTTGAAGTAGAACCCTGGGCCCAATACCTAGACGCACAATGGGAGATGTGGTTCGAACAACATAGTACTTCCCATATCCCCAGCCGGGCAATCAAGATATACAGTCTTTATACTTTTGGTTCTTCATCCCCAGCAAAGGTCTATGTACAATATTTCCCTTTCTTTACATTTTTTTGTAAAAGCCATTATCTGTATCCAGGAGTTCTGGATATACAACAGATGATAGATCCTTAAAGTCTCCCTAGCGGAGCAGTCCTCAGGTCCACCGACACACTCCCCAGCGGAGCAATCCTCAGGTCTATCTTTATTCTCGGATAGACCACACTCAGCAAATCACTCCTTAGTGAGTTTCTCGGACATTGGTTCACGTCCATATTACCTTTGAACTACTGTACTAATATTCCTCCCTGGCAGGATTTGCCATGTCCATATTACCTCTGAGAAAACCTTTCGGGTCTTGGCTATCGATCATTACGTCAATATTTCCTCTGATATCGGTTGTCATCTCCACTTTATCACCCGTACTTACCAAGGTACGCCAGCAGTATTAAGTCCATAAAAACTGTCATGTCCATATCACCTCTGGTAGGACTTGTTCCAAATCTATTACTTGCACTCAGGTGCACAAGAAATAATGGCTCCACAATACCTATCACGTCCATATTACCTCTGATATGGATTGTTTGTGAACTTATATTTGTACTCAACGTGCAACAAATAATAGGTCCACCTAAGTCTCTCAATGGGACATCCTAGACAGGCTGCGATATTGTACTACGTCCATATTACCTCTGGTACGATATCCAAAGCTCACACAAACAATTACAAATGAATGGAATAACTTTTATTTCTTTCTACGAAGAGAAATTGAAAGCAAAACTACATTAGAGGGTCCCCAGCTTGAAGGTAAAATGGGGACATAAAAGAGCAAAAGAAGAACTAATGGTGCTATTAGTCGGAGCATAACTCTGCTATCTGCTCATGGAGACGAGCAATATGGCCACCCAGGCACCTCTGGGCCCGGCGCTCAACTTCCTTGGCCATAACCTCGGGATCCTTGTAGAGGGCATAGGACTCGTATCTGTCCTCCAGCTGTTGCACCAGAACCTCAATGCCAGTCGTATTTTACGTTACCTGGCTCGCTTTGGTTCGGATAGCCTCCTCCTCTTGCTAGGCCTCTCGCTGCCTATTCTCCTGTGCGTCAAGCTCGACCTGGAGATTTCTGATTCTCTCAATTAGGTCCTGTTGCCGGGAGAGGCACTCTTCTCTGAGATTGCCCAGCCGGTCACGCCTCTTATACAAATTCAGGAGATCACGTTGCAAACACTCCATAGACGAAGCAAAGAAGGCCTTCTCTGTCACCACATTCTTAGAGAACTTATTATATTCATTGGATATCAGCATTCCCATATCCGCCTGCTGGTACTGCCGCAACTCCGTTAGGCATTTCTCCACCTATACCATTTGCTCGAAATTGGGGATGCCCCTTAGAGAGTGGACCTGGCCCTCAGCAAAGTGCCTTGCCTAGGCAAAAGATTTGTTGTGCTCCAATACGCCCTCGATCCCTTGCTTCAAGAATATATGGAAGCTCCGAATGGAGAGCTTGACGTTCTCGTCAATCTTTTCCAACGAAGCCGGAGTCAGAGACGACGGAATTGAAGAAGAGGCCGTAGGTGCAGCAGGAGGCACAACGATGTTCGAAAACTTCGAAGACAAAGCAACAGTAGAGGAGAAACCAGCAGTCCTATCAGAGATCCAATATTTCATGGACGCACGAAGTGCTTGGATACTCGACAACTGAACCACGGACGACGCAATACCGAGACTGGAGACAAAAGTAACTGGGCACCTCACCACATCGGGTCCCACCGGTGTACCATCCCTAGACCGAGTCGCGCCAGCTTCAGAAGATGACCCAGGGACCTCAAGGACCTTATAGCGGTGGCTTACTACCCCGTTGTCCAAAGAGACTTCAGCCGCAGAACCCCCAATGGCAATAGTTGGAAGAGAAGATGCCACGCCAGAAGGTCCTGTAACAACAAGAACTTCCTCCATCACAGCCTCTATAGGGGGCACGGCGGGATGTTCCTCGTCTCCAAAAAACGAAGAAGGGTCTCAGACCTTTCCCTAACGAGCTCACTATCCTCTTCTTCCGCGATACCTTCTTTCGCGGTCATGTCCATGACCTTTAGAGGAGAGGTAGGATCTACAGAACCAGAACAACCAATAATTAACTTTGTCCGGAGAATGTGAAGCTGAAGCTAGAAAAACTCTTCCAAAAAAAAGTTGCGAAATAACATACCCGAAGAAGACAACGGGACCTGACGCTCGTTCAGTGCAGTCCTAACTTCCTCCAGATCATTCAAGTCTTCCACCAAGATGGGTGAGGTGACCAGTTTCGCCCGCAACTCCTCCGGGACATAACCACCAGAGCCTTCAGGAACAAGCTCCATGGCCTCGGACCCAGGAGAAGCGATCTCTTTATCCGGCTACGCATAAGAAACCTTGACAGCCGTAGACAGTTAGGGTCGGTCCCTCTCCTCCTGCGTCTGCAAGTTTTCAAACATACCAGAAGAAAGATATTTATAAAGGAGACCGGGAAGAATTAAACTAAGAGGTAATGCGAATACCGCCTCAGCATCTGGAATAAGCTCTAGGTCAGAAGCCACCAGAGCCAGGGGTCCTACCTCCTTCTCCTCTTCTTCTGTTCCTTCTTCTTCGTCCCCAGCCGGCACAGGGGCCTTGACAGCAACCCGCTTCCTATAACGCGGCCTCGCATCTACCGATGGTTTCTTCCTTCTCTTTTTGGGCGGAGGGCTCCGTATAGGGGAGGACTTGCGCTTCATTGGAGAGTTTACTGGAGGCGAAGGGTCATAGGAAGCATTCTCTTCCCCCGTCGTTGAGTCAGAATTAACAAGCATAACCTTCCCCTTACCTTTTCTCCAACCTTTCTTGGACTCCCTGTATCGGGGCTTTATTTTAGTACCCGCGATGAAGCTAGTGTCCCGGTCAAAGCCAGGTGGAGGCGCATTCACGGCTACATAAAAGTGAGCTATTGCATGGAGGATGTGTGCAGTGACTTTAGCATCGGGCAGGGTAAATTGGGCCTGAGTATTAGTGGCTAGATAATAATCCCAGGCTCGGGCTCCATCAAGAATGCTACCTTCAAAACCAATATATGGGCTTAACTTGCTCAACATGAGCTGGATATATCCAAACTGACGGGCAAACCTACTCGGCAGGTAAGGTTCCAAGAATACGAGGTTCCGTACCAGATGGGAAGGTCATATGGAAAGTAACCAGTAAAGGAGCTTGGAGGATAGAACCTGACGGTCAACACCTGTCACTACCACATTTTCTAGGAAAGAATATTTTAGTAATTTTATAATTAATTAAATATTGTGCATGTTAAATAATTAATTGTTGTATATTTAATTATTGTTAGATGTTATTTATTTATTTTGGAATTGTGTTAGTGGACTTAACTAGTTTAGTTTAGACTCATGGACCAACATGTATTAATTGTTAGAATTGAGCCCAACTAGAAAGCCAATTGATTAGGAGGATTTAGACTATAAGCTTCCCTCCTTAATTATTTCTTCATGAGAGGCCCCAAGGGGAATAATGGATATTACATAGTGACTTGAGGAAGGGGTAAGGGGGGCCGGCCTATTAAAGAAGAGGAGAAAAGTTTCTCTCCTCTTTTCATTTGAAAACTAGATTTAGAATTTTTCTCAACCAAATTCCTTCATTCCATATCATTTTTTTTACCAAATTTTATCCTAATTTCTTTTCAAATCACCATTGGAGACTAGTGAAGCAAGGATCTAGAAGGAGGAAGCAAGGATATACAAAAAGCAAGGATCTACAAGTTGGAGGCCAATTTTATCACATTTGAATATTTTATTGGGAATCCATCTTCCAATAGGTATAATTCAGTTTTTCCCCTTAACTTAGTTTCTAAATCTGAGATTTAACCATGAGAATTCAACCCATATGCATAGGCTACCCAAAGGATTTGATTTTGTGTTCATAGGAGGCCTATTGAGAAAATTATAGTACTTTTTGTGTCAATTTTGGGAAAATTTCGAGATTGACATTTGTTGTGTATGTCAATTGGTCCTGTAGATCAATTTAGTTGTGTGTCAATTGGTCCAATAAATCAATTTGGTATGTGCTTGTGTGTTTGGGGCTAGTATCGTGTCCACAATTGAGTACGTGTAGGTTGTATCCCAATAATTTGGTGATACGTGTTGATTTAGGGATTTTTCCTCCGATACGAGACTTTGTGCATGTCATATTTTGACATAGACACGTAGATTTGTGTTTGACTCTTCGTATTGTTCATAATTGATATATTAGACTTGCTCGTGTCCTTTGGGGTACGTTTGGATGTGTGGTGGACTCGTGTCGCAAGCGTATCCTAGATCTAGTAGGATACGTGTGTGATATGCTCCATGTGTTATGCAATTTTTTTCTAGATCTACTTTCCCATTGTTTTAGTCATTATAATATATAATTATATATATATATATATATATATATATATATATTGCTATGTATATATATATTTATGTGTTAGTGTGTCATATATCTATGTACCTATGTATTGTATATATATGTAGCTATACTTCTACATATGTAATAGCTATTAAATATAGTAGTGTATATATGTATATGTTAGTATACATATGTTATCTATATATATACTTGTATGTTATGCTTTATATATATATATATATATATATATATATATATATATATATATATATATATATATGATTATACATATGTGTACGTATTAGTGAGATTATGGATATATGTATATGTGTTACTATATATTATGTGTATGCTATACTATAGGTATTATTGTGGATACGTAAATATGTATATAGAGGAGTGTATATATATACATATATATATATATATATATATATATATATATATATATATATATATATATATATATATATATATATATATATAGTGGTAGTTATATATATATGTAAGTATATATATTTATGTGTTAATATATATAAGAGTGAGAGAGAAGAGGGCTCAGGGTTTTAGCGACAGCAGACACGGTTTCAGCAACAACAGCAGCAGTGATTGCAACAGAAGCAGCGGCTATAACAATAGCAGCAGCAGGATTAACGACAGCAGCAGCAATAGCAACGGCAGTAGCTTCAGCAACAGCAACAGCAACGCTTCAGTGACAGCAGCAACAACAGTATTAGCGACAGCAGCAGGAATCGTAGCAACAGCCGCAGGAACAACAGCCATATCAACAGTATTTGCGACGGGCAGCAGTAGCTTTTAGCGACAGTTCTGCGGCTATATATATATAGTTATATATTAATTAAATAATAAATATATATATATATAGTATTAGTGTATATATATATATATATATAATTGGTATTTATGTTTTAGTATACTATATTTGTAATAGTTAGTTGTTAGCATATAGTTATTTTGGGTAGTTAGTATATATATGAAGTTTTGGCAATTACCTTGAGATACCAAGGTAAGTATCAAGGTATTTTAGGATAACCAAGGTATTGGGTTTGGGTATCAAGATGGAGGTTTAGTATTGCAATACCAAGTAGGTTCAAAACCAAGGTATCCATTTAATGTTTATAATTAGCATTTTATATATTTAATATTGTTTGATATATGTATATATGATATTTACCTTTTATTTGCGTATCCTGAGATACAGTATCCTAAGATGTAGCTTGTATAACCTAGATTCATAGTATATGAATCCAACATCTTTGAGATAGATTCATGCAACTTACAAATAGGTAGTTTGACCAAGTTTGGCCGGTTTGACTTAGAGTTGACCTAGTTTGACTTTTTGACTTAGAAATGGCTTGTTGACCTAGAAGTTGACTAGTTTAACTTATTTTCTTTTCGAAACCTTGTATTGATATTGTATTCCATATCTAGGTCTTCGAGGCACCGTATCAGACATCTGTAAGACTATTCATTGGACTTCAGGCGAGTATATTTTCTGATAGTTTCTCATTTATGATACCTCTATGTTCACTATATCTAGTGTAGATATCCATATTTTCTTGACACGATGGTTACACGGATTGGTATATCTGGATATTGTCATGAGATGTTATTCCTTGATATATGGTGTATCTTGTGCAAGTCTTGTTTCATTGATTATCTTGTATATGTACAGACACTGATTCTCGTAGAGACTTGCTACATTTCTAGAGAATCCCGTGCCATAGCATACCATGGTTGGATCCACTATTACCAGTCGGGGGTGGGGAGTATTTTAGTGTAGATATGTGATCATACCCTTCTTGTGCAAGTATTGTTTTCCTGTGAGTATTGGTTATACACCGCACGTATGACTAACCAGGCCTTTATTCATGTGCAAGTTTTCTTGTGCAAGTTTCCAAGCCGATCATATGTTAAAGCTAGTACTCACACACTTAGTCATTAGTATTCTTGTTCATTGCCATATTGTTCATTATTGTTTTATTCCAGTATTTCCTTATTGTATATCTCTTGTATATATTGTTGCATCTTGTATATTCACATCTATTTACTGTAACATAGTTTTTATCATTAATTAGAACTGCTGTTAGAGATGTACTCTGCTCCTTTTCTAACTGGATATATTTTTTCCAGATGACAATGAGGAGTGGTACCCTACACATTATGGACCTCGAGGTATTGTGGGTTTAGAGTCAGAGACCCTGGCACAGGAGGGACTTATCCCAACTGAGACAGATGACCCGGGACTAGTAGCTTTTTAGTATTCTTTGTACTGGATTTGTCTCCAGCTTATTTGTTAGTATTCTTTCAGACTCATTGATGTTATTATTTTAGACTCATGAGTTGTATGTGACTATTCTATTCTTTATCATATTTGTGATCGTTTCTATCTTAGATCTGCGATTGAGTATATTGTTATTGTTGGTGGTTCATTATCTTGCTAGATAGATTATCCAGACAGTATTCTACCGCCGATTCTGCGGCGTAGGCTGGACGTTGTTTCTGACTTGCATCCCTACATCGGGTGCTGGTCGTGACAACACCACCATCATATTGAACCCTATTCACTTGGTCCTCTACAAACTTCGGGACGGAGACAAAGAAGGAATAGTCTGCTATGCAGGCGAGTGCATGCCGACAGGCGGGAACCTTAGTATGAACCCAGGGCATCCCACCATACTGGCAAATAAAAGCATCAGCCTCTGTCGTCGTCCCCTCAACTCCAGGATGCATCAAAGACGAGTAGTGCATTAACAGCTAATCCATTAGATAATGGTAAGGCATCTCAACCAGGTTGAAATCCCCAGGGCCACCATGAGCCATCACTTTGCTCGTAAAAGTACGGAGGCCATAATGGATGTTGCAGACCATCATTGGGAGTAAAGCTAGTTGATGGCCGAAAACTAACTTCATAGCGGGGAGGATGAGATTGTGGCTATCCCTCTCGATCGATCCGGAGCCCCCCGAGAATACACAAGTTCGCAGCCATATCATCAAAAATCCATCCAGTACAGCCTTATCAGACAGTGGCCGGGTGTCTTGGTAAAAGTAGCTGAAGGTATCACCGGAGCTACCAAATCCCTCACCAGATGCAGTCGTTCTCTTAGTACCGCGCAATAGGTCATCGACACTACTCAGGGTTTGAGGGCTACGAACGATGACCCAACACGAAGATTCAATATTGAAGAGGTAATGGATCCAGGCCTTGGTGTGGGGTAACGTCCGCTCTGTGCTTCTGTCCTTCTTCTTTGAAATTTGCTGGCAAATGCTATGATGGCACAATAATTTTTGGTACACTGCAAGAAACCCCAGATGTTGTTTCTCTAACTCCTCGAATTTCTTATTATCAGGCGTGTACTTCTCACACGGCTCGCTGCCCCAGGGCAACCGTGAAACATAATATATCTCGTGGAGGGTAAGTCATATCTCCCCACTAGGAGTAAAGAAGGTCCCGGTACAACAGTTGTACATCTCGGTCAAAGTCACGAACAACTTCGGATTCTTCTCTAAACCATAATAGGAACCCCTTATGGCGTAATAGAGGTTGGCCACCTTCAGGGACTGCTCGTACTTTCCTAGCACCTACAGGGTCAAATTAACCCAAGAAGACGAATGATTCACCCAGTTGAGCAAGCATATTTTTCCCTTGGAATATGACCCCTTGTCTGTGAGATGGTTCAGAAAAGTGTCAGCTCCGTTGATACAAACATTCGGCCCCATCTTACTCATGAAAGTGCCAGGTTCCAACCAGCAAAAAGAATAAGAAAATGATTCCTTAGTCGCCGCTTCTCTCTTCAGTTTAAAGTTAAAATGAATGCGGCCGACTTGGGCTCCCTTTTGGTCTGGGTCAGGGTGCCCAAGCAGAAACACCATATTGAAGGCCGATAAAGGCAAGTGATGCTCCATCATAGGTATATGTATCTTCATCTCGCCGGAGGAGAAGGTCCAGCTCTCCATTTTCTTCACTACCTTAGCATCCGAGATAGTAAGAGCATCCCCAAACAGGAAAATGGGCTTCAAATGAGAAATGCCCTTCAAACCCTCAATCGACCCAAAGTTCAACTGGCTGAGCAAAAAGAACGAAGACTGTTCTATTATTAACTTCATTCTCTTCTCAGATTGACCCTTGTTTATCTGGGCCTAAACATTTGCTATTATATGGTCGAACCTTACGTCCAGTGTGACCTGAGAATGACACACAAGCACCTCCCCTGACAAAGCCATGAGTAAAGTTACTGCAAAATCAGAAATAAGAAGACAATTAGAGCCCTCGAGATGGCATACACATCAGAAATAAACTTGAGCGCATAAAGGGACGCATATGATACATGCGGCCTAGTCACGAAGAAAACCTCCATCCGGTCGAGTCAAGACCAGAGCATGCAGTTAAAGTAAGACCCGCGCATAAAACAAGCGGTATGGTCATATGGATGGGTCCGCACATGTTTTAATCATGCATCAGACCGTACAAGAAGTGTCCAAACGTCTGTACTCCTTCCCCCCACCCCTAATCTTACCTGAGATGGGCATCTAAACGTCCTCATGAAAAAAGGATGAATTCTTCTTGGTGTTAGGTGTGGAAGCCAGGCGCTTCCCCTTGTCGATCTTCATTGCAGGAGCAGAGGATGAAGCCTTGGGCGCCATGGCAGATGGTCGGAGAAGGTGATCGGAGCATGGAAAGAGTCGCAGATGAAGGAAGAGGAGAACTCAGCAAGGCCAAAAAGTTCTTCTCTCTCCCCCAAGACTCCTATTTATAGGCTGACAAAGAGATAAGGACAGCCCCCTCGATTCCCGTATCCAACTGTCAGTCTCTACAGTGGACGGTTGGATTCTCGAGACGGCCTTACCTTCGTAACCGTCAGCTTGGGATCTATGTGAAGAGATGGATCAGAATCCAAAAGGATATCCGCTCCAAATTAAAACAAATATGTCCATTAATCCAGAAGTGACAGCCTGGAAGCACTCATCCATGCGGCCAGCGACCAAGCGATCCCAATGTCCATGCGACACAATATCCATGCGACCAAAGTGCTTTTCCTCCATGTCTCTTATTCAAAGTATTTCAAACTTGTCAGTTTGAAAACTTTGAAGGGAATCTTGTAGAAGCATGAAAAATATGCATACATGCGTCCAATAACCATGTGCCCCAAAGTAAAGCTCAGAAAATATTGGGCCGCAAAATCACCATACGGCTCAATAAGGGGACATCCATGCGTCCCAATCAGCCAAAGCAGCTTTGGCCGCAGATGGACTTGACATAGCATCCTAGCAACAGAATCTTCTCTGACACAGAATCCTGACAAAAAAAATTTTCTGAATGCCTCGAAGGACGTGAACATACTAAACGACAAAAGTCTCATGTTAGGACAGAAATTCACCCTCGATGGATGTGCAGCGCCACGTGTACAGCACAACTGGCAACATGCGTCCCTGACTCTGTGCGTCCCATGCGCCTTTGGCCCCATGTGTCCCAGACTCCATACGTTCCATGTGTCTCTGACCCCATGCGTACCAGACTCTATGAGTTACATGTGTCTCTAGCCCCATGCGTCCTAGACTCCATGCATCCCTGGTCCCATGCGTCTCAGACTCCATGCGTTCCATGCATCTCTAGCCCCATGCGTCCCAGACTCCATGCTTCACTGGCCACATGTATTTCAGACTCCATAAAGACCAAATCTTGTTGTTACGACATGAGTGATTCTCTCCAACCAAGTGCAGACCATGTGTCAAGATGACCAAGTTACGCCCACAAAGGACGAAAACCACCCAGATCATCAGCAACAAAAAATCCCAACAAGCACCCACGTGACAGCCTGGCCCGCTCACGGTTATAGCTGCATCCAGTTAAGGAGGTACACGTGGCACCCTCTAGCATCCATGAGGCCCAACATATGCGCTCACAAGGATGACTATATATACCCGAGTAGCCTGCCCAAATAAGAGAAAGGACAGACAGGGGTCGCCCAACATAGAGAGAGCATACAGAGATGAGCAAAGAGAGAATATAAGCTTCCTTACCCTGCATCGGATCATCAACGGAGTAAAGGAGCCGCCACAGAACTCCTTGTCCATCGTCACACCCCAGATCAAAATATTATACTTAGATAATTATGTTTAGGATTCGTTGTACTCTTTTTCGTTCCTTAAATACAAAGTTTGCAAGAACACATTTAATGGCGAACACCCGAGAACTCATTAAGGCGTCAAAGCCATCCTTACACAGGAATTTTTTTATAAAGAACAGGCAACAATAGTTCCGGGTACGTATCCCACACTGTCCCAAGGGAATATCCACTATGCCTGATATTTTTTCAGTTAGTGGTCCTTCCTTGAACCAAAATCTAGATGCCTAGTAGATTTATCTTTGAACTAATAGCATAAAAATTAATTGTAGGACTACAAAGACACAATATCAGAGGTCCTTCAAGCCCATTTTACATGTTGTATCTTCGACTAGCTGGCACTTGAAGCCTTTAGTGAACGGATTTGCCAGTTTCTTCTCACTACGAACATCCACCACTGTAATGACACCAGCCTTGATGAGATTGTTCAGTGATTTATGCCGAAGCCGCACAGTCCGCTTCTTGCCATTGAAGAGATCGTTAGATGCTACTACTGCTGCTGTCTGGTTGTCGCAGTATATCGGTACAGCCAAAATCTGTGCACCAACCATTGAAAGATCGTACATGAGCCCCCGAAGACATTCTGCTTCATCTGCTGTAGTTGCAAGTGCATAGAACTCAGACTCCATTGATGACCGTGAGAACACGGTTTGCTTCTTCGACTTCCACTTCGACTTCCGTATAGCTCAAGGCCGCATAGCTCCTGGATTCATAGCCCCAGGCCGCATAGCTACAGGCCACAAAGCACCTCGCCACATGTGCCCGAGCCAGCAACCATGCATGCAACTAGCGCATAAAAAGAGCGCATGAGAGCCATACGACGATGCTGACGTGCTAAGTGCAAAGTGTGCCAACAAAATGTCACTTTGCACCCTTGAGTCCGAGTTCGAGTCCGAGTCCGATTCCGATTCCGAGTCGCTCCTAAGGGAAACATCCCAAAGGTGGTGACAAAATAAGGATTGTCATAAAGGGGTTCACACTTAATCCCTCTAGGAAAGTTAACCCACATGGGCCACCACTCCATATGCATATACCAATACTAAGAAAAGCTATATATTGAGATATATATACATTGGGGTTTTTTTAATTTAGGACTAAAGCTCTCAAAACAAAATGGAAAACACCAACACTATCATGGAGAACTTCTAAAAGAGGTCAAGGATATATTTAGTTTGGAAAAGGTGTAAAGAGTCCTGAGAACTGTGGCTTCGAGACCAAGAAAGAAGGACAAAGAGCCAAGATCACTAAGCTCAAATTTATTTCCAAGAGTGGTGATGAAGGAGGTAAAGAGAGCAGGAGTATTACCCGTCAAAATGATATCATCCACATAGAGAAGCAAAAGAAGAATCGTAGAGCCAGAACGGTAGATAAATATAGAGTGATATGTCTTACTTTGTATAAATACAAACTGGAGAAAAAAATTGCTGAAACGTTGAAATCAGGCTCGAAGAGCTTGTTTGAGACTATATATGACTTTTTATAGAAGACGTCTGACGAGGATGAGCAAAATTTGTGAAACCAGACGGTTGACTCATGTAGACTGTTTTATTTAGGCCGCCATGAAGAAAGGCATTCATGACATCAAGTTAGCATAAGGGCCATCACATGGGGACAACAATGCTAAGCACACTGCAGACATTAATTGGCTTAATTACTGGACTAAAGGTTTCATTAAAATTAATGCCAGCCTACTAATGAAATCCTTTGGCAACTAGACAGGATTTGTGACGTAAAATGGACCCATTGGTATGTCATTTGAGTTTGAAGACCCATTTGGAACCAATGACATGCTGCTGATGAGTAGGAAGAATAACAACCCATATACCATTTTTAATAAGGAGTTGAATTCCAAAGTCATGGCCTGGTGCCATTCAGGATTCTAAGGAGCCTGAGAGTAATATGTAGGTTATGTAGTAGCAGAGTGGGCATAGGAAACTAAGGTTCTAGGGAGGGGATACCTGATTGTGCCATATGTATGGTTAAGAGGTTTGTTGTACCCATCTCGTTGTCGAGTTATCATTGGATGTCTCGAGGAAGTGGCTGGGGGAGGTTCAGGTATAGTAGAGGTCGGTTATTGGGGAGGGATAGGTGGTAGTTGAGATTGAGGACGTTGAAAGTTTTATGGATAAGTTCTTGGAGCCATGGCACTGGTGGGGAAACGTACCTTTGTTGCGGAGGAGGATGAGGGTATGGAAGATGATATTGGCGATATAACTGGAATAGATATCCAAGTGGATTTAGGGGAGGGGCTTGTGGTTTTGGAGAATAGAAAGGCTCGTTCGCTGAAGCGAACATGAGGTGAAATATTGATACGATCGGTTCTCCTATAAAGACAACTATACCTTTTGTGTTTTAAGTTGTAGCCTAGAAACACACATTCAATAGTTCTTTTGTAATAACTTATTAGTGAGATAAGCTCCTAAATGCGGGTAACATGCACAACCAAAGACTCAAAGAACAGAGTAGGAGGAAGATGTGCCATAAAGGCGAGAAAAAAGTGAAGACCAATTGAGGATGGAAGAACGAAGGTAATTGATAAGATGGACAGCAGTGGATACAACTTCAGGCCAGTGGCATGGAGGAACATGACTAGAGACAAGGAGAGTATGGGTCATTTCAGAAATATGACAATGTTTGTGTTCTGAAAAGCCATTTTGTTCGAGTATTTGGGGACATGAGTGACGTTGATGAATACCAAGACAAGTACAAAAATCTTTGAATAGAACACAATCGTATTCACCCTCACTGTCACCTTGAAACTGTTTGACACTAGTGGAAAATTGAGTGCGGATATAAGTGACAGTTCTGGAAATGTATAATTACTTCATATTTGTGTTTCATAGAGTAAAGCCATGAATAACGTGTATAATCATCAATAAATAACACATAATAATTTTAGTTCGAAATAGAAAGAACAGGAGATTGCCATATATCATAATGCACTAAATGAAAAGAAGAAACATTTTTTATTTCATTTATCGGATTTTTGTTACTTTCAACAACATCTCTATCATGCCACCATGTTCCCTTGATACCTGATCTCCGTCCACATGGATGATTTTTTAGATGTATGCAATAAAGATAAGCTTGAGCTTTCCCAAGCCCATGCCTTCCTCCTTTTCCATTTGTCAATCCATTCAAACATATGGCATAAAAGGATTGTGCGACAAGAAGTTGACACAAGCCCCTTCTATGACTCTCCCAGTTGTATATTAGGACTTTGGAAAGTTGGATTTAGTAGCTACATGTTGCGTATATGACAAATCATGATGAGTTCTATCCTCATTAAGAAATATCGATACCTACTGGGATTATATCCAGATATTTTTTTGGGAACAAAAATACACTAACTTAAAATTCAGAAAGGAGTATATAACATGATTACTTTCTTTCATTATTAAATGGAATATACTAAGGTATTCCAATTGGAAATAGGTTGAAAGCCCATACTTATTTGATAGTAACCGAAGGTACTTGTCATCGGGTATAGCTTCTTTCTTTCCCTATTGATAGTAAACATGAAGGACTTTAATGTAATGAAACAAATTCTTCGATCTTCACAAATATACAACGTCTTCATGACATGTTATGCACTAGAGACTCTTTAAATTTGGTAAAAAAATACAGTCTACATAGACTAAGTGAAGATGTTACGACAATTGGATCAGATCTATGATATATATAAAAATACAGTCTACATAGACTAAGTGAAGATGTTACGACAATAGGATCAGATCTATGATGCATATTGTAGAATAATGGACAAGTATATACCAATATCTGGGAAACATCTTGATGATCAGATCTATGATCCATATTGTAGAATATTTACAAGTACATACCAATATCTGGGAAACATCTTGATGGACTTTATTATAGGCAAGCTCAGCAGGAGTAAATCCAGCTTTATTCCTCACCAACAGTTCTTGCTTACTACCAGCTTGTACGAGCACTACACATGACTCTATATGGCCTTTTTCGGCAGCATAGTGGAGCGATGTGCAACCTAGCAACATGAAAATTGGTTATATATGTTTGATCCTTTAGAGTACATACCAAAGTTATTTTTTATGAAAGTTTTTTTTTATTAGATTCGACAGCACCTGCTATATATATATATATATATATATATATATATATATATATATATATATATATATATATATATATTCCAAATGTCTTTTTAACTTTTTCCACTACAGACTTGAGATATCTAAGGTACTGATATAATGACATATGTCTTTTTTTAATTATGCTCTCGAAACAATTTCAATGCAAAACCAAGAATGAAGTTAATGAATTCGATATCTTAGAGAAGCATAGAGTTTGTTGGCTTAATTTCCTCTCTGTGATTCTTTTCATAATAAAGAACATACACAAGCTAAAAACATGCTAGAAAAGGGTACCTTGCGCATCTTGTGTTCCTTGACATGCAGCCTTAGATAAAAGTAGCCTAATCATACTTTTGGATCCCTTCCATGCAGCCCTGAAAAGTTGTATTACGTGTTTAGTTTCAATATCCAACACACAAGCAATAAGATTTGGAAGAATTACAAGCCAAACTTCGTATCTCAGACTGGCTAGCATTCGGTTACATATACCTAATAATCAGGAGAAGTGTTTGTTTGTTTGTTAGTTGGTGGTGTGGGGGATTCGACAACATATTTTTATAAAAAAAAGGCCGATTCTATAGGCCATCAGATCGAGGAATACTTATTTTTAAAATTGACTTAAAATGCACGCTGGAGCTAACCAATACTCGCAAAAGCTCAAGCTGGATAGGAACATGCTAACAATATATATTAAACTCAGAACGAGCACAAAATTATGGGGACAAATTGGGATTAGGTTTCTAAACCCAACCAACAATATCGATCATAGATGTGTTCTTGGTGCTAAATGTGAAAGAATGGAAGGAGCTGTTAAGTGACTGTGCATGGTCAAACTTACTGAACGTGTCCCGTGGATGATTTTTCAAGTCATTTCACTCAACTAATTTTTTTTCAATATTCATTGGTTGATAACCTAATTTAGCAAGATTGTACTGCCGGATTGGTATTAGGGTTGTTATTCCCAGAATGTAGACCTTTGAACATGAGTTGTGTTGGGAACGAACGAGGAAATACCATTTCCTAAACCGGGAGAACTATGTTGAGGACCAAAGAGAAGGCACAACCTAGACAAAATTTCAAAAGAAAAACTACACAACAAGCACAACCAAAGACATACAATTTTTACATAAAAAATCATGATGAAAAAAAATTACGGGACAATATGAGTCCAACCAAAAAGCATCCACTAAAGATTAAAGAAAGTACATAGACTCTGTTATAAATTTCTGGACTGATCCAACATGGATTACTGTAATACTTCAAATAGATAGAAATAACGAGCAATAGGGATTACTGAAGATAAAAAGAAGAGGACAAACCAAATAACTCCTCGAAGCAATCTCTATTAAAAAATAACTCCCGAAACTCAGAATAATCTCTTTCGTTCCTTAGGAAATTGCATCCTTGATAAAAATCTCTCATTTCTTGTTGTTCCGACGATATTAGGGTTAGGAAATGCCTATTTAAGTCACCACAATTCCGAGATAATCTGGACTGTTGATATCAATTCAACGGTGTTGATAAAACATCCATTTTGGACCTTCAGCTCCCGCAGCAGTGTGCTGGCGGTACACCGTTAGTGTAGCGCCAGATAACTCTTGAGCAGCAATTGTACCATCAGAATGTTTTGGAACACAATATGCCATGGAAAATATAGAGATAGTGTACTGTCCCCTCTGATACTCTATACACAGATTTCTGATAATGGCTCAAATTTAGTCACATTTGTCTTCTTCGACTCCCCGAGTTTCTCTGACACTCCGGGGTATTCTCCATATAGTTTGAAAACCCCAACCAACACCAACAAGTTGTGTGTGTACTGTCTCAAAGTTTTCCAAGTGTTCGTTGCACCGGGAAGTGATTGAAGAGTATTTATAGAATAAACTAACAAATGCAACTTCTCATAGAAATTTTACCCATTTCCTTTGCAATTTTTTCTCTTTTCTAGCAACTAAGATAGGTGTATTAGGTTTGTATTTATAGGATGTCATGTCACTTCATGACTTGTCTAGAAATAGTAGCTTGTTCAAACATTTGATGGAATATTAGCCTTATTAGGGGTCTTTACAGTGTATTTAGTCTTTACAGTAAGTTTAGTTTGTGATAGAAAATGAGAAAAGAAAAGAGAAGAAAAGAAAGGAAAGGAAAAGGAAAAAAAATTGCTTGTTTAATAGGTAAGAAAGTTAAAAAAAAAAATGGAGAACAAAATTGAGAGAGAGAGAGAGAGAGAGAGAGATGGTGGTGGTTAAGTTGACAATAGAATCCTCCAATTAGGAGGGAAATGAAAGGATTTTCTTTTTCTTTTTCTATTAGCTATATTCTCAATTTTTTCTTCTTTTCTCTCTAACCAAACAACACATAAAAATTTCTTTTTCTTTTTCTTTTCCTCCACTTTTCCTAAATCCAACAACAACCATCCTATAGGAAAGATCTTATACTCTTCTTGAGCTACTTTTAGGGAAGATATAAATGTAAATTTGTTCAAAGAATGTTATTCTATAAGTAGGAAACTTCAAAAAAAAATTCCTTAAAAATAAAAGGCAAACAGGACTGGTAGGTATAATAAAGATCCATACCAGTGAAGAGGAGTCATTCCAATATTATCAGGGGAGTTAACTTCTGCACTATACTTTTGGATAATGTGACTCAAAAATGTTGTATTCCCATTTGCTACGGCAATATAAACTACCTGAAAAATGGAACCCATCAGTCAAACCGTGATTAACTGAAAGTGAGGCTATTTCAATACAACTTTTAGTAAGGAGGCTTACATGTTAACACACCTAGAGCATCTCCTACCCTGTTGTGAGTTTGAAAAAAATAGTTGCCACATAGAAATTATAACTTTTTTTTTCAAAATTGTTTCTCCAATGTAAATGTAAAATAAATTGTGAAGTTAACATGTCAATGACATATCAAAAATAATGTAAAATTGGTTGTCTAGATCTAGACAATGGACTTCACAATACTTTATTTCAACACCATCAACTATGAATACAAATATTTATCAAAAAAAATAAGTGAAAAAGTTGTCTTGAAAATTGAAAAAAGTAGTTTTTATTGTCTTCTCAGTACTTTTGCATTGGAGAACATTTTTCTATCCCATTGCCTTGTATGAATATAATTTAACTACATAAAAATAATATTATTTTGTGCCTCGTGCAACATAGAAATCACAACACAAAACAAGACAATAGGGTTGGAGATGCTCTTACCGTTGTAATAGTTTAGGGCCCAATTGAAAATTTAAGCATGTCAACTATTAGTGGATACGAAGGTTGAAGCATTTGTTTCGAATGAGAAAACATAAAACAACTGAGAAATTCTATTTTCCTTGTAGTGTCCCTATTGCGTGGGGTGATATTAATTTTACAAAGAAAATATTGGTATTGTTTCTTTTGGACTAGTAAAAATAGTCCTACATTAACTACACCACCAAGTGGATATCTCAATATAATACTTTGTATGAGTTGAGGTGTGCACATAGGGTGTGGGGCACATGGGTGCCATGTGGGGGTATTTTTCTGGGAGAAAAAAATGATTAACTACCCAATGAAAGCATTTATGCTTTTTGTCATGCTCTTGGAATTATTTTGATAGGAGTTAAGCCCAAAATGGGACTTAGCGACTCGGACTCGGGCTCAAGGGCGCAAAGTGACACTTTGTTGGCACACTTTGCACTTAGCATCGGGGCAGGCACTTGTGATCATTTGATGTGATCGGGTATGAGCGGTCGCATGTGCTGCTAGTGCAGATTTATTTGAACGATTATGGAAAGATATGGTCGGTTATTCAGATCCATTTTTTTGTGGGATTTGAAATTAATTTGTGCTTATCTTTTAGGAATTCATAATTAATTTGTTCCTATCTTTCCGTAACTGATGGGCGGCTAGGGTTTTCACCATCTCTCTATAAATACTCTCTTCATGCCTCTTTAATGACTTACTTAGAAAACTAGGAGACGAAGAGAGTTGCTCTTGCCGAAAATATTGGAGTCCAGGGAGTTCGTTCGAGTTCAGACAGAGGTGACAACGAGCGTTTCAGAAGTTCTTCGTAAACTTGCTGGTTCCTGGAAGCAGATCGTGTGGGGGCGAATCTTGCTTTGAGCAGATCTTTATCATCCCAGCAAGCTAAGTCTCTTTTTTTCTTCTTCCTCCTCTCTTCAGTGAGTTATAACTATGTTCTGTCCGTCTGCAACTATGATTGCAAGGAAGAACGAGATTTTTCTTTTCTAGTTATTGATGTAACAACTGGTTGTAACAGGATCCATATAAATAGTTCTTCGTGGAGATCGAGAATAGTCATAGTGAAAACTTTTGTGTAAAACTCTGATCTCGACCACGCGATTTTCCATCGTTGATTTAGCCTCGGGAGCTACAATCTTAAAGCAAGATCCGAGAAAGATGGAGAACAACCGTGCAAAACTTCTCGATACAAGTTTTAACAAACTTGAGAAGTTTGACGAGGATCATTACAACGCTTTGAAGAGGAAGGTCTGCCTTAATCTTCAACTCGTAGATGTGGACTACGTTCTGACAGAACCTGAGTCGATTGTTCCAGACGGTTATGATGCTACTATTCGGACAGTTGATACTATAACAACTAAGAAAACAAGTGGAGAAGAGACAACAACCTTTGGAAGTTGTTGATTCTAAACTCTATGGAGGATACTCTGACGGAGTCATACAGCAAGACGGATCATACTAAGGTCGTTTGGGAGTCTCTTGAAAAGCATTACAAGGCGGATGAGAACCGCAACAAGATTCATGTGATTGAAAAGGTCTGAAACATGCAATTTGAGGACGACAAGACTATGTTGCCTCAAGTCAAGGAGTTTCTCAAGTTACATCAAAAACTTGAGGATGATGGCATGCCCTTAAACGATGCCTTTGTCGTGGGGGATATTGTGGCCAAGCTCTAGTCTGGATGGAGCAATTTTATCTCGAACATGCACATAAAGAAGATGCAAATTAGCCTTGATCAACTACTGCACAACATCCATGTTAAAGATGAGTTGATGGTTCAAAACAAAGTGGACACATTGTCCAAGCAGTTGGCAAAGGCCAACTTGGTGCATGCGGACGATTCCAAAAGGAAGCAGAAGGCTTCTCAATAAAAGAAGAAGGATTTCAACCATCTCAAGGTGAAGTCAGCTTCGTTCAAGTCGAAGCTAAAGCCTAAGTCAGAAGTGACTTGCTTCAACTATAGCAAGAAGGCCACTACCGGAGAGACTGCAGATTTAAACTCAAGCAAACAGAGCAAGTGAGCCTAACAAGGTTGCAATGATTGTGCAGGTTGTGACGACTAGTGTTGACACTGACTGGTGGGTAGACACTAGCGTATCCTGCCATGTTTGCTCGAAGAAGGAGTTGTTTACTATCTACAAGCCTACATCTGAGAAGGTCATGGTGGCAAACCAAGCACAAGCTGAAGTACTTGGGACCGGAATGGTGGTACTGAATCTGACTTCGGGGAAGTCACTGACGCTTCAGGATGTGAAGTACGTACCGATAATAGCCAATAATCTAGTCTCAGAAAGTTTGTACTGCAACGCAGGCTTGAGGATGGACATCAATACTGGAGAGATGGTGATGTCGTACAAAGGAACATACTTCGAAAAAGTATTTTGTACCGAAGGAATTTTTAAACTTCATCTTATAACTCCTACAAAAAACATTAATGCAGTCTCTTCTTCTGGTTACTCTCTTAAGTAATGGCATAATAAACTAGGACATGTTCACTGTAAAAGGATAAACATGATCTCTAGTCTAAGGCTTATCTCCAAATGTGGGGGTAAGTAGGTGGAGAAGTATGAGGTCTGTGAGCAGACAAAGATCACAAGAAAATTGTTTAAACGGGCACTACTAAAAATTACGGAATTAGCGACGTTTTTAGTGACGTCGAAGTAAAAAATAGCTAATACGAAAGATTTCAGCGACTCCAAATATTAACGTCGCTTTAAGTCGCTGTTTGGCGACATATAGCGACGTTTAGCAACTATAATTCAGTTTTTTAAAAGAATAGTCGCTATAAGTTATCTTAGGTCGCTAAACGTCGCTGAGTTTATAATTTAACGACATTTAGCGACGTATTTAGCGACGTTTATATTTTAAATATTTAGCGACGTGTTTAGCAACGTCTACAACGTTGCAAAATATTTTTATTAGCGACGTCATAATTTGACGTTGCTAAACGTCGCTAAAATTTCAATATAGGTTTTCGATTCCCCCCTTCTGTCGAAATCTCCCAAATTTTCAAAAACCGCCCCCTCTTCTCCCCCCTCTCCGGCGACCGGCGTCCTCCACAGCGGCCTACTCCGGCGTCCCCCTCCTCCCCCTCCTCCTCCTCCTCCTCCTCTAAGTAAACCCTAACTCTCTCTCTCTCTCTCTCTCTCTCTCTCTCAGGACACGGCATGACACAGACAAAGACACGACACACACACACGTGACACTAACCCTAACCCTAACCCTAACCCTAACCCTAACCCAAAACTGACACAGATACGACACACACATGCGACAGACACGTGCTTTCTGTTCTTGCTGACTGCTAGTGCAAGCCTTGGGTTGATGCACTGTGCTAAAACTGCACTGGGACCACTCATTGTTGTGCCCTGCTTGCATCTCAGTGCATTAATGCACTACAAACAGCACTTGTTGCTGCTGTTGATCTTCTTTGATGTTGATTGCTCTTACTTGCCACCTCCTTGCTGAGTATACTGCTCAGTGGCCGATGCTTCTTGCTGCACGGCTATTGATTGCTCTCACTTATATGACTTTCTAGGTCAGTAGCCAGCTAATTAGTGCTTTATACTGTTCTTATATCAATATATAAAGTAATACAAAGAATTATAGTCTATCCTCCAAGGCCCCTGTTGTAGCGCCCCGTTCTCCCGGTGCGGAGAGCGCGGCTAAGAAACACAAGACGGTATCGTTCGATCGAGATAGATTGAATTAAGAACTCGTCCTCGTTATGGATTTGTTTTTTCGGAATCGATTCCCATATTCAGTGGACTGCGCCCCAAGGATTGGCTTAGCGGTAGAGTCAGGAGGGACCTCTCCGCTGCTATCTTTTATTGCCTCGGTTTTTGATATCGCTTGTTGCTTTCGTGCTTTTAGTTGGTTTTGGGATTTGCTTGTTTTCCTTGAACGGTTTTGATAGTTTTTATTGTTTTCGTTCATTGAACTGCACTTCTATTCCGAGATTGGAAAGAGAGGAAGAAGTATTAATCGAGCTGTTCGTGTGTAGGTGAACGAGCAGTAGGCGACTTGCGAGCGGAGTCGTGAAGCGCCTCTTTCCTTCTTCTTTCCAAAATCTAAGTGAGTGGCTACCAACCCGATTAGCTAGCCCCGCTTCCAAGCTTCACTCCTTCGCCCCGATCAAACGATACCAAGTAATAATAAAAGAAACCAAGATAAAAGAGAATAGACTTGGTTAACAATGCTTGTCAATCAAACTCGTGAACGGTTACTTACTTGCACGCTTGTTCGTTCGGAATGTTCATCATATGCATAAATTATAGTTAGAATATATCTTCTTCTATAATTGTGCTATTTATGAATTATATCGTGTATGCGCATAACTGTTCCTAGAGGCTATGCAAAATGAATCATGCATTACTCGTGTTGCCTCAACTGCGTGAAGTGATAATTTAACTAAACATCGTGTGTTCGATCACGGACAACTTGTGCACAAGGATATAAGTTCTGCGGACGGTCGCTGGGGCACTGGCACCGATCCGATCCGGGCAGACTTCGTGTTTATAGTCAATCGTATGCGGACGGGATAACTTGTAACGCATCGTGTTTTCTGAGCTCCTCGTGTTTACTCGTTGCATGCTATCCTTATCCTTGACTAGTCCATTATGGCATCAAGCCAGTGATCCTCGTGTGTATATGCTTGCAACGCCTCGTGTGTTTATCGTGTGAAAAATGGCTTGCAATGCATCGTGTGTTCAACGTGTATATTTAAACCTGTTGCATACTAACTTGTGTCTTCGTGGCAGGGAAGGCATGGTAAGTATTGTGAAGGTAATTCAGACGGTCAGGTAAAATCCACCTAACGGTGGCACATTCATTTCAGTAATTTCTATATACTGCTTACTTGTAAATGAACTAAGGCAAGATAGAAACCCACAAATATGCATGCTTCATTAAACAAACATGTTGATTGGTATAGTTCGGCTAGCTTGCCTTCACCAGCATGTTTCGATATGCTGACCCTCGTTGAAACAGGTTCTCCGCACCAAGACGAACCGAGCGAGGAGCCGAAGTCGTCTTCCCGATCCAGTCCAGCTGTTGGCGCATCTTCACCGCGCCCTTGAAGCATTTTGAAGCCAGAAGCTGCAACTCTTCATACACAAATGCAGTTCCGTGGCAAAGCTATCCTCCAGCCTGGAGGTCTTTATCATTTTGAGTTTATAAAGGGATGTAATGTACAGGACTGCTATCTTATTTTGAGTCATCTCTTTTGTAAGCCATTTGGCATATTAGCTAACTCGTTCAAGAGTTTGTAATAGATGTTCATTATCAATAAAGAGAACTTTTCCATGTTTCAAATCTGTGTTTCAATTTATCTGCGTACTCTGAATATGTGCTTGCTATGCAAATCATTAAAGCCTTATGCGGGCGCAACCCCAGGCCCGCACGACGGTCACGATTCGGGGGACGCCTCAATTGATTCTACGAAATTGGGTCGTAACACCTGTTATTATCAAACTCATCCTTCATTGAATTCAATAAGATCTTTCCAACCGGGCCATCAAAATGGTCTGGGGTAAGATTCCACTCAAGGCAGCTGACGCTCCATGTCCGCAATATAAAATGCAGATAAAGGAAGCTAACACTCCTCGGTGTATCATAATCCACTTGATGTTACTTTAGCAATTATTTTAGATAACATTAATTTATGTGTATCATTATCAATTTGTAATGTTACTTTGAAATCATATAACACATAACAATATAAAAATAATATGCTAAATTTAAACAATTTGAATTTGTATGACATCAAAATTGAATTTGGGAACGCCTATGGAATCTTTTTCTAATTTTAATACTCCCTTAAATAATGCACACATGGGGATTAGTTAAGGAAACTCAGAAAGAGAGATTGTGTTTAAAGGGACAAATTATGAACCTTTACCAAATCATAACAACTTTTAAATATTATATCTATCAGAAGAAAGAGATGAAAATCAAAGCCATAGAGGAATTAGTTATTTCTTCATTC
The DNA here is from genome assembly GCA_036927795.1 of Iris macrosiphon. Classification (NCBI taxonomy): domain Eukaryota; kingdom Viridiplantae; phylum Streptophyta; class Magnoliopsida; order Asparagales; family Iridaceae; genus Iris; species Iris macrosiphon. Next base: position 64,578,105 of record JAYESA010000016.1, read on the forward strand.
TTTCTTCTTGTTCTTTGATTATTGGTTCCTTTAATGAGAACTTTATATCTATTTTCAACTGAAGAAAGAAGGATAATTGGATTGTCCAAAACTTCTAAGTCATTAAAGTGATATTTTTATTGATCATGAATTACCTGTATTGATTATGTTATTAGAATAATATATTTGTTAGTTAATTATACAATATTAATTTATTTTTTTGTTCTATTATGTTTATCGTAATCGTCGAGACCCAGCCTTGGTGGTCATTTGTTGTGGCAAGGGGCATCGAGATGTGTTGTTGATCGATATAATTGATAATGTAGAATTAGAGGTCTTAATCAGTAATGATTTTGTAGTCGCGTGGGATTTTAAACATATGTGACATAAATATCTTATAAGTTTAAACTGGTCAGTAAATCATACATCTATACTTTGTACGGTCCATGTTCTCTGTCTATACGGCCTTTAGGGTATTAATATATCATGGACATTAGGTGACATTGATCTTACAAAGTGACAACTGGCTGGACTTGTCAACCAGCCTAAAAAATAGGTTCTAATTGTTGATCCTTGGTTATGGGTAAGGGGATTGTTCTAATATTCATTTAATGATTCCATTAATCTCCTATAGCTTGCGCTAATGACTAAGGATAAGTGTATGTACCATTATCAGAATTTGAAATTAATAAGAAGTGCTTTTTCTTATTTATATAAAAAGCCACAATATAAGTTATTTTGTAATATCTGACTTTGTTTATTGTTTTGATAAGCTAGTTACTTTTTAGGGTATCTTTTGAAAGCGCGAGAAGTCTTATATCAAAATATTTTCTTGACTAGTTCTAGAAAATCATCAACAATGCAAATTTGGCCTAATTAAGCATGACCACAACCCCTTCTATTGAAATACAACCATATATTAAGCCAATAGCTATTATCTTGTAACATTCCGAGAATATATACTTTATTCTGCCTGACCAGCTTTAACTTATCTAGCTGAAATATTGGATCTAATAATTCCTTTAGTGAAGAAAAGGTATAGAGATATAATATTCATGGTATTAATAAACTTAAATTGTTAAAGCAACAAAATTGCAAGTCTGTTCTCCAACAACACTTAAGATTTCATAATTATGATAAGTTCATGGAAAATGTGCTAAATGGTGTTGAAACAAAAGGTTATAAGTTCATGGACAGTTAAGTATCAAACATTGAAAAACTTTATAACATATAATAGTAATAACTGATTCTTTATCAAACAAAAGGTTATAAGTTCAATGTGCCCAGAAAGCCTTCGGGGAAAATGAAGAAGAGATATTTGAATGACGACGAGCTAAGGGCTGCTCAGTTGTATATATTACTCAATTGCGACGAGGATGAAGTGGAGAAGCTAGAGGGGTAAGTAATTAATACGTCCACGTTTACATCATCTCAATGTAATAGTATAAGCTACTATTATGCTACTAATCAGCGGTTACTTCGTTGTTTTTTAGCACATATAATGATGAATTGAGGTCGGTTAGACCCTATATAACAGACGAAGAAGTAGAACAAGAAATGAGATGCCATTTTCCTTCTTGGTTGAGCGCATATGTAAGGAGCTTGGTAATTACTTTTTCTTTCTGCACTTGCACAATAAATAACTTACTATCGCTACTTTGGTATTTAGGTCAATCGTCTAATAACACCCGAGACTGAATCAATTAGAACTCTAGCCAAGGGACTAATTACTGTCGTTAAAATATGGCCAAGTTTCTATGTGAATGGGTTCAGGTTCAAGTCAACAAATGCTCCTATCAGAGACAACTTTCTGCATCTTGATTCCACGAAAAACAGTTGTTTGTGTATCAAATCTTTAAACTACAAAGACCTCGATCCAGACAATAATTTCTTTGGCATCTTACAAGAGATTATGGAGTTAACATATAATTATGGCACAGAACCAGCTAAGATCGTGCTATTCAAGTGTGAATGGTTCGATCCGATTCAAGATCAAGGTTAAAATATTGACAAGCATGGTCTTGTGGATATAAACTACAAGCGTAGATATCAAGACTACGAACTATTTATCCTATTAAGAGGCTCAGCTCGTGTACTTCACAACTTATCCTAGACGGGGGACAGCGAGATCGGGTTGGTGGGTAGTATGCAAGACTAAAGCTAGAAATACCTTTGACATTAACAAAATAGCTTATCAGGAGGACGAGCTACCTCTTGTAACAAATATTGTAGATGTGGACTCAACGGAAGTTATTCATTACATGAGTAATTATGTAGAAGATGTAGAATTATCCGAAGAGGAAGACGAAGACGAAGACGAAGACGAAGCAGATAAAAGTGAACACGAGGAAGGGGAAGAGGAGGACGAGAAAGGCGAACAAGATAAATTTTTTGAAGATGATTGAAAATAAAATATTTTGCCTGTAGAATGTACTATTTTGACAAAGATATGTATTATATTTTGATTGTAGAATGTACTATCCATTTAGACTTGTGACACCACTAGTTATTTACTATATAATTCTATAAATATTGTGAGATATGCATAACATTTTGACTGTAGAATATACTATATATTTGTGTATTTCTTTATTCATCATATGTTGTTATCAGGTATGACAGGACGACGCGGATGGTTCGGCAGGTTCCGAGGTAGACAGATTTCTCCATGCGCATCTCCGGAGGAGACGAGGACAGGGATTTGGGCCGACGGTACAAAGTAAGTCAATTAGATAGTTTAGCATCATATATATCGTGTATTTCTTTATTTATCATATTTGGACTTTTTTGATCAAAATAATTATCTCTGTACAGATATCGTCCCTCGTCAGTACAGAAAGCCTGGGTCTCTTTCTGAGGAACTATGGTGGCCCTTGGATCAACTACTCTGAAACTCCGGAGGAGAGGAAGGCGTTCTGGTTTGTGCACTTCAAGGTAAAAGTATATTATATAAATTCTCTAATTTATGCATATTATATAACTTACTAAATTATTTATTATAGCAAACGTATTTCTATCCTCCGCAACGAGCTGAGTTGATCGAGCAGATATTTCCTGCCGTTGCCGCCAAGCTTATCCGTGATGCTCTGGATGACCAGAAGGCTCGTGATCGCGTTGGAAAATTAATCCAAGGTTGGATCACGCATGAGCAGTGGACTGCGATGAGGCCTAGATTCGACGATCCAAGGTACAAGAAAAGATCTGACAAGGCCAAGGCAGCTAGGCGGAATGCAGCAAAGTGGTGTGGTGGCTCGATTCCGATGACGGAATATTTTTGTCATTTGGTATATTTTTTATTTTAGATATATTATTTTAATGTAAGTACGATAAAATGGTAGTAGGAAAAAATATTTAATTTTAGTACTAAATAATATATTTTTAACATGTACAGAGAGGTGAGGATGCAAACATGGTGACCGTCTTCCTGGCCACCCATCGAAAGGGCAAACATGATGAGAGGGCCTCGCGGACCTATGTAAGTATTACTTTACTTTGTGTTAATTTTAATATAACTTAGGCAATTATCGAGTATCCAAACTTTTCTAGGCCGAGTATCTTAGGCTGCGTGAGCGGGCGATTGCTAGTGCACCAATAGCGGAAGAGGCTGGTACTTCCTCGCAGCCCTCTCCAGCTCTGTCGGCGGACGAGCTGTGGGTGACCACCGCTGGTGGTCTCCAGAGGGGTAAGTACTACGGTATGGGATCCTATGGCCCCTTGTTGTGATGCAGTCATCTAGGGCCTCCCCGACAAGTGCGCATTCCCCACAGCCCTCGCAGTCGTCGGCCCGAGTCAAGGAGGTCGTTGACCGTCACATTGCGTCTCTTCGTGACGAGTTGCTGCGAAGGATGGAGGAGCATCTCCTGTCCCAGCCGTAGGCGGACGATGCGACGCTCATCGCACGATTTGATATGCTCGAGCGCAGCATCATGGAGTTCCGGGATATGACAGCTGATCTTAGAGCGTCGACAGAGCGCAGCATAATGGAGCTGCATGCATCACAACTGTCCATGGACGAGAGGCTGACGATGATGCAGGATTCAATGGTTCATAGCAGTACGAGGCTGTTATCTACTATGGATTCATATAACCAGCGACTAGCCGAATTGGAGCGGATACGTCCTCCTGGTGCGACTATATCGACACAGACTCCACGGACGTCACTGCCTTCTCCATTGACATCGGTGACGATTTCACGGGAGCAGTATAATCTGTTCTTATCCTTCATGCGCACCGGTGGTCATCCTCCTACAGATCCTCAGCAGTCCTATTTAGGACCGTTTATTTATTGTTTGTGTTTCAGACCTATGATATTTGGTCATTTATGAATATTTTTTATTTTTAGGCATTCATACATTATATCTTGTATTCTTTAGGATGAGACATTCAGACATTATTCCTGATTCGGTTTGTAATTTCAATATTTTGTTTTCTTCAAATTTTATTATATTATTCATATTAAATATATGTTAATTTACCGGTGTTGATTGTTCAACCGAAGGGGATCGGCGAACCCAGCAAATTCAACGGAGGGTTGCTCCGGGTCTATTTGTACAAATTATTAATTAATAAACTGCAGGAAGAATAGTTTGGAAATAATTCAGTATTCATTTTTGTATTTTTTTCACTGTATCTTTAGCGACATTTTTAGCGACGTTTTGCGACATTTTGTGACGTCTACTGACGTCGCTAATTACGTCGCGAATACGTTGCTATATACGTCGCTAAAAATATTGCTACACACGTCGCTAAATAAGTCGATGTCCGTCGCAAATTACTGACATGGCAGTATTGCCAGGTCATAATAACGTCGCTAATTTAGTCACAAAATGTCGCTAAATTAGTCGCACATACGTCGTTATAAAAGTCATTATTTACGTCACTATTAGCGTCGCTAATTACGTCGCTAATTTAGCGACATATAGCGACAAAAATATACGTCGCTAATTTAGCAACGTTGCGTCGCTAAACGTCAATAATATAGCGACCCATTTACGTCGCTAGAAAACATTGGCATAGCGACGTTTGGCGACGTTTTTTCTGTCAGCGACTAGTTTAAAAGCGACTTCAATAAAACGTCGCTAATTACGTCGCTAAAATTATTTAGCGACATTTTTTGGTCATTTAGCAACGTTTCTTTACGTCGCTAATTTGACTTATTCTGGTAGTGGGTTAATCGTGTAACGACCTGCTCCGCTCAACCCGGAGGGCCGATTCAAATGACACAAGTGTAGCAAACGTACTTGCCTTGCTGAGCGAGAAGACTTGTTCGATGCAAAGGCATTCAGACTTGGATCTTTAAATGGAGTTTAGACTTAGACTTTCAGATGCACGCTCGGAGTCTCGCTTGACCGATACGATTCATCGCTAAGGTGGGTGGCCCCGGTGAACCTGTCCCTACTTAGCTGTACACTAAGAAAATGAATGATACATGCTAGTTTTCAAGCGATAACCTTTGCATACTAATAAAAGAGATGAACGCATATAGCTAAGTGGATAACCCCGCCTTATCATTGTATAGAACATAGAGATCTTATATAGCTTTCAAATACAACTGATACTTGGCCAATTGGCTTACATTGATATTTGTCGTCTTGGCTTACAATCTCACTGATATAACTGAATTACATTGTTCCATACATTATGTCCTTTATAACAGAAGACGCCTCCAATGGAAGAACTTCTGCGTGCCCCAATAATGCTTCAATGCCTCAGAACTGTTCTAGCCACTCCTTAATGCTGAGTACCTAGGGATGCCCACAAACGTGGGTCAGCATATATAGCATACTGGTGAGCAGAAAGTAGCACACTCTCCTAAACCAACACTAAGTAATCATGTGAAATGTATGCACATTAATTTAGTGATCTTTCTATTAGGGACTAGGTTCATTTCAATGATCAGAGTATTCAGCAGCATAATGAAACATATTTTAGAAACAACAGTATAAATTGAATATATATATATATATATAATTTGTACATATTGCTCAATAGTGACTCTTACCAACATCCCACTATTCTTATCTATGCAAAACAAGGATTATCCACAACATAATTAATATAAATCATTCGTAAAGAGATGATGTTAAGCCTGCATAATTATTCTTATTAGTATGCAACCTAACTACATGTAGGTCCCAACTTACAGACCTTCTTGTGGCCCGGTGGTACCAAACCACAATTATACTCGCATATGAAGCATTTCTTTCATATTTATGTGCACTAATGCACTTATACATCTACATATGTTCAATATTTCATTCTCACTATTACCAGCATATGAAGTAGATTGCATAATATTACTTCTTTCCCATGGAAGACTTACTTTATAATATTATTATGTTAATAGTAATAGCAGTTCATTATTCATGTTTTTATTGATTATAGCAGCATTGAACATAAGGCATCTTATCATTGTGTGGACTAGAGCAGCATATAGTTATGACATACAGCAAAGCAACACTAGCATTCATTTTATTAGGACATAAAGGAGTAGAGAAAAAGGGACAGATCCACTCACTTATACAAATATCGTTTCCACGCCATGATCCTACATTCACCTTCGATCTCTCAAGAATGATCCGACGCGATGCACAGTCTTCTAACTTGACATAATTATACATTCGAACCACACCACATAAGAATCATATCCGGCCAAGTTAAGCAATATTGCATCATCACACCAAGCATCTCGATTTTCTGTACCACTTGTATTCCATCGGTCTGATCCATCTTCGACAGAATCTCATGCGGCATTGACTTCATGCGCCATAATAAAGAAGAAGAAAACTCAAACTTGGACTCCTCGTACTACGCCCCAGTCTAGGGCAGGGAGGGCCCGCCAAGCCCAAGTAAATGCTCAGTTGGTTGACTGTCAGTGTGCGCCGCTAAGTGTTATGCGCCCTCAAAATAAGATTGCCTGACTGTCAGCGTGCGCCTTCGATCTTCTAGAAGCATGAAAAATCTGAAGGCATGCACCCTCAAAATGAAGGCAGACCCCATAGAGCCCATGCACCCTCGAAATAAAGATAAGCCACATAGTCTATAAAAATCTTATTGTGGTTTGAACAGCCACGAAAATAGGGGGCACATAAGATCTCCTGATACAACATTCAAATTATGTCAGAAAGTTCTGACATGGTACTTATTGCCCTGATCGTTTCGTGAATCGTGAAAGAGGAAATAGCACATAAAAGACTGAAAATCACATCCGCACATTAATGAATTTGTCAGGCGTGCAGTGCCACGTGTTCGCTCGTATACGGCCACGACTCTATGCGTCATCATCATCATACAGCCAAAGTGTCTATTAGACCCAGGCCAGATGAGAGAATGTATGCGTCCTCACCATCATGCAGCCAAAAGTGTTCATCAGACCCAAGCCAGACGAGAATACGTATGCGGCCATGACTCTATGTGACATTCAGCTTGCAGTATTCTTCCGTTACAACTGAAAAGATCCTCATACAATCAGCGCTGGTCACGTATCCAGTTGACCAAGTCACACACATAATGGGCTAAAAATGACCTCGTCGTCCAACTGAATTTCATCAACAGCATATTCCAACAGGGGCTTCGTGGCAGCCCGCCCGTGGTATGCATCCATAATTGCAACCGTATTCTATTGAAGTAGCCCCATGCGGCCACCAAACAAATGTATATGCGACGCATATAGCTCGTCAGCATGATGGCTATAAATAATGGGGTTGCATACCCACTACATACGCAGAGATACATACACACAGACAAGCACAGGAAAGAGAACAGAAGAAAGCATTCGCATTCCCTCAATGGACTGTCAATGGAGTAAAGGAGTTGTTACAATACTCGATCTCCATCGTCACATTCTCCAGAATCAAAGATATTGTACTTAGTTTTATGTCTAGAATTTCTTTGTACTCTTCTGTTTGGTAAGCAACAAAGTTTGTTCAAACTTTACATCAATGGAAAACAGGAATGTGTCATCTTGGGATGCACTAATACTTTTTGATAAGAAGAATTGGTCGACCCTCATATGAATCGACTATAAGGAGCTTATTGCAAAGACTATCAAGAACAGGTACAAACTGAGAGGTTTTTTTCTCGATTAGTTGAGTGAAAAAAAGATGTGTATCCATAATTTGTTTGGGTTCAGGATCGTACATGGTAAAGGTTAAGGACGAGAATGTACCCAAGACGATGTCCAAGTCAAGATACTACTACTGAGAGATTCTAATGATGTCATTTGGTTTGACCAATGCCCCTGTAATTTTTATGGAATTGATGAACAAGCTTTTCAGATTCTATTTGAATAAATTTATGGTGGTCTTCCTTGAAAAAGTTTGGTTTACTCGCACAAGGGGTATCTTTGCATTGTATTATAGACTTTGAGGCAGAGCTACTTTATGACAAGTTGAGTAAGTGTGAGTTCTGGTTGGATCACATCTCATTATTAGGCGATATCATTTCTGACAATAGTATCTCGATAAATTTTAATAATATTGAGGCCGTAGAGCATTGACCAGTTCCAAAGGATGTTGGCGAGGTTCACAATTTTTTGGGTTTAGCAAGCTACTACAGAAGATTTGTGAAGGATTTATCCAACATTTCTTCATCATTATCTAAGTTGACTCGAAAGGATGAGAAGCTTATTTGCACAAATAAGTGTCAAGAGGGCTTCATGGAGTTGAAGAAGAGGTTGACTAAATGCTAGTTCTTACCTTATCTTCGGGCGCTAAAAGTTTTGCTATCTGCAATGATACGTCGGATAAATGATTGGATTATATTTTGATGCAGCAAAAGAATGTGATAACATACGCTTCTTAATAGTTGAGATCGCGTGAAAGGAATTACTTGTTTCATGATTTGGAGCTTGCAACATTCTTGTTGGGTTTGAAGCTTCTAGGGTGATAACATGAACATATATACTAATTACAAGAGTTTTAAGTATATCTTCACTCAGAAAGGTCTCGAATTGACGCAAAGGAGGTGGCTAGAGTTTCTAAAGGACTTTGAGATTGATCTTCGCTACACATGTATTGCCCCGCTCCGCATTGGCACTATGTACAAGAGATATCGGTTTGCTGACTCAAAAAGAAAACCTTTTTGGAGAGCTCCTTGTTGAACCAGAAGATGACTAATCTAGGTGAGTGTATAAAATTTCATTCTCTGATTCTTACACGTCTTAATAATGAATCTGAGTTTTTAAAATGCTTGTTGTTTAATAAGATAAGTTTGCATGAATGATAGAACGAGAACCTGTCTGCCTAAAAGAGAGAGAACCATTGTCATGTTAAGTATAAGAAATGTTGCATGCTAGTTACACTGACACAGCTATTGAACAAACCTTGCCATGGTAAGAAAATAGTAGAACTGTATGCTAAATTAAAGAGATAAATAGACCCGTGCCATGCATTGCTTTAATTAAAAGATCATTCATATGTTTGCTTGTCATCGTATATATAATTGCTTGTCTTGGATGCAAAAGCTTGATGGAATGTATGCTTATTTGTTATAAGAGTAAATGACTTGCCTTGTTTGAAAAGAGACTAGTAGCCCGCCCTAATGTTCTGGTCCCACGGGATCTAGGGGGTGCGGCTATTAGATAAGAGATAGATGGATTGAAAGCGTGTATTGTCACGTTGTGTTATAATTGTGATATGCTTGTTATCGAGGAGCTTTCGGGGGATGGAGGCTAAACGACAAGTTGGAGACTAATAGTGTATCCTGATGTTCCGGTCCTACGGAATCTAGGGGGCGTGGCTATTAGAATGGTGGATGAAGATTGATGGGGTGAGACTAATAGTGCGTCCTGAAGTTCCGGTCCTGCGGGATCTTGGGGGACGTGGTTATTAGGCGGGGGACGATGCTTCGTTGGAAAGAGTTTGAGTTTGTGTTAAAGAAGTTAGCTGGTTCATGGAGATAGCTGCATTCAGGTAGTTAGGGCATATGCTAGGCTACCCTTCTTGCATACCTAACTGTTTGATGCAAAGACGGACAGGAAAAAGAGAACGTTGTATATATATACAAATTGTTGCTAACTTGTATGTTTGCTACAGGAATAACCGTTCGGCAAGGGGTAAGAAACACAAAGAGTTTATATATAGCCTGCTTGTTCATGATCATGTGCATCATAGAGTTTATCTGATAGTATTTTATGTATTTTTATCGGTCGAACAATGACTATTAGTGTAGAGCTAAACCTTGGTCCCAGCTGCTAATGTGTTAGTGAAGAGCAACCATGAGTCACAGCTGCTAATAGCATCAGATAAAAGAGTCATTGGTTAGCTGGATTACTGCTACTGATCCTGAGTTTCTCGGGGACCAAAATCTTATAAATAGTTCATCTTGTTTGCTTGATTGAATGATAGTCCACTGAATGCTGCATTGTCCCTAGAGTCTTTGAGTATAGCTCATAAGATACGTTGCGCATACCCTGATAGTAGAATAATTGACTTGTCTTGTGTGCTTCAATGCTATCGAACATGAACTCTGATTTCAAAGATGTTTCCAAGTAATATGACTATGTTCTTGTACTGCATGAAATAAACCTAGGTAAAACTAGAAAGATCACTAGTAATATAATATTTTATAATATAATTACTTGGTATTGGTTTTAGTGAATGTTATTTCTGTTCATTAATTTTATACTCACGAGTACTTTCTCCAAAGTATTGACCAACCAACAGTTTTCTTGTTCGCAGGTGCTGGATCGTCCGAGAAAGCGATAACCGTGCCTCTTCCCCAGGACCCAAAAATCTAGTTTCGATGCCTTAAGCCGTATCGATTGCTTTAAGATACTTTTGTATAGAGGGACATAATGTATGGAACGATGCCATTGTATTCAGAGAAACTCGTGCCTTAATCTTTGCCCCGTATACTCAGAAGGATTTATTGTTTGCAACACTGTCCCTCCGCTGCATACTCGATAAATTTGATGATAGCCACAACTTTAACGATGTTGCCTTGTGCGGACGCAACCCCAGGCTCTCAAGGCATCACGTCCCGATGGAAACGATCATCCCGCGGGAGCGCTGGCGCAGTGATTCGTGCCCTACGGGGACGGCGGATTCCTGCGAGAGATCGGGGCATAACAGCACACATATAAATGACAGCGTAGTGTCAGATGCACTTAGAAAGAGGCCACTAGCAATGTCATATTTAATTTTTTGACAAGGAAATATCATATTATTAAAGGTATTCAGGAGATGGGTATTGAGGTGCGCACTACAAAAATACAGTTAAATAGCGACAGAGTATAGCGACGAAACTATTTCTGTTGCTGAGTAGCTACAGATATGTGACAAAAAGTTTGACAAAAAATCATATCTATTTTTCGTCGTTGATTAATCGTTAATATTGTAGCACGTCTTAGCGACAGACTACTTCCATCGCTACGAAATATTTTAATTCCAGCGCCAACTTTTTTCTTCCACCCAAACTTCATCTCTCTCTCTCTCTCTCTCTCTCTCTCTCTCTCCGCCAGACCCCCTCTGCACCAAACCCCCCTCTCCGGCCCCCTCCTCCAGCTCCATCTCTAGCGGCCCCCTCCTTGACCCCCATCTCCGGCCCCCTCATCGTGACCCCCTTCTTCGGCCCCTTCTCTTCCCCCTCTCCGGTCCCCTCCTCCTTAACCCCCTCTAGCTCCGGTGGCCCCCTCCTCCAGCGCCATCTCTAGCGGCCCCCTCCTTGACCCCCATCTCCGGCCCCCTCATCGTGACCCCCTTCTTCGGCCCCTTCTCTTCCCCCTCTCCGGTCCCCTCCTCCTTGACCCCCTCTAGCTCCGGTGGCCCCCTCCTCTTACCCTTCCTCACCGGCCCCTCCTCGACCCCCCTCTCCAGCACCCTCCTCAACCCCCTCTCCGGCAACATCCTCAACCCCCCTCCGGTGAGACAACAGGTAATGACCCTAACTAGGTTATTTTGAATTATAATTTGGAAATGAACACATGACACAAACACAGAAACCGACACATGACACATTGGTTAGTATTGATTTAGGTTAAAATACATAGTAGTTTTTAAATTGATTTAGGATTACCAACATGCGACACAAACACGGACACATGACATAAACATAGTTTTGGCACGGGCATAATCACACTTATGGGTAAGCATTATTCGGTTTAATTTGGACCAAAAATTAAATCGAACTGAACCGAATTGTTTATTTAGTTACTAAAAACAAATATTTAGCTAGTTAATATATATATATATATATATATATATATATATATATATATATATATACTATAATTTAGTTACTATATATAGGTTTTGAAATTGAATGAAATAGTAGTCACCCTTGTCGATTAGTTTACATGTGAAATTGAATGAAATAGTGGTCACCCTTGCCGATTATATATCGGTATTAATCTTGAATGAAATAGTAGTCACCCTTACCGATTATATATGTAGGTATTAATATATATTGACATGTATCGGCCATATTTGGATGAGTGTCGAGGAAGTATGGTTTTGGATACGTTTAGAACAAGTATCCCAACTCTTCCTTTAGCAAATATCATAACTCATCTTGTATCTAATCCATATTGTTTGAATATATATGGTATATAAAGAAGCAATGAATCGATAATTAGTTGATCGATCGTGGATGTACAATCGACAATATGAGAGTATGATTGGTTTGACAAATAATTTCAGCCATGGGGTTGTGAATTTCTCAAATACGCCAGTAGTCAACCTTATTTCATGGATGGAGGCTCATCGAGTGCCCTTGTGTCAAATGTCATAATAGACCATTCAAAGAGGTAAATCTCGTGAGGGAGCATCTCTACAAGAACGGTTTTGTACCAAACTACAAGGAGTGGATGACCCATGGATAACCTTTATTTTTGCAATATCATTCCTCCTTTAATACGGAGGTAGAAGAGTATTGACTGCGAAACCTGACGCGTGAGTTGGTATTTATTGCAGCCGGTCCAAGTTTTGATCCAGAAGATCTGAATCCTGATGCGAAAGAATTCTATGATATGTTCAAGAATGTCGATACTCTGTTATACCCGGATTATGATTCTCATTTTGTCCTGTCAGTGGTGATGCGGCTGTTGAACCTCAAGTCCAATTTTAACTTGCCATAGGAATGCTACGACAGGATACGATAGGATAATTTAGTTTGTTCGAGATTTATTGCCAAAAGGATCGAAGGAGTTGCCTAAAAACTTTTACAAGTCAAAGATAAAGATAGATGCATATGGAAACTCGAATTATGCTACGAAAAAATAGATTATTGTCGAAATAGTTGCATACTATACTAAACGGGGAATAATGATAAAGATAGATGCATTTTCAATCATGCGGACCGGTACAAGCCAATTTAGAGCAAAAGAAAGTCAACTGCCCAAGTAAGGTTGCGTCCCTACAAGTACATGCAGTTTTTGCCTATCACAAAGAGGCTGTAGAGGATGAATATGTCCGCAAATATAGCAGAACACATGACATGACATAGCAAGAAATAAAAGATGGATGATGGAGAATTGTCTCATCCTTTCGATGTAGAGGCAGGAAAGCATTTGGATCGGTGTCATCCTGAATTTACTGCGGAGCCCAGGAATATCCAGTTGGATTTATGTTCTGATGGATTCATTCTTTTCGGACAGTCGGGATCTCAGTACTCTTGTTGGCCGATAATTTTGACTCCTTACAATCTACTAACGTGGATGTGCATGAAGACTCTATACATTTTTTTGACACTTATCATACCCGGTCCAAAAAATCCAAAGAAGAACATCGATATCTACTTGCAGCCATTGGTGGATGAGTTGGCAGTTCGGCGTTCAGACATATGATATATCAAAGAAGCAAAACTTTCATATGAGAGCATCACCCATGTGGACCATCAATGATTTTCCAGCATATGGATGTTATCAGGGTGGAGTACTCATGGTACTTTGTCTTGTCCGATATGTATGGAAAAGAATAAGATATTTTGTCTCCAGAATAAAAAAAAGCATACTTTTTTTATTATCACAGTCAGTTCCTTCTTGTGCCGTATCCGTGAAAAAAGGAACATAGATGGCTTTAGAGCTGGTAAACAGGAACTATTTCCGCCCTCGTTGAGACTAACAGGAGACGAAGTTTGGAAAGAGGTAGATGAATTACCGACTATGATGGAAGATCCGATATCAGCCCTTCACTTTGAAGGGTTCAGACATAGACATAATTGGACAAAGCGGAGTATCTTTTGGGACTTATCTTATTGGAAGGACAATCTCATAAGACACAATCTTAATGTTATGTATATCGAAAAGAATATATTCGACAATATCTTCAATATGGTGATGGATATTAAGTAAAATACAAAAGACAATTTTATTACAAGAAATGACTTGAAAATTATTTGCAGGCATTCAGATTTGCACCAAAAATGAAATACAAACGGTAATTGGGTCAAGCCTCCAACACCATTTACATTGAGTAGAGAAAAAAAATTATAATATGCAACTGAATTTCAAAGTTGAGATTTTTTGACGACTACATATCAAATCTGGCAAGATGTGTCGATCTTAATGAACGCAAGCTGACAGGGATGAAGAGTCATTATTGTCATGTGTTTATGGAGAGGTAACTACTTATTTCTCTGAGAGAGATTGTCTCATCAAGTATGGACTCTGTTGGCAAATTATCTATATTCTTTAGTGATTTGTGTTCAAGCAAGTTCACAGTGCAACATTTAATAGAACTTGAGGAGAAAATTATATTAATATTGTGCAAGTTAGAAATGGTATTCCCTTCCGATTTTTTTGATAGTATAGAGCATTTGCCGATTCATCTTGCATATCGGTATTCCCGTCCATTATCGATGGATGTATCAATTTGAGAGGTATAAATTGATTAGTTTGTACTATTAATTTCTTTACTCAAATAATTCTAATATTTAATATATAATCTATAGGTATCTGCATCACCTAAAGAAGAAAGTGGGCAATAAGGCTCATATAGAAGCTTCGATATGCGAAGCATATATTATTTAGGAGGTTTCAAACTTTTGCTCCATCTACTTTGATACTCATGTGAGAACAAATTATAATAGAGCCCCAAGGAATGATGACGTAGGGATTGATGTTAGAAATATTGTCGTTTTCTTATTGATAAATTTTAGAATACAAAAATAAATTTAAATTGATGTTACCGGCCTCTGGGGAAGTCGTGCATGAAGCACTGCCCTAAGAGTTGATTCAGGATCTGTGTGCAGGCGTTCCCGAAGCTCCTAGTGGTAAAACTCCTGCACTACCGGTATCTCGTCGTCGCACACGACTTGGAGAGAATGACCAGAACTTAGCTCTACCCAGAGCTTGGAGACGATGAAGATTGATCAGAATATTGACAAAGGTTTGGAGTAAGAAATTTGCTGATGGTTTACAAAGAAACACAGACGAATATATAATACTGATGTGTAACGGTCTGAATTAATTTACTATTAATTCAGCCGTTATACAGGAGAAATAAATAATGAACCTGGACACAATAACGGTTCAGAAACAATTATAACGTTCAGAAATTAATTTTATAACGTTCAGAAAATTAAATAAAAAAGAATAGCAAAAAGAATTTTAGGGTCCCAGCCCGAACCCGAAGAGAAAATCGAATCGGCATTTGGCGCCCGCAGATGTGGGCACGTACCCGTACCCGTTACGCGCGTCAAACCGAACCGAGCCGAGCCGGGCCGAGCGGCGGCGGCGGCGCGCGTGTGGCCCAAGGGGTTCCCCACACAACAACTTAAGAGAGTAAAGAAGAGAAACTAATATATGTACACAAGAGAGCTTTGGCCCATCCGATGTGGGACTAAAGAAAGGAAGAGGAACTTGAGCTTTTGCAAGCAAAGCAAAACCAATAATCCCCCCCCCCAAAAGGTCAAGTTCCAAAATAGAGATAAAAGTAAAGTAAATAGAGAGAGAGAGAGAGAGCATCTGGTTAATAAAATACTATGCATAGATGAGATGGACTACAGCCTTGAATCTCACGTAGTAACTATTGCCTTAATCTGAAGAAGTGCTTGATGGACTATGCCTTGAATCAGACTTCTTGAACCAGATTTAGAAAAATAGCACACATAGTACGCTAGAGGTCCCTGGTCTATCGGGTGACGCTTTTAAAAAGGCCATGCGCACTTTTCCATATTTATGAGAGTTGGCTGGGATCGCCCTGTCCCATAGTCGCGGCCTTCATGACCTCTCATATAGGTAAGTCCTTAATGGTTGGTGATATGAATCAACCCAGCAATATAGCTTGGACCTATTAAGAGTTTAACCTCATCCTAACCATATCACACAGGAACACTGTTACCATAGGGATGGGGAGTCATTGTACACATTTACAGCCGCTTGGGCTTTATTTTAATAAGATTTTAATCTCGAGTCAGTGTTCCATAAAGTCACCTAAGTTCAGCTTGTTTCTACCCATTGAACCGACTTCTTGGGATCTCCAGTCAGACTCGGTTGGGTTGCCACTGCTGGTGACTAACTTATGGGCTTAACCCCATCCCCCTCGATGATTCTAGGATCAAAGTCCTAGACAGACCCTTCGTCAAGTGATCTGCAAGGTTCTTTTCTGACTTTATATAGTCAAGAACCACATATTTGCCTAGTAGGCTTTTTATTGACTTGAAGCGCAGCTGCAGGTGCCTGTTCATCTTAGCATTCACAAAATCATGCTTTAGTAGTTCAATAACAGATTTATTATCACAATTTATAGAAATTGCAGGAACAGGACTAAGAGAAACAGGTATATGCATAATAAGATTTTTAAGTCATTCAGCTTCTCTGCAAGTTGTATCTAAAGCTATCATTTCAGAGTCCATTGTACTCCTTGTCACGCCCCGATCTTTCGCATGCTAATCGGCCATCCCCGCTAGGCGGGAATCACCCTCGCCAGCGCTCCCGCGGAACGATCGCTTAACCCATCCGGGCGTGATGCCGCACGAGCGTGAGCCACGCCCATGTAAGGCCTTGGTTCGTTGGCTGGCGGTAAGAGTTCTAAGTCATAGAGTCGCACAGATTGTCCGAGTGCAGCGGAGTCATGAACGTATAGGCGATCGATAACAGGTTCACTGAGTCAACAATATAGCGGAAGCATTAAAACACAAGTTGAAGTAAAGCAACCTCTTTTATTGATATGAACATGTGTTACAGGCGGCGTATAGCCGAGATTACAAGTCGCTCAAGCCTCTCTCTCTGAAATAGTAAAAGCGTGCCAAGTGGCTACAATTGTGGATTGATTGTACAGGCGATGATCAGGCGATGTTCACAACATTATGTCTTTGTATATGTGCTTCAATCCCGGATGCACCGTTGCTTCGGAGTGATCTCCACACCTAAGTACGCACGAATGAGGCATCCGCACCGAACGAGGTTCTCCCATACCCTGCATACAAACTGGTGGATTATCAGTACATTGAATGCACTGGTGGGGAAGCTACTCGCCCGCTCGACAAATCCAAACACGTAATACAGGTTCCGTGCACCAACTATTAAGTTGTCTTTCTAGTTGCCTTAGGATCAGTTTCATGCAAATATTGAATAGCCTAACGTGTCGGGCAGTGTGCCGTGCAACATGAGAGAAAATACGGCGAGACTTACCAACTTACCATTTGTCCTTCCCTGTCCAAGGCAAACATTATAAATTCAAGCAGAAACATGTATAAGCATTCAGGGGCAATAGCATATGCAACACGAGGGTCATTTTAACATGATCGTTCAGGTGTTCAGTTAATTTGTTTTATGCGATACAGTATCTCACACACAGATAGCCGCTAAGCGAGGATGATTTATTTATCTTTCATTTACAAGCAAGCATGCAACAAGTTAAATACAAGGCGATCACTGGCGTATGCCATAATGGACGGTATAGTCTTAACGAGAATGGTATGCAACGAAGTACAAGAGGCAATGCAAACCACTCCGCCGAACAAGAGACTATATAGTCTTTGACGAGAATGGTGTGCAACGAAAGTATAAGAGGCGCTGCAAGCCATTCCGCCGAACAAGAGACTAAGAACAATTGTCTCACCCGGACCGGGTCGATGCTAGTGCCCCAACATCGCCTGCGAGACCGTTACCCTGTGCACTGGTTGTCCATGATCGAACGGGGCCTTGGTTGGGGCAACAAGAGTATAAGACAAGAGTACAAGACAAGAGTCATTGCTGTTGAGGCAACAATAGTACAAGACAAGAGGCATTGCCTGATTTCCATTCTCATAGTCGTTCTGAACAATATCCTGTATAACAGGGTGTTGGCCTGGCTTATGTTACAAGTATTGAGTCAAGGCAACGTACAAGCAGACAAGCATGCGTTCTAAGGAACATAAGTAAACACGTTTGCTCGGGCCCGAAGGTAAGCCGAGAGATGAAACCGTTAGGGACTTAGCATGCGAGGGTCTGAACATATATAAGCAGTATTTCATTTTCCATGTTCTAGCATAGCTCTATAAGTTGGGATTATTCCCTTAGCTAGTTGCGTTGGATTCTTATTAGCATGCAGGGGGTGAATCACCTAGCGACTAGCATGAATATTCCAGATTTTATATATGCTGGCTAAGCAAAGACAAGTTCAACGTAGCCACCCACCTTAGCGATGATTCGCCTCGGTAGAGCGATACGTCAAGCGAGCCTCTGAAAGCCTAAGCTGGATTCCTGTAGAGACAAGTCTGGATATCTTTTGCTTCTCGTTTGAGGCAAGGCGGGTCGGGACAGTTGCACTATTGCCGTTTCAAACGGCAGTCCGTTTGAGCGGAATGGGGTGTTACACTCCTAGCTATGATAGTTTGCTTACAAGACCTCCAGGAGATCGCAGCTCCTCCTAGAGTAAATACATATCCAGTAGTAGATTTTATATCATGTGAGTCGGTTACCCAGTTTGCATCTGAATAACCTTCTATGATATCAGGGTGCCTAGTAAAATAAAGTTTGTAATCTATGGTGCCCTTGAGATATCTAAATACCCTATCCAAGGCAGTCCAATATGACTGATTTGGGTTACTGGTATATCTGCTTAGTCTCCCAATAGCAAATGCAATATCAGGTCTTGTCCTGTTTGTTATATACATAAGGGAGCCTATCATCTGTGAATATTTATGTTGTTCCAAAGGTGATCCTTCATTCTTTTTCAGTACAATACTGCTGTCATAAGGAGTAAGGACAGGTTTCTTATCAAATAACTCAAATCTTTTTAGCATTTTTTCAATTAAATGTGCTAAAGATAGAGTATAACCCTCTTTGCCTTTGGTCACTTGTATTCCTAAAATTAAGTTGGCTTCTCCTAGGTCTTTCATATCAAACTGGCTAGATAAATAGTTCTTTGTAATATTTATCAATTCCAGTGATGAACCTAGGATAAGGATGTCATCTACATACAAGCATAAAATGACACAACTTTTACATGTACCTTTAGAGTATATACATTTGTCATACTCATTTGACAAGAAACCATATTCACAAATTACTTTGTCAAATTTATTGTGCCATTGTTTGGGAACTTGTTTCAAGCCATAGAGGAATTTTACTAGTCTGTAGACTTTCTTTTCTTGACCTTTAGCAATAAAACCTTCAGGTTGGTCCATATAAAGTTCTTCCTCTAGATCTCCATTCAAGAATACTGTCTTTACATCCATTTGATGGATTAGCATATCATGAATGGATGCTAAGGCCAAGAGAGTTCTAATAGATGTGATCCTAGCTACAGGAGAGTAGGTATCAAAATAATCTAACCCTTTCTTCTGGGTAAAACCCTTGGCAACTAGTCTAGCTTTGTATTTCTCTATAGTACCATCGGCTCTGAGTTTCTTCTTGAAAATCCACTTACAACCTATTGGTTTATTGCCTAAAGGTAGATCTGTTAGAAACCAATTGTTATTCTCCATGATGGAGTTGTATTCACTGTTAATGGCTTCTTTTCAGAAGGTAGCATCAGGAGACGATATTGCTTCTTCATAAGTTGAGGGATCACCCTCTATCAAAAAGGTGAAGAATCCTTATCCTAAATTTTTCTCAATCCTATTCCTTTTACTCCGTCTTGGTTCTAAGTCTTGTTCAGATTGTGAGCTAGGTATTTGGACATGAGAACTAGTAGAGGGTATGGAGGAAGAGATTGAACTTCTATCCTTAAAAGGAAATATGTTTTCAAAGTAAACTGCATCTCTTGCTTCTATAATGGTATTGTTAGAGATTTTATTTACTTCTGAGTGAGTTACTAGAAATCTATTTGCATAGCTGTCTAAGGCATATCCTATGAAAACAGCGTCTACAGTCTTGGGACCAATCTTTCTCTTTTTAGGTTCGGGAATTCTGACTTTAGTATGGCATCCCCAAACTCTAAGGTAATTAATCCTAGGTGCTCTACCTTTCCACAGCTCATAGGGAGTCTTATCTTTTGTTTTACTAGGAATCCTATTAAGAATGTAACAGGCAGTTAAAAGGACTTCTCCCCACAAGTTATCAGGAGCACCAGAGGTGAGAAGCATGGCATTCACCATATCTAACAGAGTGTGGTTCTTGCATTCAGCAACTCCGTTAGACTGAGGTGAATATGGAGCAGTTACCTCATGAATTATTCCATGTTCTTCACAGAAGTTAATCATTTCGTTTGAGGTATATTCTCCGCCACGTTCAGATCTAAGGATCTTAATCTTCATTTCTAATTGATTCTCAGCTTCAGATTTGTAGACCTTAAATCTATCTAGAACTTCATCTTTGGTTTTGAGAAGATAGATATAACAATACTTTAAATAATCATCTATAAACGTAACAAAGTATTTTCTACCGCCTCTGGTCAAAATCCTATTTGAGTCACATACATCACTATAGATAAGTTCTAGAAGGTCAGAATTTCTTTCTACAGATTTCAAAGGTAATCTAGTGTGTTTGGCTTGAACACAAATCTTACATTTGTGTTTGTCATCTATTGGAGTATTGGGAATAAGATCTAAG
Organism: Iris macrosiphon; assembly: GCA_036927795.1. Taxonomy (NCBI): domain Eukaryota; kingdom Viridiplantae; phylum Streptophyta; class Magnoliopsida; order Asparagales; family Iridaceae; genus Iris; species Iris macrosiphon. Next base: position 64,599,001 of record JAYESA010000016.1, read on the forward strand.
GTCATCATTCTTTTAATAGAACCTAGGTTCACATGACCTAGTCTGCCATGCCAAACATTTGAAGATTCTATATTAGAGACAATAAGAGAACAATCAGACATTTTATTCATTGTACTTAAAATGAAAAGACCGTCTTTTACAAAGCCTTTTCCTATAAAAGAGTCATGCTTAGAAAAAACTACTTTATTAGCCTCCATTACAATTTTGTATCCTGAGGCTACAAGAAAGGATCCACTAACTAGGTTTCTCCTGACAGACGGCACATGAAGAACATCATGAAGAGTTAAGATTTTTCCTGATGTCATCTTCAGGTCAACTTTTCCTCTTCCAATAATTTGTGCCGTTGAGCCATCTCCTAGGGTCACACCTCCTCCACTTGATTCCTGATAGTTTAAAAAACAGGAGCGATCAAACAAAATGTGAACATTAGCTCCAGAATCCAACCACCAATCATCAGAATGGTAAGAGAGGTTAATAAGGGGTTGAAAGCTTACAGACCTGAAGGAACTCGAAGAACCTTTGTGAAGCATGTTCGCTTCTGGTCTAACTGAGCCCTTTCCTTTGTAGGAGGTCTGGACAGCTTCCTTCTTCCTATGGTAGCAGTTGGTGGCCATATGGTTTGTTTTACCACACACAAAATAAAATCTCTTTTGATCCTGAGTCTGACTGAAGCTTCTAGGTTTTTGGTTTTGCTGATGAGGCTGAAAGTTTTTCTTCTTCTTGAAGAAATTCTTTTTGGTTTATAAGGAAAATTAGATTTGGGTTTTTCTTGGCCTTCTACAAGGTTTAACTTAGCTTTAGATTCAGCCTTAGGCTTAGACCTCAATCTAATTTGCTCTTCAGTTCTAATTTTCTTTAGGACTTGATTGTAGGTAAGTTCTCCTTGTGTATGGATAAGTTCCTTAGAAATATCAGACCAAGAGGGAGGTAGCTTGTCTATTAGGCATGCTATTTTATGCTCATTGGAGAAAGATGTTCCTTTGGCTTGAATATGCCTAAGGTATTCTTGGAATTCATGAAGTTGGTCATTCATTGGCTTGTTATCTACCATAAAATACCTATTAAAGGTTGAAGAATTAAACCTTTCTATTCCGGCATCATCACAGCCGTATTCATCTTCCAAGGCTTTTCAGAGTTTTTTAGCGCTCTTGTATTCAAAAAATATATCATACAAGGATTCAGATAATGCGCTTAGAATTCTATAAAAGCAGTGGAAGTCTATCTCTTTAGGGGTTTTTGGTTTCGAGGAGGTGGACACTTCTATATCAGACTCAGTATCATCAGAATCATTTGTGATGGGTGTGGACCCATCAATGGCAGAAATAAGTCCTAAGGTCGTGAGCCAAAATTTTATTTGACTCTGGCATCTTTTAAAGTATGAGCCATCAAACTTAGCAAGTTTTGCAGTAGAGGATTCCTCCTTACCAGTCATGATTGCAGTCTGAAAAATATAAATTTATTTAATAACAATGTCTAAGATAATAGTTTAGGTGGTCTTTGCTAATCAATCTTAAATCTTTAGTTTTTCAAGTGTTGATCAACTCAGGTTAGCTGTAGGGGCCGGTTCCCAGCTAGCGGCGGTCCGAAGACACTTAAGTACCGTGTCGCTTAGGGCAATTTACACCCGGTTGACAGAAGGACCCTTTCGGCTTGTGCCCGAGTTTCTCTCTACTTAGAAACTTTAGATTTGAAGATTTTATTTGCAATTTCTTTTTTACTAAACTATTTTCTTTTGGTCCTAGATTGCTTTCAAAATACTAAGTGATTAAAAATGAAGCAAATTGTAAGTTACAATTGAAAAAAAATTGTGATCAAAATTGCAATTGACAAAATTATCAAATGTGTTAATAATTTTTTAAAACACTTTAAGCAAATTTGTAATTTGACAGTATAGTAAGCAACTTGATAAGTAAACAAATAATCAGAAATTTGCTATGGTAAATATTAAGCAAATTGAAATTTGTAGAAGTTTTTCTAGCAATTGTATATTAACAATATTTTAGAAAATTCTTTTTAATCAGAAGTTTTATAGTAAGAATAGTAAGAAAATTTAACAATACTAAATGATTAAGACAGTATAGAAGTTTTCTAACAATATAGTTAGAATAGTAAGAAAATCTTTTTAATCAGAAGCTTTCGAAATTTTCTAACAGTAACTATTGAAACTATTGAAACAGTTTTAATCAGAAACTATTTTCTAACAGTAACTATTGAAAACTATGGAAACAGTTTTAATCGATAGTATAGTAACTATTGAAAATTTTCTAACAATTTTCTAACAGTAACTATTGACAGTATAGTAAACTATTTTCTAACAGTAACTATTGAAACTATCGATTTTTTTTTTTTTTTAATCAGAAGTTTTCTAACAGTAACTATTGAAACAATTGAAGCAATAGTAAATTTCAACAGTAACTATTGAAGCAATAGTACACTTAAACTAACAGTAAATCAATTCTAACAAATATCAACTCTTAGATTGTTAGAAATATTGTCGTTTTCTTATTGATAAATTTCAGAATACAAAAATAAATTTAAATTGATGTTACCGGCCTCTGGGGAAGTCGTGCACGAAGCACTGCCCTAAGAGTTGATTCGGGATCTGTGTGCAGACGTTCCCGAAGCTCCTAGTGGTAAAACCCCCGCACTACCGGTATCTCGTCGCCGCACACGACTTGGAGAGAATGACCAGAACTTAGCTCTGCCCAGAGCTTGGAGACGATGAAGATTGAACAGAATGTTGACAGAGGTTTGGAGTAAGAAATTTTCTGATGGTTTACAAAGAAACACAAACGAATATATAATACTGATGTGTAACGGTCTGAATTAATTTACTATTAATTCAGCCGTTACACAGGAGAAATAAATAATGAACCTGGACACAATAACGGTTCAGAAACAATTGTAACGTTCAGAAATTAATTTTCTAACGTTCAGAAAATTAAATGAAAAAGAAGAGGAGCAAAAATAATTTTAGTGTCCCAGCCCGAACCCGAAGAGGAAATCGAATCGGCATTCGGCGACCGCAGATGTGGGCGCGTACCCGCACCCGTTACGCACGTCGAACCGAACCGAGCCGAGCCGGGCCGGGCGGCGGGGGCGGCGCGCGCGTGTGGCCCAAAGGGTTTCGCACACAACAACTTAAGAGAGCAAAGAAGAGAAACTAATATATGTACACAAGAGAGCTTTGTCCCATCCGATGTGGGACTAAAGAAAGGAAGAGGGACTTGAGCTTTTGCAAGCAAAGCAAAACCAATAATTTTTTTTTTTTTTTTTTTGGGCGTGATGCCGCACGAGCGTGAGCCACGCCCGTGCAAGGCCGGGTTCATTGGCTGGCGGTAAGAGTTCTAAGCCACAGAGTCGCACAGATTGTCCGAGTGCAGCGGAGTCATGAACGCATAGCGATTCGGTAACAAGTTCTCTGTGTTGACAAATATAGCGGAAGCATTGAAACAAAAGTTGAAGTAAGCAAGCTCTTTTATTGATATAAACATGTGTTTGGATTTGTCGAGCGGGCGAGTAGCTTCCCTACCAGTGCATTCAATGTACTGATAATCCACCAGTTTGTATGCAGGGTGCGGGAGAACCTCGTTCGGTGTGGATGGCTCCTTCGTGCGTGCTAAGGTGTGAACATCACTCCGAAGCAACGGTGCATCCGGAACTGAAGCACATATACAAGATATAATGTTGTGAACATCGACTGATCATCACTTGTACAAACATTAAAAAAAAAAAAAAATGTTAAATAGTGGTCTTGAGGAGATGTAAGATATTGAGAAGTAAGTGACACATCTTTACTACATATTTCAATTCTGTATATGCTTGGAAAAAAAAGTGCTATAATTGTTCTCCTTATTATCATAGTACTTTTATAGCTGAGGTAAAAATAGAAAGACCTAATATTAATGATGATGATCATGCTAAGGGTGGTCTCCATACGGATGGATCCATTCCAATCCATTCCACACGGGAGACACGTCCTCCTCGGGAAGCTCCGAGGTTAGCTTCCCCTCGATGTACTCTGGGAGGTCCGTCGCCAGCTTTCGCTCGATGAACTCCAAGAACCCATCCATCACAGACTCAGAGCTAGCTAGCTAGAGTTGTAACCTTAATTTGTTTACTTGATTTGAAGGAGCTAGGACGAAGAGCGGAAGAGTACTGTGTGTGTTTTTTCAAGAGGCTGAACAGTCGATACTAGTAAAATTGATATGTTATATCTGTAATCTGTAATGTAAATTATTATTTTGAGTGTTTATTAGAGTTTCTTTATTCGTATTGTCAAATAATAATAATAATAATAATAATAATAATAATAATATTTCACCACAGCTGGTTCCGGTCTACTCAAATAATTTCTCCAAACACCATTTCCCGTAGAGAATGGATATATGTCATCGGGAGTAGCGACTATCATGTGGTTGAAAGTACTTAGGAAAAAAAAATAAAAAAAAATAAATAAATCTATAGTGCAGTGCAGCCAACAGAATTATCGAGATTGGGATTTAATATAAACTATACAAAAAGAGCAGGAAAATAATACTTACATACCACCTTGCTAGGGTTTCGTGCATACAAGTTGCCAATAGTTGTATCTCCTAAACCTACCTTAATACCAACCATACCTTTGGGTCAACTCTTTAAGAACAATATTAATCTGTCCTATATGTTTGTTTGTTTGTTTCCTCGCTACGCGGAAGCCCACACCAACCACCAAACGTAGTTTACTTTAGTACAAACTTGCAGCTGTAATTGTTAGGAATGGATAAACATTCCCTTGCTTTATACAATTATATACAGAGGAATTATATCAATTCTAGACCATATATTACAATGAATGACATTATAATTGTATAAGAGGACGTTTTGTGCACGATTTTTTTTTTTTACAAATTTAGAATAAAAAATTATTCCTATGCTTAAAATTTAGGTTATAAAATTTATTTTAAAAAATTATAAATATCTGGATAAATAAATTATCAACAAAATATGTGAACCATATCCCTCAAGCATAAATGAAAAAAATTTGTTTCGGGTAAAATTTTTGTTGTTGTCGTCTTTTTTCTATACTCTTTTATTATTAAATTTTTTTCCTTTATTTTTTATTTTTTATTCTTTCAACATTTTTTTATGAATTTATTTTGCTATTTGTTGATTTATTATTTTTTTTTTCTTTTTAAAGAATTTGTTTTCATTTTTGTAAGAACAATCTTTGTTTTTTTAAGTTTTTTTTTTTAAGATTTTTGTTGTTTTTTCTTTATTTATTTTATTTTTTCACGAAAATATTTATATATTTTCCAAACATGAAAATATAATATTTTTAAAATTTGATTACTGAAAATTTCATCTTAGGTAATACAAAATTTATGACTATATAGCATTATAGGTATAAAAAAGTCCACCTAATAATATTTAACACCTCCAACCCATCAAACTAACAATTTGTTGACCAAGAGTTTATGGAGAAGAAACTTGTGTGATTGCATCTGTCATATTACTCTTCCATAATAAAGCAAGGTATAAATTTTGGTGAGACCACTAACTAAAAAAAGGTTTAATTTCAACTTGATACTCTTCAACTATTTCAGTTTTTCAACTTGATATATTAAACTTTTACATACATCAACTTACTATCCTAAAAAAAAATTGAAATTATTCCGCCCCTCCATTCTCCCTTCCACCGATTGCCACTCCCGCACTCTATTCTCCCGTCGCTGCCCCATCCCGCCCCTTCTCCCGGCGCTACCATCTCCATTGTTGTCGCAGCCGGAGAGAGAGAGAGAGACGTGTAGTTTCGAGTTTTTTTAGGGTATAAAGTTCAAAATATTCAATAGTTGGTGAATTTAAGTTGTTGAGTAAAAAAAACTTTAGGGTATCCACACTACTAGAAAATTGACCTTTTGCGTCACCTTCTAGCAACGGTCTATACCAGCCGTTGCAAAAAAGTCGTTTGCGACACACTTTTACGACAATTTTTTAAAGTGGGGCAAAAACATCTTTTGCGTCTTCTTTTTACGAAGGCTTTTATATGTTGGTCATAAATATCCTTTTGTGTCACTTTTATGCGACCATATAATATTTATGTAGCAAAAAAAAAAATTGCGTCAGAATTTTGGTAACGATTGTCTTTTTTGGTTGTAAATATCTTATTGCGTCATTTTTTCATAATGACTTTATTTTATCGTCGCAGTAAATACTTTTTTTTCTTGTGATCGGTGTTATTGTAGTCACCCTCGTTATTGTAGTTCAAAATATTTTATACTTTTTTAAAATAAATTTTTTTAGCAAGTATATATTTATAAAAATGAGAAAAAATATTTGGAAGGTGCTAACTTGTATCTTTTAAACCCCAAACCTAAGTAATATTTTTCTTTATAAACTAAATAATTATCCTAAAAAATCAACCCATAAATCCCTAGTTCTCCTCCCCATTAGCTTCCCCTCCCCTCCTCTTCCAAAAGCCTCATCCCATCAGCCCCTCCTCTCACCACCATTACATTCATGGATCCAGACTTCCATTTCGATGCGACGAGCTTGAAGGAGGAGTACGAGAGCAAGGAGGACCTCTCCCCCACTCCATATGGGACTTCGCCTCCTACTCCATGTCCGTTGCCGAGGAGCACACCGACATGAATACCACTTTCGTCGACGCCAAGATATTAAGGGCCTTTAGAGACCACCCCACCGTCTCCGTCACAGCTCTCGACGAACCCTAAGAGGAGAAAAAAGACGAAGACGGGGACGAGAATGAGTAGGACTAAGCCATCGGTGGTGGCCACAAGGGGTTCTGCGAACAAGGTAATACACAGTTCACATTCGTGTGTGGCTTCAGTTGAATTTGTTTTTATGAATTTGAGTTTGTTGTAGGCTGTAGGCAAAACCGTTGGCAAAGCGGCCTGAGATTTCTCTACATCGTCGGAATAGGCATCGTTTTATACTAATTCATTTCTCGAGCTCAATCTGTCTCATCCTTTGCTTACGGCTTAAGAATCTGGGATACCAGAAACCAACCCCAATTCAGGTTGTTATTTTTTATTTTAACCTAGTTCTGTGATTTAGGGTTGTCGGTTAATCATGTTATGTTATTTGAATTTGATAAGAAACTATGTTACATTTCATGCACCTCTGGGAACTTTATTGCCAGCCTAGGAGGCACTAACATTCCAAAAGTCGGTGCCGGTGGTGTTATCCATGTCGCGTTACTTCATATCGACACACATTGGACACGACACCAGCTCTATACGGTGGAAGTTGATTTGGACTTATGTGCACACCGAAATTAATCCGTATCCGTAAAAAGTCTTTCGTATCGACGTTCTGCCAATTTTCTCACTAGTCCGTGCATGCTCGTCGGAACGAGATATAACTTACGTCATCGGGTCAGTTGCATCACGCTGGTCCTGTGACCCAAGTTTTGCGTAAATCCGAGACCGTGACCAGATTACCGTTTGGCGAGCCCCAAGGTTCGAATTAACGGACGATTCTGTGATCGGCTCACCGAAATCCAAAAATGGACATATTGTTGAGCTCGTATCATTATTTGAATTTGTTTGACCTATAATTTGTTCCATTTAGAGACCTTTACCCTTGGCACATATTTTGGTGCAAGTAACCCACATGTGGATACCTCTTTAGCCCAAAATTACTGTTTTGTCCTGTGTCTAAATTGGACGAAAAGGTAGTATTTTCTGACTATTTTTTTGATTCTGGAAATGTTGGTGATGCCTATTTTAGCATTCAGAGATGTTCGTTCTAAGTCCATAGTTTCTGATTCTTTGTGCTTGTCATCTGGACGCATATACCACATTGATTGCTTGTCAGGCAAGTATACATTACCATAGTACTGTTTAGTTACAATCCTTTACTATATATTTATTTTCTATTATTTATTTCTATTTATTTTGCTACATAAAACTGTGTGTCCGAGGAAGATTTGGGTGCAACTACAGTAGCGTCGTCTTTTGTTCTCACTTTTATTATGCATGTTGACCTAGTTTTATAAGACCATCCTATGATTTTGAGGCATTATTATTTTTTATTTGTCTATGACACAGTTGTTACACGAGTTATGAGTCTCATGTAAGACACAGACTTGTGTAATAGGCTGGCCACCTTTACGTATATGTCATGCGACGGATAAGGAATAACTGCTAATAAAAATATATTATTTTAGCGGACTTAGCAGTTACTAGCGGTGTTTACATGTTATTGATGTGACACATTAGTAGCATTGGGTAGAAAAAATAATGAGTAAGCGTATGTGACCCCTTTACACTTTTTCTATTCAGGTCGTACGCTGTGCTGGAGACGCGAGTCATGATGACCCTATATTTACTTGGTGGCCTATGACTTCCGTGACATTATGCACATGGCCCATAGTTCTCCAAGAGAACTATGCTCATCCCATTATTTTAGCCAGATAGTCCATATGCGAAAAAGTTGTTCTTCAACTGCATATCACATAGACTGATTAGGCGACCATGTTGGATGTTTACTTTCAGTACATTATTGGCATATTTTTATGTATCTTGTTACGTCCCTCTTAGGGCCTGGTCCCTTTTCAGGTATAGACGATCATGACTATTCGTAGGATCATGGATCAAGACTTGCTACTTCTTTCTCTTTTGAGGAGGTCTTCCCTTCGAGCCTCTCTGATCACTAGATGATGTACTTATTATATTTCTTTCATATCCTAGTTTGGTAGTGGATTTGTCTCTACCCAACTATTAGTTCTTCTCGACTATTTCATACTTGGTTTATTACCATATTTGGTTATTTATTTCTATTTGGTTTGGTGGATGGGATTATTATTGTCTATGACTTGTGATATTATATACCACTTGTCAATTATGATTCATAATACAGCGTACGTATGTGTTATAGTTTCCATATAATGGAGTTTCCATATATATACGATTGGCATGCTTAAGTATTCTTAGTCCTACGTATTTTGGGACTGTGGCGTGACAATGTGGACGATATATTGATCCATGGTACGAATCTAACATGTGTCACTAAGACAAAGAAGTTTCTCTCATCCAAGTTCAGTATGAAGGACTTAGGGGAAGCTGATGTTATCCTCAGAATAAAGATCATCCGGACGGACACTGGAGTGACACTTCCATAGTCTCATTATATTTAGAAGATGCTCACACACTTTAGATATCAGGATCTTTTAGCGATCGATACTCTATACAGGTGTGAAAAGAAGATAAAGCCAAATCCTAGGAAAAGCGTCAGGCAGCTGGAGTATTCAAGCATCATCGGGAGTTTGATGTATGCAACAACTGTCATAAGGCCCGACATAGCTTTCGTCGTGGGGATGCTGAGTTGATTCACGAGTAACCTAGGTGTGGAGCACTAGAAATCTGTGAAGAGAGTGATAAAATATCTCAAGAGGACTCAAAAGTATGCATTGCACTACAACGAATATCCGACAGTGGTGGATGCCTTCAGTGATGTAAGGAGGTATTCAGAAGTAGAGAGCAAAAGATCCACAGGAGGATATGTCTTCTCCCTAGGTGGAGCTACTATATCATGGAAGTCAAAGAAGTAGACAATGCTCTCTCATTCCTCCATGGAATCTGAGTTTTATATACTAGCAACTGCAGCAGATAAAGCAGAATGGCTTCGGAAGCTCATGTATGATCTTCTATTAGTTGGTGCGTATATTCTTATGATTTTGATATACTGCGACAACCAAGCGACTGCAGCGGTGGCATCAAATGACCTCTTCAATGGTAAGAAGAGGACAATGCGATTGAGGCACATGGCAGTGAATAATCTGATGAAGACTGGAATCATTATCATGATTGATTTCGGATCCAGGAGAATCTGGCAGATCCGTTCACCAAGGGTCTCAAGTGACATCTGGTCAAGGACACAATAATCAAAATGGGCTTGAAGACATTCAAATATTGTGTCTTCGTAATTCTACCATAAAATTCTATGCTATTAGTTCAAATAAAAAATTTGTAAACCCCTGATTTTTCAAAAATATTAAATTTGGATTTTTTCATAATTTTCTGGAATTTTTTGGGAATTTTCTGTAATTAAAATTAGGGTTTTAATTATTAAATGATTTTTAATTTTTAATAAATAATATTAAAATATTATGGAAATAATATTTTTGGGTGTAAAATAAAAAAATGGACTTAGGGTAATTTTTCTAGAATTTATCGGACCCCGGACCTATTTTTAATCACCTAAAAACTATTATTTATTTATTTATTATTAATTAATTAAATTATTTATTATTTATTGTTTTTATTCCGGCCCAACGGCCCAGCCCGCGGCCCAAACTCCGAGCCCGGCCCAAACCGTCGAACCGGCCCAATACCCTATCGGGTCGGGTCGGGTCGGGTCGGGTCGAGTCCACCCGCACCCGACCCGTACCCGCAACCCGGCCACCCCTCTCCTATGACCCGGCCGCCCGCGTTCACCGCTGTACCCGCCACGCGTCCCCGCTTCCGCCGCGCCACCCCGGCCACGTCGCCGCTCCTTCCGGTTCGCGCCGACCCCCCCTCTCTCCTCCGCTATTTCCGGTGACCTCCTCCCTCTCCCTCCCCTATAAAAACTCCCTCGATTTTCCCTTCCGGCCAACCCTCTCCGCCCCACCTCGCCGAGACGCCGCCGCCGTTCCCCTCGCCGCCTCGCCGAGCCCTCACCAGCGCCGCCATCTCCTCCCCCTTCCTCCTCCTCGCCGCCAGAAGCTCCGACCCCGCTGCCCGAGTCCCCTCCGGCCTAACCCAGCCCCAGCTCCGCCCCCGCTCCTCCGCCCGGCCGCCAACGTCTCCACCTCGCCCCGCCAGTGCTGCCCTAGCCCCCGGCCGCCGGAGCTCCACAGCAAACCCTAACCCTAATTCCCAATTTTGTTGGACACGTGTCGGGCACGTGTCGGACACGGGATTCTTTGGGTTTTTGGGACCCAGTTCAGGTGCGTGTAACTTTCTCCTCGCTACCCTGTTTTTAATTCCGTAAATTGCGTTGCGAAGCCTGTATGACCCTCTCGGTGCCCGGACAAACCCCTCGGGACATCGCGTCCTGTGGTGATCGCACACCGCGATCCAAAAATAGGAAAAACAACGACCCGATTCACCCCGGAACTGGGTACGCCCCGCCAAACGGGACGACTTGGTCGTGCGCGATCTTCACAGATACGTGCGCGCCGTCGATACGGACGTGTGAGATTTTGCAGAAGTCGATTCGGGTGTGCGTGCACACCGGGATCAACGCGTATCCGCGGACACCGCCTCGTATCCGCCTTTTCTGAATCAAGCCCTAACTTTCTGCGTACACGTCGGATCGAAACAAAATTGCGCCATCGGACTCGTAGCGATACACTGGTCCTGTGACCCAAGTTTGGTTCGATTCTGAGAACGTTGACAAAATCGCGTGTCGTGGGCCCCATAGGTCCCGCTCGACGGGCGATTTTGTGATCGGCTCATCAGAATCTAATTTTGGAAGTTCCATTGGGTTCGTATCATCGTTCCTAACCTGTTGACACTAAGTTTGGTGAATTTGGTGACCTTTGACCCTGACACGTTTTTCGGTGCAAAGCGGGCCCACATACGGACCCCGTTTTGACCCGAAATTTCGGTTTTTGCCCTTGTCTCCAAATTGGACTCAAGGACATGCATTTTTAGCTATTTGATATCTTCTGAGCATGATGGTAATGTTTATTTCAGCATCTGGACACATTTATGGAATATTCCTCGAGGATAGAACTGTAATTGGATCCAAACATCAGGCAAGTACCTGCACTTCAAGTTTATTCTTTATATTGTGATAATTAGTTCCTTGCTCTACTAGCACCATTGGATGTTTACACGTAGTGTTAGAATACTGGATTTCATGTCTTGCTTTTCGTGTCGGGAGGGAGAATACTAGGAGGCATGTGGTTTACCCTTTCCCCTGTCATGTCTGATAGTTGTTGGTACGCGACTGTACCATCAGCTTGATACTCGATTATTCATATCTGATAGCCGTCTATGACGGCCGAATTAGCCTTATAATCCCCTACATTCCAACTATGTATTCTAAACACACATTTCACACACGCATAGTTCCTGATGTCTTGTTGCAGTTCCTGTTGTCTTGTTGCAGTTTCATTTACTTGTCTCATTATAATCCTGTTTTACTCATGTCCCTGGTTTATAGCAATTAATCCTGTTTTACTTATATTCTTGATTTTTTAGTGCTCAACCCTTAATTAATTTTACTACTTATTATGCATATCTTATCATGATACTTAGTCAGTTCTTTTCACTACTTGTCATAAATATTTAGTTTAATCTTGTTGTGTATTGGTACTTTGCTCCTTTCCTGACTGGATCCGTTGATATTAGGCGACGATGAGGACTATACCCCCACCTTTTATGGTCCTTATGAGGTAGCAGGTGATACTTTTGAGGAGCCGGTTCCCACCCAGGAGACTACTTCTGAGGAGTAGTTAGCAGATAGTTACTATTTTTCTTTCATCCTAGTAATCGGGTTTGTCCCCGATTTAATTTCTGGTTCTGTAATAAACTATGGATCTGGTTGTCACATTTTGATTATGAAATCTTAGCATTCCTTTTCCTGTTATTATCCTTGCCTACTTATTTTATTGTGAATGAGCTAGATTTAATTTAACTGTAAATATGACCTAGACAGCGTACTACCGTCGACACTGCGGCGTAGGCTGGACGTACCTACGTACTCGTGCCCGAATATCCGGGTGCGGGTCGTGACACGTTTTTATGGTGGCCCATGCAGGTCTATGACTAAATTGTTCGATTTCAACTTCGGGACCGAACAGGCCTGCAATAAGATAAGGATAAGTTTAGGATCTCATCCACTTGCTTGAATCATTCTTGACATCTATCTCGGATTCGAATTAATTCCTTGACTTGCATCCTACCTTGATTCCTGTGCGCCTCTTATCGTTTATTTTGGATGCAGAGTAAAGGATCTATCAGCAAGCGACGAGGTTCCTACAAGATCACCACGAGATGCTCTACTAGCACCCGAACCGAGACCACCCTTGGTACCACAAGCAGCACTCTCCCAACTAGCCAGCAACAGCAGAGGATACCACCTCAAGGACGCGGACAAGCTTCCGCGATGACCGTGGAGAACGCGCAGACTCTTGGAGTAGCTAATGCGCGTAAGTGATTCATAGATACCGTTTCTAGTATTGTTTAGCTCGTGCCTATTGGTTCGTGACCTCAGCCCCAACCTAGTAATTTTGAACTTGCTAATAACCTGGTATACTTTTATATTTGATAACTGTAGAGATTGTAGAGTCTTTATTATTTATTGTGTGTTGTTTGGTGAACTTAAATAATTTGTACCTCCTTTCATCATCATCTAGCGCACTTAATTTTGCTGTACTTGACTTATGCTGCTATTTTATAGCCTAGTTTTGTAAGCTTACTCTTTATCGAGCTTGTTCATGACAAGTGTATTATTGGGGAGGCCCATAATAATATATTTCAGAATCAGTGTATTACGGTCTGATCAACCATAGTGCGCTTGATTCGCCCTTCGAAATAATACTTTACGTGGATTAAGATATGTAGTGATTAGTAGACAAATATACTTGTCCTCTAGATATGTCCGAGCATATCGTATTAGTTACATAACTGTACTAATAAGAGCATGCAAACAAATGATTACCAGAAGAGAAATTCAGTCCACAACTGCTTGACAATTCCTATTTGAACTCTTTAAACGCCTTGATCCCGATACTTTTGTTCTATCATCTCGCCCTTGAACTCTTTATTATTGATCTTCGTCTTCCCTTATTTCGGAAAAACGAAATCTCATTCTTGGTATAAGTTTGAGATATAGACAGTACTAGATATACCCCACAGACCGGTCGCATTGATGATGACCCTTTATGATTAAGAGAATACCATAGGTGATGTGTTTGGTGTTAAAAACTTAAGGATTCAATACCATGATTAAATAAGTTGGGACATAGTTTACTAGTTGTATAGACTTAGAGGATAGATGGGTACAATTCTAAGTTGGGTAGAGACCGTAATGTTCACTTGAGAGGAATCCTTTGAACTGTAATCAAGTGAGATTGGATAGAGAGAACCCTACCATATTTTAAATTTTGAGGACAAAATTTTTATAAGTTGGGTAGATTATAAACCCCTGATTTTTCAAAAATATTAAATTTGGATTTTTCACAATTTTCTGGAATTTTCTGAGAATTTTCTGTAATTAAAATCAGGGTTTTAATTATTAAATAATTTTTAATTGTTAATAAATAATATTAAAATATTATAGAAATAATATTTTTGGGTGTAAAATAAAAAACTGGACTTAGGGTAATTTTTTTGGAATTTATCGGGCCCCGGACCTATTTTTAATCACCTAAAAACTATTATTTATTTATTTATAATCAATTAATTAAATTATTTATTATTTATTGTTTTTATTCCGGCCCAACGGCCCAGCCCGCGGTCCAAACTCCGAGCCCGGCCCAAACCTTCGAACCAGCCCAATACCCTAACGGGTCCGGTCGGGTCCACCCGCACCCGACCCGCACCCGCAACCCGGCCACCCTCTCCCCTGACCCGGCCGCCCGCGTTCACCGCTGCACCGGCCACGCGTCCCCGCTTCCGCCGCACCACCCCGGCCACGTCGCCGCTCCTTCCGGTTCGCGCCGACCCCCCCTCTCTCCTCCGCCATTTCCAATGACCTCCTCCCTCTCCCTCCCTTATAAAAACCCCCTCGATTTTCCCTTCCGGCCAACCCTCTCCGCCCCACCTCGCCGAGACACCGCCGCCGTTCCCCTCGCAGCCTCGCCGAGCCCTCGCCAGCGCCACCATCTCCTCCCCCTTCCTTCTCCTCGCCGCCAGAAGCTCCGACCCCGCTGCCCGAGTCCCCTCCGGCCTAACCCAGCCCCAGCTCCGCCCCCGCTCCTCCGCCCGGCCGCCAACGCCTCCGCCTCGCCCCGCCAGTGCCGCTCTAGCCCCCGGCCGGCCTCCCCCGCAGCGGCGCCGCCCTCCTCCGGCCGCCGGAGCTCCACAGCAAACCCTAACCCTAATTCCCAATTTTGTTGGACACGTGTCGGGCACGTGTCGGACACGGGATTCTTCGGGTTTTTGGGACCCTGTTCAGGTGCGTGTAACTTTCTCCTCGCTGCCCCGTTTTCAATTCCGTAAATTATGTTGCGAAGCCTGTATGCCCCTCTCAGTGCCCGGACAAACCGTTCGGGGCATCGCGTCCTATGGTGATCGCACACCGCGATCCAAAAACAGGAAAAACAACGACCCGATTCACCCCGGAACTGGGTACGCTCCGCCAAACGGGACGACTTTGTCGCCCGCGGTCTTCACAGATACGTGCGCGCCGTCGATACGGACGTGTAGGATTTCGCAGAAGTCGATTCGGGTGTGCGTGCACACCGGGATCAACGCGTATCCGCGGACACCGCCCCGTATCCGCCTTTTCTGAATCAAGCCCTAACTTTCTGTGTATACGTCGGATCAAAACGAAACTTATGCCATCGGACTCGTAGCGATACGCTGGTCCTGTGACCCAAGTTTGGTTCGATTCTGAGAACGTTGACGAAACTGCGTGACGTGGGCCCCACAGGTCCCGCTCGACGGGCGATTTTGTGATCGGCTCATCGGAATCCAATTCTGGAAGTTCCGTTGGGTTCGTATCATCGTTCCTGACCTGTTGACACTAAGTTTGGTAAATTTGGAGACCTTTTGCCTTGACATATTTTTCGGTGCAAAGCGGGCTCACATGCGGACCCCGTTTTGACCCAAAATTTCTATTTTTGCCCTTGTCTCCAAATTGGACTCAAGGATAGGCATTTCTAGCTATTTGATATCTTCTGAGCATGATGGTAATGTTTATTTCAGCATCTGGACATATTTCTGGAATATTCCCCAAGGTTAGAACTGTAATTGGATCCAAACATCAGGCAAGTACCTGCACTTCAAGTTTATTCTTTATATTGTGATAATTAGTTCCTTGCTCTACTAGCACCATTGGATGTTTACACGTAGTGTTAGAATACTAAATTTCATGTCTTGTTTTTCGTGTCGGGAGGGAGAATACTAGGAGGCATGCGGTTTACCCTTCCCCCTGTCATGTCTGATAGCTGTTGGTACGCGACTGTACCATCAGCCTGATACTCGATTATTCATGTTTGATAGCCGTCTATGACGGCCGGATTAGCCTTATAATCCCCTACATGCCAACTATGTATTCTAAACACACATTTCACACACGCATAGTTCCTGATGTCTTGTTGCAGTTCCTGTTGTCTTGTTGCAGTTTCATTTACTTGTCTCATTATAATCCTGTTTTACTCATGTCCCTGGTTTATAGCAATTAATCCTGTTTTACTTATATTCCTGATTTTTTAGTGCTCAACCCTTCATTAATTTTACTACTTATTATGCATATCTTATCATGATACTTAGTCAGTTCTTTTCACTACTTGTCATAAATATTTAGTTTAATCTTGTTGTGTATTGGTACTTTGCTCTTTTCCTGACTGGATCCTTGATATTAGGCGACGATGAGGACTATACCCCCACCTTTTATGGTCCCTATGAGGTAGCAGGTGATACTTTTGAGGAGCCGGTTCCCACCCAAGAGACTACTTCTGAGGAGTAGTTAGCAGATAGTTACTATTTTTATTTCATCCTAGTAATCGGATTTGTCCCCGATTTAATTTCTTGTTCTGTAATAAACTATGGATCTGGTTTTCACATTTTGATTATGAAATCTTAGCATTCCTTTTCCTGTTATTATCCTTGCCTACTTATTTTATTGTGAATGAGCTAGATTTAATTTAACTGTGAATATGACCTAGACAGCGTACTACCGCCGACACTACGGCGTAGGCTGGACGTACCCACGTACTCGTGCCCGAATATCTGGGTGCGGGTCATGAAAAAATTACTCGACATCTAGATTTTAGTTCAAAGAAGGATCATTGACTGGAAGACTATCATAAACAATAGGTATTCCTTTGAGACATTGTGGGATTACGGACCCAGAACCACTTTTGTCTACTAATTATTCTTTGTGTAGAACAAGTCATATGGGAGGATGGCTTAGACGCCTTAATGAGTTCTCAGACATTTTGAATGTCTTGTGTGCTTTACAGGAAGCACCGTAGCATAGCACTACAAAGGAACATAAGGTCTCTATGCTACAGTAGGTGACACTACCATGAGGTTCCTCGATAGGGTAATGCCTCGGCTTCGTGAGCCATGTCACAGTGGCGTAGCACCGTACATAGGCAGGTAGCCTAATATTTTAGTATGAAGAGTGGTAGGCAGCATTACAAAGAGGCCAGTGACCTCATGTTATAGTGGTGTGACACCACTAAGAGGTAAAAGATATAAATCCTCGGTTACACAAGCCATGTCACAGCAGCGTAACACCACAAGGAAGCGCAAGGTTTCATTCTGGGTAGTTTTTTTACTATAATGAGGCTGCGACCTCATGCTACAGTGGATAACACCACGATGAGGTGGAGCCTCGACTTTAGGCCATGTCATAGCGGCGTAGCACCATAAGAAAGCGCAAGGCTTCATGCCATGACTCTTTAAAAGAACTCACATAGAGTGTATGGAAAGATATACAGGCTCTCACTTAAGGAAAAACTTGTAGATGCCCAAGATACATACATCAAAATTAGGCGTGCACATGGCCTTTAATGTGCAACCGGAAGCACAGTTGATGTCATTGTGTGAGTGAAAATAATTGCAACTATGGTGCAGAATTCAAGATTTTGTCCATTCTTATATCATACTATTATTTGACCCATGCGAGAAGATTCAAGTCTAAGCGACATATGTCCTAATACATGATGGGCAGTCATTGTGAGGAATATTTAACCCATATATTAAGATATATGGGAGATTATTGGTGTTTTTGTGTTTGGACTATGAAAGATAGTCCCACATTGGCTACACCATCAAGTGGGTATCTCAAAATAGTGCTTTTCTTGGGTTAAGGTATGCACATGGGGTATCGTGGGACACATGGGTGCCATGTGAGGGTATTTTATTAGAAGAAAAAATGATTAACTCATCAATGAAAGTTTTTAAGTTTTTTGTCATGCTATTGGAATTTATTCCATAGGAGCTAACACGACAACAAAAATACCTTTTTTATGACGGCTAAAAAGCATCATAAATGACGTTTTATAGCGCTATTTTGTAAGCCCTCAGGCGTTATAAAAACCAGTGTTATAAATATTTTCTAAAAGCGTTATACATGTTCTGTACATATATAACATTTTTTTTCCTAAAACTTTATAAATAAGACAAATATATATAACACTTATTTACCAAAGAGTTATAAATAAATTCATATATATGGCACTTATTTTAAAAGTGTTATCAATATAAAATCTACATATACCATTTATTTTTCAAGATGTTATAATTGTAATGCACATATATATCATTTTCCAAAGTCCTATAAAAAGCAATACTCAAATACTGCTTAATTTCAAAAGAATCTGAACTAGGTATAATACCACCATCATAATTATATTTTTCAAAATAGATCAAAATACATATATACTAGAGATTAAACTAATATCATCCACTAGTCAACAACTTCCTTAGGCTTCAACTTTGAGCACCCTCAAAACTGTCAATATCACAGTCAAAACTGTCAACTGGACCCTCAAAATCTAACAAGCAAAATACTAAAAATGAAAGCATCAAACAACCATGAGATATGACTTAGCAAAAAAATATAAAAAAATCATAAACTATACATCGTCTAAAATTGGGAGTCAAAAGTCGAGACTATCTTAATGTTATATCATCAGTTTAAAATTTATCAAAAATGTACATTGAACCTTTTAAGTCTTTCTTTTATTATTTTAAACAATACATAATTGATTATTTGAGTGTAGAGAGAAATTAGTTGCTCTTGCAATCCAATTAATTAATCTTGAAAGCTACGATAAGTACCTAGGTTATTCCTATTAGTATTTGGAAAATCAGTTGGAACAAGAATTGTAATGCTTAATACTATTACATTACTGCACAATAAAAATAATATCTATCAGGATGACGAGGTACAAGTAACAAAGATCGAATCGAATTTATCCATTTGTATGAGCTACCTTTAGCAATTGAAGATAGGTTCCCTCAGTATCCATGATAATATCGTTGACTGGTCTAGTTACCTGAATAATAACTGCAGCTCTAGTCTGCTTACTAAAATGAAACACCTTTGTTTTGCCTACCTAAAATATCAGATATTTGGTCTTAACTTAAATTAAACATAGTTTGCAGCCCCTACAAGTACATGTACAACATGAATAAAGTAATAAGTAATAACAAACAATTAAGGTTGGCTTGGTGATGAAAATAATATTCTTATGATAAATGCTAACATAACGATCTGATTTCAAAGCTTGCCACTATAGAACTGAATTTTATATTTCTACGAAACCAATAACAGAGCTATTTTTAAATGTTTAGTGAGTACTAAGAAAGTGATTTAAAACTAAGACTATGGCAGAGAAAATCTCCATAATTATCATATATACATATCAAAATCACACAATCTTGGATGCAATTCAATTCTCATAAAAATTGAAAGATAATTTCTCCCTTATCTATTAGGAATTTATAATATAACCTGCAATAACCTAAACTGAAGAAATGTATAGCTTGAACAGAGGAAAAATACTGTTTAGTGAATACTATAATCTAAAAACCTTTATCCAGAGTTCAGTCCACAGTCTCTTTCAACCAAAATCAGGGTTTAGAGTGCCACGACCCGCACCCAAAATTTGGGTATGAGCCGTGGGTACGTCCAGCCTACGCCGCAGCATCGGCGGTAGAACGATGTCTAGGTCTCAACATAATAACACAACTCATAAAATAACATGTCAATGATCTCAACTCCATGAGGAGGGCAATGAATATGCATATGATCATCAAATCATAAGGTACTCAATCACAATAACTATAAGAAGGTAAATGGCACGATAAGTGATAAAAGATATAAAGAAGTTCTGACATAAGTTTAGAACACAACTCAATACAAAAGTCTAGAGTCTAGCTATCTCAACATAAATAAGTCTAAACATAATACAACCCAAGTCTCAAAGTTAGAACAATTCAATACATAAATAAACTAGACTAAGTGTTGTCTAAACAACTGTGGATAGTGTCTCCTCTGGAATCTTCAAGATATAATCTCCATCTACTCTTGGACCATAATGGGTAGGACATAAATTCTCAAGATCCTCTAAAAAATATTATCCAGTCAGGATTGGAGCGAAGCACAAACACTAACAGCAATTTTAATTATATTGATAAACACAATAAAACAGTGTGAGAAAATACTAGAAGAAAAAAAATACTGGAGAGATATGTAATCATCATATGGAACTAACCAGCAATAAACAGATATATGTGAATGCTGAAAATGAATGTACTGAAATAAAAGGATAGAAATTTTAGCTAAGTGTTGTGAAATATCAGTTTGCAATGTGATCGACATGGGACTAGATCAGGCTTATTATATATGATTGGCTATGATACATGTGAGGTCAGGCTAACCATATGGTTATCTATGATGCAAGCAATAGTCAGGCTAATCATATATAACAGGCTATAAGGCATGTAAATGGTCAGGCTACACCCTATATGATATATGGGATGAGCTATAATATATGTAAAGTGGGGTATGATCACATAATATTGCCAATATTTTTTTGCCCCCAGCTAGTTTGATGGATTCCAATCATGACTCCTTATGACATGTATCTATGATACTAACCCGTGTATCTACTGTATCTGAATCAAGTATACACTACAACTAGAATTATAGTAATAATCAAATAATAAAAACTGTTAGAGAATATACTCGCCTGCGGTCTAGAGCAATATGTGAGGATTAATGTCCAAACTGGAGTCACAGAGACCTAAAGATGAAATATCCATGTCAAATAATGTTCTGGAATGATAATTAAGTCAAACTAGGTAAACATGTGATTTCTAGGTCTAACTAGATTGACTAGGTCAAAACCT
Source organism: Iris macrosiphon (assembly GCA_036927795.1). Taxonomy (NCBI): domain Eukaryota; kingdom Viridiplantae; phylum Streptophyta; class Magnoliopsida; order Asparagales; family Iridaceae; genus Iris; species Iris macrosiphon. The sequence continues at coordinate 64,620,030 of JAYESA010000016.1, forward strand.
TGTTACACTAGGTTAATCTAGTCAATCATAGTCTAATACTAACTAATTTGATCATACTAAGGATACTTAGCTTATACTAATTGATATCCTAACTAGCAAATTAATACTTATATTACCTTAGTGTCGCATAAGCTCTGCTACTTGAGTAATCCTTTCCCAAACCTGGTTGTTGTGAACTAACTGATACTAACTGATGAAGTCTCCTACAACAGGTATTACCCAGCATCTCTAACACAACTAAGATACTATACAGATACTCAAACCTAGTACCCACTTGTATATCCCTCACACTCAACTGATCTCCATCAATTCACCCGAGCTCATGAAGCACATTTCTACCTTAATCACACAGGCAAGTTCACCCTTTCACCTGTAACTCTAAATACCCTAAAACCCATCAATTGTCTCAACCCGACTGCACCAACTTTGCAATGTTAACTGTAGCTCCTAGCTATGGTTACTGATACCATTTACCAAACTCAGGTTTTCCCTTACAATGTCTGTTAAACACTATATTTTTGCAATGATACCTTAGTATTAGCTAACTCAAGAGCTACTGAAATATGGCACTCAACAGCAATGGCACAATCACACCCTTCTCTGACTTTCTAGCAGCGAACACATACACAAGAGACCACACCTAAATCAACTCTGAAACATCAATGTACTCTCCCATTTCACCCTTATATCACAGAGATACTACACTCATGTGTACATCTATATCACCTAATATACACTAATACTTCTGTCATCCCTTTATATAATCCTAATAGTACATAACACTTGTACTGCTCTGCTGATCTGCACAAGTGCAGGTCAAGTTATTGTACTTCAAGCTCATCTCCCCTAAGGTAATGCATCACTTGCACAGCAACTGAGTTGTTGTTGCTGCTACTGTTCTAACTGTATAAAAAAATACTCAGACCCGACCTACTACCTAAATACTAACTCCTTATATCTGACCAACTATGCACTTGCATACATGTATTTCTATCCCATTCTTCTATAAACCATGCTTGTACTCTGATACCTCTCCTACAGGAGGGCAAGTATCTGATACACTTGTAATGCATGGATTAACTCTACAACTTGCATACTGTAGACCCGAATGTTCTGACTTGAGCCACCGCCCCATACTGAATTACCAAGTATTGATACACTGCATTCCCCTTCTCTGTAACAATCATGTTTCCCAATGTAGGTGCAGTGAAATTCGACCCCAACATTGCCACCAAAACAGCAATCACCCAACTATAATACATATATATATCATGATACCTACTGATACACTAGGTGATACACTTACTATGCACTCACGAGTTAACTTATCAGACACATAACTGATACTCTTGTTGTGAACACACAATGCATAAAGAAAATACTCACACACACACTCATTACTCACTCAAACACTCACTCAAATACCCACTCACTTGTTTCTAGGCATGAGCTGCCCATACCCGAGCCCCAAATACACACTGCCTTTTGAACACAATGTACTATAGGCCCGACACCACTACAACACCCCCATGTCTCCTATACATAGGAAACTCGACCTCCCTTCACTTCTGCACAACATGCATAGTACACGAGTAAACCTCACAGTTGACAGTACAGTATATATGGCACCATAATCCATATATACATCATATACTAGAATACATTTAAACACATATACATATATTTATACATCTAATAATATATGTATGCACACATTTAATCAAACATCTAGTGAGCATGAGCAAGATACTCATGATACACAACCAATCCTTTTGCCAAAACCCCTAATCACAACTAATAACACACACACACACACACACACACACACACACACACATATATATATATATATATATATATATATCAAATATAATTATATATATGTAATATGATTTTTTGCTATGAAAAATAGGGAAAAACACACCCATAAACACAAAATCCCAAATAGGTATACAACACCATGAAGAAAATATCATGAAAACCAATAAAGACTCATTCTCCACCCTTATGGCTATTCCTAAACCATGGGTGGGCTCCTAATGGCCAACAAAATAAGTAAAACATAATTTAAAGGAGGGATTTTAGATTTTTACCTATTGAAAGATAAATTTCCAATGCAAACTTCTTCTTTTCTAAAGCTCCTTGAAACCTAAGATTCTAGGCTTCTTAGATGAGGGAAATGAGAGGGATTGGGGTTTAAATTTCTAAAATTTAGTGGAGAAAAGAAGGGGTTTGGGATGAACTACTTCTAGGATTTTTTATGAGATAATGAATGAACTTGAGGGAAGATCTCTCTCTCCTATATATGCCAGCCACACAACCTAGGGCTTGGTTAATGCACAATATCCCATTTGCCCTCAATGGTTTATCATAAAGAGATATTTAATAAGTGGGGTTTTCATCCCAAGTGAGGGTTTAATAATTTCTCTAATTAAATGAAAGGGGATTAACTAGTGGGTCCCAAAATGTCTAGTCTAGGGTTGAGTCTAATGGTCACATCAAGTCTAGTCCATTCACCCATATCATTAATAATAATAACATAACATATTATACATATTATGTAACTATAAAAATAATATATATATATAGTATTATAAATAACAACAATGCCCCTACTCTATACATGTGGTAGTGATAAGTCTACCCTCCTAAAAAAAATTGTCCTCGAAATTGAACTAAACTAGCACAAGAACATAATCAGAACAATAATAACTATACCTTAAGGCTCGAAGATATACGAGTATTGTTCGCTCATTTCGTCCTCCTTCTCCCAGGTTGACTCACCTGTAGAGTGGTGTCTCCATGCAACACGAACCAAAAGAATAGTTTGGTTCCACAATACCTTCTCTCTGCGATCCAAAATCTCTACGGGCTGCTCAGAATAGCTGAGAGTCTGACCAACCTCGATCTCTGAGTGATCTAGTACGTGATTAGGATCTGCCATGTACCGTCTCAATTGCGACACATGGAACACGTTATGTACTCTCTCTAGTACATGAGGCAAGTCTAGCCTGTAGGCCACTACACCAACCCTCGAAAGAATACCGAAGGGTCCGATGTACGGTGGACTAAGCTTCCCACCTTCACCAAAGCGAATCGTATCCCATATCGGAGAAATCCGCAAGAACACCAAATTGCCAACCTATAATAATACAACCTTAATCACGCAATCTAAAACAAAGTAATCACAAGCAATTTAACCAAATATATACCTCAAACTCCAAGGGTCTATGGTGGCTGTCGGCCTAATGTCGTTGTCTGTCCTACGCCACTTGAAGCCTATCTCTGATGAGTTTCACCTTCTCTACTGCATCCACGACCATCTCTGGTCCCAATAAGGCTCTCTTACCGATATCATCCCCAGATAACGGTGTGCGATACCTCCTTCCATATAGAGCCTTAAATGGTGATATCTCAATACTAGCCTGGTAGCTGTTATTGTAAGCAAACTGTACCATGTATAGATAATCCTCTCAAAGACCTCCGAGATCCAGAACATAAGTGCGTAGCATATCCTAGAGAGTCTGAATAGTCCTCTCCAATGGTCCGTCTGTCTGGGGGTGATATACGGTACTGAACTTGAGCTGAGTGCCCAAACTAGCCTGCAAACTCCTTCAGAAGTAGGAAGTAAAATGACTATCTTGATCCGAGATAATACTCACAAGAACCCCATATAATCTAATAATCTACCGCACATATATCTCTGCTAGCTTCTCCGTCGATGTACCCACTTTGAATGGTAAGAAGTGGGCTGATTTGGTCAACTTGTCCACGATGACCCAAATCGTATCTTTTTCTCCTGGAGAACGCGGAAGCCTCAAAATAAAATCCATAGTTACGTGCTCCCACTTCCACTCTGGGATGAATAAAGGCTGAAGCAATCCACCTAGCCTCTATCTATCCGTATTTACCTACTGACACACTAAATACCGGGATACAAAGAGTGCTACCTTGTGCTTCATACCATACCACCAAACGAGCTCCATCAGGTCTCGATACATCTTGTTGGCAACTGGTGTTTGTGGTATTAAACGAAAGAATGAAAGTGTATTTCAATGATAGGGTTTATACGAAACCCGCGCCCTTTGGTTTACAAACAAACTTGTACAATTTAATCCTATACGAGAATGTGGGAGTATAATTTATTTAATCTGGGTATAAATTGCTATAGGTGTCTGATCTGCAGTCGATCACTTTAGCCCTTGGAACACACGATGTTGAAGAAGTGCCGTGGAAGACAGGTAGCAGCTTCGAAGGTTGCAGAAGAGGGTGGGTGCACGATGCCAAAGTCGTCGATCCCTGCTCTTTGCCTGAGCTCCGGATTCTCTCTCTCTCTCTCTCTCTCTCTCTTGACCTCTGGTTCGATCTTTCTGGGAAGTTTGACCTTGTTCGATCTTCAAGTTTTAAGTTTTTCGACATTGTTTTCCATTGATAGGGGTCTCTATTTATAGAGTTTTGGTGACAGTGACCACTCTGTCGGTGTAAAAATCGAGGAGTGGAAAGTACATCACCCTTTTACACAATAATTAAAATAACCAATGCCTGCGTATAGATGACCTTTTGAGTGAGCATGTGACGCGTGTCCAACTAAGGGGACAAAACGCATATATCTGCTGCGAAGATCACGGCATAGAAGCCACGTAGGTAGGTATCCCTTGTGTAGAAGAGGTTGGCGTAGAAGCCAAATGACTGTCACCCTAGCGTAGAAGCCAAATAGGCATAGAAGCCGAATGGGCATAGAAGCCGAATGGGCATAGAAGCCGAGTAGGCGTAGAAGCCGAATGGTCGTAGAGACTGAGTGGGCGTTTGAAGCCGAATGGTCGTAGAGACTGAGTGGGCGTTTGAAGCCGAATGGTCGTAGAGACTGAGTGGGCGTTTGAAGCCGAATGGGCGTAGAAGCCGAATGAGCACAGATCTTGAATGGGCATAGAAGCCGCTGCGTATCGTGCCAGAGTGCTGATGTGGACGTCTTTAGCCGGAATTATGGCTTTTGAAGATATAATCAAATCTCTTGCAGAGATTTGCCATCCTCTTGTGCATTAAATACGGAGGCGTATTTTGAAGGTCTGCAGCCCTTCTGTGCAACTGTCGCAGGGACATGCCTCCAGAGAAACTGTTACCGCTCTGTGCAATTTAGACGTAGAGACGTGCCTCGAGCCCCGTACGAAGTGCAGCTTTTGACGTGGCAAGCGGTTTGTCTACTGCGGAGCGTAAAACAGCTCATGTTTGCCTGTGTAAAATAAGGCAGTGTATCCCCTTGTACCCGAAAGAGCAGTTTATGCAGAGGGGACGTCAGTAAACGACGGTTCAACGATATTTTAACCAAATCCTCTGCATTAAATGCAGAGATCCGCCATCATACTGTGGTGCGTGTCCCGAGGGGTCTGTCCTCGTTTCCAGCCGTCGTCTGGGTAGCCGTGCAGCACTTTTTGTCAGGAGTCAGAGGTCAGGTTCACTGCGTGACTTGATAGGTTCATTTCGGGGAAGACGAAGCATTCCTCGTACGCTTTAATGCTGCTTTGAGAGCGGATGAGTTTTACGTCATGGAGGCGATGAAGAACCCCGTTTACGCTGGAGTGGCCTGGACGTACTGCACTTACGCGGATGGTCCCTTGAACTTGTATTCTTGATGGCTCTGAAGGCCTCTGTTTACGCTGCTCTGCATCAGTATGCTGCGTAGGTCCTCCCAGCGTATTTTTCATGCTTCTACAAGACCCCCTTCAAAGCTTTTAAATTCCTCGAAATTTGAAATGCTTTGAATGAAGCATGAACGGCCCCTCGTAACTCAAAACGTTTCTGAATGGAGCATTGAAACGGTCGATGCAGACTTTATGGCGGATTTATTGGGGACCGCTGTCACGCCCCAGTCCCAAAATACATAGGATTAGGAACACGTAAGCATGCCAGCCGCATGGATATGGCAACTCCAATATATGGAACCCAAACCCATACGTACGCTGTACTATGAATATAAAATCCACAAGTGGTATAAACATATGTCACAAGTCACAGGGTACAATCTAAATCTTATCCACAGAAAATTAATATAAATGAATGACCAGCATCTATATAACTAGATCTCAACATAAGTATCTAAGGATGATAGTTGGATGGAAACAAATCCACTACCAACTCGAATGTAAGAGCAAATACAAAATAAGTACAACACAACAACACCATATAAGAATACCAGCTAGCAATCTCGGGCTCGAAGAGAGGACATCCACAAAACATATATAACCATCCAAATCTGCGCTCCTGCAATTACTCAAGAACAGATACACCTGGCAGGGGACCAGGTCGTCAGAGGGACGTAACAAGATACACAAAACACATGCCAATTTGAATACAGTAAACATGTATATAATTTGAAAATAAATAAGTACGCTGTACAAGACAATCTATATGAATGCAAATGAGAACAATTTTTTGACGTATGGGCAAGGGTAGGCTACTCGATCTAATCCTCACAACTCACGCTTGTCAGTGGACATCATCAGCCGACATACCTCTGGGGTAGCGACCCTCGGACTCCATCAATCGACATACCTCTTGGGTAGCGACCATCGAACATGACCACCATAGTGCGTACTAGTTACTATGGTTTACCAGAGTGGTTAAAAGCCCATACGCCTAATGATTGTCCTCTATGATACTAAGTGTCAAGTGTGTGTCAACATATCTAATATATAGTAATGACTGAAAGGAACTACACATGCAATAAATAAACAGAAATACAATAATTATACAGAAATATACTAAGCATGTAAAATACTGTAAACAATTTGGCAAGGTATCTTGCCTGGGGTCCTGCTGCTGGTATGAATCAGAGTCCAAGTCACAGTCCAAATAGCCTATGTATTACAAATTTATCACGTCAAAAGATAATTTATTTAATTCTGGAATAATTACTCTAAAATCCTATTTTAATCTTATTATTCTGATTTTTATGTTAATTTCTAAATTTTGTCCAAAGAAACTGAATTTTATCAACTCGAGACTCATGGCACGCAAATCGAGGCGATCTATTGACCAAAAAGTCAACCGACACAAACTCAACTTTCATGCATGATTTCCTGTAGATTTCAGCATCAAAAATATGTTGGAATTTACGGCTCGTCCGAATTCAAATCGTTTGGGAATTATGGCACATACAAATTTGTATTATGTACCGATGGTTAAATTCAAACCTAGAAGTTCTACAGAATTAAAAGTATGAAAATAGTTCGAATTAAATTCTGGAAAAAATTTATATCGATGATCTCGACATTAGCTTTCTGAAACTTTAAATGGTTCGTGATTCTGATTCCTGGTTCTCCCGAAATCGCGAAAATATCGAAACACGTCTATTTTCGGATATGCTATGCTCTACGAATTTTTCAGAATTTAATACTCATAATTTCGTAAAAAAAATTATATAATCAGAAAGCTAACCTCAATATCGTTCTAATAAAAAAAACTAGGCCTCATTTGTAGTCCGGAGCTATGCGCAATGGCTTCTGGAAGATGAAGGAACCCTAGATGGCAATTCTCCAAAAACCGGCTCAAGAAAGACCCTAGAAATTAATATCTAAACTATTATATATATAGAGGAGAGAGAGAGAGTGCAGCCGCGGCTCACAGCGTGCCACGTGGCAGCAATCCAGGGCTGCCCGCTCAGATCGGACGGTTAGGCACTGACGCGGCTCGGCTCAGCTGAGTCCGAGTCGAACTCTGACTCGGCTGGGCTCAAGGTCGGCTCGGCTCGGCTCGCACCCACTCAGCGGTCACTGACAGGCGGGCCCATCACTGTTCACTGCTGGAGGCTGACAGGTGGGCCCCCTGTTTGCAGACTGGACAGAATTAATTATTTTTTGGGTTTTCTTTTTCAGAAATTAGTTTTTAATTCAGTTTTTGATAATTAACTCAAAATAAATACTAAAAATAATCAGAAAATTCCCAAAAATTATAGAAAATATATTTTATTATTTAGAAACTAAAATAAAAGTTTGAGATATTTTTATTTAAGTTTGAACATAAAATAAATTCTTCAAAGTCCTAGAAAATTAGTGTTACTAGTTTTTAATTAACTAAAAATTATGAAAAAATCCCAATAATCTAAAATAGCCTAAAATAATTCTAAATAAATATTTATATAAGTAAATATACTAAAAAAAATTTATTTTCTAATTAACTAAGAGAATATTCTAAATAAATTCAACATTAATAATAAATATAATAATATAAAATATACATAAAATACCTATTTTGGGTGAGGGAGTTTACAATCTACCCAACTTAAAACAATTTCGTCCTCGAAATTAAAATAAGACCTAATTTGTTAAATCCTTCACATTTATACATAAGGTACGTTAATCGCAATCTCTTCCAAACCTTTAAACAACAAAATCTATTCAAATCTATCGCGATCATTTTAAAATTAAGATAATCATTGTTCAAATCAAAATTTAACCTATTGTAATCTCTTCTCACTTTTCCAACTCATCAATATCCAAATTTAAATTGAATCCATATAATATCTTCAAGATTTAAATAACCTATATCAAATTTTATCTCACGATCTCCAAGTATCATAATCTCCTCTAGAAGTAATTCGAGTCCAATATTATTCCTATTTTCACTTATAATTTTTTTTTTGTATTCTTCAACTTTTTAAATTCCATTCACATCCTCAATATTTCAAATAGGTAGTCCAATCATCAAATTTTTTTTTTAATTTAAATCATTAAATTGAAAAATAATTTAAATGCAGTACACCAATGTTCAAGTCTGAAATTATATATTTATCCTTCAAATTCAAATTGATGATTTTACCTTAAATACTCAAAAATTTAAATTATGTACTTAAGGTATAAATATTGGGTCCTCAATATCAAGATTTTTAAAATTCATTAATCCTCATCATCTTAGTCATTCTTCTAAAATTCTCAAAATTAATTGGCTTGAACCTCTCCCAATCTAATCTTACTCGATCACAATCTAAAAGAAATTTCTCTCGAGTTGCCAATGCACTGCTACCCAACTTAGAATTTACCCATCTATCACAGAAGGCTATATACTTTAAGAAAAATATTCCTTAATTTATTTACTCATGCTATTCAATTATCAAAGTTTTAACACCAAACATATCACCTATGATATACCCTTAATCAATTATAAAAAAGTGTCACTAAGTCATGTGATTAGCCTTATGGGGTATATCTAGTACTATCAGTATCAACTTATACCAGCACGAGATTTCGTCTTTCCAAAATAGGGGAAGACGGAGAGCAATAATAAAGAATTCAAGGTGAAGGTGACAGAATACGAGTACGAGGTTCAAAGAGATTAAGGAATTCGAAAAGAGAGTTGTCAGGACAGTTGTGAATTGAAATCATATTTTTGGTAACTTCCTATTTACATGCTCGTATCAGTACAGTTATATAACCGATACGATGTGTCAGACATGTCTAGGGGCAAGTATATCCGTCTACTACCATATATCTCAATCCACGTAAAGTAGTCATGCGAAGAGCGAACCAAGCGCCCTAAGCTTAGCTAGACCTTAATACACTGATTCTGATTAGGCAATTGTATCATTGTGTGCACCCAATAATACATATGCCATGAGCAAGCTCGATAAAAGAATAAGCTTGCAAAAACTAGGCTATAATAGCAGCATAAATCAAGGTAGTACAGAAAATATAAGTACGCTGGATTATGATAAAAGAAGCTACAAATTAATTCAAGTTCGCAGAAGCAAAAACAACATAAGCAATAATAATAAAAGATCCTACAATCTCTACAGTTGTCATACTAACTCCTTGTCTAAGTCGTTAGTCGACTAAATTGTGGTATGTGCCTCTAAGTCCTATAGTCTGAATAAACACTGTCATCTTACGCTAGCATACGACAAATGTCATTCAGTTACATTTCAATAATAGGGCAAAAGACTATGTGATGCTAGGTTGTGAGGTATACTACCCAACTTATAATAATAAACTAATACTATAATTGTCTTAAGCAAACCGTAGAAACTCCTGTTAAGGTCTACGAGAAGGGGTCTTTGTAACCTCCGATTTTCAAATTTCCGAAATAATTAGACTTTTAATTTATTTTTAAATACCAAAATCTTATAAATTATTTTTCTGAAATTCTAGTATTAGTTTTTAACAGTGTTGATTTTAGAAGTTAATTTAAAATCTTTTATAAAAATTATTTTTTCTAAAAGTTGATTTATTATAAAATAACTAGATAAATAATGATGTAAATATAATAATATAGCTTCGAATATTTTTGACTTGAAATCATAAAATTATTTGTTTAAAAAAAAAAAAAATTATTGAAGGACTAGTTGTTCATAATAAATTTTCATATCCATTTTTGGAATAGTAAATAAATGAATTTCATATTTTCTAGGGTTTTGAAATATGGGTTTGTTTAGTAGCTAATTTAATCAGTTAGCCTTGGAAGCCTTTAAAAATATTTTTCTTAAATTATAATATTTTCTATTAATTTTATAAGGTTACCATCTTCCAATTTCACCCTCATTTTTTTCTACATGAAAAACTCGTTTATTTATTATCTGGGCCATTCATTATTTGGGCCAACCCTTACCCTTCATCCCACACCCTCTCTCCCTATTTAAGTCCCTCATCACCATTCCCAAGAAACCCTAATCTCCAATTTATTAGCTAGCCCCCACAATTTCCACAAGCCAACAACCACCACCATTTTGTGTGCTCGTGTCCGTGTGTCCAGCATCACTGTGTCAGCCGTGTTGGCCTCGGGTCCGACCCCGGGTGTCCCACCGTATCCATTCATTTCCTGTGTCCAGATTTACAATATTACAATCTAATTTTTCGTGTCCGACACACCCGGACACATCCACATCCACCACTGTACACAACATTATCCCTGTGTCCAACACCCGGACACGTCCGCCCTCACACCACAGTACATCGAATCCGTGTGTCCAGCCTCGGACACAGCCACCACACAACAACCATCGTGTCCAGCCGATACGATCCACCCCGACACAGAAACCTAACCCTAACCTAGATCCCGACCTACCGCCGGCGGCCGGGACCTCCTCCTCGGCGTCGAGCTCGCCGTGGCCGACCAGACGCAGCCGCCTCGAAGCCGCCGCCCCTCGAACCGAGCGCCGCCTCGAGCCGAGCGACGCTGCCGCCTCAGGTCTGTCGAAGATCCGCCGCCGCCGGCGACTGGGATCCCCTCCTCGGCGTCGAGCTGCCGTCCCCGTCGCGCCGCGTCGAGTCGAGATCCACCGTCGCCTCAGATCCGGAGCTCCGTCGGCCGCCTCCTCGAACAGAGCACCCGCCTCCTCGAACAGAGCACCGCCGCCTCCTCGATACGAGCTCCGCCGAAGACCCGCCGCCTTGAGCCGAACCCCAACGCGCCGACCCCGGCTGACTTCTCCTCCGCCGACGCCGGAAGCCCTTCCCTTCGTGAGCCCCTTCTCTCTTTCTCTTCTTCCTTCTTCCCTCTTTTGTTCTGTTCTTTTATCAGTTGATTAGTTATATAAGTAATTAGTTAATTATATTAGTTAGTTTGATTAATTATTTAATAATCAGTAATTAAGTTATTAAGCAGTAATTAAATTATAATCAGTAATTAGTTAAGTTAATGTAATTAGTTTAGTTTAATAATAAATAGTTTAATGTATATGTAATAGTTAATTAATTTATAAATAGTTAATTAATATATAATTAGCTTAGTAAATTCATGTAATTAGTTTAGTAAATACAACATAATTAGTTTTATTGTTTTAATGTATGAAATTAGTTATTTATTATGTGTAAATTTAGTTATGTATTATATATAAGGATTTTTGATTGATACATATATACAAATATGTATTTTGGTATAAAAAGTATATATGTATATACATCTATTAGTGTATATACACAAATACGTATTTTGTACAAATTACTAATAGACACTTATATATATATTATATACGTTTTATTGGTATAATACGTATTAATGTATGTTTCAGTATTTAAATATAAATAAATATATATTGGCATATATGTATATATAACAGTATTTTGGTATAAATATGTGTACCTATATATATAAACATGTATAAACATATTTTTGGTATATATATATATGGTATATATATATATAAAAACTGTATTGATATATATGTACTTGTAAAACATATTTTGGTATATTACCTGTATATAGTATTGTATTATTTTGGTATGTATGCTTATATATATATATATATATATATATAATATAAGTTAATATGTATTTTGGTACATGTATACTAGTTTATATGTATGAGTGATGTATAATTTTTCACATAAATAAAATATATTTCCACTTATGTACATACAGTTATACCTATTTTGTATACTTTGGAATAACTATATATATATATGTATTATGTTTAATTATTAACAGTATGTTTAATTGGTATATGTATATGGTAGGTATTAATGATTAAAAATAGGTAATGTGTTTTATCCCTACTAGATGACCCTAGTTGACTAGTTCCCTGCCTGACACGGCCCTGAGACCAGTATTTTTGACTGTGTTAGTGTAGCATCTGATGCAAATGTGGTTTTGCTTGTGTTATGTTTATAGGACTGTTGGTTTACCCAGGGGATACTCTGGAACAGGACATCAATAATTACCAGCTAAGGACCCAAGGCAAGTACATTCTCTAATTAGTTTCTAATTTATGATATCTCCTATGTTCACTGTATCTAGTGTAAATATCCATGCTCTTGACACGCTGGTTACACGGATTGGTATACACGGATCTCGTCATGAGATGTTATTCCTTATTTATGGTGTAGCTTGTACAAGACTTGTTTTCCTTGTTATCTTGTGCATGTACAGACACTGATTCCCGGGGAGACTTGCTACCTTCCTGGGGAATCCCGTGCCATAGCGTACCATGATTAGATCTACTATACCAGTCGGGGGTGGGGAGTATTTTAGTGTAGATATATGATCATACCCAACTTTCCATGCATCATAGCTCACCCCACATCTCACGTCGGGTGCGGCCTGACCATCTCCATGCTTCATAGCTGTTACGTGTGATTAGCCTGACCTCTACATGCATCATAGCTAACCAACGGTTAGCCTGACCTTCGTGAATCATAGCTAATCACATGTAACCAGCCTGATCAAGTTCCCAAGCCGATCACATGTTAAAGCTAATACTCACACACACTTAGTCATAGGTTTCTTGCTCATGGATATATTGTTTCTTTTCCTGCAGTTACTTACAGTATTTCTTTCATTGTACATTTTTCGTACCTATACATGCATCTGGTATATTTTCATCTAGAACTGCTACATAGTTTATGTCATTAATATAGAACTGCTATTTAGAGATGTACTTTGCTCCTTCCTGACTGGAAATATTTTTCCAGGCTGTGACCTTAGTAGACTGGGTTCTGACACACTGGGGATTGGAAGTTAATGATTGCAGGTATGATTATTTTGTCGTTAGACTTGTCTTGTATTTCTTGCTTGCCTTGATATCTCATCGTGCTTTAGTTTATGTGATTGAGTATTTCTAGCATTATTTTATGATATCCACGTCTCCTTATGGAGTTGGGTATTCACGTGAGTTTGATTAGATAGTTACATGACCTAGACAGTATTCTACCGCCGATGCTGCGGCGTAGGCTGGACGTACCCACGCACTCGTGCCCCTAAACCGGGTGCGGGTCGTGACAGTCTTGGTACTTATTAGGGTATCCTCTATACTAGGTTCAAACATTATGGTAAAACTTCTAACTAACTCTAGTAGTGTCTATACTACTCTCAAGTCTTCATAATACATCAAGGGGTAATGGTAAACCAATTTATAAAAAATAAATTCTAGGGTTCACTAGATATTCTAAACTTAGTGGTGTGTCTATATTTCTGTTGTATTCTTAATAGGTGTGCTACCATAATCATTATCCTAATAACATGGGTTCCTATATTCTAGCAGGAGGCTATACTCAAAGAACTATTAGGGAAGTACAAGAATCAAGCATGATACAATTGTTCAAATAGAACAGATAGGAGGAAGATGAATCATAGTCAATTGTGGATGAGATCCTATACTCTAGTTCTAGGTGCAGGCTTGTTCGGTACAATAACGTAACCGAGACAATATGCTCTCAACCTGCATGGGCCACCACAAAAATATGTCATGCTCCAGTCCCAAAATACATAGGACTAGGAACACGTAAGCATGCCAGCCGCATGGATATGGCAACTCCAATATATGGAATCCAAACCCATACGTACGCAGTACTATGAATATAAAATCCATAAGTGGTATAAGCATATGTCACAAGTCACAGGGTATAATCTAAATCTCATCCACAGAAAATCAATATAAATGAATGACCAGCATCTATATAACTAGATCTCAACATAAGTATCTAACGATGATAGTTGGATGGAAATAAATCCACTACCAACTCGAATGTAAGAGCAAATACAAAATAAGTATAACACAACAACACCATATAAGAATACCAGCTAGCAATCTCGGGCTCGAAGAGAGGACATCCACGAAACATATATAACCATCCAAATCTGTGCTCCTGTAATTACTCAAGAACAGATACACCTGGAAGGGGACCAGGTCCTCAGAGGGACGTAACAAGATACACAAAACACATGCCATTTTGAATACATTAAACATGTATATAATTTGAAAATAAATAAGTACGCTGCACAAGACAATCTATATGAATACAAATGAGGACAACTTTTCGACGTATGGGCAAGGGTAGGCTACTCGATCTAATCCTCACAACTCACGCTCGTCAGTGGACATCATCAGCCGACATACCTCTGGGGTAGAGACCCTCGGACTCCATCAATCGACATACCTCTCGGGTAGCGACCATCGGACACGACCACCATAGTGCGTACTAGTTACTATGGTTTACCAGAGTGGTTAAAAGCCCATACGCCTAATGATTGTCTTCTATAATACTAAGTGTCAAGTGTGTGTCAACATATCTAATATATAGTAATGACTGAAAGGAACTACACATGCAATAAATAAACAAAAATGCAATATTTATACAGAAATATACTAAGCATGTAAAATACTGTAAACAATTTGGTAAGGTATCTTGCCTGGGGTCCTACTGCTGGTATGAATCAGAGTCCAAGTCACAGTTCAAATAGCCTATGTATTAAAAATTTATCACGTCAAAAGATAATTTATTTTAATTTATTTAATTCCAGAATAATTACTCTAAAATCTTATTTTAATCTTATTATTCTGATTTTTATGTTAATTCCTAAATTTTGTCCAAAGAAACTAAATTTTATCAACTCGAGACTCATGGCACGCAAATCGAGGCGATCTGTTGACCAAAAAGTCAACCGACTCAAACTCAACTTTCATGCATGATTTTCTGTAGATTTCAGCGTCAAAAATATGCTAGAATTTATGGCTCAACCGAATTCAAATTCGTTTGGGAATTATGGCACATACAAATTTGTATTGTGCACCGATGGTTAAATTCTAACCTAGAAGTTCTACAGAATTAAAATTATGTAAATAATTCGAATTAAATTCTGAGAAAAATTTATGTCAATGATCTCGACATTAACTTTCCGAAACTTTAAATGGTTCGTGATTCTGATTCCTGGTTCTCCCGAAATCGCAAAAACATCGAATCACGTCTATTTCGGATATGCTGTGTTCTACAAATTTTCCAGAATTTAATACTCATAATTTCGTAAAAAAATTTATATAATCAGAAATTTAACCTCAATATCGTTCTAATAAAAAAAACTAGACCTCGTTTGGAGTCCGGAGCTATGCGCAATGGCTTTTGGAAGATGAAGGAACCCTAGATGGCAATTCTCCAAAAATCGGCTCAAGAAAAACCCTAGAAATTAATATCTAAACTATTATATATATAGAGGAGAGAGAGAGAGAGTGCACCCGCGGCTCACAGCGTGCCACGTGGCAGCAATCCAGGGCTGCCCGCTCAGATCGGACGGTCAGGCACTGACGCGGCTCGGCTCAGCTGAGTCCGAGTCGAACTCTTACTCGGCTCGGCTCGGCTCAAGGTCGGCTCGGCTCGGCTCGCACCCACTCAGCGGTCACTGACAGGCGCGCCCATCACTGTTCACTGCTGGAAGCTGACAGGTGGGCCCCCTGTTTGCTGACTGGGCAGAATTAATTACTTTTTGGGTTTTCTTTTTCAGAAATTAGTTTTTAATTCAGTTTTTGATAATTAACTCAAAATAAATGCTAAAAATAATCAGAAAATTTTCAAAAATTATAGAAAATATATTTTATTATTTAGAACCTAAAATAAAAGTTTGGGATATTTTTATTTAACATAAAATAAATTCTTTAAAGTCCTAGAAAATTAGTGTTACTAGTTTTTAATTAACTAAAAATTATGGAAAAATCCCAATAATCTAAAATAGCCTAAAATAATTCTAACTAAATATTTATATAAGTAAATATACTAAAAAAAATTTATTTTCTAATTAACTAAGAGAATATTCTAAATAAATTCAACATCTATAATAAATATAACAATATAAAATATACATAAAATACCTATTTTTGGTGAGGGAGTTTACAATCTACCCAACTTAAAATAATTTCGTCCTCGAAATTAAAATAAGACATAATTTGTTAAATCCTTCACATTCATATATAAGGTACATCAATCGCAATCTCTTCCAAAAATTTAAATAACAAAATCTATTCAAATCTATCGCGATCATTTCAAAATTAAGATAATCATTGTTCAAATCAAAATTCAACCTATTGTAATCTCTTCTCACTTTTCCAACTCATCAATATCCAAATTTAAATTGAATCCATATAATATCTTCAAGATTTAAATAACCCATATCAAATTTTATCTCACGATCTCCAAGTATCATAATCTCCTCTAGAAGTAATTCGAGTCCAATATTATTCCTATTTTCACTTATAAATTTTTTTTGTATTCTTCAACTTTTTAAATTCTATTCACATCCTCAATATTTCAAATAGGTAGTCCAATCATCAATTTTTTTTTTTAATTTAAATCATCAAATTGAAAAATAATTTAAATGCAGTACACCAATGTTCAAGTCTGAAATTATATATTTATCCTTCAAATTCAAATTGATGATTTTACCTTCAATACTCAAAAATTTAAATTATGTAATTAAGGTATAAATATTGGGTCCTCAATATCAAGATTTTTAAAATTCATTAATCCTCATCATCTTAGTCATTCTTCTAAAATTCTCAAAATTAAATGGCTTGAACCTCTCCCAATCTAATCTTACTAGATCACAATCTAAAAGAAATTCCTCTCGAGTTGCCAATGCACTGCTACCCAACTTAAAATTTACCCATCTATCACAGAAGGCTATATACTTTAAGAAAAATATTCCTTAATTTATTTACTCATGCTATTCAATTATCAAAGTTTTAACATCAAACATATCACCTATGATATACCCTTAATCAATAATAAAAAAGTGTCACTAAGTCATGTGATTAGCCTTATAGGGTATATCTAGTACTATCAGTGTCAACTTATACCAGCACGAGATTTCGTCTTTCCGAAATAGGGGAAGACGGAGAGCAAAAATAAAGAATTTAAGGTGAAGGTGACAGAATACGAGTACGAGGTTCAAAGAGATTAAGGAATTCGAAAAGAGAGTTGTCAGGACAGTTGTGGATTGAAATCCTATTTTTGGTAACTTCCTATTTACATGCTCGTATTAGTACAGTTATATAACCGATACGATGTGTCAGACATGTCTAGGGGCAAGTATATCCGTCTACTACCATATATCTCAATTCACGTAAAGTAGTCATACGAAGAGCGAACCAAGCGCACTAAGGTTAGCTAGACCTTAATATACCGATTCTGATTAGGCAATTGTATCATTGTGTGCACCCAATAATACATATGCCATGAGCAAGCTCGATAAAAGAATAAGCTTGCAAAAACTAGGCTATAATAGCAGCATAAATCAAGGTAGTACAGAAAATATAAGTACGCTGGATTATGATGAAAGAAGGTACAAATTAATTCAAGTTCGCAGAAGCAAAAACAACATAAGCAATAATAATAAAAGACCCTACAATCTCTACAGTTGTCATACTAACTCCCTGTCTAAGTCGTTAGTCGCCTAAATTGGGGTATAAGCCTCTAAGTCCTATAGTCTGAATAAACACTGTCGTCTTACGCTAGCATATGACAAATGTCATTCAGTTATACTTCAATAATAGGGCAAAATACTATGTGATGCTAGGTTGTGAGGTATACTACCCAACTTATAATAATAAACTAATACTATAATTGTCTTAAGCATACCGTAGAAACTCATGTTAAGGTCTACGAGAAGGGGTCTTGGTACTTATTAGGGTATCCTCTATACTAGGTTCAAACATTGTGATAAAACTTTTAACTAACTCTAGTAGTGTCTATACTACTCTCAAGTCTTCATAATACATCAAGGGGTAATGGTAAACCAATCTATAGAAAAGAAATTCTAGGATTCACTAGATATTCTAAACTTAGTGGTGTGTCTATATTCCCGTTGTATTTTTAATAGGTGTGCTACCATAATCATTATCCTAATAACATGGGTTCCTATATTCTAGCAGGAGGCTATACTCAAAGAACTATTAGGGAAGTACAGGAATCAAGCATGATACAATTGTTCAAATAGAACAGATAGGAGGAAGATGAATCATAGTCAATTGTGGATGAGATCCTATACTCTAGTCCTAGGTGTAGGCTTGTTCGGTACAATAACATAACCGAGACAATATGCTCTCGACCTGCATGGGCCACCACAAAAATATGTCATACCCCAGTCCCAAAATACATAGGACTAGGAACACGTAAGCATGCCAGCCGCATGGATATGGCAACTCCAATATATGGAATCCAAACCCATACGTATGCTGTACTATGAATATAAAATCCACAAGTGGTATAAACATATGTCACAAGTCACAGGGTATAATCTAAATCTCATCCACAAAAAATTAATATAAATGAATGACCAGCATCTATATAACTAGATCTCAACATAAGTATCTAAGGATGATAGTTGGATGGAAACAAATCCACTACCAACTCGAATGTAAGAGCAAATACAAAATAAGTACAACACAACAACACCATATAAGAATACCAGCTAGCAATCTCGGGCTCGAAGAGAGGACATCCACGAAACATATATAACCATCCAAATCTGTGCTCCTGTAATTACTCAAGAACAGATACACCTGGCAGGGGACCAGGTCCTCAGAGGGACGTAACAAGATACACAAAATACATGCCAATTTGAATACAGTAAACATGTATATAATTTGAAAATAAATAAGTACGCTGCACAAGACAATCTATATGAATGCAAATGAGGACAACTTTTTGACGTATGGGCAAGGGTAGGCTACTCGATCTAATCCTCACAACTCACGCTCGTCAGTGGACATCATCAGCCGACATACCTCTGGGGTAGCGACCCTCGGACTCCATCAATCGACATACCTCTCGGGTAGCGACCGTCGGACACGACCACCATAGTGCATACTAGTTACTATGGTTTACCAGAGTGGTTAAAATCCCATACGCCTAATGATTGTCCTCTATGATACTAAGTGTCAAGTGTGTGTCAACATATCTAATATATAGTAATGACTAAATGGAACTACACATGCAATAAATAAACAAAAATGCAATATTTATACAGAAATATACTAAGCATGTAAAATACTATAAATAATTTGGCAAGGTATCTTGCCTGGGGTCCTGCTGCTGGTATGAATCAGAGTCCAAGTCACAGTCCAAATAGCCTATGTATTACAAATTTATCACGTCAAAAGATAATTTATTTTAATTTATTTAATTCTGGAATAATTACTCTAAAATCCTATTTTAATCTTATTATTCTGATTTTTATGTTAATTCCTAAATTTTGTCCAAAGAAACTGAATTTTATTAACTCGAGACTCATGGCACACAAATCGAGGCGATCTGTTGACCAAAAAGTCAACCGACACAAACTCAACTTTCATGCATGATTTTCTGTAGATTTTAGCGTCAAAAATATGCTGGAATTTACGGCTCGTCCGAATTCAAATTCGTTTGGAAATTATGGCACATACAAATTTGTATTGTGCACCGATGGTTAAATTCTAACCTAGAAGTTCTACAGAATTAAAAGTATGTAAATAATTCGAATTAAATTCTGGGAAAAATTTAGGTCGATGATCTCATCATTAGATTTCCGAAACTTTAAATGGTTCGTGATTCTGATTCCTGGTTCTCCCGAAATCGAAATAATATCAAAATACGTCTATTTTTGGATATGCTGTGCTCTACGAATTTTTCAGAATTTAATACTCATAATTTCGTAAAAAAATTTATGTAATCAAAAATCTAACCTCAATATCATTCTAATAAAAAAAACTAGGCCTCGTTTGGAGTCCGGAGCTATGCGCAATGGCTTCTGAAAGATGAAGGAACCCTAGATGGCAATTCTCCAAA
Organism: Iris macrosiphon; assembly: GCA_036927795.1. Lineage (NCBI taxonomy): Eukaryota > Viridiplantae > Streptophyta > Magnoliopsida > Asparagales > Iridaceae > Iris > Iris macrosiphon. The sequence continues at coordinate 64,640,546 of JAYESA010000016.1, forward strand.
AATCGGCTAAAGAAAAACCCTAGAAATTAATATCTAAACTATTATATATATAGAGGAGAGAGAGAGAGTGCAGCCGCGGCTCACAGCCCGCCAGGTGGCAGCAATCCAGGGCTGCCAGCTCAGATCAGACGGTCAGGCACTGACGCGGCTCGGCTCAGCTGAGTCCGAGTCGAACTCTGACTCGGCTCGGCTCAAGGTCGGCTCGGCTCTGCTCGCACCCACTCAGCGGTCACTGACAGGCGGGCCCATCACTGTTCACTGCTGGAGGCTGACAGGTGGGCCCCCTGTTTGCTGACTGGACAGAATTAATTACTTTTTGGGTTTTCTTTTTCAGAAATTAGTTTTTAATTCAGTTTTTGATAATTAACTCAAAATAAATGCTAAAAATAATCAGAAAATTCCCAAAAATTATAAAAAATATATTTTATTATTTAAAACCTAAAATAAAAGTTTGGGATATTTTTATTTAAGTTTGAATATAAAATAAATTCTTCAAAGTCCTTGAAAATTAGTGTTACTAGTTTTTAATTAACTAAAAATTATGGAAAAATCCCAATAATATAAAATAGCCTAAAATAATTCTAAATAAATATTTATATAAGTAAATATACTAAAAATAATTTATTTTTTAATTAACTAAGAGAATATTCTAAATAAATTTAACATCTATAATAAATATAATAATATAAAATATACATAAAATACCTATTTTGGGTGAGGGAGTTTACAATCTACCCAACTTAAAACAATTTCGTCCTCGAAATTAAAATAAGACATAATTTGTTAAATCCTTCACATTCATACATAAGGTACGTCAATCGCAATCTCTTCCAAAAATTTAAATAACAAAATCTATTCAAATTTATCGCGATCATTTCAAAATTAAGATAATTATTGTTCAAATCAAAATTCAACCTATTGTAATCTCTTCTCACTTTTCCAACTCATCAATATCCAAATTTAAATTGAATCCATATAATATCTTCAAGATTTAAATAACCCATATCAAATTTTATCTCACGATCTCCAAGTATCATAATCTCCTCTAGAAGTAATTCGAGTCCAATATTATTCCTATTTTCACTTATAATTTTTTTTTTTTGTATTCTTCAACTTTTTAAATTCCATTCACATCCTCAATATTTCAAATAGGTAGTCCAATCATCAATTTTTTTAATTTAAATCATCAAATTGAAAAATAATTTAAATGCAGTACACCAATGTTCAAGTCTGAAATTATATATTTATCCTTCAAATTCAAATTGATGATTTTACCTTCAATACTCAAAAATTTAAATTATGTACTTAAGGTATAAATATTGGGTTCTCAATATCAAGATTTTTAAAATTCATTAATCCTCATCATCTTAGTCATTCTTCTAAAATTCTCAAAATTAAATGGCTTGAACCTCTCCCAATCTAATCTTACTCGATCACAATCTAAAAGAAATTCCTCTCGAGTTGCCAATGCACTGCTACCCAACTTAGAATTTATCCATCTATCACAGAAGGCTATATACTTTAAGAAAAATATTCCTTAATTTATTTACTCATGCTATTCAATTATCAAAGTTTTAACACCAAACATATCACCTATGATATACACTTAATCAATTATAAAAAAGTGTCACTAAGTCATGTGATTAGCCTTATGGCGTATATCTAGTACTATTAGTGTCAACTTATACCAGCACGAGATTTCGTCTTTTCGAAATAGGGGAAGACGGAGAGCAATAATAAAGAATTCAAGGTGAAGGTGACAGAATATGAGTACGAGGTTCAAAGAGATTAAGGAATTCGAAAAGAGAGTTGTCAGGACAGTTGTGGATTGAAATCCTATTTCTGGTAACTTCCTATTTACATGCTCGTATCAGTACAGTTATATAACCGATACGATGTGTCAGACATGTCTAGGGGCAAGTATATCCGTCTACTACCATATATCTCAATCCACGTAAAGTAGTCATGCGAAGAGCGGACCAAGCGCACTAAGGTTAGCTAGACCTCAATACACCGATTCTGATTAGGCAATTATATCATTGTGTGCACCCAATAATACATATGCCATGAGCAAGCTCGATAAAATAATAAGCTTGCAAAAACTAGGCTATAATAGCAGCATAAATCAAGGTAGTACAGAAAATATAAGTACGCTGGATTATGATGAAAGAAGGTACAAATTAATTCAAGTTCGCAGAAGCAAAAACAACATAAGCAATAATAATAAAAGACCCTACAATCTCTACAGTTGTCATACTAACTCCCTGTCTAAGTCGTTAGTCGACTAAATTGGGGTATGAGACTCTAAGTCCTATAGTCTGAATAAACACTGTCGTCTTACGCTAGCATACGACAAATGTCATTCAGTTACACTTCAATAATAGGGCAAAAGACTATGTGATGCTAGGTTGTGAGGTATACTACCCAACTTATAATAATAAACTAATACTATAATTGTCTTAAGCATACCGTAGAAACTCCTGTTATGGTCTACGAGAAGGGCTCTTGGTACTTATTAGGGTATCCTCTATACTAGGTTCAAACATTATGGTAAAACTTCTAACTAACTCTAGTAGTGTCTATACTACTCTCAAGTCTTCATAATACATCAAGGGGTAATGGTAAACCAATCTATAGAAAAGAAATTCTAGGGTTCACTAGATATTCTAAACTTAGTGGTGTGTCTATATTCCCGTTGTATTCTTAATAGGTGTGCTACCATAATCATTATCCTAATAACATGGGTTCCTATATTCTAGCAGGAGGCTATACTCAAAGAACTATTAGGGAAGTACAAGAATCAAGTATGATACAATTGTTCAAATAGAACAGATAGGAGGAAGATGAATCATAGTCAATTGTGGATGAGATCCTATACTCTAGTCCAAGGTGCAGGCTTGTTCGGTACAATAACGTAACCGAGACAATATGCTCTCGACCTGCATGGGCCACCACAAAAACATGTCACGCCCCAGTCCCAAAATATATAGGACTTGAAACACGTAAGCATGCCAGCCGCATGGATATGGCAACTCCAATATATGGAACCCAAACCCATACGTACGCTGTACTATGAATATAAAATCCACAAGTGGTATAAACATATGTCACAAGTCACAGGGAACAATCTAAATCTCATCCACAAAAAATTAATATAAATGAATGACCAACATCTATATAACTAGATCTCAACATAAGTATCTAAGGATGATAGTTGGATGGAAATAAATCCACTACCAACTCGAATGTAAGAGCAAATACAAAATAAGTATAACACAACAACACCATATAAGAATACCAGCTAGCAATCTCGGGCTCGAAGAGAGGACATCCACGAAACATATATAACCATCCAAATCTGTGCTCCTGCAATTACTTAAGAACAGATACACCTGGCAGGGGACCAGGTCCTCAGAGGGACGTAACAAGATACACAAAACATATGCCAATTTGAATACAGTAAACATGTATATAATTTGAAAATAAATAAGTACGCTGTACAAGACAATCTATATGAATGCAAATGAGGACAACTTTTTGATGTATGGTCAAGGGCAGGCTACTCGATCTAATCCTCACAACTCACGCTCGTCAGTGGACATCATCAGCCGACATACCTCTGGGGTAGCGACCCTCGGACTCCATCAATCGACATACCTCTCGGGTAGCGACCATCGGACACGACCACCATAGTGCATACTAGTTACTATGGTTTACCAGAGTGGTTAAAAGCCCATACGCCTAATGATTATCCTCTACGATATAAGAAGTGTCAAGTGTGTGTCAATATATCTAATATATAGTAATGACTGAAAGGAACTACACATGCAATAAATAAACAAAAATGCAATAATTATACAGAAATATACTAAGCATGTAAAATACTGTAAACAATTTGGCAAGGTATCTTGCCTGGGGTCCTGCTGCTGGTATGAATCAGAGTCCAAGTCACAGTCCAAATAGCCTATGTATTACAAATTTATCACGTCAAAAGATAATTTATTTAATTTATTTAATTCTGGAATAATTACTCTAAAATCCTATTTTAATCTTATTATTCTGATTTTTATGTTAATTCCTAAATTTTGTCCAAAGAAACTAAATTTTATCAACTCGAGACATGGCACGTAAATCGAGGCGATCTGTTGACCAAAAAGTCAACCGACACAAACTCAACTTTCATGCATGATTTCCTGTAGATTTCAGTGTCAAAAATATGCTAGAATTTATGGCTCGTCCGAATTCAAATTCGTTTGGGAATTATGGCACATACAAATTTGTATTGTGCACCGATGGTTAAATTCTAACCTAGAAGTTCTACAGAATTAAAAGTATGTAAATAATTTGAATTAAATTCGAGAAAAAAATTATGTCGATGATCTCGTCATTAGCTTTCTGAAACTTTTAATGGTTCATGATTCTGTTTCCTGGTTCTCCCGAAATCGTGAAAACATCGAAACACATCTATTTTTGGATATGCTGTGCTCTACGAATTTTCCAGAATTTAATACTCATAATTTCGTAAAAATTATTATATAATCAGAAATCTAACCTCAATATCGTTCTAATAAAAAAAACTAGATCTCGTTTGGAGTCCGAAGCTATGCGCAATGGCTTCTGGAAGATGAAGGAACCCTAGATGGCAATTCTCCAAAAATTGGCTCAAGAAAAACCCTAGAAATTAATATCTAAACTATTATATATATAGAGGAGAGAGAGAGAGTGCAGCCGCGGCTCACAGCGCGCCACGTGACAGTAATCCAGGGCTGCCCGCTCAGATCGGACGGTCAGGCACTGACGCGGCTCAGCTCTGCTGAGTCCAAGTCGAACTCTGACTCGGCTCGGCTCAAGGTCGGCTCGGCTCGGCTCGCACCCACTCAGCGGTCACTGACAGGCGGGCCAATCACTGTTCACTGCTGGAGGCTGACAGGTGGGCCCCCTGTTTGCTGACTGGGCAGAATTAATTACTTTTTGGGTTTTCTTTTTCAGAAATTAGTTTTTAATTCAGTTTTTGATAATTAACTCAAAATAAATGCTAAAAATAATCAAAAAATTCCCAAAAATTATAGTAAATATATTTTATTATTTAGAACCTAAAATAAAAGTTTGGGATATTTTTATTTAAGTTTGAACATAAAATAAATTCTTCAAAGTCCTAGAAAATTAGTGTTACTAGTTTTTAATTAACTAAAAATTATGGAAAAATCCCAATAATCTAAAATAGCCTAAAATAATTCTAAATAAATATTTATATAAGTAAATATACTAAAAAAATTTATTTTCTAATTAACTAAGAGAATATTCTAAATAAATTCAACATCTATAATAAATATAATAATATAAAATATACATAAAATACCTATTTTGGGTGAGGGAGTTTACAACCGCTGTGATCTCTTTCGCCTATAAAAAGGCTGGAGGAGTTAACCTGTTCTCCCCACATTCCCATCACCATGCAGAGATGATCGCTGGAGTTCGTCGGGTCGATCCGAGGAAGAAGGAGATCATGTTCTTCCAGCATGTAGGGAGCCAAAAAAGACGGCATCTTCGAGCAAGTGTCCACTGCGACGATGGATCATGGAAGGATATCTTGGCCTCCCTTGCCCGGGATAATCAGCAACTTTATATGGCTTTTGCCCAGGAGAGAGGAAGGGTCATATTTGACCACACAGCTTGCAAGCTGTAGATTTCCCCCTGAGACCTCCGCGGACAAGAGCAGACATACTGTTGTAGAAGCATAAAAAATACGCTGGGAAGAGCTACGCAACCTCTTGATACAGAGCAGCATAAGCAGAGGCCTTCAGAGCCATCAGGCATACAACAGAGTTTTCTCCGCTAAAATACAGCATGAAGAATAAAGCTCAAAGGACCATCCGCATAAGTGCAGTACGTCCAGGCCGCTCCAGCGTGAACAGAGTTCTTCATCGCCTCCATGGCGTAAAACTCATCCGCTCTCAAAGCAGCGTTATAGCGTACGAGGAACGTTTCATCTTCCCCGAAATGAACTTGTCAAGTCACGCAGTGAATCTGACCTCTGACTCCTGACAAAAGGTGATGCACGACTACCCAGACGACGGATGGAAACGATGGCAGACCTCTCGGGATGCGTCCCACAGTATGATGGCGAATCTCACCATTTAATGCAGAGGATTTGGTAAAACATCACCAAACCGTCGTTTACTGGAGTCCCCTCAGCATAAACCGCTTTTTTGCATACAAGGGAATATGTCGCCCTATTTTACACAGGCAAACATGAGCTGTTTTACGCTCCGCAGCAGACAAATCGCCTGCCACGTCAAAAGCTGCACTTCGTACAGGATTCGAGGCACGTCTCCATGTCTAATTGCACAGAGCGATGACAGTTTCTCTCAAGACACGTTTCTGCGATGGGTGCACAAAAGGCCTGCAGACCTTCGAAACACGCCTCCGCATTTAATGCATAAGATGATGGCAAATCTCTGCAAGAGATTTGGTTATATCTTCAAAAGCCGTAATTCCGGCTAAAGCATCCACATCATCACGGTATACAGCGGCTTCTACGCCCATTCAGGATCTGTGCTCAAGCGGCTTCTACGTCCATTCTGGCACGATATGCAGCAGCTTCTACGCCCATTCAGGATCTGTGCTCAAGCGGCTTCTACGCCCATTCTGGCACGATATGCAGCGGCTTCTACGCCCATTCAGGATCTGTGCTCACTCGGCTTCCATGCCTACTCAGTCTCTACGACCACTCAGTCTCTACGACTGTTCGGCTTCTATGCCTGCTCGGCTTCCATGCCTACTCGGCTTCTATGCCTGTTCGGCTTTTATGCCTACTTGGCTTCTATGCCATGGTGACGGATATTTGGCTTCTACGCCAACCTCTTCTACACAATGGATGCCTACCCACGTGGCTTTTACGCCGTGATCTTAGTAGCAACCGTACGTGTTGTGTCCCCTTAGTTGGACCCACGTCACCCGCTCAGTCAAAAGATCATCTATACGTAGGCATTGGTTACTTTAACCGTTGTGTAAAAGGGTGCTGTACTTTCCACTCCTCGGTTGCTACACCAACGGAGTGGTCACTGTCACCAAAGACTCTATAAATAGAGGCCCTTGTCAATGGGGAACAAGGTCGGAAAATTTGGTCAAGAATACCAATATCAGATCCAAGGTCGACAATTGGAGAAGATTGAACAAGGAGGAGTAGAGAGAGAGAGAGAGAGAGAGAGAGAGAGAGAGAGAGAGAGAGAGAGAGAGAGAGAGCCCGGAGCTCAGGCAAAGAGCGGGGATCAACGACTTCGGCATCGTGCATCCACCCTCTCCTACAACCTTCGAAGCTGCTACCTGTCTTCCACGACACTTCTTCAACATCGCGTAGTCCAAGGGCTAAAGTGATCGACCGTAGATCAGACACCTATAGCAATTTATACCCAGATTAAATAAATTATACTCCCACATTCTCGTGTAGGATTACATTGTACAAGTTTGTTTGTAAACCAAAGGGCACGGGTTTCGCACAAAACCCGTCATTGAAATACACTTTCATTCTTTCGTTTAATACCACAAACAAGATGGCGACTCTGCTGGGGACGTCTTTCTCTTCTGACGAGGAAGTAATTGCTCAACGCGATGCGGTATCTATAGGAACCGTGAAGAAGACGCTGGTCGTTCATTTCGACCAGTCTGCTTACGAAGACATGCTTCGAACCGGGGTTAGCTCTCACTCTCTCTCCGTCCAAGACAACAGGAAGCTGCGCAAAGTGTGGATGCCCAAGACATCCTCAACCATTCCTGTGGACTCTCCGATCTCTCCGATCTCTCCGACCAATGAGGTGGTAGCATCGCTTCCTCCGTGCCCTGCACGTAAAATTCAGTCTCCCGCTACGCGCGGTACAGACAAAACTTTGGGCAAAGCCTCAGCACTGACCCAGAAGTATCCACTGCGCTCTACGCGTAGGAACCAGTCTCCTGCTACGCGCGGTACAGACAAAACTTCGGACAAAGCCTCTGTGCTAACCTAGAAGTATCCACTGAGCTCTACGCATAGGAATCAGTCTTCTGCTACGCACGGTACAGACAAAACTTCCTATGGTGCCTCAACGCCAAATCGGAAGAGCAGATCATGCTCCACGCGCGAAACAATATCTGACTTCTACGGTAAAACAGATAAGCGCGGTGATCTCCACAAGGGGAAGCAAGCAGGCGAATATTCAGCCTCTCGGCCTTTACGCCAGCAAGAGAACAATCTGCCTACCCTCCGGATTACGCGAGAAGCCGATGGACGACTAAGAACCTCTTCAGCTTTAAGTCGGTCTGAGCAGATCCCCAAATTACGTCACGACGCAGGACGAGCTCAGATTATGGGAAGGCCCCCTCCCCAGGGATTATTCGCCGCCCAGATGGCTAGCCTATTGTACATAGGTGGAATAGGGAAAGCCAGGGTGCCCAATCTCCATGTGCCCACTGATAGGAACAGAAGAAACAAGTCATCGTCCTCTTCTATAAATTCTTCGGACCTACGGGATTATCTAACCCAGAAACGCGAAGGCAGGAATCATAAACAGCCTGTAGTTCCCCTAACAATCAAACGCGGGGAGATCTTATGGGAGGATACGTCAACGTCTGATATCGTCATCACAGGTGGGCCACAGGAAGACTCCATCTTTATCATCCCACCCACCCACGACGATCAGCGTCCGATAATCTTCGGTAGTAGGCGGAACACTCCAGTCGTACAGGAAGAATCACGCGAGTCTGAATCTGGCAGAATACAAACCCACAGATACAGCCGACAAGCATTAAATATTATGCAAAATATGGGTTACGACTTAAAACTAAAACAAGGTCTCAACTATGGGAAAGGTAGGCGAACGCCGGTGCGCAGTAATTCTCGCTATCAAGAAGCTCGTTTCGGGTTGGGATATGCCGCGTCTCTCAAGAGACCGAAAATCCCGAAGTCCAGTCCTGAACAACCAGAGACAGTTCTTGATGAATCGGTCTCTATGGCCAGGAACCGCGGCATATCCGGAGGTAACATACCTCGACAGGACAAAGTGAACCACGAAAATCCCCTCAAAGGTCGTAGATGATACAACAACGACCATCTCTTCGCGAGACCACGAAATTCGGACATCAGGAGCCCGAATATCAAAAGAAACCTTCTCCTTCAGCGAAGACGACATCATTAAGATCTTCGATATGTTGATGAAAGAGCATAAGCTTTACCTACCCAACATCAGATGTCCTGAGAGGGCTGGCAAAGTGGATGACCCAGATTATTGTCTCTTCCATCGGTACACACATCACCCCACAAAGGCGTGCTATGTGCTAAAAAGAAAGATTCAGGAGTTGATAGAGGCCAAGGTCATCACTTTGAATCTGTAAACGAGGGGACAGCCCTTACCCGATTGGATTTCCATTCTTACATAACAAATTGCTCCCGCCAAGATTCATGTGTGTAAAAATAAGGAAGATATCTTTGAATAAAGCTCCCTACACAAAGACTGCCATGTCCATATCACCTCTGAGCAGATACGCACTTCCATCTCCGATAGAATTATATCCCAAGAAGTTTGTCATGTTCATGTTACCTCTGAATAAACTCCCGACTGTCAATTATCATGTCCATATTACCTCTGATAATCGACTGTCACCTACACCTAACATCCGTACTTAACTCTAAGTACGCCAGTGGTGTTAAGTCCATAAAAGCTGCCATGTCCATATCACCTCTGAGCAGATACGCACTTCCATCTCCGATAGAATTGCATCCCAAGAAGTTTGTCATGTTCATGTTACCTTTGAATAAACTTCCGACCGTCAATTATCATGTCCATATTACCTCTGATAATCGACTGTCACCTACACCTAACATCCGTACTTAACTCTATGTACGCCAGTGGTGTTAAGTCCATAAAAGCTGCCATGTCCATATCACCTCTGAGCAGATACGCACTTCCATCACCGATAGAATTGCATCCCAAGAAGTTTGTCATGTTCATGTTACCTCTGAATAAACTTCCGACCGTCAATTATCATGTCCATATTACCTCTGATAATCGACTGACACCTACACCTAACATCCATACTTAACTCTAAGTACGCCAGTGGTGTTAAGTCCATAAAAGCTGCCATGTCTATATCACCTCTGAGCAGATGTATGCCACCTCCCTTACGGCTTCCACGTCGGATGAGGACATCTTTTCCTCCTCCTGGGATGGTTCGTCACCCCCCGACTCACCTAGTGCTCCCGAACAAGCACTATCAGCAAATATGGTGATGACAGATCCCTCAGAAGCAGAGGAACGAGATTCTGAGCCGTTTGAGAATGACTCTTGGGCTCAACAAATGGATACACAGTGGGAATTCTGTTTCGAACAGAGGGAACCTCCAACCAAAGACGAAGTTATCCAAATCGATGTTGGGGGTGAGCTTTCGCCAAAGCCGATATTTATCAGTGACAATCTTCCACCAGCCGAAAGGGAAGAAATCATACAGCTGATAAAGGAATACGTCGACGTCTTTGCATGAGATTATGGAGACATGCCGGGCCTAGACCCGAAGGTGGCTACTCACAAACTCAACATATTGACTGACTCAAAGCCTATGAAGCAGCACCAATGCCAGTTCCGACCGGACATGATGGACGCCATTGAAGCTGAAGTCAAAAAGCTGATAGCCTGTGGGTTCATCCGGGAAGAACAACATCCCGACTGGGTCGCCAACGTTGTCCCAGTCATGAAGAAAAATGGGAAGGTACGTATCTGCATCGATTACCGAGATCTGAATGAGGCCCGCCCCAAGGATGAATTTTCTTTTCCCATCATGGACATCATGATCGACAACACCTGCGGTTTTGAACGCATGTCTTTCATGGACGGGTTCTCAAGATACAATCAGATCAAGATGCATCCTGAAGACGAGAAGCACACTGCCTTCCGCACCCTGTTGGGAGTGTATTGCTATACGGTCATGCCCTTCGGATTGAAGAACGCCGGGGCTACATACAACGGGCTATGAGCGGCATATTCTATGAACATTTACGCAAAATAGTAGAATGTTACGTAGACGACATAGCCGTCAAGAGCCGCCTCAAGGATGATCACATTCAGGACCTAAGGACGGTATTCGAGTTAATGCGCCGACATCAACTCAAGATGAACCCTACGAAGTCCTTCCTGGGCGTATCTAGTGGCAAATTCCTGGGATTTGTTATCACCGCCAAAGGCATCCAGGTGGACCCTGACAAAGTCCAGGCCGTCGTAGAAATGCGACCACCCCGCAGTCTGAGGGAACTCCGGGGATTTCAAGGCCGTCTGGCTTATATCTGGAGGTTCATATCCAACCTCTCAGGAAGATGCCAGCCTTTTTCGTACCTCATGAAGAAAGGTGTATCCTTCGTATGGGACGAAACCTATCAGCAAGCATTCGAGGAGATTAAACGCTACCTCACCAGTCCGCCAGTTCTGGTGCCCCCCATCATGGGGAAACCATTCTTGCTGTACGTTCGAGCAATGGATCATTCGCTAGGAGCTCTTCTAGCGCAGAAGAACGACGTGGGGCATGAGCAAGCTATCTACTACCTCAGCAGAATGATGGTCGGAGCCGAACACCGGTACAACCCAGTGGAGAAAGAATGTCTGGCTCTGATGTTCGCTATCCAAAAGACGCGGCACTACGTCACCGGCCAGACTATTCATATCATCTCCAGGATTAACCCTCTTCGAGTACTGATGAGCAAGCCGAGTATTCTTAATTCTCGACTTGCAACCTGGGCGATGCTGTTAACACCATATGATATGGTGTACATCCCGCAGAAGTCCATCAAAGGCCAAGTGCTGGCCGACTTCCTGGCTGCTCATCCGATCCCGGAGGCCTCCAAGTTATACGAAGACATTCTCGACGAAGTTGCAGAGTGTAATTCCGTAATGGAAAGTGACACATGGCAACTGTTCTTTGACGGTGCCTCCAGGCCTGGTCCCCAGGGAAACGTGGTTTCAGGGGTAGGAATCATCCTGGTCACTCCTGATAAACTCGTCATCTACCGAGCATACTCTCTTAATGAACCATGCTCCAACAATGTGGCAGAATACAACGCCCTGTTGATCGGGCTCCAAGTCGCTGAAGAGCTGGGGGTTGAATCCCTGAAAGCTTTTGGTGATTCTCTGCTTATCGTCAATCAAGTCAGAGGAATATACGAAGTCCGGAATCCAGACCTCATCCCCTATCACCGAGCGACAATCGAGATAGCCATGACGTTCAAAGGGTTCTTCCTAGAGCATGTACCTCGATCTCAGAATCTGAAAGCTGATGCCCTGGCCAGTCTAGCTGTGGACTTAGCTACCCCTATAAGAAGGCAAGATTCGGTGATCCTTCTTAACAGAGATTTATTCTGCGTGAAGAACAACCTTCACATAGAACGTAGCCACACTGTGAACACAGATCCCCCTGGAAGAGACTGGAGAAGTCCCTTCATAGATTTCGTCGCATACAAAATCTTGCCAGAGGACCCCAAAGAAGCAGTATCCGTCAAGAGACGATCATTACGCTTCTATTTTGATGCATCTTCACACTACCTATATCGTCGGACCTACGATGGACTGCTATTAAGATGTCTCTCAGACGACGAAGCACAGCAGACTATTTGAGAAGCTCACGATGGCGTATGCGGAACGCATCAGCCCGGTCCTAAGCTACAGGATCGTATCAGGAGAATGGGCTACTACTGGCCCACTATGATCACAGACGCGATCAGCTATGCAAGACAAAGCAGAGCCTGTCAGGTTCATGCAGACTTCATACACCAACCGTCTGAATATCTATATCCTACGGTCGCATCCTGGCCCTTCGAAGCATGGGGTATGGATATCGTCGGTCCCATTCACCCGTCTTCCTCCAGAGGCCACCGGTTCATACTGGCCATCACGGATTACTTCTCCAAATGGGCAGAGGCGATCCCTCTGGCTGAGGTAAAAGCGTCTGACATGATCAGCTTCATCAAGCACCACGTCATTTATTGCTTTGGGATTCCTCGAAGGATAATCCATGACAATGGGCCTCAGTTCATCAGCCAAGCGTTTCATCAATTTTGTGATAAAAGTCGAATATATAATATTGCCTCTATGGCATATTATCCAGCTGCTAATGGTTTGGCGAAAGCTTTCAACAAAACCATTATCAAACTCCTGAAGAAGTTCGTCTCTTCAAACAAAAGAGACTGGAACAAGAAGCTGGGCGAATGTCTCTGGGCATACCGCACAATGGTACGGACACCTACAGGTTGTACCCCCTTTTTACTGGTCTACGGGAGCGAGGCAGTTCTTCCCATCGAAATCCAGATCCCGTCGCTCAGGATAGCAGTGACTAGTGAGTTGACTCGAGAAAAGAATGACCTGTTAAGGCTCCAAGAGCTTGAAGGATTAGACGAGAAATGCCTACAAGCTCAACAGTGCATCGTGCTCTACCAAGCACGCATTTCCAAAACTTTTAATCATAAAGTGAAGGAAAGAGTGTTCAAGGTCGGCGAGCTAGTTTTAGCCGTAAAAAGGCTGATGATTCTTACCCACAAAAGTAAAGGCAAATTCCAGCCCAAGTGGGAAGGCCCTTATATGATCGAGACAACGTTCTCGAACGACACCTACAGGATAGCCCAGCCTAATGGAGACCTGTTAATGGCTCCTATCAACGGCAAATTCCTGAAAATGTACTATGCTTAATCTCCCCTGCTCGGGTGGGACATAGCAAGGATCTCGATTCTGACAAAACTACTTCCAAAACGCAATTGGTAGAGTTACGCTCTATCATGTCCGTATGACCTCTGAATAGATGTATCCTGCTAAGAAGTTTATCGGGAGTCTATCATGTCCATACTACCTCTGATATCACTCTCACCAAAACCTGTCATTTATATTCTGAAATGATGGGTCCACAAAAGTCAGAAAAGAGTCGCCTTTATTTATTCCCGAGAGGGAGGCAGAATTACATCTGGGCAAGCAAAAAGGGGAAAGGATACATCATGATGGCGGGTGAGTCAGATTGTGAATCTGCCGCTCCAGCGCAGCTATCCTCTCATTCCTAAGAACCAAGGCGTCGGTACGAGCCTGCTCCAGTCGTGCCTCGGGAGTGTCCGTGAGGGTCAGATCAGCCTTTGCCCAAAGACAGCCCGCGCGAGCAGCTTCTGCACAGTCCAACTCCCGTCGCGTTGTGCTCAGTTGGCCAAACGCTACCTCCAGACCCGCCAACGACTGGGAAGCCCACTCCTCTGCCCGAGCGAGTTCTTCCTTCAGCATGGAGACCCTCGCTGCATTCCCTTCATGCTCAGAATGACACTGCGTCTCAACAGCAAGAGCCTCTTCCACGACAACTTTTCTCCTATCCACCTCCAGCTTATGCTTCTGGATAGAGTTGTCTAGGCTTTCCAGCTTCGTAGCAAGCCGCGCAGTCATGAGGTCAAACCGAGCCTGAACATCAGCATCGAGGCCCCGAGTCAGCCACAAATATTCGTTAATAGGTTGCTGTAACCCATTAACCACCGCCTCCAGGGCGTCAACTACCCCGGGATCACCGAGCTCCCTGATGACCCCAATCGAAGCGAGAGAAGTCTTCCTCAGGCGCTCAAAATCCAGACTCTTCGCTAACACCATTGATACCATCGTTCTCAAATCGGTGTAGAAAAGGCTGGTATGTTGCTCGGTCAACGCAACTAGATCCGATTGAACGCCGGAAGCGCCCGCAATGTCAGCAACTCCCTCTCCAGGGATGATTACAGACGAGGTGGCCACAGCCGTCGCATCGACACATGGAGCAATCAAAGAAGGTGCGGTAACAGCGGTCGAAGTCGTCGCCACACTCACAAGAGGCAAGGTCACGACGACGTGTTCATTTTCCTCTCGAGGTGACGAAGCTACTCCGGGCGTACTGGCCCCCAAAGCCACTTCCTCATCAAAGTCGAACGCCTCCTCGTCAGAAGCCCGAGCGGAACCAGAATGCGCCTCAACGCTATACTCCCCGTGGGCGCTATCCCCTGAGAAGAAGACAAGAAAGTCAATATCAGTATGATGACAATCTTTCTGAAGGGAGGCATAAAGACGACATTTACCCGGAGCCAACGGCATATACGACTCATCTGCAGTCGATATAGCTAAACCACGCCTTAATGACGCAATGCGAATCGTCATGCCTGGAGAAGGAGGTGGGCCGACCGACATCGCCGAGAGTTCTGTCAGGCCTCCACCAAGACGTGGTCGAAGTTCATCGGCCGAAATCTTGCCAGACGCGCTCACTGACGCGGCAGGAGTCATGCCCGCTGCTGGCCTCGGGAAAGATTCTTCCATCTGCCTCGGCCACACAGGCAATCTCGCTCCGCTACCTGGAGCAGTAGCCGCCACAGCCACCTCTAACGAGGATTCTTCGGCATCGACGACCGGAACTGTAGGAGGTCCCTCTCTAGAAGGCGAGGAACCTCCAGCCAAAGAATCATCCCCGATGTAGGAAGAGGCAGGCTCACTCCCAGGAGCCTCAATACCAGGAATGCGGAGAGGACGAGCAACCGTCTCCTTCCTCCTCTTGCGAAGAAAAACTTCCTTCAGAGCAGAAGCCCGTCGCTTCCCAGAAGGGACTACCAAAGTCCCCGCAGGCAGAGGTACTTCGCACCTCGGCACCGACACCAGAGGCTCGTCCGGAGTACCAGACTCCTCACCTTCGTCCGAAGAAACCGAAGGGACGTCAACTCTTCCCCCAGGCTTGGGAGAAGGCACCCGGAAGCTTCCACGCGCGTCGAAATCACGATGGAAGGTATTAATCGCCATGTAAAACTGGGCGTAAGAATGGAGAATGCGAAGCTCCGTGGAGGTTGTAACGACCGGCACAATGAAGGTTGCCCTCGTACAACCCATGATGAAATATCGCCACCCTCTAGCTCCATCAATGAGTCCGCCCCTGGACCTAAAGCTGGTAACGGCATTACCCATATGCAACTGATCGTACCCAAACTGCCTGACGAACCGACTAGGCAAGTAGGGCTCGAAGAAGCAGTGATCTTCGCTCCTGTACAGCAGATGGGAGGGTCTAATACAGACCAACCAGTTAAAAGCTTCTGGGAAAAGGTCGGTCTTCTCTCCACCTGAATCCTCAAGCCGCACCCCTGATTGATTGTGATGCACGGAGGGAGCAGTACAGAGGAGCTTCCAACCATGGCTGAGGTTCAACACCAGCCGGCAGTCTAAAACTGTGCTCACATTCTAGGAGGAATCCTTATAATTCAGCAAGAATATACCCCTTGAGCTGCTACCGGACCCAGGAGACATCACCCGGGGATTGTGGAGAATCAACCATCCCATCAAGTATAGGTATGGTAATTCCACCCTGGGAAAACTCTCACGTCGAGCTTCATCGACGAGCAACCCGTCAGTTATGGCTCTCAAGCTAGCCTGTATACGGCACACCATGGCAGGAAGCAAGCCTAGTCTTGCCCCAAACACCAGGCGCACTGCCGGCCACAGGATGTTCCGGTGAATGCGGTCCGCGAACGCGGTACCTGGCACCACTACTCGGCGCAGCCATATGGAGAGGAAACCAGCCAGCTGGACTTCCTTAGACAAAGGCCTGCGACAGCATCTCAAGTAACTACAGGCCTTAGTGCCTTCCGGGTACTTTCCTACCCCCTCGACAAGAATCTGATCCGGAGCTTCAGCCTCCTCCATAAGAGTCTCCACAACCTGGGCACTAAGCACGCCCAAACAGTTCACGGGCTCATTCTTGCCACCCGAGGCTTTCTCCGATCTGGCGGCCCTGGCTCGGTGGAAGAAGAGGTAGGATATCCACTTAGTGGTGTGAGCCAAATCTGAAGGCTCGTTATAAAAGGCGGTGCATGCGAAGTATTGACACATCAGCTCCTGATATACTTCCGCCACCCGAGGGTCCAAATCTCCCAACTCCCGGTTGGTGGGAATATACTCTTCATATGGAGTATCCCCCATCGGCAGTCTTGAGACAACTGCCATCTCGTGGAGTGCCAATCCCAACTCCCCCAGTGGAGTGGCAAAGGTCCCGGTGAGCGGAATGTACCGCTTCATCAGCGCCAGGAACAAATTAGGGTTCGGAAGCAACCCGACGCTCGTCGCACTCACAGCGGCATATAGTCCAATGCCCTCCAACTCTCTCCGGAAGTGCGTCAAGGCCCAGTCAACTAGGCATATCCATCGGGAGTTCGTTGGGGCGATCCACCCATTGCACCGAGGATTCTCCTTGGGATATACCCCACCTCGACCCATGAAGTCGTTACAGAAGGTCGGCAATTGGACCGGCTAGATCACCAAGCTATCTTCACTTGGAACACTGCCCGGGCATAGTCCTCTAAACAACGTCACAACGCCGGAGGGGCGACTGACGAATGACCCCTGGTCAGCTCCTTTCAGATGAAAAATCTTCCCCGGCTTGCCGTGAAGATCAGGAGTCAGGGTCCACGACATCTTCCTAGGATGCGTCGCATGGAAGAAGGCCGAGATGGGATAATCCCTCGGCATCGTTGGCAGGTACAAAACCAAATTCTCGGCTGGAAAGTCCCAGGGCTCCCTCTTAGGCTTCGTCTGGGACTGTTTGTCGATCATGTCCCCAAAAAGGAAAGCCGGCTTTACGTACGGCTCCTCGTCTACATAAGTCAGAGGCTCCCCGTTGATCATGCTCAGCAGCATTCGCTCGCCCTGAGCCGATATTAAGATCCTCCTTCCTTCAGGGTACTGGGGTCCGGAGATAGGGAATGCCACGTGGGACAGATCCTCCAGGTAGTTCGAGTGCAGCATCCCAGCAGCGGAGCCCATCACCTCGGCCAGTGGAGACTCACCCAAGTCAACTACAAAAGTGCAAGAAAAATACGTCATCACAAGTCTTGCACGAACATACGGACCGAAAGAAACAACAGTCTGTGCTCTACACAGGATTGTGCAAATCTGGCAATTTTACGCCGGAGGTCCCCCCACAAGCGTAAAATTCAAATTTTATGATATACCCCAATTTTCGGTAGCCAGAGCTTTTACACTCAGAACTACGAAAATATGGAGTCTTTACGCTGACACATTAGAAATATGGGCGTAAAAGATGAAAATACCTCCGTGCATCATCTTCCTCAAGAAGAGGCTATCAGCACAGAAGACGAGCTAGCGCGGTCACGTTCAACGTGTGCGAAGGATTTTTCGTCGTTTTTGTCACCCCGAAGGCTTTACCTCTAAGACCGGGTGCACTGCTCGTCGGTAGGACACTTCGCTCAGAAGGAAGTTTGCCTTGATCGACCAAAGACTCCCTCGCTGGGGCGGAAGAATGAGAAGAGGAACCTATACCCTTTCCCTTGGCGGAGGAGGTCTGTTTTGACGCCATTTTCTGAAGACTCGAAATGCACGGAGAGAGAACGAAGAAAAACTCGAACAGTCGAAAGCTCTCTTTCGCAGAAGACGGATAAAAAGTTTCTCTCTCAGAAAACTTAGGATATATATAGAGTTCGGGCCGACTCCTTGAATCCTCAGACGGACTCCTCGAGACCCTAACCAAATCTCACAAAATTAAATAATGGGTTATGATTGGATGCCACGTCAGCCCACTAACCTTGAAAGATGGACGGTCAGCAAATTCGAAAAGTTTTTCGTGCAAAGACGGTTCAGCAGGTCCTACGCTGAAGAAGCTTTCTACGCTCAACAGCAACAGATCTACGGTTTTACGCTCGCAAGCTATAAGTCTATGGTTTTACGCCCGGATGCCTTTGTGCTTAGTAGCTTTTACGCTCGAGAGGCCACAAATCTATGACTTTACGCTCAACAGATACCAAATCGATGATCTCACACTCGGTGGCGCTCAGTTTACGCTCAGAAGCAACAGATCTGCAAGACTTCAAGCTCGAAGAAATTTTCTTTTCAGGAGCTACAGATAAACAGTTCTACGCTAAAGGAGCTTCCTACGCTCGACGGCTACGAATCTACAACTTTACGTTCGACAGCTACAAGTCAGGTTTTTGGCCCGGATGCCTTTGTGCTCAGTAGCTTTTATGCTCGAGAGGCCACAAACCCATGACTTCACGCACAGGAACTACAAGTCTACGATTTCACGCTCGACGGTATTTTACGCCCGGAGGCTACAGACTGATGATTTCTTGCTCCACGATTTTCCGTATATTCGAACAGTCCCCAAGATGGTCAATTTCAGGACTTCACACAGAAAATACTCCTCCTTGGCCTTAACATATCCCAAGTACTCGAAATATATAAGAGTTCAAACATTGAGAAATTACTCTTCTCGGGTCAATTGGAGGTTCATCTAGACTCCAGTCTGAATATCTCGTCTATCAAAAGATGGCAACTCAGTTTTGACAGCCATTCTTCGACCTTGTTCAAAGGGATTTTCGAGAAGTCACTCTTGAAGACGAAGACTGAACAAAAAAAATTCTGTTCACCAGAAGTTTAGAGCTCTACGCGATTCCTCAGTCCTAGCAACAAGACAGTTCTAAAAATAATTCAAAATGCTCTACAGCGTTCTATGGACTACTCGCTATGCGTAAAGGACAGGACCTAGCACTCTTTCTACAGAGTCGGCATACAAATTCAGACGTGTTGAAGTTGCACATATTCAGACTTTACAGCAACGTATGGCAAGATGATCATATGGAGAAGAAAGGAGATTTTATTAAAAATTAAAATCATGATTACATATGAGGGAAATCCAATCTACAAGGTTTTTTTTTTTCATTTTTCATGATTACATCTGAGGGAAACTCCGTCTACAAAGGAGATACCCCCTCGTCGTCTGAAGATCGCCCAGAAGCTGTTCTGACAGGTTCTTCCTGGGCTTCAATTCTTTATCCATCTTCTCCAGCAGTCAGTCAGCTCCAGCAAACTGACCGACATGGCAATGATCACCGGCGGGCACGACAGAGTTGGGGCTTGCATAGATTTTGCAGATCCCATGCATCGCCCGCCGCTCAGGCCGGGACAGAACGAGTCTGTCTGACTCTCGTCACCGGAGGGCATCGAGAGAAGGCGCGGCATGCCAGCCGCCGCGGTCCAATACGACCCTTCCTCTCTCCTGGAGCAATGCCATACAAGGTTACTGATTATCCCGAGCAAGGGAGGCTAAGATATCCTTCCATGATCCATCGTTGCAGTTGACACTTGCTCGAAAATGCCATCTTTTTCGGCTCCTTACATGCTGGAAGAACATGATCTCCTTCTTCCTCAAATCGACCCGGCGAACTCCGGTGATCATCTCTGCGTGGTGATGAAGATGTAGGGAGAACAGGCTAACTCCCCCAGCCTTTTATAGGCAAAAGAGATCACAGCGGTCCCCCATAAATCCGCCATAAAGTCTGTACCGACCGTTTTAACGCTCCATTCAGAAACGTTTCGAGTTACGAGGGGCCGTTCATGCTTCGTTCAAAGCGTTTCAAATTCCAAGGAATTTAAAAGCTCTGAAGGGGGTCTTGTAGAAGCATGAAAAATATGCTGGGAAGAGCTACGCAGCCTCTTGATACAGAGCAGCGTAAGCAGAGGCCTTCAGAGCCATCAGGCGTACAACAGAGTTTTCTTCGCTAAAATACAGCATGAAGAATAAAGCTCAAAGGACCATCCTCAAAAGTGTAGTACGTCCAGGACGCTCCAGCGTGAACAGAGTTCTTCATCGCCTCCATGGCGTAAAACTCATTCGCTCTCAAAGCAGCATTATAGCGTACGAGGAACGCTTCATCTTCCCCAAAATAAACCTGTTAATCACGCAGTAAATCTGACCTCTGACTCCTGATAAAAGGTGATGCACGGCTACCCAGACGACGACTGGAAATGATGGCAGACCTCTCGGGACGCGTCCTACAGTATGATGGCGGATCTCACCATTTAATACAGAGGATTTGGTAAAACATCACCAAACCGTCATTTACTGGAGTCCCCTCAGCATAAACCGCTCTTTTGCATACAAGGGAATACGTCGCCCTATTTTACACAGGCAAACATGAGCTGTTTTACGCTCCGCAGCAGATAAACCGCCTGCCACGTCAAAAGCTGCACTTCGTATGGGATTCGAGGCACGTCTCCACGTCTAATTGCACAGAGTGGTGACAGTTTCTCTCAAGACACGTCTCTGCGACGGGTGCACAGAAGGCCTGCAGACCTTCGAAATACGCCTCCGCATTTAATGCATAAGATGATGGCAAATCTCTGCAAGAGATTTGGTTATATCTTCAAAAGCCGTAATTTCGGCTAAAGCGTCCATATCAGCACGGTATGCAGCGGCTTCTACGTCCATTCCGGATCTGTGCTCTATAGCGCCCCGTTCTCCCGGTGCGGAGATCGCGGCTAAGAAACACAAGACGGTATCGTTCGATCGGGATAGATTGAATTAAGAACTCGTCCTCGTTATTGATTTGTTTCTTCGAAATTGATTCCCATATTCAGTGGACTGCGCCCCAAGGATCGGCTTAGCGGCAGAGTCAGGAGGGACCTCTCCGCTGCTATCTTTTATTGCCTCGGTTTCCGATGTCGCTTGTTGCTTTCGTGCTTTGAGTTGGTTTTAGGAATTGCTTGTTTTCTTTGAACGGTTTTGATGGTTTTTATTATTTTCGTTCATTGAACTGTACTTCTATTCCGAGATTGGAAAGAGAGGAAGAAGTATTAATCGAACTGTTCGTGTGCAGGTGAACGAGCAGTAGGCGGCTTGCGAGCGGAGTCATGAAGCGCCTCTTTCCTTCTTCTTTCCAAAAATCTAAGTGAGTGGCTACCAACCCGATTAGCTAGCCCTGCTTCCAAGCTTCACTCCTTCGCCCCGATCAAACGATACCAATTAATAATAAAAGAAACCAAGATAAAAGAGAATAGACTTGGTATATTATGCTTGTCATTAAACCGCACGAACGGATACTTAACTGCATGCTTGTTCGTTTGGAAATAATCATAAACTGTTGCTTGTCTTGTACAAATACATGTTTCATACTCGTGTTGCCTAAAGTGCATGAATGCTTAACAATTATGGATATATCGTGTGCTCGTGTTGTCTCGAAGGCGTAAACTGATTGTTTAAGTAACGTATTATTCGATCATGGACAACTTGTGCACAAGGGTAAGTTCTGCGGACGGTCGCTGGGGCACTGGCACCGTTCCGGTCCGGGCGGAACTCGTGTATAGTCATCGTGTACTGGAGGGGATAGCTTGCAACGCATCGTGTGCTTGTCGTGTTCTCGTTGCATACTATCCCTGTCCTTGGCTATGTCCGTTATGGCACCACGCCAGTGATCATCGTGTATATTTAAACCTGTTGCATACTAACTTGTGTCTTCATGGCAGGGAAGGCATGGTAAGTATTGTGCAGGTAATTCAGACGGTCAGGTAAAATCCACCGAACGGTGGCACGTTTATTTCAGTAAATTCTATATGCTGCTTACTTGTAAATGAACTAAGGCCAGATAGAAACCCACAAATATACATGCTTCATTAAAACAACGTGTTGATTGGTATAGTCAGGCTAGCTCGCCTTCACCAGCATGTTTCGATATGCTGACCCTCGTTGAAACAGGTTCTCCGTACCAAGGCAAACCGAGCGAGGAGCTAAAGTCGTCTTTCCGATCCAGTCCAGCTGTTGGCGCATCTTCACCGCGCCCCCTGAAGCATTAAGAAGCTAGAAGCTGTAACTCTTCATACACAAATGCAGCTCCATGGCAAAGCCGTCCTCCATCCTGGAGGTCTTTTTTATTTTGAGTTTATAAAGGGATGTAATGTACAGGACTGCTATCTTATTTTGAGTCATCTCTTTTGTAAGCCATTCGGCATATTAGCTAACTCGTTCAAGAGTTTGTAATAGATGTTCATTATCAATAAAGAGAACTTTTCCATGTTTTAAATTTGTGTTTCAATTTATCTGCGTACTCTGAATATGTGCTTGCTATGCAAAATACTTTAGCCTTGTGCGGGCGCAACCCCAGGCCCGCACGGCATCACGATTCGGGGGATGCCTCAAACGATTCTACGGAATCGGGTCGTAACATAGTGGTATCAAAGCACAGATTCAAAGTTCCTTAGACTTCGTACTGGGAAAGTTCCTTTAACGATCAATTCCTGTGCGAACACTTGAACTCGCTAGGCCAAAAATAAGATACGTTTATGCAATAAGTCCATAATACATTATGATTCTAATGTAATTTACCTTCTTTTGAAGGAATGGTACCAGCGCAATCTGCAGCGCAACCACCGAACGAAACATAAGAAAGCAGTTCGGGCACTTCGGGAAGCTCTCGGAGCCAACGAGGCATGTCTCAAGTCGACCCGCTTGAGCGGGTGATGCAAATGTTAGAATCGCAACGACAACGAGACGATGCTCGCCAAGCCAAGCTCGAGAGCAATCTAGAGACCCGATTCTCAGTCCAACAGAAGCAGGTAGATGCCCTGCAACAAATCATTCAGACTTTGGCTGCCAACCATTCCGCCGTAACAGCAACGACTCCGGTGGAACAGCCCATGCTTGAAGTGGAGATGCCTCAAATCCCAAGGTCGAGGGACATGACTGCCTTCAACTTGGGCCATTTCAAGAAAGTCTGTAACACCCCATTCAACGGGACTGAGGACCCAGTGGTAGCTCTAGATTGGCTAGCCGAGCTTGAAGATCACTTCGCTCTACTAGAGGTCCCCGAAGAGAAGTGCGTCGCCTGCGTGCAACTACAGCTCCGCCTCAACGCACACGATTGGTGGGACGTGCATCGACGATCTCTCCAATTTGATCACGGAGAGGAGGCAATCTCGTGGACGACTTTTTGTGCCGCGTTCGAAGAGGAGTTTGTACCCCCTCTAGTACAACGTCAGATATAGAACGAGTTCGTGCAACTGAGGCAAGACGACATGACAATTAAAGAGTACTCCGCCGAATTCAATCGACTCTCCAAATTTGCTAGGGCCTATTTACCTGATGTAGCGAGTCGAGCAAGAAGGTTTGAAGGTGGACTACGCCCTGCCATCCATTCGCACGTAGCCGTTCATCAGTATCGTATAATGCATGAAGTCATGAATCACGCCCTGTCGCTTGAACCACTTTATCCTCACGTTTTTGCTGGCGCTGTGCATACCTACAATCATAAACGCCAAGGCAACGATGGAGGAAATACCGCAACAAAGCGCCCGAATAATGCTGGTCAGCAGGACGGGGATTGGAACAAAACTTGTCACTTCTGTAAAAGAAAAGGGCACATGAAGAAGTATTGCCGCAAAAGACTTGGATTATGCCTCGCTTGTGGCGATCCAGGCCATGCTATTTCCTCCTGTCCGAACCTTCATGGTCATCGTCCTGAACAAAATAATCCTTAATGGTAGGTCCTATTCTTAAGTTTCGGGACGAAACTTCTAATTAGTTGGGTAGGATGTAGCGCCCCATTCTCCCGGTGCGGAGATCGCGGCTAAGAAACACAAGACGGTATCGTTCGATCGGGATAGATTGAATTAAGAACTCGTCCTCGTTATGGATTTGTTTCTTCGAAATCGATTCCCATATTCAGTGGACTGCGCCCCAAGGATCGGCTTATCGGCAGAGTCAGGAGGGACCTCTCCGCTGCTATCTTTTATTGCCTCGGTTTCCGATGTCGCTTGTTGCTTTCGTGCTTTGAGTTGGTTTTAGGAATTTCTTGTTTTCCTTGAACGGTTTCGATGGTTTTCATTATTTTCGTTCATTGAACTACACTTCTATTCCGAGATTGGAAAGAGAGGAAGAAGTATTAATCGAGCTGTTCGTGTGCAGGTGAACGAGCAGTAGGCGGCTTGCGAGCGGAGTCGTGAAGCGCCTCTTTCCTTCTTCTTTCCAAAAATCTAAGTGAGTGGCTACCAACCCGATTAGCTAGCCCTGCTTCCAAGCTTCACTCCTTTGCCCCGATCAAACGATACCAAGTAATAATAAAAGAAACCAAGATAAAAGAGAATAGACTTGGTATATTATGCTTGTCATTAAACCGCACGAACGGATACTTAACTGCATGCTTGTTCGCTTGGAAATAATCATAAACTGTTGCTTGTCTTGTGCAAATACATGTTTCATACTCGTGTTGCCTGAAGTGCATGAATGCTTAACAATTATGGATATGTCGTGTGCTCGTGTTGCCTCGAAGGCGTAAACTGATTATTTAAGTAACGTATTGTTCGATCATGGACAACTTGTGCACAAGGGTAAGTTCTGCGGACGGTCGCTGGGGCACTGGCACCGTTCCGGTCCGGGCGAAACTCGTATGTAGTCATCGTGTGCTGGAGGGGATAGCTTGCAACGCATCGTGTGCTTGTCGTGTTCTCGTTGCATACTATCCCTGTCCTTGGCTATGTCCGTTATGGCACCACGCCAGTGATCATCGTGTATATTTAAACCTGTTGCATACTAACTTGTGTCTTCGTGGCAGGGAAGGCATGGTAAGTATTGTGCAGGTAATTCAGACGGTCAGGTAAAATCCACCGAACGGTGGCACGTTCATTTCAGTAAATTCTATATGCTGCTTACTTGTAAATGAACTAAGGCCAGATAGAAACCCACAAATATGCATACTTTATTAAAATAACGTGTTGATTGGTATAGTCAGGCTAGCTCGCCTTTACCAGCATGTTTCGATATGCTGACCCTCGTTGAAACAGGTTCTCCGCACCAAGGTGAACCGAGCGAGGAGCCGAAGTCGTCTTCCCGATCCAGTCCAGCTGTTGGTGCATCTTCACCGTGCCCCCTGAAGCATTAAGAATCCAGAAGCTGCAACTCTTCATACACAAATACAGCTCCGTGGCAAAGCCGTCCTCCAGCCTGGAGGTCTTTATCATTTTGAGTTTATAAAGGGATGTAATGTACAGGACTGCTATCTCATTTTGAGTCATCTCTTTTGTAAGCCGTTCGGCATATTAGCTAACTCGTTCAAGAGTTTGTAATAGATGTTCATTATCAATAAAGAGAACTTTTCCATGTTTCAAATCTGTGTTTCAATTTATCCGCGTACTCTGAATATGTGCTTGCTATGCAAAATACTTTAGCCTTGTGCGGGCGCAACCCCAGGCCCGCACGTCATCACGATTCGGAGGACGCCTCAAACGATTCTACGGAATCGGGTCGTGACATGCTCAAGCGGCTTCTACGCCCATTCTGGCACGATATGCAGCGGCTTCTACGCCCATTCAGGATCTGTGCTCAAGCGACTTCTACGCCCATTCTGGCACGATATGCAGCGACTTCTACGCCCATTCAGGATCTGTGCTCACTCGGCTTCCACGCCTACTCAGTCCCTACGACCACTCAGTCTCTACGACTGTTCGGCTTCTATGCCTGCTCGGCTTCCATGCCTACTCGGCTTCTATGCCTGTTCGACTTTTATGCCTACTTGGCTTCTATGCCATGGTGACGGATATTTGGCTTCTACGCCAACCTCTTCTACACAATGGATACCTACCCACGTGGCTTTTATGCCATGATCTTAGTAGCAACCGTACGTGTTGTGTCCCCTTAGTTGGACCCACATCACCCGCTCAGTCAAAAGATCATCTATACGTAGGCATTGGTTACTTTAACCATTGTGTAAAAGGGTGCTGTACTTTCTACTCCTCGGTTGCTACACCAACGGAGTGGTCACTGTCACCAAAGACTCTATAAATAGAGGCCCCTGTCAATGGGGAACAAGGTCGGAAAATTTGGTCAAGAATACCAATATCAGATCCAAGGTCGACAATTGGAGAAGATCGAACAAGGAGGAGTAGAGAGAGAGAGAAAGAGAGAGAGAGAGAGAGAGAGAGCCCGAAGCTCAGGCAAAGAGCGGGGATCGACGACTTCGGCATCGTGCATCAACCCTCTCCTACAACCTTCGAAGCTGCTACCTGTCTTCCACGACACTTCTTCAACATCGCGTGGTCCAAGGGCTAAAGTGATCGACCGCAGATCAGACACCTATAGCAATTTATACCCAGATTAAATAAATTGTACTCCCACATCCTCGTATAGGATTACATTGTACAAGTTTGTTTGTAAACCAAAGGGCACGGGTTTCGCACAAACCCCATCATTGAAATACACTTTCATTCTTTCGTTTAATACCACAAACAACTGTGACTGCTGTCCTCGATCGAGTTGGGTTAAAGAAGCCTTAACTGGATCGGCCATGGCGTATGGAGGATCTTCTTGTTCATGACTGTGGTGGTCGATAAACTGCCATGGGAGAAGAGGAAGACCTGCGCCGATGCGAGAAGCCGGTAGAATGGATTCTGGGGACGATCTTTCGACGACGATGATGAGGAAGCCCTTTGTAGACGGGATTTCCCTCATATGTAACCATGAAGAATGAAGAAAAACCCCTTGTAGACAGGATTTCCCTCATATGTAATCATGACTTTAATCTTTAATAAAAATCGTCTTTCTTCTCTGCATATGATCGTCTTGCCATACGTTGCTGTGAAGTCTGAATATGTGTAGCTTCGACATATCTGATTCTTTACGCCAACTCTGATAAGAAGAGTATTAGGCCCTGTCCTTTACGTGTAGCGAATAGTCCATAGAACGCTGTTTAAGCCTGTTGAACCTTTATAACTGTTTTGTTGCTAGGACTGAGGGACGGCGTAGAGCTCTGAACTGCTGCTTCTGATGAGAAAAAATTTTGTTCAGACTTCGTCTTCAAGAATGATCTCTCGAAACTCCCTTGGAACAGGGTCAAGAAATAGCTGTCAAACTGAGTTGCCATCTTGACAGACGAGATATTCAGACTGGGGTCTTTATGAACCTCCAATTTTGGACCCGAGAAGAGTAATTTCTCAATGTTTGAACTCTGTGTGTTTTGGGTACTTGGGATACTTTGGGGTCAAGAACGAGCATCTTCTATGTGAACTCTTTGCAATTGATCGCTTCGGGGACTGTTCGGATATGCAGAAAGTCGTGGAGCGTGAAATCATCAGTCTGTAGCCTCTGGGCGTAAAACACCATCGAGCGTGAAATCGTAGACTTGTGGTTCCTGAGCGTGAAGTCGTAGGTTTGTAGCCTCTCGAGCATAAAAGCTACCGAACACAAAGGCATCTGGGCGTAAAACCATAGACTGATAGCTGTCGAACGTAAAGCCGTAGATTCGTAGCCGTCGAGCATAGAAAGCTCCTTTAGCGTAAAACTGTAGATCTGTAGCTCCTGAAAAGAAAATTTTTCTGAGCGTGAAGTTTGAGGATCTGTTGCTTCTGAGCGTAAACTGAGCGCCACCGAGCGTGAGATCATCGATTCGGTATCTGTTGAGCGTAAAGTCGTAGGTTTGTTGCCTCTCGAGCATAAAAGCTACCGAGCACAAAGGCATCCGGGCGAAAAACCATAGACTTGTAGCTTGCGAGCGTAAAACCGTAGATCTGTTGCTGTCGAGCGTAGAAAGCTCCTTTAGCGTAGGAACCGCTGAACTGCTTTGTACGAAGAATCTTTTTGAATTCGCTGACTGTCCGCCTTCTCTGAATAATAGGCTGACGTAGGACCCAATCATAACCAAATATTTAATTTAGGAGATTTGGTTAGGGTTTCGAGGAGTCCGTTCGAGGATTCGAGGAGTCGACTCGAACTCTATATATATCCCAAGCTTTTGAGAGAAAAACTTTTTATCTGTCTTCTGTGAAAGAGAGCTTTTGACTGTTCGAGTTTTTCTTTGTTCCTTCTCCGAGCACTTCGAGTCTTCAGAAATGGCGCTGAAATAAACCCCCTCCACTAAGGGAAAGAGCATAGGTTCTTCCTCTCATTCTTCTGCCCCAGCGAGGGAGTCTTCGGTTGGGCAAGGTGAACTTTCTTCCGAGCGAAGTATCCCGCCGACGAGTAGCGCACCCGGTCTTAGAGGTAGAGCCTTTGGGGTAACAAAAAAATGATAAAAAATCCTATGCACACGTTGAACTTGACCGCGCTAGGTCGTCTTCTGTGCTGATAGCCTCTTTGAGGAAGATGATGCACGGAGGTATTTTCATCTTTTAAGCCCACATTTCTAATGTGCCAGCGTAAAAAGCTCTGGCTACCGAAAATTGGCGTATATCGTAAAATTTGAGTTTTACGCTTGTGGAGGGGACTTCCGGCGTAAAATAACCAAATTCGTACAATCCTGGCGTAGAGCACAGACTGTCGTTTGTTCGGTCTGTATGTTTGTGCAAGATTTGTAATGACATATTTTCCTTGCACTTTTGCAGTTGATTTGGGTGAGTCTCCACTGGCCGAGGTGATAGGTTCCGCTGCCGGGATGCTACACTCGAACTATCTGGTGGATCTGTCCCACGTGGCATTTCCTATCTCCGGACCCCAGTACCCTGAAGGAAGGGAGATCTTGATATCGGTTCAGGGCGAGCGAATGCTGCTGAGCATGATCAACGGGGAGCCCCTAACGTACGTAGACGGGGAGCAGTACATCAAGCCGGCCTTTCTCTTCGGGGACATGATAGACAAGCAGTCCCAGACGAAGCCCAAGAGAGAACCCTGGGTTTTCCCTGCCGAGAGCGTGGTCTTGTATCTGCCCACGATGCCGAGAGATTATCCCATCTCGGCTTTCTTCCATGCCACACATCGCAGGAGGATATCGTGGACGCTGACTCCCGATCTTCACGGCAAGCCGGGGAAGATCTTTCATCTGAAAGGGGCTGACCAGGGGTCGTTTGTCAGCCGCCCTTCCGGTGTTGTGACGTTGCTCAAAGGACTATTTCCGGGCAGTATCCCGAGTGAAGACAGCTCAGTAATCCAGCCGGTTCAATTGCCGACCTTCTGCAACGACTTCATGGGACGAGGTGGGGTATACCCCAAGTAGAATCCTCGGTGCAATGGGTGGATCACCCCAACAAACCTCCGATGGACTTGCCTAGTTAACTGGGCCTTGAAGCACTTTCAGAGAGAGCTGGAGGGCATTGGACTGTATGCCGCTGTGAGTGCGACGAGTGTAGGGTTGCCTCCCAATCCTAATTTGTTCTTGGCACTGATGGAGCGATATATTTCGCTCACTGGGACCTTCGCCACTCCATTGGAGGAGCTGGGATTGGCCCTTCATGAGATGGCAGTTGTCTCGAGACTGCCGATAGGGGATACCCCATATGAAGAGTATGTCCACACCAACCGGGAATTGGGGGACTTGGACCCTCGGGTGGCGGAAGTATATCAGGAGCTGATGTGTCAATACTTCACGTGCACCGCTTTTTATAACGAGCCTTCTGATTTGGCTCACATCACCAAGTGGATGTCCTACCTCTTCTTCCACCAAGCCAGGGCCGTCAAGTCGGAGAAAGCCTCGGGGGGCAAGAATAAGCCCGTGAACTATTTGGGCGTGCTTAGTGCCCAGGTCGTTGAGGATCTTATGGAGGAGGCTAAGGCTCCAGATCAGATCCTCATTGAGGGGGTAGAAAAGTATCCCGAAGGCACTAAGGCCTACAGTTACTTGAGGCGCTGCCGCAGGCCTCTGTCTAAGGATGCCCAACTGTCTGGTTTCCTTTCGATATGGCTGCGTCGATTAGTAGTGCCTGGTACTGCGTCTGCGGACCGCATTCACCAAAATATCCTGTGGTCGGCAGTGCACCTGGTGTTCGGGGCAAGACTGGGCTTGCTTCCTGCCATGGTGTACCATATACTGGCTGGCCTGAGAGCCATGACTGATGGGTTGCTTGTCGTTGAAGCTCGGCGTGAGAGTTTTCCCCGGGTGAAATTACCATACCTGTATTTAATGGGATGGTTAATTCTCCATAACCCCCGGGTGATGTCTCCCGGCTCTGGTAGCAGCTCGGGGGATAATTTCTTGCTGAACTACAAAGACTCTCTAGAATGTGAACACCACTTTGGACTGTCGGCTGGTGTTGAACCTCAGTCACGGCTGGAAGCTCCTCTGTACTCCCCCTCCTGTACATCGCAATCAATCAGGGGTGAGGCTTGAGAATTCAGGTGGAGAGAAGACCGATCTTTCTCCGGAAGCTTTTAATTGGTTGGTCTGCATTAGACCCTCCTATCTGTTGTACAGGAGCGAAGATCATTGCTTCTTCGAGCCCTACTTGCCTAGTTGGTTCGCCCGACAGTTTGGGTATGATCAGTTGCACGTGGGCAATGCCGTCACCAGCTTCAGGTCCAGGGGCGGACTCATTGATGGAGCCAGAGGGTGGCGATATTTTATCATGGGTTGTACGGGAGCAATCTTTATTGTGCCGGTTGTTACAACCTCCACGGAGCTCCCATTCTCCATTCTTACGCCCAGTTCTATGTGGCGATTAACACCTTTCATCATGATTTCGATAAGCGTGGAAGCTTCAGGGTGCCTTCTTCCTAGTCTGGGGGAAGAGTTGAAGTCCCCTCGGTTTGTTCTGACGAGGGTGAGGAGTCTGGCACTCCGGATGAGCCTCTGGTGTCGGTGCCGAGGTGTGAAGTGCCTCCGGCTGCGGGGGCTTTGGTAGTCTCTTCTGGGAAGCGACGGGCTTCTGCCCCGAAGGAGGCTTCTCTTCGTAAGAGGAGGAAGGAGATGGTTGCTCGTCCTCTTCGCATTCTTGGTATTGAGGCTCCTGGGAGTGAGCCTGCATCTCCCTATATCAGGGATGATTCTTTGGCCGGAGGTTCCTCGCCTTTTAGAGAGGGACCTTCTACAGTTCCAGCCGGCGGCGCCGGAGAATCTTCGCTAGAGGTCGCTGTCGTGGCTACTGCTCCAGGTTGTGGAACGAGATTGCCTGTGTGGCCACGGCAGATGGAAGAATCTTTCCCTAGACCAGCAACGGATAAAACTCCCGCTGTGTCAGCGAGCACGTTTAGCGAGATTCCAGTTGACGAACCTCGATTGCATCTCGGTGAAGGCTTGGCAGAACTCCGAGCGTAGTCGGTTGGCCCACCTCCTTCTCCAGGTATGATAGTTTGCATTGCGTCATTAGAGCGTGGTTTAGCTACATCGGCTGTAGATGCGCCATATATACCGTTGGCTCCGGGTAAATGTCGTCTTTATGTCTCCCTTTGGAAAGATTACCATCATATTGATATCAACTTTCTGGTCCTTTTCCCAGGGGATGGCGTCCACGGGGAATACGGCGTTGAATCACCTTCTGGCTCTGCTCCGGCTCCTGGCGATGATACAGAGGCTTTCGACTTCGAGAAGGAAATACCTTCGGGGGCCAGCTCGCCTGGAGTGGTTTCGTCACCTCGAGAGGAGGACGAAACCGTCATCCTGACTTCGTCTCTTGCGAGTATGGTAATGACTTCGACCGTCGTCGTTGTACCTCCTTCGGTCGCACCACCCGTCGAGGCGGCGGCTGTGGCCACTTCGTCTATAATTATTCTCGGAGGGGGGCTCGCTGATATCGCGGCCACTCCTGGCGTTCAATCGGATCTAGTTGCGCTGACTGAGCAACATACCAGCCTCTTTTATACTGGTTTAAAAATGATGATATCAATGGTGTTGGCGAAGAGTCTCGACTTCGAGCGCTTGAGGAAGACTTCTCAGTTTTCGATCGGGGCTGTCAGGGAGTTCGGCGATCCTGGGGTAGCTGACGCCCTGGAGGCGGTGGTTAATGGTTTAGAGCAACCCATTAACGAATACTTGCAGCTGACTTGGGGCAGCTTTGATGCTGAGGTCCAGGCCAGATATGACCTCATGACTGCGCAACTTTCTACGCAGCTGGAAAGCCTAGACAACTCCATCCAAACACATAAGCTGGAGATGGATAAAAGAAAAGCTATCGTGGAAGTTGCTCTCACTCTTGAGACGAAGCTCCGATCCGAGCACGAAGGGAACGCAGCGAGGGCCCGCAAGCTGAAGGAAAAACTCGCTCTGGCAGAGGAGTGGGCTTCTCAGTCGTTGGCAGGTCTAGATGTAGCGACTGGTCGACTGAGCGCAGCGCGACGGGATTTGGAGCGTACAGAAGCTGCCCGTGCGGGCTCTCTTCGGGCAAGGGCTGAGCTGACCCTTACGAACAATCCCGAGGCACGGCTGGAGCGGGCTCGCGCCGATGCCTTGGTTTCCAGGAATGAGAAGATAGATGCACTGGAGCGGCTGATTCGCGATCTGACTGCTCCCCCATCATGATGTATCCTTTCTCTTTTCACTTCCCCAGATGTAATTCTGCTCTTTATCGGAAATAAATAAAAGCGACTCTTTTTTGACTTTTGTGGACCCATCATTTCGGAATGTAAATGACAGTTTTTTTTTAGGCGAGAGTGATATCAGAGGTAGTATGGACATGATAGACTCTCGATAAACTTTTTAGCAGGATATATCTATTCAGAGGTCATACAGACATGATAGGATATGATCCCGCTAATTACGTTCTGGAAGTAGTTTTGTCAGAATTGAGATCCTCGCTATATTCCACTCGAGCAGGGGAGATTAAGCATAGTACCTTTTCAAGAATTTGCCGTTGATAGGAGCCATTAACAGGTCTCCATTAGGCTGGGCTATCCTGTAGGCGCCGTTTGAGAACGTTGTCTCGATCACATAAGGGCCTTCCCCCTTGGGCTGGAATTTGCCTTTACTTCTGTGAGTAAGAATCATCGGCCTTCTTACGGCTAGAACTAGCTCGTCGACTTTGAACACCCTTTCCTTTACTTTATGATTGAAAGCTTTGGAAATGCGTGCTTGGTATAGCGTGATGCGCTGCTGAGCTTGGAGGCATTTCACGTCTAATCCTTCTAGCTCTTGGAGCCTTAACAGGTCATTCTTTTCTCGAGTCAGCTCACTAGTCACGGCTATCCTGAGTGACGGAATCTGGATTTCAATGGGGAGAACTGCTTCGCTTCCGTAGACCAGCGAGAATGGTGTACAACCTGTCGGTATTTGTACCGTTGTGCGGTATGCCCAGAGACATTCGCCCAGCTTCTCATTCCAATCTCTCTTGTTTGAAGAGACAAATTTCTTCAAGAGTTTGATAATGGTTTTGTTGAAAGCTTCCGCCAAACCATTAGCAGCTGGATAATATGCCGTAGAGGCAATATTGTGTATCCGATTTTTATCGCAAAATTGATAAAACGCTTGGCTGATGAACTGACGCCCATTGTCATAAATTATCCTCCGGGGTACCCCGAAGCGATAAATAATGTGATGCTTGATGAAGTTGATCACATTAGACGCCTTCACCTCAGTGAGAGGGATCGCCTCTGCCCATTTGGAGAAGTAATCCGTGATGGCCAGTATGAACTGGTGACCGTTGGAAGAAGACGGGTGAATAGGACCAATAATATCCATACCCCACGCTTCGAAAGGACAGGACGCAACCGTAGGATGTAGATATTCAGACGGTTGATGTATGAAGTCTGCATAAACTTGACAGGCTCTGTATTATCTTGCATACCGTATTGCATCTGTGATCATAGTAGGCCAGTAATAGCCCATTCTCCTGATGCGATCCTGTAGCTTAGGACCGGGTTGATGCGCTTCGCATACGCCATCGTGAGCTTCCCGGATAATCTGCTGTGCTTCGTCTTCAGATAGACATCTCAACAGCAGTCCGTCGTAGGTCCGGCGATATAGGCATTGTGAAGATGCATCGTAGTAGAAGCGTAATGATCGCCTTTTGACGGATACTGCTTCTTTGGGGTCCTCCGACAAGATTCTGTATGCGACGAAATCTATGAAGGGACTTCTCCAGTCTCTTCTAGGGGGATCTGTGTTCATAGCGTAGCTGCATTTTATGTGAAAGTTGTTCTTCACACAGAATAAATCTCTGTTAAGAAGGATTATCGAATCCTGCCTTCTTATAGGAGTGGCTAAATCTGCAGCTAGACTGGCTAGGGCATCAGCTTCTAGATTCTAAGATCGAGGTACATGCTCTAGGAAGAACCCTTTGAATGTCATGGCTATCTCGACCGTCGCTCGGTGATAGGGGATGAGGTCTGGATTCCGGACTACATATATCTGACTTGATTGACGATAAGCAGAGAATCATCGAATGCTTCCAGGGACTCGACCCCCAGCTCTTTGGCGACTTGGAGCCCGATTAGCAGGGTGTTGTACTCTGCCACATTGTTGGAGCAGGGCTCGCTAAGAGAATATGCTCGGTAGATGACGAGCTGATCAGGAGTGACCAAGACGACTCCTACTCCCGAAATGACGTTTCCCCTAGGACCGGTTCTGGAGGCACCATCGAAGAAGAGTTGCCATGCGTCACTTTCTATTACGGAATTACATTCTGTAACTTCGTCGGGAATGTCCTCGTATAATTTGGAGGCCTCCGGGATCGGATGAGCAGCTAGGAAGTCAGCCAGCGCTTGGCCCTTGATGGACTTCTGCGGTACGTACACCATGTCATATGGTGTTAATAGCATCGCCCAAGTCGCGAGTCGGGAATTAAGAGCACTAGGCTTGCTCATCAGTACTCGAAGAGGGTTGATCCTGGAGATGATATGAATAGTCTGGCCGGCGACATAGTGTCGCATCTTCTGGATAGCGAATATCAGAGCCAAGCATTCTTTCTCCACTGGGTTGTACCGGTGTTCGGCTCCGACCATCATCCTGCTGAGGTAGTAGATAGCCTGTTCATGACCCATGTCGTTCTTCTGTGCGAGAAGAGCTCCTAGTGAAGGATCCATCGCTCGAACGTACAGCAAGAATGGTCTTCCCATGACGGGAGGCACCAGAACTGGTGGATTGGTGAGGTAGTGCTTGATATCTCCGAATGCTTGCTGACAGGCTTCGTCCCATATGAAGGATACACCTTTCTTTATGAGATGGGAAAAGGGCTGATATCTCCCCGAGAGGTTGGATATGAATCGCCGGATGTAAGCCAGACGGCCGTGAAATCCCCGGAGTTCCCTCAGATTACGGGGCGGTCGCATTTCTACGATTGCCTGGACTTTGTCGGGGTCCACCTGGATGCCTTTGGCGGTGAATTTTCCCCAACGGCTTACTTCTTCCGGCGTTGAAACCCACGATTGTAGTGGTGGTGTAAGCCAATTCGCTGGTAGGAATTCTCAGCGGTCTGAGCAGACTATGAGGGATGATGCTGATCGACGATCCCGGATCTATGTGAATTCGATCGACCTCCATGGAACCGATGTACCCGGTGTAATAGAGGGACCTGTCATGCTTGTTATGTTTTAACAGCATGTCGTCTTGGGTGAAAGTGATATTTGGGACCACCTCCATCACACTGTGGCATTGAGGACACGCCACTGGTTCTTCGTCGGGGGACTTGAGCTGGGTCAAGTATGCCTCCGCCTGTATCAGCGTTTCACTCAGGGCTACACGAGTGTCTTGGGAGAGCCTGAGCAGCTCGAAGATGGACAACCTGGCTGGCGTATTGGCTAGTTGGGCCAGGATGTCGAAGTTGTATGGCTTCTCTAAACCTTTGCTTGGAATATTTTTCACAGGTTTTATCAAAGCGTACTTCTTTTTGCTTCCCCTTCTCCGCCGGGGTTGGTTTTGAAGGACTGATATCTGGTACTACGGGACCTTGCTCTGAAGGTTTGGCTGCTGGAGCGTCCGCCGGTGCACCTTCCTGACTTGCTCCGTAGTCGTTGAGGTAGGCTTTCCCTGAACGGGTTGCAGCAAATACCTCGTCTTCGTCCGATGCCGAAGAAGTCGCGATCATATGGCAGGGCCTGTATTTGGAGCTCTTTTTGGATGTAGGCTTAGTAGCCTTAGTCTCTTCCTCGAGCTCTGACACCAAGTCTGGATGAACCCACATAATCTTGCCTTGCCGGGTAGTCAGGGGTACCAGGTCATAATTTTGATCCCTAGCTAGAGGAAGATTGACGATATTTATCGTTGTCCGGGAGATAGGTGCAACGCCGTCCGGGATCTCTTGGGGATGCAGATTGCCAAACTGCAGAGAGATCATGTTGGCCATGACCGTCTTCTCGGTGTTGTGCAGAGTGATGGCCTTAGCATCGATTAACCCCTGGATCTTCCTTTTCAGTATGTAACACACCTTTGTTGGGTGGTGTACGTATCTGTGGAAGACGCAGTATTTGGGGTCGTTAGTATTGCCGACTTCTTGGGGCCACCTTAGCTCTGGAAGAGTGATCTTGCCGCTTTTGACGAGATACTCGAATATACTAGGGATATCGTCGTCGTCAAAAGAGTAGACTTCGACGGGCCTGGAAGTCCCGGGTTTCGTCTATGTGGTCGTCGCGGTCTTTTACCTGGACGTATTGACCGTCAGAGCTTCCTTTCCCATGGAGCTGCGAGGATGGTCGCTGCTGGGAGATAACCTTTTGCCTCTATCGGAGGCAGAGATCATGATGCCATTGTCGTGCGCCTTGCGACCGTTGTCTTCGGCGGCTACTGCCGAGATGATGAACGAGGGCCAATCATGGAACTGATACAGTCCTGTGAATACCGAGACCACGGAAAGGAGGTTCTTCCTGCAAATGTCTACCAATGCATACTCGAGAACTCCTGGAGGCATCTGTAAGGTGGCCTGACGAAAATATTCGATGAAGATGCAAACGTCTTCCTTTTTCTTCTGCTTGACTTCGATAAGAGAGGACATAGACATGTCCATTCCTCCCTCGTAGAATCGCATGAAGAATAAAGCTCTGAAGTCTTCGAAGGAAGTAATACAGTTGTCCGCCAAGCTACGGTACCACTGATAGGCTACTCCCGAGAGACACCCTTTGAACACCCGAGTGAGGAGGGTGTCGTTCCCTTGTAGAAACACCGTCATTATACTGAAATAGTTCATATACTGGCTTGGTGATGTTTTTCCTTCGAACAGGGCCATAGTCTGAGGTTTGTACCTCAGCGGGAAAGGGACCTCCTCCCAGATAGCTGGGTAGGGATGGTTGATTCCCAGTTTCTTGAGCTGATCTTTGTGCTTCAAGGCGTCGAACTGGGCTTTCAACTCCCGTACTGCCTGCATCAGATTTTCAGTCGGAAGCGGGGCTACAGAGTGGTGCGGAGTTGGTTGTATCGTAACTCCAACGGGAGGTAAGGCATTCTCTGAGTGAGGAAGCGGAGGAACTGCTGACTCTTGATCTAGCGCAGGCTCTTGGCTCGGGTTGGATGGTGGTAAGTCCACCCCCACACGTATCTGAGTTGACGGGACTGATGCTTGAGCCATGGCAGTTGCGTGCTGAGTTAGCATCATCTGGTGCATGTTCTCCATTATGGATTGTATTTGTTTCAGAGATGTCTCCAGTATAGTGATGCATTGTTCCGCGTTCCCTGACGGTGAAGCTTCCTCGCATTCATCTTCAACGGCGTAAACTCCCATCTCCCTGGGTGTCATTGAAGGATTAGTATAGGTCGCTATAGAAGTCGACTCTACACTTTCTGCCTCTGATTCGGGGGCTTGGCGACCCCCAGCGTCGGAATCATAAGAGGACGAAGCTGGTTGTCGTGACCTTGCGTGAGTATTTTGGAACACTCCGGCTTCAGCGTTCCTGAGGAGCTCACTGAACCTCCTTCGGCTCGGGGGCCTGGAGGGATGACGTCTCGAGCTCGACCCTCCTCTACGTATGTGTGAAGCCATGTTCACAGATGCATGCGCGGGTTCCTCTTCCTGGAAAGACTGAGAGTAGCTCAATCGGTCGAAAACTGACCGTTTTGCTTTAGAACAGTAGCAGTCAATCACAATTTTATGACTATTACAACATTGCTCGCTAGGGGGCGTAATAGACATATTGGAAGGTCCCCTTTCCTTACGCTTCTGGATTAGATATGCGCGCAAGTCAGGGGGAGTAGAAGAAGAAGACGACAGATTGTTCCTTCTGTTTCCATCAGTGGGCATGCGGAGATTGGGCACCATGGTTTTCCCTACGCCACCTGTGTACAACAGATTGGCCATCTGGGTGGCGAATAATCCCCGGGAAGGGTGCCTTCCCGTAGCCTGAGAATGCTTTACGTCGTAGGACTTTGCCTGGCGTAATTTGGAGATTTGCTTAGACTGGCGTAAAGCTGAAGAGGTTCTCAGTCGGCCGTCGGTTTTCCGCATAATCCAGAGGGTAGGTAGATTGCTTCTTTGCTGGCGTAACGGCCGAGAAGTTGAGTACCCCGCCGCTTGCTCCCCCCTGCGGAAATCATGGCACTCATCTGGCTCCCCGTAGAGGTCAGATGTTGTCTTGCGCACGGAGTGTGATTTGTACTTCTGACTTAGCGCTGAGGCATCATCAGAAGTTTGGTCTGTACCGCGCGTAGCGGGAGACTAGTTTCTGCGCGTAGAGCGCAGTGGATACTTCTGGGTTAGCGCTGAGGCTTTGCCCGAAGTTTTGTCTGTACCGCGCGCAGCGGGAGACTGATTCCTATGCGTAGAGCGCAGTGGATACTTCTGGGTCAGCGCTGAGGCTTTGCCCGAAGTTTTGTCTGTACCGCGCATAGCGGGAGACTGAATTTTACGTGCAGGGCACGGAGGGAGCAATGCTACCACCTCATTGGTCGGAGAGATCAGAGAGTCCAAAGGAATGGTAGAGGATGTCTTGGGCATCCAGACCTTGCGCAGCTTCCTGTTGTCTTGGACGGAGAGAGAGTGAGAGCTACCCCCGGTTCGAAGCATGTCTTCGTAGGCAGACTGATCGAATTGGACGACCAGTGTCTTCTTCACGGATCCCACGGATACCGCGTCGTGTTGAGAAATTGCTTCCTCATCAGAAGAGAAAGATATCCCCAACAGAGTCGCCATCTTGTTTGTGGTATTAAACGAAAGAATAAAAGTGTATTTCAATGACGGGGTTTATACGAAACCCGCGCCCTTTGGTTTACAAACAAACTTGTATAATTTAATCCTATACGAGGATGTGGGAGTACAATTTATTTAATCTGGGTATAAATTGCTATAGGTGTCTGATCTGCAGTCGATCACTTTAGCCCTTGGACCACACGATGTTGAAGAAGTGCCGTGGAAGACAGGTAGCAGCTTCGAAGGTTGCAGAAGAGAGTGGGTGCACGATGCCAAAGTCGTCGATCCCTGCTCTTTGCCTGAGCTCCGGATTCTTTCTCTCTCTCTCTCTCTCTTGACCTCCGGTTCGATCTTTCTGGGAAGTTCGACCTTGTTCGATCTTCAAGTTTTAAGTTTTTTGACCTTGTTCCCCATTGATAGGGGTTTCTATTTATATAGTTTTGGTGACAGTGACCACTCTGTCGGTGTAAAAACCGAGGAGTGGAAAGTACATCACCCTTTTACACAACGGTTAAAATAACCAATGCCTGCGTATAGATAACCTTTTGAGTGAGCATGTGACGCGTGTCCAACTAAGGGGACAAAACATGTATATCTGCTGCAAAGATCACGACGTAGAAGCCATGTAGGTAGGTATCCCTTGTGTAGAAGAGGTTGGCGTAAAAGTCAAATGACTGTCACCCTGGCGTAGAAGCCAAATAGGCATAGAAGCCGAGTAGGCGTAGAAGCCAAATTGGCATAGAAGCCGAATGGGCATAGAAGCCGAGCAGGCGTAGAAGCCGAATGGTCGTAGAGACTCAGTGGGCATTTGAAGCCGAATGGTCGTAGAGATTGAGTGGGCGTTTGAAGCCGAATGGGCGTAGAAGCCGAATGAGCACAGATTTTGAATGGGCATAGAAGCCGCTGCGTATCGTGCCAGAGTGCTGATGTGGACGTCTATAGCCAGAATTACGGCTTTTGAAGATATAATCAAATCTTTTGCAGAGATTTGCCATCCTCTTGTGCATTAAATGCGGAGACGTGTTTTGAAGGTCTGCAGCCCTTCTGTGCAACTGTCGTAGGGACGTGCCTCCAGAGAAACTATCACCGCTCTGTGCAATTTAGATGTAGAGACGTGCCTCGAGCCCCGTACGAAGTGCAGCTTTTGACGTGGCAGGCGGTTTGTCTACTGCGGAGCGTAAAACAGCTCATGTTTGCCTGTGTAAAATAAGGCAGCGTATCCCCTTGTACGCGAAAGAGCAGTTTATGCTGAGGGGATGTCAGTAAACGACGGTTCGGCGATATTTTAACCAAATCTTTTGCATTAAATGCAGAGATCCGCCATCATACTGTGGTGCGCGTCCCGAGGGGTCTGTCCTCATTTCCAGCCGTTGTCTGGGTAGCCGTGCAGCACTTTTTGTCAGGAGTCAGAGGTCAGGTTCACTGCATGACTTGACAGGTTCATTTCAGGGAAGACGAAGCGTTCCTCGTACGCTTTAACGCTGCTTTGAGAGCGGATGAGTTTTACGCCATGGAGGCGATGAAGAATCCCGTTTACGCTGGAGCGGCCTGGACGTACTGCACTTACGCGGATGGTCCCTTGAGCTTGTACTCTTGATGGCTCTGAAGGCCTCTGTTTACGCTGCTCTGTATCGGTATGCTGCGTAGCTCCTCCCAGCGTATTTTTCATGCTTCTACAACTGGATGCATTGTCTCGACCCAATTCTATAGAATCAATTGAGGCGTCCCCCGAATCGTGACCTCCGTGCGGGCCTGGGGTTGCGCCCGCACAAGGCTTTAATGATTTGCATAACAAGCACATATTCAGAGTACACAGATAAATTGAAACACATATTTGAAACATGGAAAAGTTTTCTTTATTGATATGAACAACTATTACAAACTCCTGAACGAGTCAGTTAATATGCCGAACGGCTTACAAAAGTGTTGAGTCAAAATGAGATAGCAGTCCTGTACATTACATCCCTTTATAAACTTCAAAATGGTAAAGACCTCCAGGCCGGAGGATGGCTTTGCCACGGAGCTGCATTTGTGTATGAAGAGTTGCAAGCTCCTGTCTTCAAAATGCTTCAAGGGACACGGTGAAGATGCGCCAACAGCTGGACTGGATCGGGAAGACGACTTCGGCTCCTCGCTCGGTTCGCCTTGGTGCGGAGAACCTGTTTCAACGAGGGTCAGCATGTCAAAACATACTGGTGAAGGCGAGCTAACCGAATTATACCAATCAACACGTTGTTTTAATGAAGCATGCATATTTGTGGGTTCCTATCTTGCCTTAGTTCATTTACAAGTAAGCAGTATGTAGAAATTTACTGAAATGAATGTGCCACGGTTCGGTGGATTTTACCTGCCCGTCTGAATTACCTGCACAATACTTACCATGCCTTCCCTGCCACGAAGACAAAAGTTAGTATACAACAGGTT
Organism: Iris macrosiphon; assembly: GCA_036927795.1. Taxonomy (NCBI): domain Eukaryota; kingdom Viridiplantae; phylum Streptophyta; class Magnoliopsida; order Asparagales; family Iridaceae; genus Iris; species Iris macrosiphon. The sequence continues at coordinate 64,682,470 of JAYESA010000016.1, forward strand.
TAAATATACACAGGGATCACTGGCTTAATGCCACAAAGGGACGGTTTATAGTCTCAGGACAAGAATGATATGCAATGCAGGTGGCAAGCCCCACTACATAGCATCTCGTCCATGACAAACGACTATACGAACTCTTCCGCCCGGATCGAATCGGCCCCAGTGCCCTGGCGGTCGTCCACGGAAGCCAAAATACCTTGTGCACAAGTTGTCCGTGATCAAGCACATTTAGTTCAAATTATTTCAAATGAATTTCGAACGAATAGGAGCAAGCTCCATAGCCAAACAGTTTTGCATAGTCTTACTGATCAATCTATGCCAAATTAAAGTGTGTTCCATATGCATAGCACAATTTATAGAAGAAACATGTATTCTAACTAAAATTGAAACATATGTTGAACATTCCAAACGAATAAGCATGCAGCGTAAGTAATCGTTCCCAAGTTGAATGACAAGCAATACAAACCAAGTCTATTCCCGTTTTATCTTGGTATGTTTTATTATTACTTGGTATCGTTTGATCGGGGCAAAGAAGAGTGCACGATTTTAGGGTGTGAAGATTGGAAGCAGGGCTAGCTAATCGGGATGGTAGCCACTCACTTGGTTGGAAGGAAAGGAGAAGGAAAGAGGCGCTTTACGACTCCGTTCGTAAGCCGCCTACTGCTCGTTCACCTGCACACGAACAGCTCGATTAATACTTCTTCCTCTCTTTCCAATCTCGGAATAAAAGTGCAAGTCAATGAACGAAAACAATAAAAACCATCGAAACCGTTCAAGAAAAACAAGCAAATCCCAAAACCAACTCAAAGCACGAAAGCAACAAGCGACATCGAAAACTGAGGCAATAAAAGATAGCAGCGGTGAGGTCCCTCCTGACTCTGCCGCTAAGTCGATCCCGGGGGCGCAGTCCACTGAATATGAGAATCGATTCCGAAGAAACAAATCCATAACAAGGACGAGTTCTTAATTCAATCTATCCCGATCAAACAATACCGTCTTGTGTTTCTTAGCCGCGCTCCTCGAATAGGAGGAACGGGGCGCTACATCCTACCCAACCAATTAAAAGTTTTGTCCCGAAACTTAGGAATAGAACCAACCGTTAGGGATTATTTTATTGCTGGCGGCGATCCGGGAGCGGACAGTTTCGAATCAAGTGTCCGTTGCCGCCACAGTTGTAACAAGACCCATTCTTCAAGTAACAATTAACGATGGTGTGCCCCGACCTGTGGCAGTGCTCACAACGCACTCCTGTATTTGTCTTATTCTGACCACCGTTGTTTTGTCGCTTTGTAGCGTTGTTTCCTCTCTCATTGCCTTGGCGTTTGTGATTGTAGGTATGCACAGCGCCGGTGGAAACGTGAGGATACTGCGGTTCAAGGGATAGGGCATGATTCATGACTTCACGCAATGTCCCGTACAGATTATTGACCACGTGCGCATAGATGGTAGGGCACAAACCACATTCAAACTTTCTGGCTCGACTCGCTGTATCAGGTAAATAGGCCCTAGCAAATTTGGAGAGTGTGTTAAATTCGGTGGAGTATTGCTTCACTGTCATACTGCCCTGCCGCAGCTGCACGAAATTATTTTCCATCTGACGTTGTACTAGAGGGGGTATAAACTCCTCTTCGAACGTGGCACAAAAAGTCGTCCACGAGATCGCCTCCTCTCCGTGATCAAATTGGAGAGATCGTCGATGCACGTTCCACCAATCGTGCGCGTTAAGGCGGAGCTGAAGTTGTGCGCAGGCAACGCACTTCTCTTCGGGGACCTCTAACAGAGCGAAATGATCTTCAAGTTCAGCTAGCCAATCTAGAGCTACCACTGGGTCCTCAGTCCCGTTGAATGGAGTGTTGCAGACTTTCTTGAAGTGGCCCAAGTTGAAGGCAGTCACGTCCCTCGGCCTTGGGATTTACGGCGTCTCTACTTCAAGCACGGGCTGTTCCACCAGAGTCGTTGTTGTTGCGACGGAATTATTTGCAGCCAAAGTCTGAATGATCTGTTGCAGGGTATCTACCTGCTTCTGTTGGACTGAGAATCGGGTCTCTAAATTGCTTTCGAACTTGGCTTGGCGAGCATCATCTCTTTGTCGTTGCGATTCTAACATTTGCATTATCCGCTCAAGCGGATCGACTTGAGATATGCCACGCTGGCTCTGAGGGCTTCCCGAAGTGTTCGAACTGCTTTCTTGTGTTTCATTCGGTGCTTGCGCTGCAGATTACACTAGTGCCATTCCTTCAAAAGAAGGTAAATTACATTAGAATCATAATGTATTATGGACTTATTGCATGAACGTATCTTATTTTGGTCTAGTGAGTTCAAGAGTTCGCACAGGAATTGATCGTTAAAGGAACTTTTCCAGCACGAATTCTAAGGAACTTGAATCTGTGCTCTAATACCACTATGTCACGACCCAATTCCATAGAATCAATTGAGGCGTCCCCCGAATCGTGACCGCCGTACGGGCCTGGGGTTGCGCCCGCATAAGGCTTTAATGATTTGCATAACAAGCACATATTCAGAGTACGCAGATAAATTGAAACACAGATTTGAAACATGGAAAAGTTCTCTTTATTGATATGAACATCTATTACAAACTCCTGAACGAGTCAGCTAATATGCCGAACGGCTTACAAAAGTGTTGACTCAAAATGAGATAGCAGTCCTGTACATTACATCCCTTTATAAACTTCAAAATGGTAAAGACCTCCAGGCTGGAGGACGACTTTGCCACGGAGCTGCATTTGTGTATGAAGAGTTGCAAGCTCCTGTCTTCAAAATGCTTCAAGGGGCGCGGTGAAGATGCGCCAACAGCTGGACTGGATCGGGAAGACGACTTCGGCTCCTTGCTCGGTTCGCCTTGGTGCGGAGAACCTGTTTCAACGAGGGTCAGCATATCGAAACATACTGGTGAAGGCGAGCTAACCGAACTATACCAATCAACACATTGTTTTAATGAAGCATGCATATTTGTGGGTTTCTATCTTGCCTTAGTTCATTTACAAGTAAGCAACATATAGAAATTTACTGAAATGAACGTGCCACCATTCGGTGGATTTTACCTGCCCGTCTGAATTACCTGCACAATACTTACCATGCCTTCCCTGCCACGAAGACACAAGTTAGTATGCAACAGGTTTAAATATACACAGGGATCACTGGCTTAATGCCACAAAGGGACGGTTTATAGTCTCGGGACAAGAATGATATGCAACGCAGGTGGCGAGCCCCGCTACATAGCATCTCGTCCATGACAAACGACTATACGAACTCTTCCGCCCGGATCGGATTGGCCCCAGTGCCCTGGCGGCCGTCCGCGGAAGCCAAAATACCTTGTGCACAAGTTGTCCATGATCAAGCACATTTAGTTCAAATTATTTCAAACGAATTTTGAACGAATAGGAGCAAGCTCCATAGCCAAACAGTTTTGCATAGTCTTACTGATCAATCTATGCCAAATTAAAGTGTGTTCCATATGCATAGCACAATTTATAGAAGAAACATGTATTCTAACTAAAATTAAAACATATGTTGAACATTCCAAACGAATAAGCATGCAGCGTAAGTAATCGTTCCCAAGTTGAATGACAAGCAATACAAACCAAGTCTATTCCCGTTTTATCTTGGTATGTTTTATTATTACTTGGTATCGTTTGATCGGGGCAAAGGAGAGTGCACAATTTTTGGGTGTGAAGCTTGGAAGCAGGGCTAGCTAATCGGGATGGTAGCCACTCACTTGGTTGGAAGGAAAGAAGAAGGAAAGAGGCGCTTCACGACTCCGCTCGTAAGCCGCCTACTGCTCGTTCACCTGCACACGAATAGCTCGATTAATACTTCTTCCTCTCTTTCCAATCTCGGAATAGAAGTGCAAGTCAATGAACGAAAATAATAAAAACTATCGAAACCGTTCAAGGAAAACAAGCAAATCCCAAAACCAACTCAAACCACGGAAGCAACAAGCGACATCAAAAACCGAGGCAATAAAAGATAGCAGCGGAGAGGTCCCTCCTGACTCTGTCGCTAAGTCGATCCCGGGGGCGCAGTCCACTGAATATGGGAATCAATTCCGAAGAAACAAATCCATAACGAGGACGAGTTCTTAATTCAATCTATCCCGATCGAACAATACCGTCTTGTGTTTCTTAGCCACGCTCCTCGAATAGGAGGAACGGGGCGCTACATGCATTGAGTACTGAGAGCGATGTGCCTTCTGAAAAACCTTCTAGCATAGCTCTTTGTTCAGCAGACATATCCTAGTACCTTGCCATAATGACCCATCATCAGCAATAGTGAAGTCCTCTGATAATCTGGTCTGAACCTGTGCCCTGATACTCCTCAGAGTTTTATTATCATACTGTGTAGCTCTGATTCTGTCTATCAGCTGAGACTGTATCTGCAATCCCCATATCTGAATCTCGATACCAGGAACTAACACCTAAATTCCCAAGCTCTCATGTTCAACCAACAAGTTTTTGTCTGTCGTCAAGTACATAGCCATCGAATAGCTGCTCAGGTTATCAGCAACTACGTTGGCCTTTTCTGGGTGGTACTGCAGTAAAATATTAAAGTCCTTTATCAACTCCAACTAACTCCTCTGCCTTATGTTCAACTCTTTCTACGTAAATACGTAGTTCAAGCTTTTATGGTCGGTAAAGATCTCCACACGCCCTCCGTACATATAGTGTTTCCACAACTTTAGAGCAAAGATAACCGATGCCATCTCCAAATCGTGGGTGTGATAGTTCTTCTCACGAGGACATAATTGCCTAGAAGCATAGGCAATCATCTTTTTATGCTGCTAAATAACACAACCCAAACCCTTCCCTGAAGCATCACTGTAGATAGTGAATCCACCTGTCCCCGATAGCAATGTCAATACTGGAGATATCGTCAATCTCTTCTTCAGCTCATCAAATGTGGCTTGATAATCCTCTGTCCAGACAAAATCTACATCCTTCCTGGTCGCCTAGTCATCGGCTCTGCAATCCTGGAGAAGTCTTGTACAAACCTTCTATAGTAACCTGCTAGTCCGAGAAAACTTATGATCTCAGCCACTGAACTGGGAGTAGCCCACGACTCTACTGTCTTGATCTTCTTCGGGTTAACTGAGATCCCGTCACCCGTCACCACATGCCCAATAAATTTAACCTTGTCAAGGAAGAACTCACACTTTAAAAGCTTTCCGTAAAGCTCCTCTTTTCTGAGAGTCTCTAAAACTACCCTCAAGTGCTCCTCATGCTCCTCCGGTGTCTTTGAATACACAAGAATGTCATCGATGAACACCACCACGAACTTGTCAAGGTACTGGTGGAACACCTTGTTCATCAGGTTCATGAATACTGTCAGTACATTAGTCAACCCAAACGGCATCACCATGAAATCAAACTAGCCATATCGAGTCCGAAAAGCTGTCTTCAGAATGTCTTCTTTCTTCACTTTTACCTGGTGGTAGCCTGACCTCAAGTTTATCTTTGAGAATACGTTCACTCCACTCAACTGATCGAAGAGATCATTTATCCTCGATAGCGGATATTTATTCTTGATAGTGATGTTATTCAGAGCTCTGTAGTCGATACACATGTGTACCGACCCATCCTTCTTCGGTACGAATAATATCGAAGCTCCCCACGGTGATGAACTAGATTTGATAAAGCCCTTGTCCTACAACTCATCAACCCGCTTCTTCAACTCTGCTAGTTCACTGTTGTTGACCCTATAGACATGTTGTGATATTGGCTTTGTGCTTGGCACCAAGTCTATAGAGAACTCGATATCTCTGTCTGGCGACAAACCTGGAAACTCCTCTAGAAGTACATCCAGGAACTCCGCTATCAATGGATGTGGCAACTCCTTCTCTTCCATCCTGGCTCCACAAAAGATGCCCCTGCTCTGCTCTACTGCTCCTCTGCCTACCTCGAACTCTGGCTCTCCTGACGGTCGAAATATCACTCTGACTCTACGATAATCTATAGTAGCATGGTGCCTACTCAACCAATCCATCCTGAGTATAATATCGTATCCCGGAAGTGGCATTACTAGTAAGCACACACTCAACTCTCGATCACCCAATAAAACTCTCCGGTCCTTGTAAAAATCACAGACTAGGATAATGCCTCCGCTAGTCATGATCTTGCAAGTCCTATCTAAGGGTTCTCCTCTAAATGATGCTTAAGAGAATACGATACAGACACGAAACTATGGGAAGCACCATGATTGAATAATGCAAATGCTAGAATGGAATCGAGAATAACCGAACCTGATATCACGTCTCCAGCTGGTTTGGCCTCCAGACCGTCATGGCATACGTTCATCCCTGGGGTGCACCTCTCTGCTGGTGCTGGTACTGGTGCTGGGAAAACCTCTGCTGCTGCAGCAAAAGTGGAGGTCCCCTCTACTGGCCTCCTGGTACCGTAGGTACTTTGATAGGTACCCTCTGAGCGGCTACTCCAACCTGACCTGGACGAGTCTGAATAGACGAACTATCCCTCAACTGGTGTGCTAATGATCTACAAGACAAACATATACCTAGCCTCTTTCTACAGATGTCTTTCGTGTATCTTGGCTTCCCACAGTACGCACACTGGATGGTGGCTTGGGTCTGCCTCTGCGGCTGTTGGATGTGTCCTCGAGCTGGTGTCTGGTGCTGCTGGTACTGATACGGCCTCTGTTGCTGCTGAAAGTGGGGATTCTTGTCCGGTCCACTCCCTTCTCCATAAACATCGTGTCCTCTCTTGGTCTTGAGGTCCAAATTATCCTCAGATATCTGGGCATCCATCAGAATGCCCTCAAAGGTAGCAGTACGACGTCCAAAAGTACGAGACTTGATCTCTCTTATCAGCCCCTTCCTAAAGTTTTGGGTTCAGTCTCCTGGGTCCCAAATTATCGATACTGTAAAATGACTTAAGCGGCAAAACCCTGCGGCATACTCGTCGACCGTCATGTTCCCTTGGACCAAGTCATGGAACTGACTTTCTAAGGCTCCTAGGGCCACGTCAAAAAAGAAATTCTCCTTGAAAAGCTCCTTGAAAGCTTCCCAAGTAAGTCCTCTAGCAGTAAGTCTAGCTCCATACGATACCAAGTCAACGCGATATCGAACATCTAGCTGTTGACGGCCTCAATTTTCAGGCTCTCTGGAATCTGAGCTAAACACAATTTTCTCTCTATGGTCTCCAGTCCGTCGTTGACGTAGAGTATCCCCTCAATACCCTTAAACTCCCGAGGCATCATCCTCTTGAAGCCCACTATAGTGCCTGGCCTCTGTTGCTGCTGGCCATGATACTGTTGTGTGACTCTCTCCACGACCTGGAGAGCCACCCGATGAGCATTCTCCATGCTATCCCTTATCAACCAAGTCTGAGCTTGGTGCGCCTCTGCCTGCACCCTCTGCGCCTCAGCCTGAACTCTGCTGGGGCCATTCGGTAGGGTACCTTCGATATCGGTCATGTATCCGGAAATATGTCAATAGAGAATTCGATCTCTCGATCATAAGGTATGCCAGGCAGCTCGTCCGGGAACACATTAGGGAAATATCTTATGACATCAGCTTGAGCTGCATCTGCACCTTCCTGCCGGGTGTCTCGAACAGAGACTAAGTACCCTTCACAGTCCGAATACAATATGCGCCTAGCCGTAATTTCTAATATCACCATCGCCGTCTTCGGTGCAGCGCTGCACGAATAGTAGAAGTCTGCCTCGCCAGGTAGACGAAATATGACTTGCTTCTCTGCGTACTCTATTGTTACATATCAAGTACCCAACCAGTCCATTTCGAGAATAATGTCGTATTTCTTAATGCCTAGAATAATGACATCTAAGGAAAGCTTTCTATCTGCGATACAAATTTAGCCGTCCTTATAGACCGTATTGGCGGTTATATCGACTCCCAAAGGGGTACTCACTCAAAGGTTCATATTTAATGGAGTAGAAGCTAATTTATTCTCAATAATGAAATCAACAGATATGAAATTATGCATTGCACCTGAATCGAATAAGACTCTAGCAGAATTTTTTAAAAAAAGTTAGATACCTGTCACAGCAGTATCGGAGGCTGATGCCTCATCCTGAATCAATGTATAGACTCAGCCTTGGGCACCCTGGCGTTATGGTTCACTAGTACAGCATTAGGGCCATGTGCTGGAGGTCCCTTGTTCTGGTTTGACTGTTGTCTGACGATCGGCCTTGCGTCTCGACAAAAAAATGCTTTATAGTCCAAGCGACCACATTTGAAGCATCCTACGATTTGGCACTCAGTCACCCGATGTCCCATCTTGCCGCACCTATGACAATGCAGTCCCTGAGGTAGACCCCTGTGCTTGGATGTGTGCAAACGCTTCGGCGCTCCAGACCCTTCCGTTTTATGAGGCCGCTTGTTGAAATTGTTACACGGAGTCAGTACATTTGTCTTTGGTGAATTGTGTCCAAAGATTCATTCTCTATTAAGGGCAGCTTTATAACATTTCTGGTAGGTCTGGCACTTTTGATTTATGACATCCCTACGCAGGTCATCATTCAAACATTTCTGAAAATAATAGCACCACGCCTGCTGGTTATGCAAGAAGTGTCCGGCAAACTTGGCGAGTCTTGCGAACACTGAATCATAATCATCAACAGACAAACTTTCTTGTACCAGATTGCTGAAGTTGTCTTCCTTTTGTTTCCGCATGGGCCTTGGGATATATTGTTCAATGAAGGTAGATTTGAATATCTCCCTGGTGATCTTGCAGTTAGGATTGGCATCATAAATCCTTTGCTTGGTGGATTTCCACCAATCATGCACCCGTAGTTCCAGTTGCACCAATGCACAAGGTACTCATTTGGACCCTTTAATGCCAACCAGGTTGAAGAGTCCTTCGAGTTTTGTAATATATCCCATCACCACATCCGGTTCTGCTCACCTGTTGAATGTTTGTGGGTGCATCTTAGTGAACTCAACCGCTCTATAGGAATTCTTAGCGGAAGGCTGTGTTTTCTCATATTCATCTTCTACCGCCATAGCTGGCAGTGCGACAGGCGTCACCGTGGCTCTATCGTTGCTGGGCACCAAAAATACGATCAATTGCATCATGGTATCCATCTTATTTTGTTGACCAGTGAACTGCACCTAAATCTGTGCCTGTTGAGTGGCATCTTGCTGTTGTTGTACCTCTAATAGATGCATGAGCCTCTCAGTCATATCGTTTGAACCTGCCCCTCCGAATATTCTCCAGAATTTGACGGATCGCTCTGGACAGGCTGAGCACTACTTACAGTGGCAGTATTTTCTTTGCCATTGCTATAAAAGAGAGTAGCTTATCAACACTCCAAAATGATAAATTTTTATCCATGGCTCATTGTATAGGGTGATTCATCTCATGCAGCGGATGCCGAATATAATTCAATCGAGAAGTACATCAAACTCCTAGAATATCTTTTTTTTGAAAACCCAAGGAAGTGAAGTCGTGCTCTGATACGAATATGTCACGCCCCGATCCCGCAAGGGTCAATCGTCCTTCCTGAATCCTTTCGGGAACCGATCATCCTCGCTTGGGCGTGATGCCGTGCGAGCCTGGAGTTACGCTCGCACAAGGCAAGAACGTGCAGTGATAGGAATTCATTTCAAACACAAGTTAGAAAACACATTCACAGATAGTTGAACTCAAAGTATAGGAAGAAAACATGATTTTTATTGATAATTCAGAGTAATTTACATAGAGTTTATATTTGATGCGCCTCTCGGCTACTTGGTTTGTATTATAAAAGAAAGACTCAAGAGGTAGGGCGCGCTATATCAGATAAGCCTTATCGTCCGTATATTACACCCTTTGTATAGATTAAAAATTCATGCCTCCAAAATGAATTGGCTTCAACTATACTTCAAAATAGAAGAGCTTCTAATGCCTCTCGTCTATCCACTAGCATTGTACACTCTGAGTGCCTAAAATGATTGCCCACAACGTGGGTCAGTACTTAGCTTGTACTAGTGAGAGGGATGAACCCACTCGCCTAAATTAATACTTGCTTATTAAGGGCGAGCATGCATTAAAATGATCTTGCTATTTAGAACTAAATGAATTCAGTTTATATAAGTTATAGGATTTAGAGGAACAAAAATAACGTTGAACCCATAAAGTACATCGGTTGCTTACTCAACCGACGCACGCCTTCCCTGCAACGAAACACAAGTATACTTATCATCTGCACAAGACAATAGATTAGCATATTTTCTATTTATATACGGTCATTGGTGTGATCGACACCATGGGGACTTATCCATGGCATTGCGGCGTGCCCTAGTACCTAAGATAGCAAGCCCTGATAAAGGTCCCGCAATGCATCGCTACTAGCACGATCAAATATTTCCTCCCCCCCTCGGGGTCGATACGGTTCCAGTGCCTCGGAATACCGTCTCGAGAAAATGCTAAACCTTGTGCACAAGTTGTCCTAGACCATGCAAATGCGTGAACAGTTCAATTAACATACAATGCATGAGATGAAACAGAAGAAGTAAAGCAGCAATATATATATATATATATACTTATGCAACAGTTTATATTTTCTCAAAGTCGTGTTCCGTGTCCCATGGATCCAAACACTCCGAAACAACATGCCGCAACCAATATTTCAAATGCCACATTCCATCAGGCAGTTTCTTTGTTTCGAACCACAACTGCCGCTTGTATTTCAGAGCTCGTGTTTATATCGTGTTCATGAATATACAAGTTAGTCTACAATTTTTATGTTTCTTTCTTAGTGGCTGGCATGCATTGTTGTTAAGGATTTCCTAGGCATTCAGCCGGGCATCATCGATTGAACGTTTGAAACATTAGAGATGTGGATGTTAATAAGTAGGAAAGAAGTGTCTAAACCACCCACCGAATAAGGAAAGTGCTGAAAGAAGGAGTCCTGCTTAGCGACGATTAAACGTCAGTTACGCGGACTTGCAATAGCACGAGCATCAGGTTAGAATCCTTTGCCTATCCTTCCTCCCGAACTCCCCAAGAATCAAAACTCCAAGCGAGAAAGCCAACAGCGAAAACCAAGCAAATAGAAAGTAACACCAAAATAAAATCTCAAAGCGACATCAATAAAACCAAGCAACCAAGCAGGAAAACTATTTGACTCATTTCATTAGAGGCCTATCCATGAGTTGGAAATGATCATCGCATTTTGTCCGTAGCAAGAGGATGCCGAAGATTCTAAATAAGCTACAAGCGTAATTTTTGTGCTTGTTTAGAATCTAGCCACAAGCCAAAGCCCAAGCCCAAGCCCAAGCCCAATTATATAGTGCGCATCCTGGTCGGATCGGGATTTGAGGCACTACACCTCTGAGGATCTGAAAGCCTGTTGTGACTTTTTTCTCCAACCCTTAGATTTCCAATTATTTAACAAAAATATTATTTGTCACCTAAATTTTCCTTGTGATACTATCTCCCATTATGTGGTAGCTGACATGATAGATGATATGGCAAATTTTAAAATTAAAATTAAAATTAAAATTAAAATTAAAATTAAAATTAAAATTAAAATTAAAATTAAAATTAAAATTAAAATTAAAATTAATATTAATATTAAAATTAACATTAATATTAATATTAACATTAAAAAATTTGAGTGATTAATTTTTTGGATTAAAAGTTGCCATGTCAGATGTCACATAATAGGAGATGTCATCACCCAAATTTTTTGGGAGATGCAAAATTGATTATTTAAAGGGGTTGGACCTCCAAATCCGGTTCCTGATATCAATAAAATCTATTACATTCTCTTGCATTTTTTTCCATGGCATTTTCCCGATCTCTTCTCGATCATCTAATATTGCAATGTAGGCCCAACTACATCAGAAAAACCCACCGTCAGGGAATTCTTCTAACAATTTCTATTTGTTGTTTAGAAATTGGTCCATTCAAGGGGATCTTAAGAACTTTATGAACCAAGAAGCATGTATTTACTTCATATATTTACCAACATCAACTTACATGTGTTTCAGTAAGGAAAGAATATGAAAATAGATAAGTAATGAAGGGGAGAAGTAGTACGTAGTGAAGAACAAGAGGGCAAATGTAAGCAGAATAAGATAGATTGCAGTTTACATCCATAAAAGTGTGATCACAGTCAATTTGCTTACACATACAAGAGAGTAATGTCAAGAACGCAACAGAACATCGATAACAATAGAGAAAAATCCATATACTAATTTCAACAATATATCTATCTATCACGCACCTAAAATATCCTTGAGGTTACTTGACATCTCCTTCAAAAGTTGGGGGCTCCTCCTCTCTTGACTGCAATATTTCAAAGCATAGTATGCCAGTTGCTCGGCCACCTCGGAAGGCCAAACCCCAGCTGTAGGATCAACGACTGCCATCATCGATTGTTCTTTGTACGCATTAAGCACTTTCTTCTTGATTCCGATAACTTTATGTCCAGTCAAAACTCTCATAATGGTAACCCCAAAGGAGTACACGTCACAGGCTGGTGTGAGCGTCCCTGTATCCAGGAAATCAGGATCTATGTAGCCATACGTGCCTTTGGGATTGGTGTCATGGAACAAAGGCGAGGCCTCTCCTTCCGGTAAGAAGCGACATAGCCCAAAGTCAGCCAGCTTGCTGTTGAAGTTATCATCGAGGAGGATGTTATCGGGTTTGAGATCCCCGTGAACCAACGGCTGAGGCTTGTGAGAGTGGATGAAGATGAGAACAGAACAAATCTGGTAGATGATGCATGTGCGCATCTTACATGTGAGGCGCTTGGGGTTCCTCTCGAGACAATCTTCGAGGCTTCCGTTGGAAAGAAACTCGTAGACTAGAGATCGGAGATTGAAGCATGCTCCTACTAAGCTAACAAGGTGTGGGTGCCTGATTTGTCCGAGAACTGCCAGCTTTGCAAAAAAACAAATCCCATCAAGAGTACTGTCAATTATATGCAAATTAATATTTGGACACATGAATGTTTGTGATTGTTCAATTTACCTCTTGAAGGAACTCATCTGAACCCTGCCTGCTTCCTGCATCTAACGTCTCTATAGCCACTTTCACATTGTTAATACAACCCCTGTAGACACTCCCGTAGCCTCCTCTTCCAAGCTTTTTTGACTCGCTTAAATTGTTAGTTGCAGCCCTGATATCGGGTGGGAAGAACACTTTGAAGCTAGATGTGTCATCCTTGTCCTTGTTTCAACATCAAAATAGATATAGTTAACCTTCCATTTTCGATTAGTTGACTATTGTTTCTATTACTTTGGTATATCTTTGTTACTTGATATTTCATGTGACCAGATACTATTTTTGATACATATTATGTATTGATTTGGACACTCATGGTGATAATACACTCTTGTTGTTCTCATACATTACTTAAATATTTCCATGCACCTGAAATGGATAAACAAATGAGATATTGGGTGATTTAAGCCTACATGTAGCAGTGCATGTTATTAAGTATCAAAGTACAAGCCATGGAATTCAAGTTTACTGCCAGCATTTGATGAAACAATACAAAGTTTTTGAAATGTATTTAGTGTAAATCAATAAATTTGTGTACGTTGATTAATTTTGTGTGTATTCTCTCCATCTAGAAAACTCAATATATAGGGATTACAAATAGTATAAAAGGAAACAAATATTCCTAAAATCACTCCTAACAAATCTAGCTAAATCAAATCAAATCAAATATTGACATATATATAGCAGAGAATAATGATGATAAGAAATCACGAAGGTTTAACACTCCCCCGCAAACTCGGCAGTCCAAGAGAGACGATTTTAGACGGTAATAGTAAACCGGTGTTTGTGAAGTCCTTTGGTAAAAATATCAACAAGTTGATCTAGAGACAGTACAAAGAGCACACGATGAGAACCGGAGAGAAGACTTTTCCTGATGAAGTGGTAGTCAAGCTTAATATATTTAGTGCCAGCTTGGAAGACAGGATTGGAGTCCATATACATCGTATTGAGGTTGTCACAGAACATAGTGATAGTTTTCAGTGGACGAAAGTTAAGTTAACTAAGGAGATGCAATATCCAAGTAGTCTCTGTACAAACTTGTGCAAGTGAGCGATATTCAGCTTCAAGACTGGAGCAAGAGACTGTTGGTTGTTTTTAAAATAAAAAAGATGAGATTGGACCCTAAGAAAATGCATAAACCAGTAGTGGAGCAGCAAAAATTGGGACAGCCTGTCCGGTCTTTGTCCGAGTAGGCAGTGACTGTGAACGGTCCAGCTAAGCGACGGAAGATGTAGTGCCTCAAATCCCGATCCGACCAGGATGTGCACTACGTAATTGGGCTCGTGGCTAGTCCGTCTGAGTCGTAGCTTAGATCTTCGGCATCTTCTTGCCACGGACGAAATACAATGATCCTTTCCAACTCATGGAAAGGCCTCTATTGAAACGAGTCCAATAGTTTTCGTGTTTGGTTGCTTGGTTTTCTTGATTACAGCTTTGGGATTTTAATTTGGTGTTGCTTTCGATTTGCTTGGTTTTCGCTGCTAGTTTTATCGTTTGGAGCTTTGATTCTTGGGGAGTTCGGCAAGGAAGGATAGGCCAGATTTTTAATTGGTGCTTGTGCTGTGCAGGTCCGCGTAACTGACGTTTGATCGTCGCTAGACGGGATTCCTTGTTTCAGTTACCTTTTCCCTTAACCAGTGAGTGGTTTGGACCCTTCTTTCCTACTTCTTCACGCCCACATCTCTAATATTTCAAACATTCACTCGATGATGCCCGGTTGGACGTCTAGGAAATCCTTTACCACAATGCATGCCAGCCACTAAGAAAGGAACATGGGAATTGTAGACTAATTTTACTATATGCTTGCACACCTTATAACTTGAGTTTGTTTATAAAAAGAATTGGTTGTTGGTTGCGGCCTAGTGCCTCGGATTGAGTTTGGACATATGGGATACCAAAATCGGAACACCGTATTGAGAAAATATGAACTGTTGCATGAGATATATGTTGCTGCTTTACTTTTTTTGTATATTTCGATGCATTGTATGATATATGAATTGTTCATGCATTTGCATGGTCTAGGACAACTTGTGCACAAGGTTTGGCATTTCCTCGAAACGGCTTTCCGGGGCACTGGAACCGTATCGATCCGGAGGGAAATATTTGATTCGTGCTAGTCACGATGCATTGTGGGACCTCCAGCAGGGCTTGCTACCCGGGCTGATAGGGCGCATCGTTAATGCTAGAAATATGTCCCTAAGGTGTCGATCACACCAATGACCGCATAGAATAGAACACATGCTAATTTATTGTCTTTTGCAGATGGTAAGTATACTTGTGTTTCGTTGCAGGAAAGACGTGCATCGGTTGAGTAAGCAACCGATGTACTGGTTGGATTCAATATTATTTTCATTCCTATCAAAACATGCAACTGATATGAATTGAATTCACTTGCTTCTTTATAGAAGTCATCTTAATGCATGCTCGTCCCTAATAAGCTAGTGTCGATTTAGTCGAGTGGGTTCATCCCGCTCACCAGTACAAGTTGAGTACTGACCCACGTTGTGGGCAACTATTTCAGGCACTCAAACGGTGCAACGCTAGTGGATAGACGAGGAGGCGTTGGGAGCACCCCTATTTTGAAGTATTAGTTGGAGTCAGATCATTTTGGAGGCTTGGACTTTCAACCTATACAAGGACGTAATGTATGAACGACGTGGACTATCTGATGGAGCACGCCCTGCCTTTTGAGTTATCTTTTGTAATGCAAATCAAGTAGCCGAGAGGCGCATCAATGTAAACTCTATGTAAATTACTCTGAATTATCAATAAAAAAGCATGTTTCTTCCTGCACTTGTGTTCAAATATCTGTGAATGTATTTTCTAAATTATGTTTCAAAATGGGTTCCTAACACTGCAAGTTCTTGCCTTGTACGAGCGCAACTCCAGGCTCATATGGCATCACGCCCCAGCAAGGACGGATTGGTTTCGTAAAGGATCCAGCGAGGACGATTGACCCTTTCGGGATCGGGGTGTGGCATATTGGTATCAGAGCCTAGGCTTTACTTCCATGGGATTTCAAAAGAACTATAAAGGAGTTTGATGCGCCTCTCAATTGAGTTACGTTCGGCGTCCGCTGCATGAGAAGAGTCGCCTATACAATGATCCCATAGATATAAAATCTATCATTTTTGGAGTGTTAACAAGCTACTCTCTTTTGTAGCCATGGCTAAGAAAAAAACTGCAACTGTCAGCAGTGCTCAGCCCATTCAGAGCGATCCAGCAAGTTCAGGAGAATCCGGAGGAGCGGGTTCTACCGGTATGGTGGAACGGCTTATGCACCTCATGGAGGCGCAGCAACAACAAGCTGTTACCCAACAGGCACATATACAAGCACTGTTTGCTTCTCAAAAAAAGCAGATGGATACCATGATGTAACTGATTGCATCCTTGGTACCCAACAATGGGGGAGCCACAGTGACGCCTGTCACACCGCCTGCCGTGGCAGTAGAAGATGAGTCAGAAGAGACACTGCCTCCAGCGAGGAACTCCTGCCGTGCAGCAGAGTTCACAAAAATGCATCCGCCAACGTTCAATGGACGAGCAGAACCGGACGTGGTGATGGGGTGGATTGCTAAGCTGGAAGGACTCTTCAACCTGGTTGGCATCAGGGGATCCAAGCGAGTGGCCTGTGCATCGGTTCAGCTGGAACTGCGTGCGCATGATTGGTGGGAGGCCACTAAGCAAGGGATTTATAATGCCAATCCCAACTGCAAAATCATCTGGGAAATGTTCAAATCTGCATTCATTGAACAATATATCCCCCGAGCAGTGCGGCAACAAAAAGAAGATAACTTTAGCAATCTAGTACAAGAAAGTTTGTCTGTGGATGATTATGATTCAGTATTTGCTAAACTGGCTAAGTTTGCAGGGCACTTCCTGCCTAACCAGCAGGCATGGTGCTATCATTTTCAGAAAGGTTTGAATGATGAGTTGCGTAGGGACATCATCAACCAGAAATGTCAAACCTACAGGGAATGTTACAAAGCTGCCCTGAACAGTGAGCGGATCTTTAGGTGTCATCCCCCAAAGGTCGAGGTTTAAACCCCCCATACCAATAATAATAAACGTCCTCATGAAACGGGAGGGTCTGGAGCACAAAAGCATTCGCACATATCTGATCATAGGGGTCAATCCCAGGCATCGAACTGCAGCAGGTATGACAAATTAGGGCATCGAGTGAATGAATGTAGGGTTACTGATGTTTTAAATGTGGTCGTTTGGGCCACAAGCAATTTAACTGCCAGGAGGGCAAACAGAATCAGGGCAACGAGAATCAGAATAGGGGGCCTCCACCAAGTGATGCCAATGCTGTGCCAGTGAATCCACAACGATAGGGTGCTCAAGGCCGAGTCTATACACTGACTCGGAATGAGGCATCTGTATCAGATACTGTTGTGACAGGTACTCTACTTTACCAAGAATAGCCTACTAGAGTCTTATTCGATTCAGGTGCTACGCATAGTTTTATATCTGCTAATTTTACTGTTGAGCATAAATTAGCTTCTACTGCTTTAAATATGAACCTCTGCATAAGTACCCCTTTGGGAGTCGACATGCCCGCATATGCGATCTGTAGGGATGGTTATATCTGCATCGGAGGAAGGAAGCTTTCCTTAGATGTTATTGTACTAGATATCAAGGATTACGATATTATTCTTGGGATGGACTGGTTGGGTGCTTACCATGCAACAATCGAGTGCGCGAAGAAGCGAGTTGTATTTCGTCTACCCGGCGAGGCAGACTTCTACTATTCGTGCAGCGCTGCACCGAAGACGACAATGGTGATATCAGCAATTTCGGCTAGGCGTATGTTGCATTCGGGCTATAAAGGGTACTTAGCTTCCGTTCGAGACACCCGGCAGGAATGTGTAGATGCAGCTTAGGCTGAAGTTATAGCAGATTTCCTTGACATGTTCCCAGACGAGATGCCTGGACTGCCTCATGATCATGAGATCGAATTCAGCATTGACACTTTTCTGAATTTGCGATCGATATCAAAGGCACCTTATCGAATGGCCCCAGCAGAGCTAAAAGAACTTAAGATTCAGTTACAAGATCTGTTGGACCGAGGATAGATTCGTCCAAGCATTTCTCCGTGGGGCGCTCCGGTGCTGTTCGTGAAGAAGAAGGATGGATCCATGCGACTGTGTATTGACTACCGAGAACTGAATAAGGCGACCATGCGGAACCAGTACCCATTGCCAAGAATAGATGACTTGTTTGATCAGCTGCAAGGTACAACAGTTTTCTCTAAAGTTGATCTCAGGTCAGGGTATCACCAGTTGAAAATCAAATCAGATGATGTATAAAAGTCTTCTTTCAGAACCCATTACGGACACTATGAGTTCCTCGTGATGTCGTTCGGCTTGACGAACGCCCCTGCAGCTCTCATGGATCTGATAAACCGCGTGTTTTGGCCGTTTGTGGATAAGTTCATGGTCGTGTTCATAGATGACATGCTAATCTATTCCAAGAACGAGGTGGAGCACAAGGAACACCTGAAGATCGTGCTGCAGATATTACGAGAACATCAGTTATTCGCTAAGCTCAGCAAGTGTGAGTTCTGGTTGAACAGCGTGGCGTTCCTTGGTCATGTCATCTCGGCCAAAGGCGTCAACATAGACCTGAAGAAAATAGAGGTGATGGTGGACTGGAAACAACCTACGTCAGTCAGCAAAGTTCGAAGCTTTCTGGGCCTAGCGGGATACTACAGTAGGTTCGTGAAGAATTTTTTTAAACTGGCCTCGCCTATGACTCGCCTTACTCAGAAAGGGATTGCATATGAATGGGGTGATGACTGCGAAGCCAGCTTTCGGGAACTTAAGCGGCATCTTGTTTCTCCTCCGATTCTTGCACTTCCAGATAGGGTAGAGGAGTTTCAGATATACAACGACACTTTAGGACTTGGCTAAGGGTGTATGCTCATGCAGAGGGATAAGGTAATATCGTACGCCTCCAGGCAACTGAAGCCGCACGAGAAAAACTACCTGACACATGACTTGGAATTGGCGGCAATTGTGTTTGCACTGAAGTTATGGAGGCATTATCTTTATGGTGTTGCTTAGAAAATCTTTACCGATCACAAGAGCCTCAAGTATCTATTCACCCAGCAGGAATTGAACCTCCGGCAGCGGCGTTGGCTAGAACTGATTAAGGACTACGACCTAACGATCGCGTATACACCGGGCAAGGGAAACGTCGTTGCTGATGCTCTGAGTCAAAAGCACGTGGGCTCGTTATCTATAGACAACCATTTACTTCGAGATCTAGAGGCGATGGGCATCGAGTTTCTAGTTCGGCATCAAGGAGTGCAGCTGGCACCACTCCATCTTGAACTGGGTTTACGTGATAAAATCAAATCAGCTCAGGAGGGCGATCAGTTCTTAGCGAAGGTACGCGGACTGATCTCGGCGGGGAAGATGTCTAATTTTATGGCAGGCGAAGATGGGGCCTTACAAATGAAAGAAAGGCTATGTGTTCCTAGTGACCCCGAACTCTAAAGGAAAATTATGGCAGAAGCACACTACGCGAAGTATTCTTTGCATCCTAGGAGCACTAAGATGTACAAGGACTTGCGTGGGACCTTCTGGTGGCACGGTATGAAGCGAAATGTGGCGACCTTTGTGTCACAATGCATGGCCTGTCAACAGGTGAAAGCTGAACATCAGAGGCCCGGCGGGAAGCTTCAGAACCTCGCTATTCTCGAGTGGAAATGGGACAACATCACTATGGATTTTATTGTGGGATTTCAAAGACGCCGGGGGGGGCATGATGCGATTTGGGTCATAGTTGATCGTTTGACCAAATTAGCCCACTTTTTTCCTATAAAGGTTACTTGGAGCGTCGATCGGTTAGCACAAATTTACATAGATGAGATTATCCGATTACACGGAGTACCTGCCTCAATCATCTCTGATCGTGACGGATGCTTCACGCTTCTTATCTCATTTCTGGACTAGCCTACAGTCTGCTTTGGGAACCAAGCTACAGTTCAGTATCGAATACCACCCGCAGACTGACGGACAAACGGAAAGGACAAATCAGATACTTGAAGATATGTTACGGCTGTGTGTAATCGATTTAAAGACTAGTTGGGACACGCACCTTCTATTGGCGGAGTTTGCGTACAACAACAGCTACCAATCGAGCATCCAGATGGCACCGTACGAAGCACTATATGGGTGCAAGTGTCGATCTCCAATCTGTTAGGACAAAGTCGGCGAGCGGCAGGTACTCGGGCCAGAGCTGGTAGAGCAGGCAGTTGAAAAATTTTGCTTGATTCTGGAAAGACTCCGTACAGCATAGAGCCGACAGAAAAGTTATGCTAATGCACATCGAACACCCTTGGAGTTCATGGTCGGGGATCATGTCTTCTTGAAAGTGACGCCGATGCGTGGGGTGATGCGTTTCAGCGTGAAGGGCAAACTGAGTCCAAGGTTTGTTGGCCCCTTTAAGATACTGGAACGAGTGGCAGTTATGGCATACCGTATTGTACTACCTCCCGCCTTGGCTGAAGTGCATGACGTATTCCACGTTTTTCAACTTTGGAAGTATGTGCATGACTCGAGTCATGTGGTTAGTTTTAAATAATTGGAACTGTGCACGGACTTGTTGTACTCAGAAGAACCGGTGTAGATCCTGGATCGTAAGGAAAAAGTACTTCGAAATCGTATGATATCCTTAGTTCGTGTGTTATGGCGGAACCATTCAGTTGGGGAATCAACTTGGGAGTTGGAATCGGAGATGAAGGAGAAGTATCCTTCGTTGTTCATTCAGTCGGAGGTAGGGCCTTGTTCTTAAGTTTTGGGGCAAAACTTTTTCTTAGTGGTGTATTATGTAGTGCCTCAAATCCTGATCCGACCGGGATGTGCACTACGTAATTGGACTTGTGGCTAGTTCGTCTGAGTCGTAGCTTAGATCTTCGGCATCTTCTTGCCATGGACGAAATACGATGATCATTTCCAACTCATGGAAATGCCTCTATTGAAACAAGTCCAATAGTTTTCGTATTTGGTTGCTTGGTTTTCTTGATTGTCGCTTTGGAACTTTGATTTGGTGTTGCTTTTGATTCGCTTAGTTTTTGCTGCTGGTTTTATCATTTGGAGATTTGATTCTTCGAAAGTTTGGCAAGGAAGGATAGGCAAGATTTCTAATTGGTGCTCGTGCTGTGCAGGTCCGCGTAACTGACGTTTGATCGTCGCTAGGTGGGATTCCTTGTTTCAGCTACCTTTTCCCTTAACCACTGAGTGGTTTGGACCCTTCTTTCCTACTTTTTCATGCCCACATCTCTAATGTTTCAAACGTTCACTCGATGATGCCCAGTTGGACGCCTAGAAAATCCTTTGCCATAATGCATGCCAGCCACTAAGAAAGGAACATGGGAATTGTAGACTAATTTTACTATATGCTTGCATACCTTATAACTTGAGTTTGTTTATAAAAGGAATTGGTTGCTGGTTGCGGCCTAGTATCTCGGATTGAGTTTGGACCTATGGGATACCAAAATCAGAATACCGCATTGAGAAAATATGAACTGTTGCATGAGATATATGTTACTGCTTTACTTCTTTTGTTTATTTTGATGCATTATATGATATATGAATTGTTCATGCATTTGCATGGTCTGGGATAACTTGTGCACAAGGTTTGGCATTTCCTCGAAACGGCTTTCCGGGGCACTGGAACCGTATCAATCCGGAGGGAAAATATTTTATTCGTGCTAGTCACGATGCATTGCGGGACCTCCAGTTGTGCTTGCTACCTGGGCTGATAGGGCATGTCGCTAATGCTTGAAATATGTCCCTAAGGTGTCGATCACACCAATGACCGCATAGAATAGAACACATGCTAATTTATTGTCTTTTGCAGATGGTAAGTATACTTGTGTTTCATTGCAGGGAAGGCGTGCATCGGTTGAATAAGCAACCGATGTACTGGTTGGATTCAATGTTATTTTTATTCCTATCAAAACATGCAACTGATATGAATTGAATTCACTTGCTTCTTTATAGAAGTCATCTTAATGCATGCCCGCCCCTAATAAGCTAGTGTCGATTTAGTCGAGTGGGTTCATCCCGCTCACCAGTACAAGTTGAGTACTGACCCACGTTGTGGACAACTATTTTAGGCACTCAAACGGTGCAACGCTAGTGGATAGACGAGGAGGCGTTGGGAACACCTCTATTTTAAAGTATTAGTTGGAGTCAGATTATTTTGGAGGCTTGGACTTTCAACCTATACAAGGGCGTAATGTATGAACGACATGGACTATCTGATGGAGCACGCCCTGCCTTTTGAGTTATCTTTTGTAATGCAAATCAAGTAGCCGAGAGGCGCATCAATGTAAACTCTATGTAAATTACTCTGAATTATCAATGGAAAAGCATGTTTCTTCATGCACTTGTGTTCAAATATCTGTGAATGTGTTTTCTAAATTGTGTTTCAAAATGGGTTCCTAATACTGTAAGTTCTTGCCTTGTACGAGCGCAACTCCAGGCTCGTATGGCATCACGCCCTAGCGAGGACGGATCGGTTCTGTAAATGATCTAGCGAGGACGATTAACCCTTTCGGGATCGGGGTGTGACAGAAGATTAGGCCCAAATTATGAAATCCTTTGAGATACCGAAGGATCCGTTTGGTAGCAATGAGGTGGGGAGAGCAAGGTTGGATTAAGAACTGAGCCACAAGATGAACAACATAAGAAATGTTCAGATGGGTAAATGTAAGATACTGAATAAACTAATCAGATGACGATACTCAGTGACATATGGAAGAAGATCACCAATATTGGCTAAGAGCTGAAATTGGCACAAACTAGGGTGGAGCATAACTTACACTCTATCTATTATTCCCGAAGTGGGATCAGAGAAGATACGGTCCACAAAGTAGAGACTCACACAAGAGTTCGTCTCTACTATCTCGAAGAGAAGTTGGTGCATTGAAATTCACACAAGAGTTTCTCTACAGTGACACGCAACCCCCAAGAAGTACAATACCAAGAACAGGTTACAAACTGACTGAACAAGAAAATAAAAATACAACAAAGAAAAAAACGTTCTTCTCTTTACGTTCGCAGACGCTACAATAAGAAAGAACGGGCACAAGAAGAGAAATACAAAGAAATGAACTCTTTGTTGTGGTGATCAAAACCATCGGTGCTCAAGGCAAGATTCTTCCTACACGATCATATGCCCCAGGATCCAGTAAGTTTACACGAGAACTTCTGAAATGCTCTAAGTCACCTTCGGATCACTCAAAAATCACTAATTGGGAGCGAATCTCTCTGGGCCACAAATGCACTGGTGCTCTCGGTTTTTCCCAACATTTTAAATGAAAGAGAAGCTCGTTTATATATAGATGAAATCGATACCTATACGGCCTGAGAAAGCCTATGTTGTATATGCGCCTTCCGACCAGACACCAAGCTGCATGCGTAGCCGGAGCCGCATGCATCGTCGGTCATGCTGCACAGAGTAGCGCCGCCAAATGCCGAAAGCAGCTGTCACTGTGCACAGACACCCGAGCGCCGTATATACCGTATATTCCGGAAGGCACGAATAATCATGCGCCGCATGTGCCATCAACAACAAATTCTTTTCCCTCCACACTCGACTCGCTCATGCTAACTCTCTGGCTGCATAGTACCTGGCCGCATAGCTCAAGGCTATATAGCCCCTGGCTGCATAGCGCCAGGTCGTATAGCCCCAGGCTATATAGATCCCGGCCACATAGTACCTCGCCGTATGCGACCGATCCAGCAACCGTGCATCCAACTCGCACATAAAAAGAGTGCAAGAGCGCCAATGAATCATGCTAGTCATGATGTATTGCGGGACCTCCAGTGGGGCTTGCTACCCGGGCTGATAGGGCACGCCATAAATGCTTGGAATATGTCCTTTATGGCTTTGCCAGTGACTTCATATAGATAAGAGTTGGTTTGCTTTACTTTGGTTGGTTTGTGCTTCGTATAGGCATGGCCACCTTGCCTCGACAAGAGTGTACACTTTGAGATTTAGATTGTAAGCTTTGGTTGAGGATAGATATTGAGGCTTGGATGATGGTTCGATATGTTATCGTGTTGCTTGGGCTTTGAGTAGGACGGTCTGCATGCTAGTTTCCTTCGAGTTGGTTATATATTGCTTGTCGATTGGATTGAGTTAAATACTTGTATGCTTAAACTGCTTTACATCTTTCCTTAACATGTCATCCCTCTGCCATGAAATGAATCTAGGATTCAACTAGAAAGATCATAATTTTAACTGTTTACATTCACTATTTTTACTTAGTGTCGGCTTAGACGAGTGGGTTACCCCGCTCACCAGTATGGCTGTGTACTGACCCACATTTATGGGCATTATTTCAGGTACGCAGGTGTAGTGGCGCCGCTTGGATATACGGGACATGATGTATGAACTGTAAGTACCTTTGTGGGCTTGAGAAAAGGGCAAGAGTATTTTATCGCCTTTGAGACATTCACCTTTATGACATTTCATTTGGACCCTATCGAGAGCTTCGTTGTGTATTACTCTGATGTGTGCTTGGTACACAATACTTGACTTTCGTTACAACTTGGTCTTTTCGATGATAACTTTAGTGTTTGACAACATCTCCTTGTACGAGTGCAACTCCAGGCTCGTACGACATCACGTCCCGATGAGAACGATTGTCCTGCGGGAGAGCTGTAACATGGTGATTTACGTTCAACGGGGACTATTGAGCATTGCGAGAGATTGGGGCATGACAAATTGGTATCAGAGCGCCTAGTTCATTTTTTAGGACTTGGTCCTTCGTTTCATCATAAACTCTAAATAGCTTCCGTGTGTCGTTTAGATCTTGACTCTACTCACTGCCGCATTGGATGTTTCATGCAATAAGTCTATATATTGCTGGTTGTGGCTACATGTTGTGCTTCGTTGAGTTAGTTTTGTTGGTTTTCGTTAGATCGCTTAGCCTCGTTAGGCGTTATTGTATTCGTACAGCAAGTTTGGTGACGTTGTTGCATTTATGCAATAAGTTGAGAGATGTCGTTGGGTTGGCCTGGCTTGTCGTTCAGGGAGTTTCTGATTGCATCAGTGGATCAGTTGGTTGGCAGACGAGATTGGTTATGCGGCATATTATGATAGAAGCATCGATTGAGAAAGGATCGTTGCACGAGTTGCTCGTGTAGCAAAATTGTTGGACGGAGTTTGATTTTTGGCTCGGTATATCACAGATAGTGTTGCACGAGTTGCTCGTGTGGTGCATCGGTTGAGCAGGTTTGAGTTGGCTTGGGAATATCAGGATAGTGTTGCACGAGTTGCTCGTACAACAAATGTATGGAACAGTTGGGTATTGGATTGGATTACTTGGAAGAGAGATCGATGCACGGGTTGCTCATGTTACGAAAGTATCAGACGATTTTGAGAATAGCTGGAAGCATTGAGAATGGAATATAGCACAAGTTGCCTAATAAGATTGATGGAAAGAGTAAGATAGTTCACTTGTTGGTTGGGTTTTTGCGTCGGACTTAAGTTGGTAATAGCAGGATCACGCGTAAGGGATGGCTGGCACGGATCTTGGATCAGTGCAAAGGAATCATAATGCGAGTAGCGACTTAATTTGGAGTGGTATATGGGATACCACATAGTAAGCAAGGTATTGAAATATTTTGGATAGACATTAATAAAAATTGCCTCAACGGACACGGGTAACAGGAATACAAGTTGGTTTGTGCACGTCGGTTGAGTTGGGAAGAATAAAAAATGGAGCAAGCGAATATTGAGTTGAGCAATCGAGAACGAACTTGTGCAAATAAAAGTATCGTTGGACTTGAGGGATGGACGAGAGCGAAACAAGCAATGGAAATGAGTGTTTGGAAATTTGAAGGATTGAGGCGGACAAAGTATTTGAAATAAGTTGGGATCGATCAGATGGGAAGCAGAATACCAGATTTTGCTTGCACGATTTAGGAGTTCGGTGGAGCATTCTTGGATACAAAGAGAGAGTTGAGCATAAGGAACAAACAGTTGGGATACGCTTGAACGAGCGATGGGTGAATGTCACATTTTGTGCATGTCATATTTTGACATAGACACGTAGATTTGTGTTTGACTCTTCGTATTGTTCATAATTAATATATTAGACTTGCTCGTGTCCTTCGGGGTACGTTTGGATGTGTGGTGGACTCGTGTCGCAAGCGTATCCCAGATCTAGTGGGATACGTGTGTGATATGCTCCATGTGTTATGCAATTTATTTCTAGATCTACTTTCCCATTGTTTTAGTCATTATAATATGTAATTATATGCATGTGTATATATATATATATATATATATATATATATATATATATATATATATATATATATATATATATGTATATATATGTGTGTGTGTGTGTGTGTGTGTGTGTGTGTTAGTGTGTCATATATCTACTATGTACCTATGTATTGTATATATATGTAGCTATACTTCTACATATGTAATTGCTATTAAATATAGTAGTGTATATATGTATATGTTAGTATATATATGTATATATATGTATATATATGTTATATATATATATATATATATATATATATATATATATATATATATATATATATATATATATATATATATATTTGTATGATTATATATATGTGTACGTATTAGTGAGATTATGGATACATGTATATGTGTTACTATATATTATGTGTATGCTATACTATAGGTATTATTGTGGATACGTATATATGTATATATATATATATATATATAGTGGTAGTTATATATATATATGTAAGTATATATATTTATGTGTTAATATATATAAGAGTGAGAGAGAAGAGGGCTCAGGGTTTTAGCGACAGCAGACACGGTTTCAGCAACAACAGCAGCAGTGATTGCAACAGAAGCAGCGGCTATAGCAACAGCAGCAGCAGCAGCAGCAGCAACATTAACGACAGCAGCAGCAATAGCAATGGCAGTAGCTTCAGCAACAACAACGCTTCAGTAACAGCAGCAACAACAGTATTAGCGACAACAGCAGGAACCGTGGCAACAGCTGCAGGAACAACAGCCGTATCAGCAGCATTTACGACGGGCAGCAGTAGCTTTTAGCGACAGTTCTGCGACTATATATATATATAGTTATGTATTAATTAAATAATGGATATATATATATATAGTATTAGTGTATATATATATATATATATATATATAATTGGTATTTATGTTTTAGTATACTATATTTGTAATAGTTAGTTGTTAGCATATAGTTATTATGGGTAGTTAGTATATATATGAAGTTTTGGCAATTACCTTGAGATACCAAGGTAAGTATCGAGTTATTTTAGGATAACCAAGGTATTGGGTTTGGGTATCAAGATGGAGGTTTAGTGTTGCGATACCAAGTAGGTTCAAAACCAAGGTATCCATTTAATGTTTATAATTAGGATTTTATATATTTAATATTATTTGATATATGTATATGTGATATTTACCTTTTATTTTCGTATCCTGAGATACAGTATCCTAGTTTCCTAAGAGGTAGCTTGTATAACCTAGATTCATAGTATATGAATCCAACATCTTTGAGATAGACTCATGCAACGTACAAATAGGTAGTTTGACCAAGTTTGGCCGGTTTGACTTAGAGTTGACCTAGTTTGACTTTTTGACTTAGAAATGGCTTGTTGACCTAGAAGTTGACTAGTTTAACTTATTTTCTTTCCGAAACCTTGTATTGATATTGTATTCCATATCTAGGTCTTCGAGGCACCGTATCAGACATCTGTGAGACTATTTATTGAACTTCAGGCGAGTACATTATCTGATAGTTTCTTATTTATGATACCTCTATGTTCATTATATCTAGTGTAGATATCCATATTTTCTTGACACGATGGTTACACGGATTGGTATATTCGGATATCGTCATGAGATATTATTCCTTGATATATGGTGTATCTTGTGCAAGTCTTATTTTATTGATTATATTGTATATGTACAAACACTGATTCTCGGAGAGACTTGCTACCTTTCTACAGAATTCCGTGCCATAGCATACCATGTTTGGATCCACTATTACCAGTCGGGGGTGAGGAGTATTTTAGTGTAGATATGTGATCATACCCTTCTTGTGCAAGTATTGTTTTCCTATGAGTATTGGTCATACACCGCACGTATGACTAACCAGGCCTTTATTCATGTGCAAGTTTTCTTGTGCAAGTTCCCAAGCCGATCATATGTTAAAGCTAGTACTAATACACTTAGTCATTAGTATTCTTGTTCATTGCCATATTGTTCATTATTATTTTATTCCAGTATTTCCTTATTGTATATCTCTTGTATATATTGTTGCATCTTGTATATTCACATCTATTTACTGTTACATAGTTTTTATCATTAATTAGAACTGCTGTTAGAGATGTACTCTGCTTTTTTTCTAACTGGATATATTTTTTCCAGATGATACTGGGGAGTGGTACCCTACACATTATGGATCTCGAGGTGTTGTGAGTTTAGAGTCAGAGACCCTGGCTCAGGAGGGACTTATCCCAACTGAGACAGATGACCCGGGACTAGTAGCTTCTTAGTATTCTTTGTACTGGATTTGTCTCCAGCTTATTTGTTAGTATTCTTTCAGACTCATTGATGTTATTATTTTAGACTCATGAGTTGTATGTGACTATTCTATTCTTTATCATATTCGTGCTCGTTTCTATCTTAGATCTGTGATTGAGTATATTATTATTGTTGGTGGTTCATTATCTTGCTAGATAGATTATCCAGACAGTGTTCTACCGCCGATTCTGTGGCATAGGCTGGACATTATTTTCGACTTGCATCCCTACATCGGGTGCGGGTCGTGACAACACCACCATCATATTGAACCCTATTCACTTCGTCCTCTACAAACTTCGGGACGGAGGCAAAGAAGGAATAGTCCGCTATGCAGGCGAGTGCATGCCGACAGGCAGGAACCTTAGTATGAACCCAGGGCATCCCACCATCCTGGCGAATAAAAGCATCAGCCTCTGTCGTCGTCCCCTCCACTCCAAGATGCATCAAAGATGAGTAGTGCATTAACAGCTAATCCATTAGATAATGGTAAGGCATCTCAGCCAGGTTAAAATCCCCAGGGCCACCATGAGCCATCACTTTGCTCGTAAAAGTACGGAGCCCGCAATGGATGCTGCAGACCATCATTGGGAGTAAAGCTAGTTGATGGCCGAAAACTAACTTCATAGCGGGGAGGATGAGATTGCGGCTATCCCTCTCGATCGATCCGGAGGCCCCTGAGAATACACAAGTTCGCAGCCATATCATCAAAAATCCATCCAGTACAGCCTTATCAAACAGTGGCCAGGTGTCTTGGTAAAAATAGCTGAAGGTATCACCGGAGCTACGAAATCCCTCACCAGATGCGATCGTTCTCTTAGTACGGCGCAATAGGTCATCGACACTACTCGAGGTTTGAGGGCTACGAACGATGACCCAACACGAAGCTTCAATATTGAAGAGGTAATGGATCTAGGCCTTAGTGTGGGGTAACGTCCCCTCTGTGCTTCTGTCCTTCTTTTTTGAAATTTGCTGGCAAGTGCTATGATGGCACAACAATTTTCGGTACACTACAAGAAACCCCTGATGTTGTTTCTCCAACTCCTCGAATTTCTCATTATCAGGCGTGTACTTCTCACACGGCTCGCTGCCCCAGGGCAACCGTGAAACATAGTATATCTCGTGGAGGGCAAGTCCCATCTCCCTACTAGGAGTAAAGAAGGTCCCGGTACAACAGTTGTACATCTCGGTCAAAGTCACGAACAACTTGGAATTCTTCTCCAAACCATAATAGGAACCCCTTATGGCGTAATAGAGGTTGGCCACCTTCAGGGACTGCTCGTACTTCCCTAGCACCTACAGGGTCAAATTAACCCAAGAAGACGAATGATTCACCCAGTTGAGCAAGCATATTTTTTCCTTGGGATATGACCCCTTGTGTGTGAGATGGTTCAGAAAAGTGTCAGCTCCGTTGATACAAACATTCAGCCCCATCTTATTCGTGAAAGTGCCAGGTTCCAACCAGCGAAAAGAATAAGAAAACGATTCCTTAGTCTCCGCTTCTCTCTTCAGTTTAAAGTTAAAACGAATACGGCCGACTTGGGCTCCCTTTTGGTCTGGGTCATGGTGCCAAAGGAGGAATACCATATTGAAGGACGACAAAGGCAAGTGATGCTCCATCATAGGTATATGTATCTTTATCTCGCCGGAGGAGAAGGTCCAGCTCTCCAATTTCTTCTACCTTAGCATCCGAGATAGTACCCTCACATTTCCATCTAAGGGTAGTTTGGTAATTATCATGGGTATTAATTATTTTAGGATTTTTATAATTAATAATTGTGCATGACTAATTTATTTATTTTAATTATTGCTAGTGTAGAATTATTTTGGACTTGTGTAGTGGACTTAACCTTTTAATTAGGGGACATGAACAAACTTTTGGACTAGTCTAAGTTGAGCCTATGAATTAGGCCCATGGATTAAGAAACATGATTAATTAGTGAAACCATTAGACTAGAACCTTCCCTCCCTAATTATTTCTTCATAAGAGGCCCCAAGGGGTATTTTTGACTTTGTACATTGCTTGAGGAAGGGTTTTTGTCCAGCCATAATTGAGAGGAGAGAGAGTGCTCTCATTTTAGTTCTTCCCCAAAATTCTAGATCTAGTTTTCCCCCTTCCAATTCTCCATCAATTCCCCATCAATTCTCTTCAAATCTTCTTCTAAATTCAACATTGAAGCCCCTACATCAAGGATCTACAAGCAAGGAGCAAGGAACAAGGAGGAGGAGGCCAAGATCTACAAGGAGAGGAGCAACTTGTCATTAGGGACCTTTTTATTGGGAATCCATCTCCCAATAGGTACAAATCAGTTTTCCCCCTTCCTATAGGCTATAGATCTGAGTTTTTACCATGAGAAACCACCCCACATGCATAGGTTACCCATAGGATTTGATTTAGAATCATTTGGAGACCTACGGTGCTAGTTATGTCCAATTTGGTGCCTGGGGGAATTTCGAAATTGGCACATGTAGTGTTTGTCAATAGATCTAATAGATCTAATTGACCATTGATTGTTTGTTTGTAGTTTGTATCGTATCCATAATTGGATAGGTGTGGGCCGAATCTCGTCGATTTGACGAAACGGTCCATTTTGGGGGTTTTCCTCCTACACGGGACCATGTGCTTATCATATGGTGACACGGACACGTAGACACTATAATTTATATATGTATTAATCATAAGTTACGTATTGGACTTGTACGTGTCCTCCGGGATACGTTTGGTTGTGAGTTGGGGGCCGTGTCGTAAGCGTATCATAGAAAAGTGTGATACGGGTGCGGTGCACTCCATGTGTTTGTGTTTTGGCTTTTTGTACTATACATACATATGTAAATATATTTGTATATACTATCTATAGATTATTTGGAGTATAATAGTGTATTTGGGTTTTGTGTTTATATGTGTCTATGTGTATACATTAGAGTGTCTACATAAATCTATATGTGTGTGTATATATATATATATATATATATATATAGATTGGTGTATATATCTATATATATATGGTTATGTTAGTATACATAGTTGTGTATAGGTATAGATATCTGTGAGTTAGTGTTAAGTGTTGATTTTATGTGTTGTGTGCTCGAGTTGGTATCAGACAACTGATAAATTCCCTAGTAGATCTGTAGCTGGTATTTTTACCTTGTTAAGTGAGAGGGGGGAGGTACTCGACAGCAGGAAGTATCAGTACAGATACTTAACATGAGAAATGAAGGCAGTACAATACTTCATCAACTGAAACAACTGAGCAGCACAGCAACTCATCTACTGAAGACCTCACCTACTGAAGATTCTACCTGCAGACTGCACTGTGCTTGAGACAGCAAGATTGCACAGCTTTGGACTGAAGTTTCCACTGCACAGCAATGTACACAGCATCCTAATGACTACCTGAGGTCACCTGGAATATATCACAGTCTGAAGAGGAGCAATGCACTGTGTTTCACAGTTTCAGTGTTCACTGTGTTGCACAGTTTCGAGTGAAGGCACTGCACAGGTTGAGGGCACAGCAACCGAGCAGTATCAGTAACAGAGAGCAGACTCAGTAACCTATGAACTGAGAATTGAAGTCATCAGCTTAAATCAACTGAAGACTACGGACTGAAGGCTCACTGTACCTGAGAACTGGAATTGAGACCTGAAGACAACAACAGCAACTGTACAGGTATCAGTCCCCAGTTCAGGTTAGCTAGGTGTCGGGGTTTGGGTAGTAATTGGTATAGCTAGTATCTATATAATTAAGTGTACTAGTGGTAATATTGGTTAATAAGTGTCAGGTGTATTAGTTTAGTGTATTGTTAGTTGTTAGTCGTTTAGTTAATAGTCGAGTTAGTGTAGGTTCAGTTTCTTGTATCTGTATAGGGGTTAGAAATTGTATTAGTTGGTGGTTAGTTGACTTTTAGTTTATATAAATATAGTATAGTATAGTTGTATTATTAGTATATAGATAATAAGTAGTAGTATTTGTATTAAATGGCTAGTAGTAGCAGGTGGATTAAGTAGGAATTGTCTTTGGCTATATGAAATAGGATTTGATTTTGGTGTCAGTTACTTTTATATAGCTAGATATTATAGTAGTAGTTATATATGGTATTAGTCATACTTGGTGTTGGGTTGCCTTGAGGTATCCCCTAGGTATGGGCCAATGACAGGGTATTTGAGCGTAGGTATCAAGGGTAATTTGTGATACGCATTGGCACAAGGCCAAAGTATCTTAATTAAATTATTTTAAGATATTGTTGCTATATGTGACTTATGTATATATATATATATAAACCTACTTTCATATTAGAAAATCTGCGTATCTTAGGATACGGCTTCTTGATTGCACTGTGGTGTGTTAGCTTAGCTAGTATAGCATAGCTTCATAGTGTATTAACTTAGTGACTAACATTAGATTCTTGCAACCTAGAAATACATTGGTTTGACTTAGAAATGGCGTATTGACCTAGAACTTCTTCAACTTTATTTATTTTCATCTTTGAACCTTGTATTGATACAACATACCATATATAGGTTGTGAGACACCAGCTTGGGCATCGAGAGACACACTTTGCTCAGGACTTCAGGCAAGTACATTTCTCTGATTGTTTTCAATTCATAATGTTGTATATATGCATGTTCTAGATTAGTATACATTGATTTCCGACACAGTAATTTCACGGACTGGTACTATATGTATCCCGTCAGGAGGTGTTATCCCCTACCGTGTGCAACGGGTACCCAATGACATGTATTTCATCGTGTGCATCGTGTATTGACTTTCATGTGCTTCTTGTGCATCCACTATTTCGTGTGCTAGTGTGACTATCGTGATCATGTACGTAATGTTTCGTGATTGGATCCATGAGTATTGCAGACATTAGTTGGTTATATGATCAAAGCCCTCTTGATCTCATGTGCATGTCGATTATACACCTCATGTATAATGGAGTTACCTATATACCTCATGTGCAACCTAAACCGATCACATAACGAACTCTCACTCTAAAACACATAGTTAGTATTTCTTGTCCTCTACTTGCAGTTATTCTTGTATTTACTTTCAGCTTTATTGTGCCTATTGCCTGTTCACTTGTACAGTTTATTCTTTCTACTTGTGCATCTTGTATCATTTTTCTATTGCTTGTTATATATGCTCGATTATGTTATTGGAACTGCTTTCAGAGGTATGTACTTCGCTCCAATCCTGACTAGATATATTTTTTCCAGATGATTGGCTAGAGGAGTTGTGTCCCACACATTACGGACCTCAGGAGGGTGAGACTTTAGAGGACACTCCCCTAGAGTCAGAGGACATAGTAGCAGTGACCGAGGAGGTCTAGTTTTGTTTAGATGTTGTATTAGACTATCATTTTGTGGAGATTCACAGTTGTACTATTATTTCATTGTGGATTGTATCTTCTTTCCTTCGCTATTTCCATTCGTGTATTATTTCCTCCTTAGTTTGTTTTGTGATTGAGATTGATATATTGTGAGATACCATATTGCTCCTCTGATTGGAGTTGAGATGATTGACAGGTACCATATTATATTGTTGAGATGTTAGATAGTTAGAAATGATCCAGACAGCGTTCTACTGCCGATTCTGCGGCGTAGGCTGGGCGTAACCACGTACTCGTGCCCGAATATCAGGGTACGGATCGTGACAGTAAGAGCATCCCCCAACAGGAAGATGGGCTTCAAATGAGAAATGCCCTTCCAACCCTCAATCGACCCAAAGTTCGACTGGCTGAGCAAAAAGAACGAAGACTGGTCTATTATTAACTTCATTCTCTTCTCAGATTGACCCTTGTTTATCTGGGCCTGAACATTTGCTATTATATGGTCAAACCTTACGTCCAGTACGGCCTGAGAATGACACACAAGCACCTCCCCTGACAAAGCCATGAGTAAAGTCACTGCAAAATCAGAAATAAGAAGACAATTAGAGCCCTCAAGATGGCATACACATCAGAAATAAACTTGAGCGCATAAAGGGACGCATATGATACATGCGGCCTAGTCACGAAGAAGAGCTCCATGAGGTCGAGTCAAGACCAGAGCATGC
The DNA here is from genome assembly GCA_036927795.1 of Iris macrosiphon. NCBI lineage: Eukaryota > Viridiplantae > Streptophyta > Magnoliopsida > Asparagales > Iridaceae > Iris > Iris macrosiphon. The sequence continues at coordinate 64,717,091 of JAYESA010000016.1, forward strand.
AATTAAAGTAAGACCCGCGTATAAAACATGCGGCATGGTCATATGGACGGGTCCGCACATGTTTTAATCATGCATCAGACCGTACACGAAGTGTCCAAACGTCTGTACTCCTTCCCCCCACCCCTAATCTTACCTGAGATGGGCGTCTGAACGTCCTCATAAAAAGAGGACGAATTCTCCTTGGTGCTAGGTGCGGAAGCCGGGCGCTTCCCCTTGTCGATCTTCATCGCAGGAGAAGAGGATGAAGCCTTGGGCTCCATGGCAGATGGTCGGAGAAGGTGATCGGAGCATGGAAAGAGTCGCAGATGAAGGGAGAGAAGAACTCAGCAAGGCCAAAAAGTTCTCCTCTCTCCCCCAAGACTCCTATTTATAGGCTGACAAAGAGATAAGGACCGCTTCCTCGATTCCCGCATCCAACTGTCAGTCTCTACGGTGGACGATTGGATTCTCGAGACGGCCTTACCTTCGTAACCGTTAATTTAGAATCTATGTGAAGAGATGGATCAGAATCCAAAAGGATATCCACTCCAAATTAAAACAAATATGTCCATTAATCCAGAAGTGACAGCCTGGAAGCACTCATCCATGCGGCCAGCGACCAAGCGGTCCCAATGTCCATGCGACACAATATCCATGCGACCAAAGTGCTTTTCCTCCATGCCTCTTATTCAAAGTATTTCAAACTTGTCAGTTTGAAAACTTTGAAGAGGATCTTGTAGAAGCATGAAAAATATGCATACATGCGTCCAATAACCATGCGCCCCAAAGTAAAGCTCAAAAAATATTGGGCCGCAGAATCACCATGCGGCTCAATAAGGGGACATCCATGCATCCCAATCAGCCAAAGCAGCTTTGGCCGCAGATGGACCTGACATGGCATCCTAGCAACAAAATCTTCTCTGACACAGAATCCCGACAAAAAGAATTTTCTGAATGCCTAGAAGGACGAGAACATACTAAACGACAAAAGTCTCATGTTAGGACAGAAATTCACCCTCGATGGATGTGCAACGTCACGTGTACAGCATAACTGGCAACATGCGTCCCTGACTCCATGTGTCACATGCGCCTCTGGCCCCATGTGTCCCAGACTCCATACGTTCTATGTATCTCTGACTCCATGCGTCCCAGACTCTATGAGTTACATGTGTCTCTGGCCCCATGCGTCCTACACTCCATACATCCCTGGCCCCATGCGTCTCAGACTCCATGTGTTACATGCGTCTCTGGCCCCATGCGTCCCAGACTCCATGCTTCGCTGGCCACATGTATTTCAGACTCCATGAAGACCAAATCTTGCTGTTACGACATGAGTGATTCTCTCCAACCAAGTGCAGACCATGTGTCAAGATGACCAAGTTATGCCCACAAAGGACGAGAACCACCTAGATCATCAGCAACAGAAAATTCCAAAAAGCACCTACGTGACAGCCTGGCCCGCTCACGGTTACAGTTGCATCCAGTTAAGGAGGCACACGTGGCACCCTCTAGCATCCATGAGGCCCAACATATGCGCTCACAAGGATGACTATATATACCCGAGTGGCCTACCCAAACAAGAGGAAGGACAGACAGGGGTCACCCAACACAGAGAGAGCATACAGAGATGAGCAAAGAGAATATAAGCTTCCTCACCCTGCATCGGATCGTCAACAGAGTAAAGGAGCCACCACAGAACTCCTTGTCCATCGTCACACCCCAGATCAAAATATTATACTTAGATAATTATATTTAGGATTCTTTATACTTTTTTTCGTTCCTTAAATACAAAATTTGCAAAAACACATTTAATGGCGAACACTCGAGAACTCATTAAGGCGTCAAAGCCATCCTTACAGAGGAATTTTTCTATAAAGAACAGGCAACAGTAGTTCCGGGTACGTATCCCACACTGTCCCAAGGTAATATCCACTATGCCTGATATTTTTTCAGCTAGTGGTCCTTCCTTGAACCAAAATCTAGATGCCTAGTAGATTTATCTTTGAACTAATAGCATAAAACTTAATTGTAGGATTACAAAGACACAATATCAGAGGTTCTTCAAGCCCATTTTACATGTTGTGTCTTCGACTAGCTGGCACTTGAGGCCTTTAGTGAATGGATCCGCCAGGTTCTCCCTACTACGAACATCCACCACTGTAATGACACCAGCCTTGATAAGTTTGTTCAGTGATTTATGCCGAAGCCTCACAGTCCGCTTCTTGCTATTGAAGAGATCGTTAGATGCTACTACTGTTGCTGCCTGGTTGTCGCAGTATATCGGTACAGCCAAAATCTGTGCACCAACCATTGAAAGATCGTACATGAGCCCCCGAAGCTATTCTGCTTCATCTGCTGCAGCTGCAAGTGCATAGAACTCAGACTCCATTGATGAGCATGAGAACATTGTCGGCTTCTTCGACTTACACTTTGACTTTTGTATAGCTCCAGGCCGCATAGCTCCTGGATTCATAGCCCCAGGCCGCATAGCTACAGGCCGCAAAGCACCTCGCCGCATGCGCCAGAGCGAGCAACCATGCATGCAACTCGCGCATAAAAAGAGCACATGAGAGCCATACAACGATGCTGACGTGCTAAGTGCAAAGTGTGCCAACAAAACGTCACTTTGCACCCTTGAGTCCGAGTCTGAGTCGCTCCTAAGGGAAACATCCCAAAGGTGGTCACAAAATAAGGATTGTCATAAAGGGGTTCACACTTAATCCCTCTAGGAAAGTTAACCCACATGGGCCACCACTCCATATGCATATACCAATACTAAGAAAAGCTATATATTGAGATATATATACATTGGTAGTTTTTCAATGTGGGACTAAAACTCTCAAAGCAAAGTGGAAAACACCAACACTATCATGGAGAACTCCTGTCAAAATGATGTCATCCACATAGAGAAGCAAAAGAAGAATCGTAGAGCCAGAACGGTAGACAAATAGAGAGTGATATGTCTTACTTTGTATAAATACAAACTGGAGAAAAAATTGCTGAAACGTTGAAATCGGGCTCGAAGAGCTTGTTTGAGACCATATATGACTTTTCATAGAAGACGTCTGACGAGGATGAGCAAAATTTATGAAACCAGACGGTTGACTCATGTAGACTGTTTCAATTAGGCCGCCATGAAGAAAGGTATTCTTGACATCAAGTTAGCATAAGGGCCATCACATGGGGACAACAATGCTAAGCACACTGCAGACATTAATTGGCTTAATTACTGGACTAAAGGTTTCATTAAAATTAATGCCAGCCTGCTAATGAAATCCTTTGGCAACTAGACAGGATTTGTGACGTAAAATGGACCCATTGGCATGTCATTTGAGTTTGAAGACCCATTTGGAACTAATGACATGCTGCTGATGAGTAGGAAGAATAACAACCCATGTACCATTTTTAATAAGGAGTTGAATTCCAAAGTCATGGCCTGGTGCCATTCAGGATTCTAAGGAGCCTGAGAGTAATATGTAGGTTATGTAGTAGCAGAGTGGGCATGGGAAACTAAGGTTCTAGGGAGGGGATACTTGATTGTTCCATATGTATGGTTAAGAGGTTTGTTGTACCCATCTCGTTGTCGAGTTATCATTAGTTGTCTCAAGGAAGTGGCTGGGGGAGGTTCAGGTATAGTAGAGGTCGGTTGTTGGGGAGGGATAGGTGGTAATTGAGATTGAGGACGTTGAAAGTTTTATGGATAAGTTCTTGGAGCCAGGGCACTAGTGGGGAAACATACCTTTGTTGTGGAGGAGGTTGAGGGTATGTAAGATGAGATTGGCGATATAACTAGAATAGATATCCAAGTAGATTTAGGGGAGGGGCTTGTGGTTTTGGAGAATAGAAAGGCTCATTCGCTGAAGCTAACATGACGTGAAATATTGATGCGATCGTTTCTCCTATAAGGACAATGATACCTTTTGTGTTTTAAGTTGTAGCCTAGAAACACACATTCAATAGTTCTTTTGTAATAACTTATTAGTGAGATCAGCACCTAAATGCGGGTAATATGCACAACCAAAGACTCAAAGAACAGAGTAGGAGGAAGATGTGCCATAAAGGCGAGAAAAAAGTGAAGACCAATTGAGGATGGAAGAACGAAGGTAATTGATAAGATGGACAGCAGTGGATACAGCTTCAGGCCAGTGGCATGGAGGAACATGACTAAATACAATGAGAGTATGGGTCAATTCAGAAATATGACAATGTTTGTGTTCTGAAAAGCCATTTTGTTCGAGCATTTGGGGACATGAGAGATGTCGATGAATACCAAGACAAGTACAAAAATCTTTGAATAGAACACAATCGTATTCACCGTCACCGTCACCTTGAAACTATTTGACATTAGTGGAAAATTGAGTGCGGATATAAGTGACAGTTCTGGAAATATATAATTACTTCATATTTGTGTTTCATAAAGTAAAGCCATGAATAACGTGTATAATCATCAATAAATAACACATAATAATTGTAGTTCGAAATAGAAAGAACAGGAGATTGCCATATATCATAATGCACTAAATGAAAAGAAGAAACATTTTTTATTTCATTTATCGGATTTTTGTTACTTTCAACAACATCTCTATCATGCCACCATGTTCCCTTGATACTTGATTTCCGTCCACATGTCCCACATGGATGCTTTTATAGTTGTATGCAATAAAGATAAGCTTGAGCCTTCCCAAGCCCAGGCCTCCCTCCTTTTCCATTTGTCAATCCATTCAAACATATGGCATGAAAGGATTGTGCGACAAGAAGTTGACACAAGCCCCTTCTATGACTCTCCCAGTTGTATATTGGGACTTTGGAAAGTTGGATTTAGTAGCTACATGTTGCGTATATGACAAATCATGATGAGTTCTATCCTCATTAAGAAATATCGATACCTACTGGGATTATATCCAGATTTTTTTTGGGAACAAAAATGCAGTAACTTAAAATTCAGAAAGGAGTATATAACATGATTACTTTCTTTCATTATTAAATAGAATATACTAAGGTATTCCAATTGGAAAAAGGTTGAAAGCCTATACTTCTTTGATAGTAACCGAAGGTACTTGTCATCGGGTATAGCTTCTTTTTTTCCCTATTGATAGTAAACATGAAGGACTTCAATATAATGAAACAAATTCTTCGATCTTCACAAATATACAACATCTTCATGACATGTTATGCACTAGAGACTATTTAAATTTGATAAAAAATACAGTCTACATTGACTAAGTGAAGATGTTACGACAATAGGATCAGATCTATGATATATAAAAAAATACAGTCTACATAGACTAAGTGAAGATGTTACGACAATAGTATCAGATCTATGATGCATATTGTAGAATAATGGACAAGTACATACCAATATCTGGAAAACATCTTGGTGATCAGATCTATGATCCATATTGTAGAATATTTACAAGTACATACCAATATCTGGGAAACATCTTGATGGCCTTTATTAGAGGCAAGCTCAGCAGGAGTAAATCCAGCTTTATTCCTCACCAACAGTTCTTGCTTACTACCAGCGTGTCTGCTGTCGTTATGTATATATAGTGGTAGTTATATATATATGTAAGTATATATATTTATGTGTTAATATATATAAGAGTGAAAGAGAAGAGGGATCAGGGTTTTAGCGACAGCAGACATGGTTTCAGCAATAACAGTAGCAGTGATTGCAACAGAAGCAGCGGCTATAGCAACAGCAGCAGCAGCAACATTAACGACAGCAGCAGCAATAGCAATGGCAGTAGCTTCAGCAACAGCAACGCTTCAGTAACAGCAGCAACAACAGTATTAGCGACAACAGCAGGAACCGTAGCAACAGCTGCAGGAACAACAGCCGTATCAGCAGCATTTGCGACGGGCAGCAGTAGCTTTTAGCAACAGTTCTGCGACTATATATATATAGTTATGTATTAATTAAATAATGGATATATATATATATATATAGTATTAGTGTATATATATATATATATATATATATATATATATATATATATATATAATTGGTATTTATGTTTTAGTATACTATATTTGTAATAGTTAGTTGTTAGCATATAGTTATTATGGGTAGTTAGTATATATATGAAGTTTTGGCAATTACCTTGAGATACCAAGGAAAGTATCGAGGTATTTTAGGATAACCAATATATTGGGTTTGGGTATCAAGATGGAGGTTTAGTGTTGCGATACCAAGTAGGTTCAAAACCAAGGTATCCATTTAATGTTTATAATTAGGATTTTATATATTTAATATTATTTGATATATGTATATGTGATATTTACCTTTTATTTTCGTATCCTGAGATACAGTATCCTAGTATCCTAATATGTAGCTTGTATAACCTAGATTCATAGTATATGAATCCAACATCTTTGAGATAGACTCATGCAACGTACAAATAGGTAGTTTGACCAAGTTTGGCCGGTTTGACTTAGAGTTGACCTAGTTTGACTTTTTGACTTAGAAATGGCTTGTTGACCTAGAAGTTGACTAGTTTAACTTATTTTCTTTCCGAAACCTTGTATTGATATTGTATTCCATATCTAGGTCTTCGAGGCACCGTATCAGACATCTGTGAGACTATTTATTGGACTTCAGGCGAGTACATTATCTGATAGTTTCTCATTTATGATACCTCTATGTTCATTATATCTAGTGTAGATATCCATATTTTCTTGACATGATGGTTACACGGATTGGTATATCCGGATATCGTCATAAGATGTTATTCCTTGATATATGGTGTATCTTGTGCAAGTCTTGTTTTATTGATTATATTGTATATGTACAGACACTGATTCTCGGAGAGACTTGCTACCTTCCTACAGAATTCTGTGCCATAGCATACCATGGTTGGATCCACTATTACCAGTCGGGGGTGGGCAGTATTTTGGTGTAGATATGTGATCATACCCTTCTTGTGCAAGTATTGTTTTCCTATGAGTATTGGTCATACACCGCACGTATGACTAACCAGACCTTTATTCATGTGCAAGTTTTCTTGTGCAAGTTCTCAAGCCGATCATATGTTAAAGCTAGTACTAACACACTTAGTCATTAGTATTCTTGTTCATTGCCATATTATTCATTATTATTTTATTCCAGTATTTCCTTATTGTATATCTCTTGTATATATTGTTGCATCTTGTATATTCACATCTATTTACTGTTACATAATTTTTATCATTAATTAGAACTGCTGTTAGAGATGTACTTTGCTTCTTTTCTAACTGGATATATTTTTTCCAGATGATACTAAGGAGTGGTACCCTACACATTATGGATCTCGAGGTGTTGTGAGTTTAGAGTCAGAGACCCTGGCTCAGGAGGGACTTATCCCAACTGAGACAGATTATCCGGGACTAGTAGCTTCTTAGTATTCTTTGTACTGGATTTGTCTCCAGCTTATTTGTTAGTATTCTTTCAGACTCATTGATGTTATTATTTTAGACTCATGAGTTGTATGTGACTATTCTATTCTTTATCATATTCGTGCTCGTTTCTATCTTAGATCTGTGATTGAGTATATTGTTATTGTTGGTGGTTCATTATCTTGCTAGATAGATTATCCAGACAGTGTTCTACCGTCGATTCTGTGGCATAGGCTGGACGTTGTTTCCGACTTGCATCCCTACATCGGGTGCGGGTCGTGACAACACCACCATCATATTGAACCCTATTCACTTCGTCCTCTATAAACTTCGGGACGGAGACAAAGAAGGAATAGTCCGCTATGCAGGCGAGTGCATGCTGACAGACAGGAACCTTAGTATGAACCCAGGGAATCCTGTCACTACCACATTTTAGGAAAAAGGGTATTTTAGTAATTTCCTATTTAAATAAATATTGTGCATGGTAAATAATTTTTGTTGTATTATTTAATTATTGTTGGATGTTATTTAATTATTTTGGACTTATTTTAGTGGACCCAACTTGTTTAGTTTGGACCCATGGACCAACATGAATTAAATAGTTAGACTTGGCCCATTTATAAAGCCCATTGTTAAGGAGATGGATTAAATTAATTAAGTGATTAGACTAGAAGCTTCCTTCCTTAATTATTTCTTCATGAGAGGCCCCAAGGGGTACATTGGACATTTTATAATTGCTTGGGGAAGGGGGCATGGCCGGCCTATATTAGAGGGGAGAAATTTCTCTCTCCTCTCATTCTCATTTCAAATCTAGATCTAGAATTTTTCACTCCCAAATTCCCTCCATTCCCATTCCAATTTCCCACCAAATTCATTCCAAATTCTTCCCAATTCACCATTAGAAAGTTGAGAAGCAAGGATCTAGAAGAAGGAAGCAAGGATCTACAAAGAGGAGCAAGGATCTACAATTTGGAAGCAAATTTATCTCAATTGGAGGTTTCATTGGGAATCCATCTCCCAATAGGTATAATTCAGTTTTTCCCATTAAAATAGCTTCTAAATCTGAGATTTAATCATATAAAATCAATCCATATGTATGTACTACCCATAGGACTTTATTTTATGTTCATAGGAGACCCATGGAGAAAGTTATGGTGCTTTTTGTGATAATTTTGTTGGAATTCCAAATTTACATTTTGTTGTGTGTGTCAATTGATCCTATAGATCAATTAGGCATATGATTATGTGTTTGGAGCTTGTGTCGTGTCCATAATTGGGTACATGTGGTTCGTATCCCAACTATTTGGTGATACGTGTTATTTTGGGGGTTTTCCCTCCGACACGGGGCTTTGTACATGTCGTATTTTGACACGGACACATAGATCTACTTTTGACACTTTGATTTATTTATAAATATTATTTGTGACATGTTTGTGTCCTTCGGGGTGCAATTGGTTGTGTGTTGGACTCGTGTCACATGCGTATCCTAGATCTAGTGGGATACGGTGTGATACTCTCCAATTTGGTGTGTTTATGTGTAGATCTAATTAATTATGCTTTAAATTCTTCATTTGTAACTAGTAAATATATATAGATATTATATATTTATTTTAGTGTATTTATTATGGTATTTATTGTAGCATAGATCTATATATTTCTATGTGTTCTAATGTGGTGTATAAATATATGTATGTAGCTTTCTTGCATGCAAATATATATGTACTTATGTTAATAACATAAATTATACATAAATGTTTTATAAAATATATTTATGTGTTTAAATGTGTAATTATATTATTTATAATTATTATATAATTATTTGTATATTAATGAATGTATTTTTATGTGTGCTTCTAGCCATGTAAAATATGTACATTAATATGTGCATTGTGTTTAGTAATTATTAATATTTAAATGTGCAAGTTTATGTGTATATATATATAAGTATATATATTTATTAAATTGTTTTATATATGTATATATATATATATTTATTTATATTGATTTATAGTTATTAATATATAGATTATATATATATAGCTTTGGCGACAGGGCATTTAATGACAGAATCCTGTCATTAAAACAGCAGCCGCTGTAGCATTAATAGGGCATTTAATGACAGTTCTGTCATTAAATGCAGTGGGCGGGTTTATTAAGCAGCAGTTTTCGCGACAGTTTCTGCGACAGTTTTAACTGTCAGCGATCCGAGTCAGCAGTGGTTTATATATAGAGTTTCTGCGACAGATTTTCTGTGACAGTTGAGACTGTCACTATAAGCTATTTTATTTAAATTGTATTTTTAGCTCACTATTTTCAGTGACGATTTGGCAGATTTAATTTATATATTATATATTATATTTGTATATATATGTATATATATAGGTGTTTTTGTGAGGTATAATACTAATAATAATATAATATTTTATTTGTATAAATATTGGTTTGTATATACATTATTTAGAGTGTATAATATTGTATTATTAGTATACTTTGTGTGGGTACCATTTGGGATCTAATTTTGATTCCTAAATTGTTGTATTTTATTTCTATATTATTTATATAGATTTCTTGTGAGGTTGACCTTGGTTTGACCATGTTTGACTTTAGTTGACTTTAGAGTTGACCATAGTTGACTTTTGACTTAGAATTTATTTATTGACCTAGAAGTTAACTAGTTTGACTTGTTCTCTTTCCGGGACCTTGTATTAATGTGGTATTCCATATCTAGGTCTTCGAGGCACCGAGTCAGACATCTGTGAGACTGTTCTTTGGACTTCAGGCGAGTACATTCTCTGATAGTTTCTCATTTATGATATCCTCTATGTTCGTTGTATCTAGTGTAGATATACATGTTTCTCTTGACACTATGGTTACACGGATTGGTATATCCGGATCTTGTCATGAGATATTATTCCTTGGTATATGGTGTATATGGTGCAAGTATTGTTCATTGGTTATCTTGTACATGTACAAACACCGATTTTCGGGAGGAGTCGCTCTCTTCTTGGGGAATCTAGTGCGATAGCATACCGTGGTTGGATCTATTATACCAGTTGGGGGTGGGGAGTATTAGTATAGATATGTGATCAAATCCCTATTGAATAAAGTATTGGTAAGCGAATAGTGTTGATCATGCACCGCACGTATGATTAGCCAGGCCGCATTGTATCTTGCCCAAGCCGATCACATGTTAAGCTAGTACTCACACACTTAGTCATTAGTATTATTGTTTCATTGGCATATTGTTCATTATTGTATTTTTTTCCAGTATTTCCTTATTGTCTATATATCTCTTGTATCTATTTTGTGCATCTTATTTATCCACTGCTATTTACTGTTACATAGTTTTTATCATGGATTAGAACTGCTGTTAGAGATGAACTCTGCTCCTTTCCTGACTGGATATATTTTTCCAGATGACACTAAGGAGTACCCTACCTATTATGGACCCCAGGATGTTGTGGGTTTAGATTCTGAGACCCTGGCTCAAGAGGGACTTATCCCAACTGAGACAGTTGACCCTGGAGTGTAGCTTTGTAGTATGATAGTATTCTTTTGTACTGGATTTTGTCTCCAACTTATTTTATTACTCTACAGACTCATTGATGTATTATTTTAAACTCATGAGTTGTATGATGACTATTCTATTCTTATCTGATTTCGTGCTCATTCTATCTTAGTTCTGTGATTGAGTATTCTATCATTATTGGTGGTTCATTATATTAGGAAGACTATCTAGACAGCGTTCTACCGCCGATTCTTCGGCATAGGCTGGGCGTTGTTTCCGACTAGTATCCTTACACCGGGTATGGGTCGTGACATATCCCACCATACTGGCGAATAAAAGCATCAGCCTCTGTCGTCGTCCCCTCCACTCCAAGATGCATCAAAGACGAGTAGTGCATTAACAGCTAATCCATTAGATAATGGTAAGGCATCTCAGCCAGGTTAAAATCCCCAGGGCCACCATGAGCCATCACTTTGCTCGTAAAAGTACGGAGCCCGCAATGGATGCTGCAAACCATCATTGGGAGTAAAGCTAGTTGATGGCCGAAAAATAACTTCATAGCGGAGAGGATGAGATTGCGGCTATCCCTCTCGATCGATCCGGAGGCCCCTGAGAATACACAAGTTCGCAGCCATATCATCAAAAATCCCTCCAGTACAACCTTATCAGACAGTGGCCAGGTGTCTTGGTAAAAGTAGCTGAAGGTATCACCGGAGCTACCAAATCCCTCACCAGATGCGGTCGTTCTCTTAGTACCGCACAATAGGTCATCGACACTACCCGAGGTTTGAGGGCTACAAACGATGACCCAACACAAAGCTTCAATATTGAAGAGGTAATGGATCTAGGCCATGGTGTGGGGTAACGTCCCCTCTGTGCTTCTGTCCTTCTTCTTTGAAATTTGCTGGCAAGTGCTATGATGGCACAACAACAATTTCCGGTACACTACAAGAAACCCCAGATGTTGTTTCTCCAACTCCTCGAATTTCTCATTATCAGGCGTGTACTTCTCACACGGCTTGCTGCCCCAGGGCAACCGTGAAACATAGTATATCTCGTGGAGGGCAAGTCCCATCTCCCCACTAGGAGTAAAGAAGGTCCCGGTACAACAGTTGTACATCTCGGTCAAAGTCACGAACAACTTCGAATTCTTCTCCAAACCATAATAGGAACCCCTTATGGCGTAATAGAGGTTGGCCACCTTCAGGGACTGCTCGTACTTCCCTAGCACCTACAGGGTCAAATTAACCCAAGAAGATGAATGATTCACCCAGTTGAGCAAGCATATTTTTTCCTTGGGATATGACCCCTTGTGTGTGAGATGGTTCAGAAAAGTGTCAGCTCCTTTGATACAAACATTCGGCCCCATCTTACTCGTGAAAGTGCCAGGTTCCAACCAACGAAAAGAATAAGAAAATGATTCCTTAGTCGCCGCTTCTCTCTTCAGTTTAAAGTTAAAACGAATACGGCCGACTTGGGCTCCCTTTTGGTCTGGGTCATGGTGCCCAAGGGAGAATACCATATTGAAGGCCGACAAAGGCAAGTGATGCTCCATCATAGGTATATGTATCTTTATCTCGCCGGAGGAGAAGGTCCAGCTCTCCAATTTCTTCTACCTTAGCATCCGAGATAGTACCCCCACATTTCCATCGAAGGGTAGTTTGGTAATTATCATGGGTATTAATTATTTTATGATTTTTATAATTAATAATTGTGCATGAATAATTTATTTATTTTAATTATTGCTAGTGTAGAATTATTTTGGAATTGTGTAGTGGACTTAACCTTTTAATTAGGGGACATGAACAAACTTTTGGACTAGTCTAAGTTGAGCCCATGAATTAGGCCCATGGATTAAGAAACATGATTAATTAGTGAAACCATTAGACTAGAACCTTCCCTCCCTAATTATTTCTTCATGAGAGGCCCTAAGGGGTATTTTTGACTTTGTACATTGCCCGAGGAAGGGTTTTTGTCCAGCCATAATTGAGAGGAGAGAGAGTGCTCTCATTTTAGTTCTTTCCCAAAATTCTAGATCTAGTTTTCCCCCTTCCAATTCTCCATCAATTCCCCATCAATTCTCTTCAAATCTTCTTCTAAATTCAACATTGAAGCCCCTATATCAAGGATCTACAAGCAAGGAGCAAGGAACAAGGAGGAGGAGGCCAAGATCTACAAGGAGAGGAGCAACTTGTCATTTGGGACCTTTTCATTGGGAATCCATCTCCCAATAGGTACAAATCAGTTTTCCCCTTCCTATAGTCTATATATCTGAGCATTTACCATGAGAAACCACCCCACATGCATAGGTTACCCATAGGATTTGATTTGGAATCATTTGGAGACCTACGGTGCTAGTTATGTCCAATTTGGTGCCAATTTTGGAGGAATTCCGAAATTGGAACATGTAGTGTTTGTCAATGGATCTAATAGATCTAATTGACCATTGATTGTTTGTTTGTAGTTTGTGTCATGTCCACAATTGTATACGTGTAGGTCGAATCTCGTCGATTTGACGAAATGGTCAATTTTGGGGGTTTTCCTCCGACACGGGACCATGTGCTTATCATATGGTGACACGGACACGTAGACACTATAATTTATATATATATTAATCATAAGTTACGTATTGGACTTGTACGTGTCCTCCGGGATACGTTTGGTTGTGAGTTGGGGGCCGTGTCGCAAGCGTATCATAGAAAAGTATGATACGGATGTAGTGCACTCCATGTGTTTGTGTTTTGGCTTTTTGTACTATACATACATATGTAAATGTATTTGTATATACTATCTATAGATTATTTGGAGTATAATAGTGTATTTGGGTTTTGTGTTTATGTGTGTCTATGTGTATACATTAGAGTGTCTACATAAATCTATATGTGTGTATATATATATATATAGATTGGTGTATATAGCTATATATATATGGTTATGTTAGTATACGTAGTTGTGTATAGGTATAGATATCTGTGAGTTAGTGTTAAGTGTTGATTTTATGTGTTGTGTGCTCAAGTTGGTATCAGACAACTGATAAATTCCCTAGTAGATCTGTAGCTGGTATTTTTACCTTGTTAAGTAAGAGGGGGGGTACTCGACAGCAGGAAGTATCAGTACAGATACTTAACATAAGAAATGAAGGCAGTACAATACTTCATCAACTGAAACAACTGAGCAGCACAGAAACTGATCTTCTGAAGACCTCACCTACTGAAGACTCTACCTGCAGACTACACTGTGCTTGAGACAGCAAGATTGCATAGCTATGGACTAAAGTTTCCACTGCACAGCAATGTACACAGCATCCTAATGACTACCTGAGGTCACCTGGAACACATCACAGTCTGAAGAGGAGCAATGCACTATGTTTCACAGTTTCTGTGTTCAGTGTGTTGCACAGTTTCGAGTGAAGGCACTGCACAGGTTGAGGCCACAGCAACCGAGCAGTATCAGTAACAGAGAGCAGACTCAGTAACCTGTGAACTGAGAATTGAAGTCATCAGCTGAAATCAACTGAAGACTGCGGACTGAAGGCTCACTGTACCTGAGAACTGGAATTGAGACCTGAAGACAACAACAGCAACTGTACAGGTATCAGTCCCCAGTTCAGGTTAGCTAGGTGTCGGGGTTTGGGTAGTAATTGGTATAGCTAGTATCTATATAATTAAGTGTACTAGTGGTAATATTGGTTAATAAGTGTCAGGTGTGTTAGTTTAGTGCATTGTTAGTTGTTAGTCGTTTAGTTAATAGTCGAGTTAGTGTAGGTTCAGTTTCTTGTATCTATAGAGGGGTTAGAAATTGTGTTAGTTGGTGGTTAGTTGACTTTTAGTTTATATAAATATAGTATAGTGTAGTTGTATTATTAGTATATAGATAATAAGTAGTAGTATTTGTACTAAATGGCTAGTAGTAGCAGGTGGATTAAGTAGGAATTGTCTTTGGCTATATGAAATATGATTTGATTTTGGTGTCAGTTACTTTTATATAGCTAGATATTATAGTAGTAGTTATATATGGTATTAGTCATACTTGGTGTTGGGTTGCCTTGAGGTATCCCCAAGGTATGGGCCAATGACAGGGTATTTGAGCGTAGGTATCAAGGGTAATTTGCGATACGCATTGGCACAAGGCCAAAGTATCTTAATTAAATTGTTTTAAGATATTGTTGCTATATGTGACTTATGTATATATATATAAACCTACTTTCATATTAGAAAATCTGCGTATCTTAGGATACGGCTTCTTGATTGCACTGTGGTGTGTTAGCTTAGCTAGTATAGCATAGCTTCATAGTATATTGACTTACAACCTAGAAATACATTGGTTTGACTTAGAAATTGCGTATTGACCTAGAACTTCTTCAACTTCATTTATTTTCATCTTTGAACCTTGTATTGATACAACATACCATATATAGGTTGTGAGACACCACCTTGGGCATCGAGAGACACACTTTGCTCAAGTCTTCAGGCGAGTACATTTCTCTGATTGTTTTCAATTCATAATGTTGTATATATGCATATTCTAGATTAGTATACATTGATTTCCGACACAGTGATTTCACGGACTGGTACTATATGGATCCCGCTAGGAGATGTTATCCCCTACCGTGTGCAACGGGTACCCAATGACATATATTTCATCGTGTGCATCGGGTATTGACTTTCATGTGCTTCTTGTGCATCCACTATTTCGTATGCTAGTGTGACTATCGTGATCATGTACGTAACGTATCATGATTGGATCCATGAGTATTGGTTGGGGAGGGGGAGTAGGAGTTGGTTATGTGATCAAAGCCCTCTTGATCTCATATGCATGTCGATTATACACCTCACGTATTATGGAGTTACCTATATACCTCATGTACAACCTAAACCGATCACATAACGAACTCTCACTCTAAAACACATAGTTAGTATTTCTTGTCCTCTACTTGCAGTTATTCTTGTATTTACTTTCAGCTTTATTGTGCCTATTGCCTGTTCACTTGTACAGTTTATTCTTTCTACTTGTGCATCTTGTATCATTTTTTTATTGCTTGTTATATATGCTCGATTATGTTATTGGAACTGCTTTCAGAGGTATGTACTTCGCTCCAATCCTGACTGGATATATTTTTTTTCAGATGATTGGCTAGAGGAGTTGTGTCCCACATATTACGGACCTCAGGAGGGTGAGACTTTAGAGGACACTCCCCTAGAGTCAGAGGACATAGTAGCAGTGACCGAGGAGGTCTAGTTTTGTTTAGATGTTGTATTAGACTATCATTTTGTGTAGATTCATAGTTGTACTATTATTTCATTGTGGATTGTATCTTCTTTCCTTCGCTATTTCCATTCGTGCATTATTTCCTCCTTAGTTTGTTTTGTGATTGAGATTGATATATTATGAGATACTATATTGCTCCTCTGATTGGAGTTGAGATGATTGACAGGTACCATATTATATTGTTGAGATATTAGATAGTTAGAAATGACCCAGACAGCGTTCTACCACCGATTCTGCGCCGTAGGCTGGGCGTAACCACGTACTCGTGCCCGAATATCAGGGTGCGGATCGTGACAGTAACAGCATCCCCCAACAGGAAGATGGGCTTCAAATGAGAAATATCCTTCAAACCCTCAATCGACCCAAAGTTCGACTTGCTGAGCAAAAAGAACGAAGACTGGTCTATTATTAACTTTATTCTCTTCTCAGATTGACCCTTGTTTATCTAGGCCTGAACATTTGCTATTATATGGTCAAACCTTACGTCCAGTACGGCCTGAGAACGACACACAAGCACCTCCCCTGACAAAGCCATGAGTAAAGTCACTGCAAAATCAGAAATAAGAAGACAATTAGAGCCCTCAAGATGGCATACACATCAGAAATAAACTTAAGCGCATAAAGGGACGCATATGATACATGTGGCCTAGTCACGAAGAAGACCTCCATGAGGTCGAGTCAAGACCAGAGCATGCAATTAAAGTAAGACCCGCATATAAAACATGCGGCATGGTCATATGGACGGGTCCGCACATGTTTTAATCATGCATCAGACCGTACACGAAGTGTCCAAACGTCTGTACTCCTTCCCTCCACCCCTAATCTTACCTGAGATGGGCGGATGAACGTCCTCATAAAAAGAGGACGAATTCTCCTTGGTGCTAGGTGCGGAAGCCGGGCGCTTCCCCTTGTCGATCTTCATCGCAGGAGAAGAGGATGAAGCCTTGGGCTCCATGGCAGATGGTCGGAGAAGGTGATCGGAGCATGGAAAGAGTCGCAGATGAAGGGAGAGAAGAACTCAGCAAGGCCAAAAAGTTCTCCTCTCTCCCCCAAGACTCCTATTTATAGGCTGACAAAGAGATAAGGACCGCTTCCTCGATTCCCGCATCCAACTGTCAGTCTCTACGGTGGACGGTTGGATTCTCGAGACGGCCTTACCTTCGTAACCGTCAGTTTAGAATCTATGTGAAGAGATGGATCAGAATCCAAAAGGATATCCGCTCCAAATTAAAACAAATATGTCCATTAATCCAGAAGTGACAGCCTGGAAGCACTCATCCATGCGGCCAGCGACCAAGCGGTCCCAATGTCCATGCGACCCAATATCCATGCGACCAAAGTGCTTTTCCTCTATGCCTCTTATTCAAAGTATTTCAAACTTGTCAGTTTGAAAACTTTGAAGAGGATCTTGTAGAAGCATGAAAATATGCATACATGCGTCCAATAACCATGCGCCCCAAAGTAAAGCTCAGAAAATATTGGGCCGCAGAATCACCATGCGGCTCAATAAGGAGACATCCATGCATCCCAATCAGCCAAAGCAGCTTTGGCCGCAGATGGACCTGACATGGCATCCTAGCAACAGAATCTTCTCTGACACAGAATCCTGACAAAAAGAATTTTCTGAATGCCTAGAAGGACGAGAACATACTAAACGACAAAAGTCTCATGTTAGGACAGAAATTCACCCTCGATGGATGTACAATGCCACGTGTACAGCATAACTGGCAACATGCGTCCCTGACTCCATGTGTCACATGCGCCTCTGGCCCCATGTGTCCCAGATCATCAGCAACAGAAAATTCCCAAAAGCACCTACGTGACAGCCTGGCCCGCTCACTGTTACAGCTGCATCCAGTTAAGAAGGCACACGTGGCACCCTCTAGCATCCATGAGGCCCAACATATGCGCTCACAAGGATGACTATATATACCCGAGTGGCCTACCCAAACAAGAGGAAGGACAGACAGGGGTCGCCCAATACAGAGAGAGCATACAGAGATGAGCAAAGAGAATATAAGCTTCCTCACCCTGCATCGGATCGTCAACAGAGTAAAGGAGCCACCACAGAACTCCTTGTCCATCGTCACACCCCAGATCAAAATATTATACTTAGATAATTATGTTTAGGATTCTTTATACTTTTTTCGTTCCTTAAATACAAAGTTTGCAAGAACACATTTAATGGCGAACACTCGAGAACTCATTAAGGCGTCAAAGCCATCCTTACAGAGGAATTTTTCTATAAAGAACAGGCAACAGTAGTTTCGGGTACGTATCCCACACTGTCCCAAGGGAATATCTACTATGCCTGATATTTTTTCAGTTAGTGGTCCTTCCTTGAACCAAAATCTAGATGCCTAGTAGATTTATCTTTGAACTAATAGCATAAAACTTAATTATAGGATTACAAAGACACAATATCAGAGGTTCTTCAAGCCCATTTTACATGTTGTGTCTTCGACTAGCTGGCACTTGAGGCCTTTAGTGAATGGATCCGCCAGGTTCTCCCTACTACAAACATCCACGACTGTAATGACACCAGCCTTGATAAGTTTGTTCAGTGATTTATGCCGAAGCCTCACAGTCCGCTTCTTGCAATTGAAGAGATCGTTAGATTCTACTACTGCTGCCTGGTTGTCGCAGTATATCGGTACAGCCAAAATCTGTGCACCAACCATTGAAAGATCGTACATGAGCCCCCGAAGCTATTCTGCTTCATCTGCTGCAGCTGCAAGTGCATAGAACTCAGACTCCATTGATGAGTTTGAGAACATTGTCTGCTTCTTCGACTTACACTTTGACTTTTGTATAGCTCCAGGCCGCATAGCTCCTGGATTCATAGTCCCAGGCCGCATAGCTACAGGCCGCAAAGCACCTCGCCGCATGCGCCAGAGCCAGCAACCATGCATGCAACTCGTGCATAAAAAGAGTGTATGAGAGCCATACGACGATGCTGACGTGCTAAGTGCAAAGTGTGCCAACAAAATGTCACTTTGCACCCTTGAGTCCGAGTCTGAGTCGCTCCTAAGGGAAATATCCCAAAGGTGGTTACAAAATAAGGATTGTCATAAAGGGGTTCACACTTAATCCCTCTAGGAAAGTTAACCCACATGGGCCACCACTCCATATGCATATACCAACACTAAGAAAAGCTATATATTGAGATATATACATTGGTAGTTTTTCAATGTGGGACTAAAACTCTCAAAGCAAAGTGGAAAACACCAACACTATCATGGAGAACTCCTGTCAAAATGATGTCATCCACATAGAGAAGGAAAAGAAGAATCGTAGAGCCAGAACAGTAGACAAATAGAGAGTGATATGTCTTACTTTGTATAAATACAAACTGGAGAAAAAATTGCTGAAACGTTGAAATCGGGCTCGAAGAGCTTGTTTGAGACCATATATGACTTTTTATAGAAGATGTCTGACGAGGATGAGCAAAATTTGTGAAACCAGACGGTTGACTCATGTAGACTGTTTTATTTAGGCCACCATGAAGAAAGGCATTCTTGACATCAAGTTAGCATAAGGGCCATCACATGGGGACAACAATGCTAAGCACACTGCAGACATTAATTGGCTTAATTACTGGACTAAAGGTTTCATTAAAATTAATGCCAGCCTGCTAATGAAATCCTTTGGCAACTAGACAAGATTTGTGACGTAAAATGAACCCATTGGCATGTCATTTGAGTTTGAAGACCCATTTGGAACTAATGACATGCTGCTGATGAGTAGGAAGAATAACAACCCATGTACCATTTTTAATAAGGAGTTGAATTCCAAAGTCATGGCCTGGTGCCATTCAGGATTCTAAGGAGCCTGAGAGTAATATGTAGATTATGTAGTAGCAGAGTGGGCATGGGAAACTAAGGTTCTAGGGAGGGGATACTTGATTGTTCCATATGTATGGTTAAGAGGTTTGTTGTACCCATCTCGTTGTCGAGTTATCATTAGATGTCTCAAGGAAGTGGCTGGGGGAGGTTCAGGTATAGTAGACGTCGGTTGTTGGGGTGGGATAGGTGGTAATTGAGATTGAGGACGTTGAAAGTTTTATGGATAAATTCTTGGAGCCAGGGCACTAGTGGGGAAACGTACCTTTGTTTCGGAGGAGGATGAGGGTATGTAAGATGAGATTGGCGATATAACTGGAATAGATATCCAAGTAGATTTAGGGGAGGGGCTTGTGGTTTTGGAGAATAGAAAGGCTCATTCGCTGAAGCTAACATGACGTGAAATATTGATGCGATCGTTTCTCCTATAAAGACAACGATACCTTTTGTGTTTTAAGTTGTAGCCTAGAAACACACATTCAATAGTTCTTTTGTAATAACTTATTAGTGAGATCAGCACCTAAATGCGGGTAATATGCACAACCAAAGACTCAAAGAACAGAGTAGGAGGAAGATGTGCCATAAAGGCGAGAAAAAAGTGAAGACCAATTGAGGATGGAAGAACGAAGGTAATTGATAAGATGGACAGCAGTGGATACAGCTTCAGGCCAGTGGCATGGAGGAACATGACTAGAGACAATGAGAGTATGGGTCAATTCAGAAATATGACAATGTTTGTGTTCTGAAAAGCCATTTTGTTCGAGCATTTGGGGACATGAGAGATGTCGATGAATACCAAGACAAGTACAAAAATCTTTGAATAGAACACAATCGTATTCACCCTCACCGTCACCTTGAAACTATTTGACATTAGTGGAAAATTGAGTTCGGATATAAGTGACAGTTCAGGAAATGTATAATTACTTCATATTTGTGTTTCATAAAGTAAAGCCATGAATAACATGTATAATCATTAATAAATAACACATAATAATTGTAGTTCGAAATAGAAAGAACAGGAGATTGCCATATATCATAATGCACTAAATGAAAAGAAGAAACATTTTTTATTTCATTTATCGAATTTTCGTTACTTTCAACAACATCTCTATCATGCCACCATGTTCCCTTGATACCTGATTTCCGTCCACATGTCCCACATGGATGATTTTATAGTTGTATGCAATAAAGATAAGATTGAGCCTTCCCAAGCCCAGGCCTCCCTCCTTTTCCATTTGTCAATCCATTCAAACATATGGCATGAAAGGATTGTGCGACAAGAAGTTGACACAAGCCCCTTCTATGACTCTCCCAGTTATATATTAGGACTTTGGAAAGTTGGATTTAGTAGCTACATGTTGCGTATATGACAAATCATGATGAGTTCTATCCTCATTAAGAATTATCGATACCTACTGGGATTATATCCAGATATTTTTTTGGGAACAAAAATGCAGCAACTTAAAATTCAGAAAGGAGTATATAACATGATTACTTTCTTTCATTATTAAATGGAATATAGTAAGGTATTCCAATTGGAAAAAGGTTGAAAGCCCATACTTCTTTAATAGTAACCGAAGGTACTTGTCATCGGGTATAGCTTCTTTCTTTCCCTATTGATAGTAAACATGAAGGACTTCAATATAATGAAACAAATTCTTCGATCTTCACAAATATACAACATCTTCATGACATGTTATGCACTAGAGACTCTTTAAATTTGATAAAAAAAATACAGTCTACATAGACTAAGTGAAGATGTTACGACAATAGGATCAGATCTATGATATATAAAAAAATACAGTCTACATAGACTAAGTGAAGATGTTACGACAATAGGATCAGATCTATGATGCATATTGTAGAATAATGGACAAGTACATACCAATATCTGGGAAACATCTTGGTGATCAGATCTATGATCCATATTGTAGAATATTTACAAGTACATACCAATATCTGGGAAACATCTTGATGGCCTTTATTAGAGGCAAGCTCAGCAGGAGTAAATCTAGCTTTATTCCTCACCAACAGTTCTTGCTTACTACCAGCTTGTACGAGCACTACACATGACTCTATATGGCCTTTTTCGGTAGCATAGTAGAGCGATGTGCAACCTAGCAACATGAAAATTGGTTATATATGCTTGATCCTTTAGAGTACATATCAAAGTTATTTTTTATGAAAGTTTTTTTATTAGATTCGACAGCACCTGCTATATATATATATATATATATATATATATATATATATATATATATATATATTCCAAATGTCTTTTTAACTTTTTCCACTACTGAATTGAGATATCTAAGGTACTGGTATAATGACATATGTCTTCCTTTTAATTATGCTCTCGAAGCAATTTCAATGCAAAACCAAGAATGAAGTTAATGAATTCGATATCTTAAAGAAGCATAGAGTTTGTTGGCTTAATTTCCTCTCTATGATTCTCTTCATAATAAAGAACATACACAAGCTAAAAACATGCCAGAAATATTGTTCTAAACTTTGTGCTCACTTTGTGCTCATTACAGACCAAGTCTCAAGGAGCAACTCTTAGGAACACTTGGCTAGACCAATTCTCAAGGGGAACACTTGGCTATCCATGTTTGTAGGAAATATGGTTATGCTTTGTTATGCTTATAAAAGCAAATAAATAAATGTAGAAACTTACACCGAGCTAATAAAATCCTCTCTCCCTTTGTGTACTGGTTCATCTTCCTGTCACATTCTTTTACGTAGTTTGCACAGAGGCTATTAAGTGGTATCAGAGCCATGTCGTCTGATGTGGACGGGAATCCACTCACACCTCCATCAGTGTCGGCGTCGAGTCCAGCGAGCGGCTCGAGCGTGGCAGGCACCCTGGTGATCCCGAAGGTGTTTTAGGAGTCCGGCGGGACGCAGTATCCGCAACTCACGCGTGCAAACTACGATGAATGGGCCCTGGTGATGCAGTATATGCTGGAGGCAAGAGGTCTCTAGGCAACGGTGCAAACCGGGATGACGGAGCGGGAGTTGGATAGGAAAGCGGTGGAGGCTCTCCTACGTTCTGTCCCGCCAGCGATGATCTCATCACTGGCGATCAAGGAGATGACGCGGGAGGCATGGCTGTCTTTGAAGATGATGCACGTCGACAGTAATCGCGTCAAGAAAGCGAAGGCACAGTCGCTGCACAAACAGTACGAACAATTGGCATTCCGGGACGGTGAGGGCGTGGACTCTTTTGCCATGCGTCTCACTACTCTGTCGAGCACTCTCGCCGCACTCGGCGATACGATCTCCGAGGACAAGCTCATCCTCAAGATGCTGGCGGTGGTTTCCAAGAAGTACAGCCAGATTGCCCTGGCTATCGAGACCCTTTTGGATCTCGATATTTTCATCATTGAGGATCTAACGGGGAGGCTTAAAGCAGCGGAGATTAGGGATAAGATCGAGAGTGGTAACACCTCGGGCGGTAAGTTACTGCTTACAGAGGAGGAGTGGGCTGCATGCAAGAAACAGCAGAGAGGCGGCTCGTCTAGCAGGGGCGCCCAAAACGACGTCCAGAAGAAGAAGTGGCGCATCCCGGAGAGGGACTCAGGAGCGCGTGATCCCAAGCTGAGCGGCGAAAGGAGCGGCTCCGGTGCAACTCGCAACAAAAAGTGTCATTATTGCAGAAAACTGGGCCACTGGGCTCGTGAATGCCGCAAGAAGAAGAAGGACGAGGCCCTTTTGGCGCAGGTGGAGGAGGACGAACCGGCGCTTCTGATGGCGCAGGTGTGCACAATCGCCGAGACGCTCGACACCCACGCCGAGGTGACCGATCAGGTGATGCTCAACGAGGAGTGCACCATGGTAAAGCTTGGGGAGCGAGAGGACACCGACAATGTGACCTGGTACTGTGACACGGGAGCGTCTAACCACATGACGGGCGTGCAGGCAGTCTTCTCCGAGCTCGAACCGGCGTGCGGGGCAGCGTCAAATTTGGCGACGGCTCCGTCGTTGACATCCAAGGCCGGGGCATGGTGGTGTTCATGGGCCAAGAAAGAGAACATCGAGCCCTCACCAACGTCTACTACATTCCCCGGTTGCGTAGCAACATCGTCGGCATCGGGTAATTGGACGAGACCTGCTGCTCCACGCTAATCGAGGATGGAATGCTTCGAATTCGCGACAAAAAGCGCCGCCTCCTTGCTAAGGTATCACGCACTTCAAATCGTCTATATATCCTTCCATTGTGGATCGCACAGCCGGTATGCCTCGCGGCACAGTGCTCGGACATGGCGTGGCCTGGCATGCGCGCTACGGCCATCTATACTTCGATGCCCTTTATCGCCTGAGCAGGGAAAAAATGGTGGACGGCCTTCCGCACATTGATCATGTCAATCAGTTGTGCGACAGCTGTCTGGCCGGGAAGCAGCGACGCACTTCATTTCCCTGGCATGCCAACTATCGTGCCACCGACCCTCTCGACTTGGTACACGCGGACTTGTGTGGTCCCTTCTCACCGGCGACACCTGGCGAAAAGTGCTACTTCTTTCTCCTCGTCGACGACTACAGCAGGTTCATATGGATCAAGCTGCTGATATCCAAGGACGAGGCGAGCGAGGCGATCAAACATATTCAGGTTACGACAGAGGTTGAGTCGAAGTGCAAGCTTCGTGTACTACGCACAGACCGTGGCGGCGAGTTCACGTCGGACGATTTCAATGACTACTGCGAGCGCCACGGCATCAAGTGCCACCTCACCGTGCCTTACTCACCTCAGCAAAACGGCATCGTCGAGCGTCGGAACCAGACTGTGGTAGCTATGGCCCGAAGCTTGTTCAAGGCGAAGAGCATGCCGGCGGCATTCTGGGGCGAGGCGGTGACCACGGCGGTGTACCTGCTAAACATGGCGCCAACAGCCGCAGTGAAGGGAAAGAAGCCATATGAGGCGTGGCATGATAAGCGCCCCGATGTAAGTTTCTTATGTACTTTCGGTTGCATTGCTCATGTGAAGATGGTGCAGCCAAATTTGAAGAAACTTGACGATCGGAGCAAGCAAATGGTGTTTGTTGGCTACAAGGCGGGGTCCAAGGCTTACAGGGCCTACGATCCAGTCGGTCGTCGCTTGTATGTCACCCGCGACATCATCTTTGACGAGGCAGGACAGTGGGACTGGACGCACACCGACATCGACGCCAGCCTCGTCGGGATCGGCGAGGCATTCACTGTTGAATTTTCCCACGAGCTCATTCCCGATACGTTCATTTCGGTCGAGAATGGAGGTCCATCGCCAGAGGCTGTGGGCGCAGCCACACCCGCATCGACACAGACGCTGCCTCCACCCGAGCAGGCGGGAGCCGGTCACGCGTCCCCACCACCGGCCGTGACGCCCGCTTGTACAGCAGCGACATCAGCCGCGACGACGCTAGCAGTTTTGATGCCTGAGATGATGGGTACGGCTCCGATCCGATTCGTCTCACCGCCGTCAGGAGCGACGCCCGATCCGCCAAATGAACCACCGTGCCTATACCGCTCTCTGCAAGACATCTATGAAGTTGAGTCGGTGCACCACCATGACTCTGAGGACCTCCTCCTTACAATGGATGACGAACCCTCTATTTTTTCAGAAGTGGAGCAATACGAGTGCTGGCGCCGAGCGATGCTGGATGAACTCGCATCCATTGAGGAGAACGACACCTGGCGGCTCGTGGACCTGCCCGCTGGTCACCGCCCCATTGGACTCAAATGGGTCTACAAGGCAAAGAAGGATGAGCACGACGTCATCATCAAGCACAAGGCCCGGCTCATCATAAAGGGGTATATACAGAGGCACGAGATCGACTACGATGAGGTTTTCGAGCTAGTAGCCAGACTTGAGTCCGTCAGGTTGCTACTGGCGTTTGCCGGTCATACAGGTTGGGTTGTCCATCACATAGATGTAAAAATGACGTTCTTGAATGGGGAGCTCGACAAAGAGGTCTACGTCACGCAGCCACCCGGTTTTGCAGCCGCCGGCGAGGAGCAGAAAGTTTTTTACCTACACAAGGCAGTTTACGGCCTGAAGCAAGCGCCGAGGACCTGGAACGCGAAGTTGGACAAGTGCATGTCCACACTCAGATTCAGCCGGAGTCCCTCGGAGCACGCCATCTACGTGCGTGGCCATGGCGAGGCAAGGCTGCTCGTGGGTGTCTACGTCGACGACCTCATCATCACAGGAAACAATGCGGGCAAGATCGACAAGTTCAAGCGCGAGATGAGCAGCTTATTTAAGATGAGCGATCTCGGCTTGCTTTCTTTCTACCTTGGCATCAATGTACAGCAGAACGCAGACGGTATCATAGTGAACTAGTCTGCGTATGCAGCCAAGATACTGGAGAAGAGTGGCATGGACGACTGCAACCCTTGCCATGTACCTATGGAGCCAATTTGAAGCTCAGCAAGGATAGTGCAGTACCACCGGCAGATGCCACGGAGTACTGGAGCATAGTAGGAAGCTTGCGGTACCTCGTGCACACCTGACCGGACTTGTCATTCATAGTCGGGTATGTGAGCCACTTCATGGAGAAGCCGACGATTGAGCACCTAGCGGCGGTCAAACACATATTCCGGTACGTTGCTGGTATGCGGGGTTACGGCTGCCGCTACGAATGAGGAATAGAGGAGCCCCGGCTGGTCGGCTACTGTGACAGCGACATGGCCGGGGATGTTGACGACTACAAGAGCACGACAGGCGTACTATTCTTCCTCAGCAACAGCGCTATCAGTTGGCAATCACAGAAGCAGAAGGTGGTGGCATTGTCATCCTGCGAAGCCGAGTATGTCGCAGCAACCACTGTCGCCTGCCAAGGCATCTGGCTCGCACAACTGCTGGCGGACATAAAGGACGATGATATCAGATGTGTAAAGCTGCACATCGACAATAAATTAGCAATCTCCCTCAGCAAAAATCTGGTGTTTCATGATCGCAGCAAACACATCCAAACGAGGTACCACTTTATTCGTGAATGCATCAAGGATGGGACACCTGAGGTAGAGTATGTTCGAACAGATGAGTAGCTCACCGACATACTGACCAAGGCCCTGGGCTGGGTCAGGTTCTAGGAGCTTCGCTCCAAGATCGGGATGATCGTCATCAAGTAATCGTAAAAGTTTAAGGAGCGATTATTGTTCTAATCTTTGTGCTCACTTTGTGCTCATTACAGACCAAGTCTCAAGGAGCAACTCTTGGGAACACTTGGCTAGACCAATTCTCAAGGGGAATACTTGGCTATCCATGTTTGTAGGAAATATGGTTATGCTTTATTATGCTTAAAAAAGCAAATGAATAAATGTAGAAACTTACACCGAGCTAATAAAATCCTCTCTCCCTGTGTGCTGGTTCATCTTCCTATCACATTCTTTTACGTAGTTTGCACAGAGGCTATCAAGAAAAGGATACCTTGCGCATCTTGTGTTCCTTGACATGCACCCTTAGATAAAAGTAGCCTAATCATACTTTTGGATCCCTTCCATGCAGCCCTAAAAAGTTGTATTACGTGTTTAGTTTCAATATCCAACACACAAGCAATAAGATTTGGAAGAATTAGGAGCCAAACTTCGTATCTTAGACTGGTTAGCATTCGGTTACATATACATAATAATCAGGAGAAGTGTTTGTTTGTTAGTTGGTGGTGTGGGGGATTTGACAACATATTTCTATAAAAAAAGGTCGATTCTATAGGCCATCAGATCGAGGAATACTTATTTTTAAAATTGACTTAAAATGCACGCTGGAGTTAACCAATACTCGCAAAAGCTCAAGCTGGATAGGAACATGCCAATAATATATATTAAACTCAGAACAAGCACAAAATTATGGGGACAAATTGGGATTAGGTTTCTAAACCCAACCAACAATATCGATCATAGATGTGTTCTTGGTGCTAAATGTGAAACAATGGAAGGAGCTGTTAAGTGACTGTGCATGGTCAAACTTACCGAACGTGTCCCGTGGATGATTTTTCAAGTCATATCATGCAACTAATTTTTTTCAATATTCATTGGTTGATAACCTAATTTAGCAAGATTGTACTGCCGGATTGGTATTAGGGTTGTTATTCCCAGCATGTAGACCTTTGAACATGAGTTGTATTGGGAACGAACGAGGAAATACCATTTCCTAAACCGGAAGAACTATGTTGAGGACCAAAGAGAAGGCACAACCTAGACAAAATTTCAAAAGAAAAACTACACAACAAGCACAACCAAAGACATACGATTTTTACATAAAAAATTATGATGAAAAAAATTACGGGACAAAATGAGTCCAACCAGAAAAGCATCCACTAAAGATTAAAGAAAGTACATAGACTATGTTATAAATTTCTGGACTGATCCAACACGGATTACTGCAATACTTCAAATAGATAGAAATAACGAGCAATAGGGATTACTGAAGATAAAAAGAAGAGACAAACCAAATAACTCCTCGAAGCGATCTCAATTAAAAAATAACTCCCGAAACTCAGAATAATCTCTTTCGTTCCTTATGAAATTGCATCCTTGATAAAAATCTCTCATTTCTTGTTGTTCCGACGATATTAGGGTTAGGAAATGCCTATTTAAGTCACCACAATTCCGAGATAATCTGGACCGTTGATGTCAATTCAACGGTGTTGATAAAACATCCGTTTTGGACCTTCAGCTCCAGTAGCAGTGTGCTGACGGTACACCGTTAGCGTAGCGCCATATGACTCTTGAGAAGCAATTGTACCATCAGAATATTTTGGAACACAATATACCATGGGAAATATAGAGATAGTGTACTGTCCCCTCTGATACTCTATACACAGATTTTTGATAATGGCTCAAATTTAGTCACATTTGTCTTCTTTGACTCCCCGAGTTTCTCTGACACTCCGGGGTATTCTTCACATAGTTTGAAAACCCCAACCAATACCAACAAGTTGTGTGTGTACTGTCTCAAAGTTTTCCAAGTGTTCGTTGTATCGGGAAGTGATTTAAGAGTATTTATAGAATAAACTAACAAATGCAACTTCTCATAGAAATTTTACCCCTTTCCTTTGCAATTTTTTCTCTTTTCTAGCAACTAAGATAGGTGTATTAGGTTTGAATTTTATAGGATGTCATGTCACTTCATGACTTGTCTAGAAATAGTAGCTTGTTCAAACATTTGATGGAATATTAGCCTTATTAGGGGTCTTTACAGTGTATTTAGTCTTTACAGTAAGTTTAGTTTGTGATAGAAAATGAGAAAAGAAAAGAAAAGAAAAGAAAGGAAAAGGAAAAAAGAAAAAAAATTGCTTGTTTAATTGGTAAGAAAGTTAAAAAAAAATGGAGAACAAAATTGAGAGAGAGAGAGAGAGAGAGAGAGAGAGAGAGAGTTAAGTTGACAATAGAATCCTCCAATTAGGAGGGAAATGAAAGGATTTTCTTTTTCTTTTTCTATTAGCTATATTCTCAATTTTTTCTTCTTTTCTCTCTAACCAAACAACACATAAAAATTTCTTTTTCTTTTCCTCCACTTTTCCTAAATCCAACCACAACCAACCTATAGGAAAGATCTTATACTCTTCTTGAGCTACTTTTAGGGAAGATATAAATGTACATTTGTTCAAAGAATGTTATTCTATAAGCAGGAAACTTCAAAAAAAAAATTCCTTAAAAATAAAAGGCAAACAGGACTGGTAGGTATAGTAAAGATCCATACCAGTGAAGAGGAGTCATTCCAATATTATCAGGGGAGTTAACTTCTGCACTATACTTTTGGATGATGTAACTCAAAAATGTTGTATTCCCATTTGCTGCGGCAATATGAACTACCTGAAAATGGTACCCATCAGTCAAACCGTGATTAACTGAAAGTGAGGCTATTTCAACACAACTTTCAGTAAGGAGGCTTACATGTTAACACACCTAGAGCATCTCCCACCCTGTTGTGAGTTTGAAAAAAAATAGTTGCCACATAGAAATTATAACTTTTTTATTTGAAAATTATTTCTCCAATGTAAATGTAAAATAAATTGTGAAGTTAACATGTCAATGACATATCAAAAATAATATAAAATTGGTTGTCTAGATCTAGACAATGGACTTCACAATACTTTATTTCAAACATCATCAACTATGAATACAAATATTTATCAAAAAAGAAATAAGTGAAAAAGTTGTCTTGAAAATTGAAAAAAAGTAGTTTTTATTGTCTTCTCAGTACTTTTGCATTGGAGAACATTTTTCTATCCCATTGCCTTGTATGAATATAATTTAACTACATAAAAAAGATATTGTTTTGTGCCTCGTGCAACATAAAAATCACAACACAAAACAAGACAATAGGGTTAGAGATGCTCTTACCGTTGTAATAGTTTAGCGCCCAATTGAAAATTTAAGCATGTCAACTATTAGTGGATACGAAGGTTGAAGCATTTGTTTCGAATGAGAAAACATAAAACAACTGAGAAAGTCTATTTTCCTTGTAGTGTCCCTATAATTGCATGGGGTGATATTAATTTTACAAAGAAAATATTGGTGTTGTTTCTTTTGGACTAGTAAAAATAGTCCCACATTAACTACACCACCAAGTGGATATCTCAATATAATACTTTGTATGAGTTGAGGTATGCACATAGGGTGTGGGGCACATGGGTGCCATGTAGGGGTATTTTTTTGGAAGAAAAAAATGATTAACTCCTCAATGAAAGCATTTATGCTTTTTGTCATGCTCTTGGAATTATTTTGATAGGAGTTAAGCCCCAAATGGGACTTAGCGACTCGGACTCGGGCTCAAGGGCGCAAAGTGATACTTTGTTGGCACACTTTGCACTTAGCATTGGGGCAGGCGCTTGTGATCATTTGATGCGATCGGGTATGCGCGGTCGCATGCGCTGCTGCTACAGATTTATTTGAACGATTATGGAAATATATGGTCGGTTATTCAGATCCATTTTTTTGTGGGATTTGAAATTAATTTGTGCTTATCTTTTAGGAATTCATTATTAATTTGTTCCTATCTTTTCGTAACTGATGGGCGGCTAGGATTTTCACCATCTCTCTATAAATACTCTCTTCGTGCCTCTTTGATGACTTACTTGGAAAACTAGGAGACGAAGAGAGTTGCTCCTACCAAAAACATTGGAGTCCAGGAAGTTCGTTCGAGTTCAGACAGAGGTGACAGCGAGCATTCCAGAAGTTCTTCGTAAACTTGCTGGTTCCTGGAAGCATATCGTGTAGGGGCGAATCTTGCTTTGAGCAGATCTTTATCATCCCAGCAAGCTAAGTCTCTTCTTTTTCTTCTTCCTCCTCTCTTCTGTGAGTTGTAACTCTGTTCTGTCCATCTGCAACTACGGTTGCAAGGAAGAACTAGATGTTTCTTTTCTGGTTATTGATGTAACAGCTGGTTGTAACAGGATCCATATAAATAGTTCTTCGTGGAGATCGAGAATAGTCATAGTGAAAACTTTTGTGTGAAACTCTAATCTCGACCACGCGGTTTTCCATCGTTTATTTATCCTCGGGAGCTACAATCTCAAAGCAAGATCCGAGAAAGATGGAGAACAACCGTGCGAAACTTCTCGATACAAGTTTTAACAAACTTGAGAAGTTTGACGAAGATCATTAAAACGCTTTGAAGAGGAAGGTATGCCTTAATCTTTAAATCGCAGATGTGGAGTACATTCTGACAGAACCAGAGTCGATTATTCCAGACGGTTATGATGCTACTATTCGGACAGTTGATACTGTAACAATTAAGAGAACAAGTGGAGAAGAGACAACAACCTTTGGAAGTTGTTGATTCTGAACTCTATGGAGGATACTCTGACGGAGTCATACAGCAAGACGGATCATACTAAGGTCGTCTGGGAGTCTCTAGAAAAGCATTACAAGGCGGATGAGAACCGCAACAAGATTCATGTGACTGAAAAGGTCTGGAACATGCGATTTAAGGACGACAAGACTATGTTACCTCAAGTCAAGGAGTTTCTCAAGTTACGTCAAAAACTTGAGGATGATGGCATGCCTTAAATGATGCCTTTGTCGTGGGGGATATTATGGCCAAGCTCCCGTCCGGATGGAGTAATTTTATCTCGGACATGCACATAAAGAAGATGCAAATTTGCCTTGATCAACTACTGCACAACATCCATGTTAAAGATGAGTTGATGGTTCAAAACAAAGTGGACACGTTGTCCAAGCAGTTGGCAAAAGCCAACTTGGTGCATGCAGACATTTCCAAAGGGAAGCAGAAGGCTTCTCAATAAAAGAAGAAGGACTTCAACCATCTCAAGGTAAAGTCGGCTTCGTTCAAGTCGAAGCCAAAGCCCAAGTCAGAAGTGACTTGCTTCAACTATAGCAAGAAGGCCACTACCGGAGAGACTGCAGATCTAAACTCAAACAAACAGAGCAAGTGAGCCTAACAAGGTTGCAATGATTGTGCAGATTATGACGACTAGTGTTGATACTGACTGGTGGGTAGACACTAGCTTATCCTGCCATGTTTGCTCGAAGAAGGAGTTGTTTACTATCTACAAGCCTACATCTGAGAAGGTCATGGTGGCAAACCAAGCACAAGATGAATTACTTGGGACCGGAATGGTGGTACTGAATCTGACTTCGGGGAAGTCACTGAAGCTTCAGGATGTGAAGCACGTACCGGTAATAGCCAATAATCTAGTTTCGGAAAGTTTGTACTGCAACGCAGGCTTGAGGATGGACATCAATACTGGACAGATGGTGATGTCGTACAAAGGAACATACTTCGAAAAAGTATTTTGTACCGAAGGAATTTTTAAACTTCATCTTGTAACTCCTACAAACAACATTAATGCAGTCTTTTCTTCTGGTTACTCTCTTGAGTTATGGTATAATAAACTAGGACATGTTCACTATAAACGGATAAACATGATGTCTAGTCTATGGCTTATCTCCAAATGTGGGGGTAAGTAGGCGGAGAAGTATGAGGTCTGTGAGCAGACAAAGATGACAAGAAAATCGTTCAAACGGGCACTACTAAAAATTACGGGATTAGCGACATTTTTAGCGATGTCGAAGTAAAACGTCGCTAATACTAAAGATTTCAGCGACTCCAAATATTAACGTCGCTATAAGTCGCTGTTTGGCGATATATAGCGACGTTTAGCGACTATAATTCAATTTTTTAAAAGAATAGTCCCTATAAGTTATCTTAGGTCGCAAAATATCGCTGTGTTTTATAATTTAGCGACGTTCAGCGACGTATTTAGCGACGTTTATATTTTAAATATTTAGCTACGTGTTTAGCAATATCTACAACGTTGCAAAATATTTTTATTAGCGACGTCATAATTTGACGTCGCTAAACGTCGCTAAAATTTTAATATAGGTTTCTGATTCCCGCCTTCTGTCGAAATCTCCCAAATTTTTAAAATCCGTCCCCCTCTTCTCCCCCCTCGCCAGCGACCGGCGTCCTCCACAGCGGCCTACTCCGGCGTCCCCCTCCTCCTCCTCCTCCTCCTCTAGGTAAACCCTAACTCTCTCTCTCTCTCTCTCTCTCTCTCTCAGGATACGACATGACACAGACACAGACACGACACACACACGTGACACTAACCCTAACCCAAAACTGACACAGACATGACACACACATGTGACAGACATGTGCTTTCTGTTCTTGCTGACTGCTAGTACAAGCCTTGGGTTGATGCACTGTGCTGAAACTGCACTAGGACTACTCATTGTTGTGCCCTGCTTGCATCTCAGTGCATTAATGCACTACAAACTGCACTTGTTGCTGCTGTTGATCTTCTTTGATATTGATTGCTCTCACTTGCCACCTCCTTGCTGAGTATACTGCTCAGTGGCCGATGCTTCTGTATGCACGGCTATTGATTGCTCTCACTTATATGACTTCCTAGGTCAGTAGCCAGCTAATTAGTGCTTTGTACTGTTCTTATATCAATATATAAAGTAATACAAAGAATTATAGTCTATGCCCCAAGGCCCCTGTTATTATCAAACTCATCCTTCGTTGAATTCAATAAGATCTTTCCAATCGGGCCATCTAAATGGTCTGGGGTAAGATTCCACTTAAGGCAGCTGACGCTCCATGTCCGCAATGTAAAATGCAGATAATGGAAGCTAACACTCCTCGGTGTATCATAATCCAATTGATGTTACTTTAGCAATTATTTTAGATAACATTAATTTATGTGTATCATTATCAATTTGTAATGTTACTTTAAAATCATATAACACATAACAATATAAAAATAATATGCTAAATTTAAACAATTTGAATTTGTATGACATCAAAATTGAATTTGGGAATGCCTATGGTAATCTTTTTCTAATTCTAATACTCCCTTAAATAAGGCACACATGGGAATTAGTTAAGGAAACTCAGAAAGAGAGATTGTGTTTAAAGGGACAAATTATGAACCTTTACCAAATCATAACAACTTTTAAATATTATATCTATCATAAGAAAGAGATGAAAATCAAAGCCATAGAGGAATTAGTTATTTCTTCATTCTTTCTTCTTGTTCTTTGATTATTGGTTCCTTTAATGAGAACTTTGTATCTATTTTCAACTAAAGAAAGAAGGATAATTGGATTGTCCAGAGACTTCTAAGTCATTACAGAGATAATTTTAGTGATCATGAATTACCTGTATTGATTATGTTATTAGAATAATATATTTGTTAGTTAATTATACAATATTAATTTATTTTTTTGTTCTATTATGTTTATCGTAATCGTCGAGACCGAGCCTTGGTGGTCATTTGTTGTGGCAAGGGGCATCGAGATGTGTTGTTGATCGATATAATTGATAATGTAGAATTAGAGGTCTTAATCAGTCATGATTTTGTAGTCGCGTGGGATTTTAAACATATGTGACATAAATATCTTATAAGGCTAAACTGGTCAGTAAATCATACATCTATACTTTGTACGGTCCATGTTCTCTGTCTATGCGGCCTTTAGGGTATTAATATATCATGGACGTTAGGTGCCATTGATCTTGCAAAGTGACAACTGGCTGGACTTGTCAACCAGCCTAAAAAATAGGCTCTAATTGTTGATCCTTGGTTATAGGTAAGGGGATTGCTCTAATATTCATTTAATGATTCTATTAATCTCCTATAGCTTGCGCTAATGACTAAGGATAAGTATATGTACCACTATCAGAATTTGAAATTAAAAAGAAGCACTTTTGCTTATTTATATAAAAAGCCACAATATAAGTTGTTTTGTAATATCTGACTTTGTTTATTGTTTTGATAAGCTAGTTACTTTTTAGGGTATCTTTTGAAATCGCGAGAAGTCTTCTTTCAAAATATTTTCTTGACTAGTTCTAGAAAATCATCAACAATGCAAATTTAGCCTAATTAAGCATGACCATAACCCCTTCTATTGAAATACAAGCATATATTAAGCCAATAGCTATTATCTTGTAACATTCCAAGAATATATACTTTACTTCTGCCTGACCAGCTTTAACTTATCTAGCTGAAATATTGGATCTAATAGTTCCTTTAGTGATGAAAAGGTATAGAGATATAATATTCATGGTATTAATAAACTTAAATTGTTAAAGCACCAAAATTTCAAGCCTGTTCTCCAACAACACTTAAGATTTCATAATTATGATAAGTTCATGGAAAATGTGCTAAATGGTGTTGAAACAAAAGGTTATAAGTTCATGGACAGTCAAGTATCAAACAATGAAAATTTTTATAACATATAATAGTAATAACTGATTCTTTATCAAACAAAAGGTTATAAGTTCAATGCGTCTGGAAAGCCTTCAGGAAAAATAAAGAAGAGATATTTGAATGACGACGAGCTAAGGGCTGCTCAGTTGTATATATTACTCAATTGCGACGAGGATGAAGTGGAGAAGCTAGAGGGGTAAGTAATTAATACGTCCACGTTTACATCATCTCAATGTAACAGTATAAGCTACTATTATGCTACTAATCAGCGGTTACTTTGTTGTTTTTCAGCACATATAATGATGAGTTGAGGTCGGTTAGACTCTACATAACAGACGAAGAAGTAGAACAAGAAATGAGATGCCATTTTCCTTCTTGGTTGAGCGCATATGTAAGGAGCTTGGTAATTACTTTTTCTTTCTGCACTTGCACAATAAATAACTTACTATCGCTACTTTGGTATTTAGGTCGATCGCCTAATAACCCCCGAGACTGAATCTATTAGAACTCTAGCCAAGGGACCAATTACTGCCATTAAAATACGGCCAAGTTTCTGTGTGAATGGATTCAGGTTCAAGTCAACAAATGCTCCTATCAGAGACAACTTTCTGCATCTTGATTCCACGAAAAACAGTTGTTTGTGTATCAAATCTTCCAACTACAAAGACGTCGATCCAGGCAGTGATTTTTTTGGCATCTTACGAGAGATTGTGGAGTTAACATATAATTATGGCACAGAACCAGCTAAGATCGTGCTATTCAAGTATGAATGGTTCGATCCGATTCAAGATCAAGGTTAAAAAATTGACAAGCATGGCTTTGTGGATATAAACTACAAGCGTAGATATCAAGGCTATGAATTATTTATCCTATCAAGTGAGGCTCAGCTCGTGTACTTCACAACTTATCCTAGACGGGGGACAGCGAGGTCGGGTTGGTGGGTAGTATGCAAGACTAAAGCTAGAAATACCTTTGACATTAACGAAATAGCTTATCAGGAGGACGAGCTGCCTCTTGTAACAAATATTGTAGATGTGGACTCAACGGAAGTTACTCATTACACGAGTAATAATGTAAAAGATGCAGAATTATTCGAAGAGAAAGACGAAGACGAAGTAGATAAAAGTGAAGACGAGGAGGAAGAGGAAGAGGAGGACGAGGAAGGCGAACAAGATAAATTTTCTGAAGATGATTAACAATAAAATATTTTGCCTGTAGAATGTACTATTTTGACGAAGATATGTATTATATTTTGACTATAGAATGTACTATCCATTTAGACTTGTGACACTACTAGTTATTTACTATACAATTCTATGAATGCTATGAGATATGCATAACATTTTGACTGTAGAATGTACTATATATTTGTGTATTTCTTTATTCATCATATGTTGTTATCAGGTATGACAGGACGATGCGGAGGGTTCGGCAGGTTCCGAGGTAGACAGATTGCTCCTCCGGTACTGCCTACTGTTGGTTCTGGATCCTCGTCGCCTAGTACTTCAGTATATCGATCAGTCACATCTCCGACTGTGACGACGTTACGTGACATCACTCCTGGGATGAGTAGTTCCAGGCCTGTAAATACCCTGAATTTTGAGAATAATTTTAAAATGAGTTACTTCGATTTTGGTATTTCTGGAAATTAAAACAAAGATGATTATGATTTAAAGAATTTTAAGTGTGGCCAAAGGGTGTTAAAATATTCTGGAAGTAATAAATTATTGTGTAAAATGGAAAACCGGACGCGTGGCATTTTTTGGTGAAATTATTGGACTCCGGAGCAACATTTTAAGGACTAAAAGCCATTGGATGGTGAACCAAACCCGAACCAAACCAACCCGAAACCCGCTGCAAAACCTAGCCGTGAACACTGTTCAGGCTATTTAAGCCACCGCCGCCACCCTAATTCCCCTTCTTATCTCAGCCGACCCCTACCTCCAGCCTATCCGCCGCTCCGTCAAGCAACGCCGACCGGCCGCCATCGACAGCGAGTACCCCGACTCGCAGAACCCCCAACTTCTTCCTGCCGATCGTCCACCGCCGCCCCTCGACCTCGCAACCCGCGGCCCACGCCGATGAGTCCCCGCCTAGACGTAGCCGTGCCTAACCCCGATCACCCCTCCGGCGAGTCAGCAGTAGCCGACCGCTGCCACATCGAGCACTGCCCTACCCTCGTCCCAAGCATCAGTCGACAATTCCCCGTCGACTCCGGACAGTTGTGCAGGACCGCCGCCTAGCAACCTCGTCGACCCTCTCCAGCAACACCCCGCTGACCCGAGTCAGACTCTAGGTCAGGACACGGCAACCGGACACACCGTGAGGACACGACCAGGACTCGGCTCGCGTCAAATTGGCTTTCGGACACGTGAATTTCAGAACTCACGGGGCCCTGTTCAGGTACCGATTTCTCCCAACGCGTATCTCTATTTTCAATTCCGTCAGTTGGTATACGTAGACTGTATGACCCTCTCGGTGCCCGTGCAACTTGCTCGGTGCATCGCGTCTTGTGGTGATCGTACACCGCGATCCAAAAACTGGAAAAATAATACCCCGTTCTACCCCGGAACTGAGTGCGCCCCGCCAATCGGGACGACTTGGTCGCACGCGGTCTTTACCGAACCGTGCGTGTCATTGATACGGTCGTGTGGGATTTTGCAGAAGTCGATTCGGAGGTGCGTGCACCCCCGAATCAACGCGTATCCGTCGACGACACCCCGTATCCGACCTTTCTAGAACACACTGTAACTTTGTGTACACACGTCGGATCGAGACGAAACTTGTGCCATCGGACTCGTAATAATACGCTGGTCCTGTGACCCAAGTTTGGTCCAATTCTGAGAACGTTGACAAAATCACGTATCGTGGGCCCCACAGGCTCCACTTGACAGGTGATTTTATGATCGGCTCATCGGAATCCAATTCAGGAAGTTTCGTTGGATTTGTATCATCGTTCCTGACTTGTAGACACTGAGTTGGAGTAATTTAGAGACCTTTGACCCTGACACGCTTTTCGGTGCTAAGTGGGCCCACATATGGAAACCGCTTTGGCCCGGAAATAACCTTTTCGCCCCTGTGTCCAAATTGAACGTAAGGACAGGCATTTCTAGCAGTTTGACATCTTCTGAGACTGTTGGTGATGTTTATTACAGCTTTTGGAGTAGCACCTACCGGATCCACCGATACCAGGACGACAGTTGATATTCAAACATCAGGCAAGTGTACATTGCCAAACTTTGCAGTATTGTTATATATTTTCCTTGCTTTATTATATTGCTGTGCATGATTAACCTAGGACTGTGTGATATACTTAGCGTCCGATTATCAGTCGGGTGCCAACATCGTACGCGATGTTGGGTATTGTCATGTAGATATGGACATACGTGACACTATATCTTCTCGTACTTGT
The DNA here is from genome assembly GCA_036927795.1 of Iris macrosiphon. Taxonomy (NCBI): domain Eukaryota; kingdom Viridiplantae; phylum Streptophyta; class Magnoliopsida; order Asparagales; family Iridaceae; genus Iris; species Iris macrosiphon. The sequence goes on from JAYESA010000016.1 coordinate 64,756,133, forward strand.
CTTACCAAGTACACTATGACCCAGGACACTGGACACTGTTCATGAAACAGGATCCTTCCGAGATATTCGTGGTGATTCTGTATAAGATACAGGACTTATAGAGATACTATAGTCTAGATACATTATGACTTGTGCATTAGTTATGACCCCGCTGACATGGACGTGAGACGTTATGTTCATGATTTGCGTGGTTACATTGGGTGAGGAGAGACACACAGACTACAGACTGATTATATATATACACCCCTACTATTGTGAGGCCCAAGACTCTGAAGCCCGAGCTTGGCCCATTACTCATTATTACTGCTGCTACCGGCTCCCCTACACAGAGCTTGTAGTATGCTTCAGCCTGAGTTCTAGTGCTGCTCTCATCTTGCATATCACTTATCTGGTTATTTTAGTATTCCCTTATTGTTCCATCTATTGCTGGATAGATTCACAGGCTACAGGTTGATTTTGTTATGCCGGCTACTCAGTCTCCCGCTGAGCTAGACCACCTCCTGACACCACTGCTACCGGCTCCCCTATACAGAGCTTGTAGTTGTTCAACCTGAGTACTACTGATATTCTCTCTTGCATTTATACAGATGTTACATACTTACCCTGCTTACTTCATTATTTGCTGTACCGTATCTATTTTGGCATGAGCTTTCTTGTACCTTGCTATGTCCCCTGAGGACCTGGATATGGATTTTTGTCCCCAGATTTTGCAGACGAGGTTTATCCCGAGGTATACGGGACCGCAGCAGGAGGAGCCGATCCAGGAGCTGTACCGTCATCTGAGGACGAGGTCTTAGCTGAAGACTTCTCTTGAGCATCCATGTTCATGCTCAGCTTTTATTATTTATTTCAGTCTTTTACTTTCTGGTCTGTTGAACCATTATACTAGATATTTATCGGGTTATTTTCTGAAGTACTTTGTGAGACGCATTGATGATTTACATTCCTTATTTATTCTGTGGATCATATTTTATATCTTGTGTGGATGAGATTAGTTATGCCTTGATTGTCGTAGACTTGTTTTACAGCTTAAGTATGCCCTGATGGATCCATTAAATTGGGTTTGTCCATCGATGCGTACTGCTGGCCATTGCCACGTGTCTAGTCCCACGGTATTTTGGGGCTGGGGCGTGACATGGTTTTTGTGGTGGCCCATGCAGGTCTACGACTAAATTGTTCAGTTTCAACTTAGGGACCGAACCAGCCTGCCCTGAGGATAGGATAAGTTATAGGATCTCATCCATTAATTGAACCATTCTTGAACTCTATATCGAACTCAAAATTGTTACTTGATTTGCATCTTGTGTTGACTCCTATGAGCGTTCTTATAGTTTATCTTTTGGTTGCAGAGAAATGGATCCCAAGAACGGAGACGAGATTCCTTTGGATACACCACACGACGCTGTGGTTACTTATGGAGATGGAGTGACTCCTGGAAGTGGAGGACAAGCATCGCAGAGCGATCAAACCGGTCAGCCTAATCCAAGGTTCCGGAGAGATGACATCCCACCTCCACCACAGTTCACTCCCCAGATGCCAGCCTTCCCGCCAGGACAAGCCATGGACGGGCAACAGATGTTCCAGATGATGTATGCTATGATGCAAGTACAGCAACAGATTCAGCAAGAAGCACAACGTCAGGAGGCCGAGAATCTGAGAACCAGCCTGGTATCCGTATTGGAGCAGGCAAATCCACCAGCGAGGCGAACGACGACGGGATCTATCACCGACTTTCGTCAGCTCAAGCCTCGTATATTTTCTGGTAAAGAGGGGCCAACAGAAGTTCATGAATGGCTCACGAATATTCAGCATCAGTTGGAAGCCGCTGAACTTCCTAGAGAGAAGTGGATGACTGCAGTCAGAATGCAGTTAACGGAGAATGCACATCACTGGTGGTTAGCAGAGGAGATGAGGCTCGGGCAGGACCGAGTCACCTAGGAAGAGTTCTCCAGACTCTTCAGAGAGATGTATATTCCCGCAGTAGCACGGTCAGAGCTCAGGGACAAGTTCCACCGCCTTATTCAAGGCAACATGACAGTAGAAGAATACAATACAGAATTTATTCGCCTAAGCCGCTTTGCCCCGACATTGATTTTGACGGAGGAAGAAAAAGCTGAGAAGTTCTTTGACGGACTGAAGTTCGAGCTTCAGAGATTGATTGGATCGATCGCACCTACATCTTATATCGACGTTCTCGCAGCAGCCCGACACATAGAGCGCGTCACTAGAAGGGAGTCGACCCTAAAGAGGCATATTACATCGGCACCATCAAGGACAGGACATAGGGATTCAGCAAAGCGGACCCAGAGGAGTATGCCAGAGAGGATAGCGCACAGGGCCATATCTCTCCCTACTTGTCACCACTGCGGCAAGATAGGGCACATTGAGAGAGAATGCAGACGCAAGTTGGGACTCTGCCTAGCTTGCGGTTCCAACCAGCATCAGACCAGAGAGTGCACCGAGCACAGAGAGGGAGCACAGAGATTAGCTTTGCCTGCACCACGACCAGCATATCCAGCCGCAGGAGCACAGCAGGCAGGAGTTGGAGGCGTCAGGCCACCAGCCCCAGGAGGGAACCAGCAGAGACCACCCCTGGCACCACAGGCAGCTTTATTTCAGCAGGCTCAGCAGCAGCGAGGCCAAGCACAGGGGCGAGGACAGGCATTCACTTTAGCTGTTGAGGAGGAGGCTACAGCAGGCGAGGTCATCGCAGGTACTATTTTAGTAGCTTTATTACCAGCTGTAGCATTATTTGATTCTGGAGCATCGTACTCATTTATAGCAGCTAGCTTTGTAGCCACCCATAGAGTAGCTACCGCACCCTTCCGAAGATGAAGAGAATTCTTACGAGAGGCAAAATTATTCTGGTTAGTGACGTCTATAGATCATGTTTTGTAGTAGTTTGTGGCCGAGAGATGCGAGCTCAATTCCTGATATTTTCTATGCCGGACTATGATATCGTACTTGGTATGGACTGGTTAAGTCAGTACCATACGACTCTTGATTGCCGACTTGGGCGGGTTATATTTAGACCACCAGGACATCGAGAATTCGAGTTTCTTCGAGGAGCAGTAGAGCAAGGAGTTCAGCCTACTCTTAGGGTACTATCTGTAGAAGGGGAGACAGGTTACCCAAGAGTTATATCAGAATTTGTGGATGTATTTCCTGATGATCTTCCAGGCTTACCGCCTGATCGGGAAATAGAATTCACCATAGACTTAACTCCAGGAGCATAACCAATCACTTCCTCAGTATATCGGCTAGCACCTAAGGAGTTAGTGGAATTGAAGGAACAGGTTGATGATCTTTTGGAGAAAAGTTTCATTCGGCCCAGTGTTTCACCTTGGGGAGCACCCATATTATTTATGCCAAAGAAGGATGGAACAGTACGATTGTGCATTGACTACAGGGCACTGAATGCCGTGACCATCAAGAACAGGTATCCCTTACCACGCATTGATGATCTATTCGATCAGTTGAGTGGTGCAAGGGTATTTTCGAAGATTGACCTTCGATCCGGCTATCATCAGATCAAGGTGAGGAAGGAAGACATCCCGAAGATAGCTTTCAGGATAAAGTATGGGCATTATGAGTTCTTGGTGATGTCGTTTGGCTTAACCAATGCGCCAGCAGTGTTTATGAGCTTAATGAACAAAGTCTTTCATCAGTTCTTGGATAAATTCGTGGTGGTGTTCATTGATGACATTCTCATATATTCCAAGAGCCCTGAAGAGCACGAGGAGCATCTCAAAATCGTGTTAGAGACCTTGAGGCAGGAAAAGTTATATGCCAAACTCAGTAAGTGTGATTTTTGTATGGACAAAGTACCTTTCTTGGGACATATCATCTCAAGAGAAGGACTTTCAGTGGATCCAGAGAAAGTTGCGGCAATAGAGACGTGGCCTACATCCACATCAGTTGCAGAGGTGAGAAGTTTTCTCGGACTTGCGGGATATTACCGAAGGTTTGTAGAAAATTTCTTGAGGATTGCAGAACCGATGACGAAGCTGACACGCAAAGACCAGGAGTTTGTATGGACCGAAGACTGCCAGAAGGCCTTCGAAGAGTTGAAGAGAAGATTAACAACAGCACCTGTCCTGACTCTTCCTTCAGGGTCAGGAGGATTTGTTGTTTACAGTGATGCATCAGGCAGTAGACTGGGATGTGTTTTGATGTAACACGGCAAAGTCATTGCTTATGCATCGAGACAGTTAAAGGTCCACGAGAAGAACTACCCGACACATGATCTGGAGCTAGCAGCAGTTATATTTGCATTAAAGATTTGGAGGCACTACCTTTACGGGGAGAAAATAGACATCTTTACAGATCACAAAAGTCTGAAGTACGTATATACTCAGAAGGAGCTTAACATGAGGCAGAGACGCTGGCTTGAATTGATGGTAGATTTTGACATAGATCTGCAGTATCATCCGGGAAAGGCGAATGTTGTAGCAGATGCACTAAGCAGGAAGCCTACGGCTTATTTATTGACGATGCAGCCCGAGTTGTTGAAGGATCTACAGGAGCTTCAGATAGAGGTTGTGTTACCGGGACAGAATGGCTTGATGGCTAATCTCGAGATTCAGTCATCACTCATGGAGAATATTAAAGAGGTATTGCCCACCGATGCTAGATTCAGAAGGTTGAAAGAGAGGACAGAAGCGGGCATGCAGACAGGACTTCGCATACACGAAGACGGGACATTGAGGTTTGGAAATCGCCTGTATGTTCCAAATGGAGAATTGAGACAGGAGTTAATGACTGAAGCACATAGCTCTATGTACTCTGTTTACCCAGGAGGAACCGAGATGTACCGAGACTTGAGACAGTATTACTGGTGGCACAGAATAAAAAGAGAGATTGCAAGATTTGTGGCCAAATGTTTAATATGTCAGCAAGTAAAGGCCGAGCATCCGAGGACCGCAGGTATGTTACAGCCGCTTTCTATACCGGAATGGAAGTGGGAGCATATCACGATGGATTTTGTCACAGGATTTCCAAGGAGTCCCAGCGGAAGAGATGCAGTTTGGGTTATCGTGGATAGACTCACTAAATCGGCACACTTCTTGCCATTTAGAGTTGGACAGTCCACAGAGATACTAGCTGACATATATATGCGACAAATCGTCAAATTACATGGAGTGCCGGTCAGTATTGTATCGGATCGAGATTCGAGATTTACCTCTCATTTCTGGAGAAGCATTCAAGAGAGTCTGGGCACCAGACTCAAATTCAGCACGGCATATCACCCCCAGACAGATGGACAATCAGAACGCACCATTCAGATATTGGAGGACATGTTGCGATCATGTATGCTAGACTTCGGAGGATCTTGGGAAGATCATTTGCACTTAGTAGAGTTCTCCTACAACAACAGTTATCAGGCCAGCATCCAGATGGCACCATTTGAAGCTTTATACGGAAGGAAGTGCAGATCGCCTATATGTTGGAGTGACGTTGGTGAACGTCAAATACTGGGTCCAGAGTTGGTAACGCAAACAGTGGAAAAGGTGAAATAAATTCAGAACCATCTGCGAGCAGCCCAAGACAGACAGAAGCATTGGGCAGATACGCACAGACGTCCCCTAGAGTTCAAAGAAGGAGATCCCGTGTTCATGAGGATTTCGCCCACTCGTGGTACTATCAGATTCGGGAGCAGAGGCAAGCTGAGCCCAAGGTATATTGGGCTATTCGACATCCTAGAGCGTGTTGGTGAGATGGCTTACCGTCTTGCATTACCTCCATCACTAGAAGGAGTGCATAACGTATTCCATATCTCACAGCTGCGAAGGTACATGACCGACCCAAGTCACGTAGTCGATCATTCAGAGATCGCAGTGGGCCCAAGCTTGAGATATGAAGAACAACCAGTTGGTATTCTCGACGTCAGTGAGAAGACATTATGGGGACAGGCAATCAGACTGGTCCGAGTAGCATGGAAACATCATTCCCCTGGAGAATCAACTTGGGAACGAGAAGATAGTATGCGCCAGCGTTACCCCCACCTGTTTGAGGAGACAGTTGTAAACTAAGCAACCTTGTATTTTTATAGTTTTCGTTAGTAGCTTATTCTTTGATTGCGAGGACGCAATCCTTTTAAGGAGGAAAGATTGTAAATACCCTGAATTTTGAGAATAACTTTAAAATGAGTTACTTCGATTTTGGTATTTTAGGAAATTAAAACAAAGATAATTGTGATTTGAAGAATTTTAAGTGTGTCCAAAGGGTGTTAAAATATTCTGGAAGTAATAAATTATTGTGTAAAATGGAAAACCGGACGCGTGATATTTTTCGGTAAAATTATTGGACTACGGAGCAACGTTTTAAGGACTAAAAGCCATTGGATGGTGAACCAAACCCGAACCAAACCAATCCGAAACCCGCTGCAAACCCTAGCCGTGAACACTGTTCAGGCTATTTAAGCCGCCGCCGCCACCCTAATTCCCCTTCTCATCTCAGCCGACCTCTACCTCCAGCCTATCCGCCGCTCCGTCAAGCAACGCCGACCGGCCGCCATCGACAGCGAGTACCCCGACTCGCAGAACCCCTAACTTCTTCCTGCCGATCGTCCACCGCCGCCCCTCGACCTCGCAACCCGCCGCCCACGCCGACGAGTCCCCGCCTAGACGCAGCCACGCCTAACCCAGATCACCCCTCCGGTGAGTCAGCAGTAGCCGACCGCTGCCACATCGAGCACTGCCCTACCCTCGTCCCAAGCATCAGTCGACAATTCCCCGTCGACTCCGGACAGTTGTGTAGGACCGCCGCCTAGCAACCTCGCCGACCCTCTCCAGCAACGCCCTGCTGACCCGAGTCAGACTCTAGGTCAGGACACAGCAACCGGACACAACGCGAGGACACGACCAGGACTCGGCTCGCATCAAATTGGCTTTCGGACACGTGAATTTCAGAACTCACGGGGCCCTGTTCAGGTACCGATTTCTCCCAACGCATATCTCCGTTTTCAATTCCGTTAGTTGCTATGCGTAGACTGTATGACCCTCTCGGTGCCCGTGCTACTTGCTCGGTGCATCGCATCCTGTGGTGATCGTACACCGCGATCCAAAAACAGGAAAAACAATATCCCGTTCCACCCCGGAACTGAGTGCGCCCCGCCAATCGGGACGACTTGGTCGCATGCGGTCTTTATCGAACCATGCGTGTCATTGATACGGTCGTGTAGGATTTCGCAGAAGTCGATTCGGAGGTGCGTGTACCCCGGAATCAACGCGTATCCGCCGACGACACCCCGTATCCGACCTTTCTGGAACACGCTGTAACTTTGTGTACACACGTCGGATCGAGACAAAACTTGCACCATCGAACTCGTAGTAATACACTGGTCCTGTGACCCAAGTTTGGCCCGATTCTGAGAACGTTGACAAAATCACGTATCGTGGGCCCCACAGGCTCCTCTTGACAGGTGATTTTGTGATCGGCTCATTGGAATCCAATTCTGAAAGTTCCGTTGGGTTTGTATCATCGTTCCTGACTTGTAGACACTGAGTTGGAGTAATTTGGAGACCTTTGACCCTGACACGCTTTTCGGTGCTAAGCGGGCCCACATATGGAAACCGCTTTGGCCCGAAAATGACCTTTTCGCCCCTGTATCCAAATTGGACATAAGGACAGGCATTTCTAGCAGTTTGACATCTTCTGAGACTGTTGGTGATATTTATTACAGCTTTTGGAGTAGCACCTACCAGATCCACCGATACCAGGACGACAGTTGATATTCAAACATCAGGCAAGTGTACCTTGCCAAACTCTGCAGTATTGTTATATATTTTCCTTGCTTCATTATATTGCTGTGCATGATTAACCTAGGACCGTGTGACATACTTAGCGTCCGATTATCAGTCGGGTGCCAACATCGTACGCGGTGTTAGGTATTGTCATGTAGATATGGACATACGTGACACTATATCTTCTCGTACTTGTCTTACCAAGTACACTATAACCCAGGACACTGGACACTGTTCATGAAACAGGATCCTCCCGAGATATTCATGGTGATTCTGTATAGGATACAGGACTTATAGAGATACTATAGTCTAGATACATTATGACTTGTGCATTAGTTATGACCCCGCTGACATGGACGTGAGACATTATGTTCATGATTTGCGTGGTTACTTTGGGTGGGGAGAGACACACAGACTACAGGCTGATTATATATATACACCCCTACTATTGTGAGGCCCAAGACTCTGAAGCCCGAGCTTGGCCCATTACTCATTATTACTGCTGCTACCGGCTCCCCTACACAGAGCTTGTAGTATGCTTCAGCCTGAGTTCTAGTGCTGCTCTCATCTTGCATATCACTTATCTGGTTATTTTAGTATTCCCTTATTGTTCTATCTATTGCTGGATAGATTCACAGGCTACAGGTTGATTTTGTTATGCCGGCTACTCAGTCTCCCGCTGAGCTAGACCAACTCCTGACACCACTGCTACCGGCTCCCCTACACAGAGCTTGTAGTTGTTCAACCTGAGTACTACTGATATTCTCTCTTGCATTTATACAGATGTTACATACTTACCCTGCTTACTTCATTATTTGCTGCACCGTATCTATTTTGGCATGAGCTTTCTTGTACCTTGCTATGTCCCCTGAGGACCTGGATATGGATTTTTGTCCCCAGATTTTGCAGATGAGATTTATCCCGAGGTATACGGGACCGCAGCAGGAGGAGCCGATCCAGGAGCTGTACCACCATCTGAGGACGAGGTCTTAGCTGAAGACTTCTCTTGAGCATCCATGTTCATGCTCAGCTTTTATTATTTATTTCAGTCTTTTACTTTCTGGTCTGTTGAACCATTGTACTAGATATTTATCGGGTTATTTCCCGAAGTACTTTGTGAGACGCATTGATAATTTACATTCTTTATTTATTCTGTGGATCATATTTTATATCTTGTGTGGATGAGATTAGTTGTGCCTTGATTGTCGTAGACTTGTTTTACAGCTTAAGTATGCCCTGATGGATCCATTAAATTAGGTTTGTCCATCGGTGCGTACTGCTGGCCATTGCCACGTGTCTAGTCCCACGATATTTTGGGACTGGGGCGTGACAAGGCCTGATAGTACTCCCTCGTCCAGCGTTCCTTCTGCTGACGGAACCATGGAGACAGATGAGCATATAGAGGAGATCGTGTCGACATTGTCCCAGCATCAGCTAGATCCTCCATACGCACCTCCGGAGAAGACGAGGACAGGGATTTGGGCCGACGGTACAAAGTAAGTCAATTAGATGGTTTAGCATCATATATATCATGTATTTCTTTATTCATCATATTTTGACTTTTTTGATCAAAATAATTATCTCTGTACAGATATCGTCCCTCGTCGGTACAGAAACGCCTGGGCCACTTTCTGAGGAACAACTATTGTGGCCCTTGGATCAACTACTCTGAAACTTCGGAGGAGAGGAAGGCGTTCTGGTTTACGCACTTCAAGGTAAAAGTATATTATATAAATTCTCTAATTTATGCATATTATATAACTTAGTAAATTATTTATTGTAGCAAACGTATTTCTATCCTCCGTACCGAGCCGAGTTGATCGAGCGGATATTTGTTGCCGTTGCCGCCAAGCTTATCCGTGGTGCTTTGGATGACCAGAAGGCTCGTGATCGCATTGGGAAACCGATCCAAGGTTGGATCATGCCTGAGCAGTAGACTGCGATGAGGGCTAGATTCGACGATCCGAGGTACAAGAAAAGGTCTGAGAAGGCCAAGGCGGCTAGGTGGAATGCAGCAAAGTGGTGTGGTGGTTCGATTCCGATGACAAAATTTTTCGTCATTTGGTATGCTTTTTATTTCAGATATATTATTTTAATGTAAGTACGATAAAATAGTAGTAGAAAATATATTTAATTTTAGTACTAAATAATATATTTTTAACAGGTACAGAGGGGTGAGGATGCAAACATGGTGATCGTCTTCCTGGCCACCCATCGAAAGGGCAAACATGATAAGAGGGCCTCGCAGACCTATATAAGTATTACTTTACTTTGTGTTAATTTTAATATAACTTAGGCAATTATCGAGTATCCAAACTTTTCTAGGCCGAGTATCTTAGGCTTCATGAGCGAGCGACTGCTAGTGCACCTACAGCGGGAGAGGCTGGTACTTCCTCGCAGCCCTCTCCAGTTCCGTCGGCGGACGAGCTGTGGGTGACCGTCGGTGGTAGTCTCCAGAGGGGTACGTACTACGGTACGGGATCCTATGGCCCCTTGTTGTGACGCAGTCATCTAGGGCCTCCCCGACAAGTGCGTATTTCCCATAGCCCTCGCAATCGTCGGTCCGAGTCCAGGAGGCCGTTGACCATCAGATTGCGTCTCTCCGTGATGAGTTGCTGTGAAGGATGGAGGAGCAGCCCCTGTCCCAGACGTAGGTGGACGATGCGTTGCTCATCGCACGATTTGATATGCTCGAGCGCAGCATCATGGAGCTCCGGGATATGACAGCTGATCTTAGAGCATCGACAGAGCGCAGCGTGACGGAGCTGCATTCATCACAGCTGTCCATGGGCGAGAGGCTGACGATGATGCAGGATTCAATGGTTCATAGCAGTACGAGGCTGTTATCTACTATGGATTCATATAACCAGCAACTAGCAGAGTTGGAGCGGATACGTCCTCCTGGTGCGCCTACATCGACACAGACTCCACGGACGTCACTGCCTTCTCCATCGACATCGGTGGCGATTTCACGGGAGCAGTATGATCTGTTCTTATCCTTCATGCGCGCCGGTGGTCATCCTCCTACAGATCCGCAGTAGTCTTATTTAGGACCGTTTATTTATTATTTGTTTTTCAGACCTATGATATTTGGTTATTTATGAATATTTTTTATTTTTAGGCATTCATACATTATATCTTGTATTCTTTAGGATGAGACATTCAGACATTATTCCTGATTCGGTTTATAATTTTAATATTTTGTTTTCTTCAAATTTTATTATATTATTCATATTAAATATATGTTAATTTATCGGTGTTGAGTGTTCAACCGAAGGGGATCGGCGAACCCAGCAAATTCAACGGAGGGTTGCTCCGGTTCTATTTGTACAAATTGTGAATTAATAAACTGCAGGAAGAATAGTTTAGAAACAATTCAGTATTCATTTTTTTATTTTTTTACTGTATCTTTAGCGATATTTTTAGCGACGTTTTGCAACGTTTTGCGACGTCTACTGACGTCACTAATTACGTCGCTGAATACGTGCTAAAAATATTGCTACGCACGTCGCTAAACAAGTCGATGTCCGTCGCAAATTGCTGATAGGGCAGTATTGCCAGGTCATAATAACATCGCTAATTTAGTCGTAAAACGTCGCTAAATGAGTCGCACATACGTCGTTATAAAAGTCGCTATTTACGTCACTATTAGCGTCGCTAATTACGTCGCTAATTTAGCGACATATAGCGATAAAAATATACGTCGCTAATTTAGCAACGTTGCGTCGCTAAACGTCGATAATATAGCGACACATTTATGTCGCTAGAAAATGTCGACATAGCGACGTTTTTTCTGTCAGCGACTAGTTTAAAAGTGACTTCAATAAAACGTCACTAATTATGTTGCTAAAATTATTTAGCGACGTTTTTTGGTTATTTAGCAACGTTTCTTTACGTCGCTAATTTGACTTATTCTGGTAGTGGGTTAACCGTGTAATGACCCGCTCCGTTCAACCCGGAGGGCCAATTCAAACGACACAAGTGTAGCGAACGTATTTGCCTTGCTGAGCGAGAAGACTTGTTCGATACAAAGACATTCAGACTTGGATCTTTAAATAGAGTTTAGACTTAGACTTTCAGAGGCACGCTCGGAGTCTCGCTCGACCGATGCGATTCATCGCTAAGGTGGGTGGCCCCGGTGAACCTGTCCCTACTTAGCTGTACACTAAGAAAATGAATGATACATGATAGTTTTCAAGCGATAACCTTTGTATACTAATAAAAGAGATGAACGTATATAGCTAAGGGGATAACCCCGTCTTATCATTGTATAGAATATAGAGATCTTACTTGCTATTTGCGTAGTTGGGCTTATTGAGTTAAAATGTAGTAGTTTCTTATATATGCCACAAAGATAGTTGAGTTCATACTGAGGCATCGCACCGCACGGAACATGACACGGGATAGAGTATAATCATGTTGCATACATAGACGAGAAAGACTATCAAGTATTCGTTTCGAGTCAGGAGAAGGAAAGAAAAGAAAGTACACAGAATATCCAGATTACCGAGACAGTCTCTAATCAGGGAGCTACATAAAGAAGAAAGATAGAGATGAGTCCTCGACACGTTTGTACCGAGTTGTTTCTCGGCTAGGATTGGAAGTGGGTAGTAATTGCATGGTCACGGACAACTGGTTGCATACCAGGTAGAGATGACCTCGTCGCACATAATGGGCTAAAATTGACCTCGTCGTCCAACCGAGATTTCATCAACAACATATCCCAACAGGGACTACGTGGCAGCCCGTCGGTGGTATGCATCCACATTTGCAATTGTATTCTGTTGAAAGAGCCTCATCGGCCCCCAAATAGAGGCATATGCGGCACATATAGCCCGTCAGCATAATGGCTATAAATAGTGGGGTTGTATACCCACTACATACGCAGAGAGACACACACAGACAGGCACAGGAGAGAGAACAGAAAAAAGCATTCTTATTCCCTCATTGAACCGTCAACGAAGTAAAGTAGTCACTGCAGTACTCGATCTCCATCGTCACAGTCCCTATAATCAAAATATTGTACTTAAATTTTCTGTCTAGGATTTTTTTTGTACTCTACTATTTGTTAAATAACAAAGTTTGTTCAAACTTTACATCAATGGTAAACAAGGTGGTGACTCTGCTGGTGATATCCTTCTCCTCTGATGAGAAGGTAGTAATGCAGTCCGATACGACAAAACTGGGTTCGACCCAGAAGATGATTGTTGTACACTTCGACCAGCAGGATTTCAAATAATTGCTTTCTGAGGTCAGCGCGAGTCCTTCGTTGCCACGTCCCAATTTTGAAGAACCGAAAGTAGCCACGGACGTGATATCGTACAAGCCCAGATTATACTTGTACAAGGCAAGAAGATAGACAAGGCATGGTATATCTCAGAAATAACGATATCGCAGCGGAATTAAGCGGGCAAATTGAAGTCACAATGAATATAATGAAAAGCTTCTCTTTATTGATAATGATAATTGCGTATATGGCTTAAAAAAGATTTATATACTCTAAAATATAACTGATACTTGGCCAATTACCTTACACTGATATTTGTCGTCTTGGCTTACAATCTCATTGATACAACTGGATTACAATGTTTCATACATTATGCCCTTTATTACAAAAGATGTCTCAAATGGAAGAAGAGCTTCTGTGTGCCCCAACAATATTTCGATGTCTCGGAACTGTTTCAGTCACTCCTCAATGCTGAGTACCTGGGGATGCCCACAAACATGGGTCAGTATATATCGCCTACTGGTGAGCAGAAAGTACCCCACTCGACAAAACTAGCACTAAGTAATCATGTGAGAAGTATGCACATTAATTTAGTGATCTTTTTATTAGGGACTGGATTCATTTCAATGATCAAAGTATTCAGCATACTGAAACATATTTTGGAGACAACAGTATACATTAAATTTATATATAATTTGTACATATCGCTTAATAGCGACTCTTACCAACAGCCCGTTATTCTTATCTCAGCAAAAGAACGATTAGCTACAGCATAATTAATATGAATCATTTTTATAGAGATGATGTTAAGCCTGCATAATTATTTTCGTTAGTATGCAGCCTAACTACATGAGGGTCATTGGTGATATGCATTGCACCACGAGGGACGTGCCATATAGGACTTCGAAGGACGTATGAAGCATCATTAATGAGGTTGCGATCCCCAATGAATATCTTGTTTATACCTGGTGCTGCCAAATCACTATATTTTCTCCTAGGTCGAACAATCCCGGTGCCTCAGTACATCTCGTTCAAGGAAACTTACCAAACCTTGTGCACAAGTTGTCCATGATCATGCAACGTCTATGCAAATAAAATACTAAGTATAAATTGCATGGTAAAGAAATATAAGTAAAACCTCGCATTATTGATCCTTCTTGTTTTGCTCATTCTTATTTCGGTTGGTGACCCGAAGGTCCCAACTTATAGACCTTCTCGTGACCTGGTAGTACCAAATTATAATTATACTCACATATGAAGCTTTTCCTTCATAGTTACTGTATACTGATGCACTTCTACCTGTACAGATGTTCAATGTTCCATTCTCAGTGTTACTAGCATATGAAGTAGATTATATAATGTAAACTCCCTCGACCAGATTTCAGTATTTTTAGGATTATTTTAACAATTTAGGATTTATGGCAATATTTTATTAATTTATTTTGCTTACATATCCTATTGACTTGTGCACCTGTCCATCACCTAATTATCTGGAGCTTTACCTTGACAGTTATCCTCGAACAAAGTTCACATACCTATCCTAGACATGCTAGACTATTTTTCTGAATTTTGTGCAACTCCCAGATGCTTTATTTTGAGCCTCGGTTGAGACGCACAAATATCGTTACAAAAATACGTATTTATTTCCTATTTTATTTCCTGCTCTTTACCCATCTCTGTACCCTAGAGATTTGAGGCCAACATGCACCTGTTTTGCCCAAACAAAAATGCGTTAATATTCTACACTGAGTATACTACATTTAGTGTATTGACACCGTAAAAAAATTATGACCTACCTGCCTCTAAATAAATAGAGAACATCGTGCGCAGTATTTATTAATTAATAAATATGATGGCCGTATCACCCAAGAAAACCAGGCCCAGTCCCTGCCCAGACTCACCCCCACCCCCTCGGGACCCTCACACAGCTTTTTCCTTCAATCTTGTGAATTTTAGTATTTTTCGGAATCGGGTGTTTTTCCAGACAATTTTATAATTGCACAATTTCCCAAAATAGGACCTTTACGTAATTTATGAAATTACAGGGATTTTTCTACAAATTTCGTGTGAGGTGTCAGTCCCCTCACTGGCCGGTGAACCTGCGCCGTCCATTTGGATGCGGGACCCACCCGAAAAGATCCCGAAAATATCCCGAAAATATCCCAGAAATATCCTAAAAATATCTATAGATATTTTACATATTTTATTAATATTATTTTTCTACAAAAAGAAAAGAAAAGAAAAATAAAAATAAAAATCCTAAATCTATTTCCTCCCTACAGTCCGCAGCCCCCTCCCCCGCCGGCAGCAAGCTCCCCGCCGGAGCCTCCCCCGCCCGACGGAGACACCCCCCCCGCTGGCCGACTCCCCCTTCCTCCTCTCATTCTCCTCCGGCTCCCTCTCCCCGTTCCAGCTGCCTCTGGCCTCCGCCCGCACCACCGCGGTGAGCCGCCCTCGCCGGCCACCCGACCTCCGCCTCCCCGCTGCCCCCTCAGACCTCCTCCTCCTCTTTTCCTTCACGATCTCCTCCTCCTCCCTGCCTGTGCGTCCCCGAGGCCCGCCGGAGCGGCTCTGCCCCCCACTCGTCGACCCCGCACCGCCTCGCCGGCGCTGTCCCCTCTTCCCCTCCCGCTGGCTCTGCCCTCTCCCAGCCGGCTGCTCCCCCTTCTTCTTCCCCGCTGCCCCCTCTCTCCTCCTCGCGCCGCCCCGAGCCGCTCCCAGTTCTTCGCCCACAGCGTCATCATCCCCGCGAACCCTCCTCTCCGACCGACACAGTCGAGCAGCTCGGCCGTCGAGGCCAGTCGACTCCAGCAGCGTTCAGATGCCCTAGGGAGGACACGGACACAGCCGTCCCTGACCCTGACACGTGTCGGACGCGTGTCGGACATGAGAAACACAAGTTTCTGGAGCCCTGTTCAGGTAACGAAATCTCTCTCCTCGTATTTTCGATTTCAATTTCGTAAGTTGTGTCGTGTAGACTATGTAACCATCTCGGTGCCCGTGCAACCCGTTCGGAGCATCGCGTCCTGTGGCGATCGTGAACCGCGATCCAAAAACAGGAAAAACAACGACCCGATTCACCCCGAAACTGAGTACGCCCCGCCAAACGGGACGACTTGGTCGCACGCGGTCTTTACCAAAACGTGTGCGACGTTGATACGGACGTGTAGGAATTCGGAGAAGTTGATTTGGATGTGCGTGCACACCGGAATCAACGCGTATCCGCCGACACCGTCCCGTATTCGTCTGTTCTGGAATACGCTATAACTTTGTGTACACACGTCGGATCGAAATGAAACTTGCGCCATCGGACTCGTAGCGATACGCTGGTCCTGTGATCCAAGTTTGGTTCGATTATGAGAACATTGACAAAACCCCGTATCGTGGGCCCCACCGGCTCCACTTGACGGGCGATTTTGTGATCAGCACATCGGAATCCAGTTCTGGACATTCCGTTGGGTTCGTATCGACGTTCTGGACTTGTTGACACTAAGTTTGGCAAATTTAGAGACCTTTGACCCTGACACGTTTTTTGGTACAAAGTGGGCCCACATGTGGACCCCGCTTTGACCGAAAACTATCATTTTTGCCCCTGTGTCCAAATTGGACTTAAGGACAGGCGTTTCTAGCTATTTGATATTTTCTGAGACTGTTAGTGATGTTTATTTTAGTATCCGGAGACTTTCCTTCTGAGGCCATAGTTTCTGACTTCTTGGCATTTGATATCTGGACATTATATTTTGCAGCTCTTGCCAGGCAAGTATACCTTGCCTTGTTGTACTGTTAAATTCAGTTATTGCTAGTTACATATTTATTTATTATATAAATGTGCGCATCCGAGCAGACTCGGGTGCAGTCAACGAAGGCGTTGATGTTAGGACTTGTGTCTGACCTAGTGTCTAGTAGACCCACCTAAAGTCATGAAGTTATTGATATAACTTCCCAGGCCTTGACACGTATCATTACACGTCACAGAGTGAGTACATATAGGGATGCGTGCCTCATGCGCGACTGGCCATCAGTGTGAGCAACACGTGTAGTGGTATTTAGCTCAGTTGTTTATCTTATTGAGACTTGCAGCATAGTAGGAGGTGTCCACGTCGTTTTTATGACTTGTGCATCTATATTGGGCGGGAAAGACACTTAGTAGGCGTATGGGACACCCCTTCCTTATATATTCCTGTGGCCTGATACCATACTCTACGGAGATGGGGCATTCCTGTTACCATGCTGCTCGAAGATGGGGTATTGGTTTTCTTATTCCTGATACCGTGCTCCGAGGATGATGGGGTATTATTGTTTTATCCTTCGTTCCATGCTCTGCAGGGGTGGACGATTGCGGAGTGCCCTTGCGTCAGGGGGCATATGACACATATACTAGCCAGTCATGACGATTGGTGAATTACGTCAGCATATGTCTAGCCCACACATTCCCATGCGTACTACAAGGTCTTTAAATTGCATTCACTTAGATGGTTAGCACACCCCATTTATTTATTCAGTATTTATATTATGGCATGTTATTTTTATGTATCTTGCTATGTCCCTCTGAGGACCTGGTCCCCTGCCAGGTGTATATTTTCTTGAGTATTCGCAGGAGGACAGATCCGGACATGTTACGTTTATTCCGAGGAGGTCTTCTCTTCGAGCCTCGTGATTGTCAGATGTTGTTCTTTATGGTGTGTATTCTGGTTCCTTTTATATTATATTTCTGTAGTGGATTTGTTTCTATCCGACTGTCGTTCTTTAGATTTTTGTTTATTGAGATCTAGTTACCTGATTATTGGTTATTCCTGTATATGTGATATTCTGTGGATGAGATTTAGATATTACCCTGTGACTTGTGATTAATATTACCACTGGTGAACTACTATTCATTATACAGTGTACATACGTATATATGGTTTCCATATATTGGAGTTGCCATATATACGGGCC
Organism: Iris macrosiphon; assembly: GCA_036927795.1. Lineage (NCBI taxonomy): Eukaryota > Viridiplantae > Streptophyta > Magnoliopsida > Asparagales > Iridaceae > Iris > Iris macrosiphon. The sequence continues at coordinate 64,774,043 of JAYESA010000016.1, forward strand.
AGCTGGCATGGTTACGTGACCTAGTCCTACGTATTTTGGGACTGGGGCGTGACATGTTTTTAGTGGTGGCCCATGCAGGTCAGAGCATATTGTCTCGGTTACGTTACTGTACCGAGCAAGCCTGCACCTAGGATTAGAACATAGGATCTCATCCATAATTGTCTATGACTTATCCTCCTTCCAGTCTGTCCTACTTACAAAATTGTATCCTGCTTGATTCCTGTGCTTCCCTGATAATTTCTTAAGTATAACACCTGCTAGAATATAGGGATCCCTATTGATAGGATGATACTTAGGGTAATATTCCTACTTAGAACACAACTAGGGCTTTGAGACGTCATTAAGTTCAGACTACTTAGTGAACCCTAGTCTTCCTTATTACCTAAATAAATCCTAGTCTTCCTTATTACCTAACGAACCCTAGCATCACTTACCTATAGATTAACTTACCCTTATCCCTTGACGTATTGTGTATGACTTGAGAGTAGTATAAACGCTACTAGGATTAGTTAGAGAATTTACGATAGTGTTGACCCTAGTCTTAAGGAACCCACAGAAATCCAAAGTTGAATGCTAGGACTAAACCTCATCCTATGTTTAGATAAAACCCAGTTTTACGCCAGAGACCCTATACCCTTTTTGGCGTAAAAGCCAAATGACTTTCCTGTTGGCGTAAAAACCGAATTATGCAGGAGATTCTCCTTTACGCCACAGTTATGACGACTGCTACCCTCGATCCCTTAGTCTTCCTTATCCTGCGTCATGAAAACCACGTAGGTAACTGCCCTACGTAAACCTGATGATTCATGAAGAACAGATAACCAGCCTAGAGTGACCTAATTAGGCGTAGAACATATGATAAGATGTGAGCGTATTTTTTTCACAGCCTTAGCTTTCCCCAGCCATGACCCAATCTTGTGCATTAAATGCAGAGATACGCCTCGAGCCCTATGCAAAAAGAAACAGCTTTTGACAGGACATATGGTTTTGGTCTCACCGCGAGCGTAGATGACTTGTATCCAATAAGTCCCTAAACGACAACCTGGGTCCCCATGCAAATTCATCGTCACAACCGACCACTCGATCGTTGTGCAAGTACTTTTGTCAGAGGATAGGATTCATTAACTTAACTGACAAACTCATGAGTTCTTGTACAACTTTACGGTGCAATGTATGCTAGACTTTTTAAGCTGGTAGATTTTACGCAAACCTTTTAGGCAGACTTTTATACAGACTTTACGACCCGCTAAGTTTAGGCGCAGATTTTTAGTGCAAAACTTTTACGCCCAGACTTTCACCCAGACTTTTACGCAGAATGTTACGCACAGACTTTTTACGCGGACAGCTCTGAAGCTCTACTTTACGCTTCTCTATTTTACGCGGATAACTCTGAAACCTATTTTATGCCGACAGTTGAATCCCTGATTTATGCCAAACTACTTGGATCCCTACCTTTGCTAGACAATTTGAAATTTTGTTTTACGCAGACAGTTTCAGATTTCTACCTTACGCCAAATTATTTTATCCGTCTTACGCAGACAACCTCGAACCCTTGCTTTACGCGGACTTTCTTGAAATCTCTGTTTTAGGCAGACAGCCTATAGTATTTATTAAGATTGTAGAACTTAGAAGGCCATACCTCTTTTGGGTCAACTAGCGACTTAGACAAGGAATTAGAATAAAAACTGTAGAAATTGTAGAGTCTTGTCTTTTTGTGAATTTGAATTGTTTTATAATTTCTCATATCATAATCTAGCGTACTTATATTTACTATACTACCTTGACTTATACTGCTACTATAGCCTAGTTTTGCAAGCTTATTCTTTATCAAGCTTGTTCATAACATTGTATTATTGGAGTACTACACTAATATATTTCAGAATCAGTATATTACGGTCTGATCAACCATAGTGCACTTGGTTCGTCCTTCGCTTAACTACTTTACGTGGATTGAGATAAATAGTGATTAGTAGACGGATGTACTTATCCTCTAGATATGTCTGAGCATATCATATCAGCTACCTAGCTATACTGATACGAATATGTGAATAGGGATTACCAAAATAGGATTTTAATTCACAACAGCCTTGACAATTTCCATTGGATTCTTTAAATGCCTTGATCTCCACACTTCTAATCTATTATCTCCCCCTTTGAACTCTTGATTATTGCTTTTCGTTTTCCCTTATTTCGGAAAAACGAAACCTCGTGCTTAGTATAAATGCGAAGTGTATTGTTTGTTTTTGTAACCATTTCTGTTTGTTCCTTGGGTAATTACCAAACCCTATTATTAGATTATATTGCAGTTTAAAACTGTGTTATCCCTAGTATGACCCTTCCCTACCTACTTACAATCCTGATACATACATCCCTATGACAGCATAATTTTATTTTTGCCTCGTAACTTGGGTCAAGTCAGAACTCAAGTATTACGATAAAGAATGTATCATTTTGGCTGACAGGAGTCTAAAAGGATTTCACCTGAATAAACAAATTGATTGACTCCTGAATGGATAGCAGCACATATGACTAGGTTGACTTGTAAGGATCCAGAATTCCTATGGACCGACCTACCAAGTCAGCACTTTTCTTACCTATAGAGTTGGCCAGTCTGCAGAAGTTTTAGCTAACTTATATATGAGGCAAATCGTAAGATTGCAAGACATACCAGTCAGCATTGTACCAGACAAGGATTCACGTAACCAGAGTTGGTGGTCAACACCATAGAGACAGTTAAGTAATACGAGAACACTTGCGAGCAGCATAAGACAGACAGAAACAGTAGATAAACCGTTATCATCATCCCTTAGAATTCAAAAGAGGACGATCATGTCTTTTTGAGGATATCACCATTAGGCCAAGACCTGTCGTATCAGGAGCAGCCCGTAGAAATCCTTGATCATCGAGAAATGGTATTGAGAAATCAGTCTATTTCCCTTGGTCCGCGTGACATAGAAGCATGGCGCGCCAGGAGAATCTACTTGGAAGCGTGTGTACGACATGCGTAAGCATTTTTTTCGAACCTATTCGTAAACCCAAGATATAAATTACTTTGTTAAATTTTATCTTATGCCGTCTTTGACTTCTACCCCGGCTTAGTTTTAATTTCGAGGACAAAATTTTTATAAGTTGGGTAGATTGTAAACCCCCTCGACCAGATTTCAGTATTTTTAGGATTATTTTAACAATTTAGGATTTATGGCAATATTTTATTAATTTATTTTGCTTACATATCCTATTGACTTGTGCACCTGTCCATCACCTAATTATCTGGAGCTTTACCTTGACAGTTATCCCCGAACAAAGTTCACATACCTGTCCTAGACATGCTAGACTATTTTCCTGAATTTTGTGCAACTCCCAGATGCTTTATTTTGAGCCTCGGTTGAGACGCACAAATATCGTTACAAAAATCCATATTTATTTCCTATTTTATTTCCTGCTCTTTACCCATCTCTGTACCCTAGAGATTTGAGGCCAACCTGTACCTGTTTTGCCCAAACAAAAATACGTTAATATTCTACACTGAGTATACTACATTTAGTATATTGACACCGTAGAAAAATTATGACCCTACCTGCCTCTAAATAAATAGAGAACACCGTGCGCAGTATTTATTAATTAATAAATATGATGGCCGTATCACCCAAGAAAACCAGGCCCAGTCCCTGCCCAGACTCACCCCCACCCCCTCGGGACCCTCACACAGCTTTTCCCTTCAATCTTGTGAATTTTAGTATTTTTCGGAATCGGGTGTTTTTCCAGATAATTTCATAATTGTGCAATTTCCCAAAATAGGACCTTTACTCAATTTATGAAATTATAGGGATTTTCCTGCAAATTTCGTGTGAGGTGTCAGTCCCCTCACTGGCCGGTGAACCTGCGCCGTCCATTTGGACGCGGGACCCACCCGAAAAGATCCCGAAAATATCCCGAAAAGATCCCAAAAATATCCCAGAAATATCCTTAAAATATCTATAGATATTTTACATATTTTATTAATATTATTTTTCTATAAAAAGAAAAGAAAAGAAAAAGAAAAATAAAAATCCTAAATCTATTTTCCCCCCCTACAGCCCGCAGCCCCCTCCCCCGCCGGCGGCAAGCTCCCCGCCGGAGCCTCCCCCGCCCGCAGGAGACACCCCCTCCGTTGGCCGACTCCCCCTTCCTCCTCTCCTTCTCCTCCGGCTCCCTCTCCCCGTTCCAGCCGCCTCTGGCCTCCGCCCGCACCACCGCGACGAGCCGCCCTCGCCGGCCACCCGACCTCCGCCTCCCCGCTGCCCCCTCAGACCTCGTCCTCCTCTTCTCCTTCACGATCTCCTCCTCCTCCCTGCCTGTGGTTCCCCGCGGCCCGCCGGAGCGGCTCTGCCCCCCACTCGTCGACCCCGCACTGCCTCGCCGGCGCCGTCCCCTCTTCCCCTCCCGCTGGCTCCGCCCTCTCCCAGCCGGCTGCTCCCCCTTCTTCTTCCCCGCTGCCCCCTCTCTCCTCCTCGCGCCGCCTCGAGCCGCTCCCAGTTCTCCGCCCACAGCGTCATCTTCCCCGGCGAACCCTCCTCTCCGACCGACATAGCCGAGCAGCTCGGCCGTCGATGCCAGTCGACTCCAGCAGCGTTCAGATGCCCTAGGGAGGACACGGACACAGCCGTCCCTGACCCTGACACGTGTCGGACGCGTGTCGGACATGAGAAACGCAAGTTTCTGGAGCCCTATTCAGGTAACGATATCTCTCTCCTTGTATTTTCGATTTCAATTTCGTCAGTTGTATCGTGTGGACTATGTAACCATCTCGGTGCCCGTGCAACCCGCTCGGAGCATCGCGTCCTGTGGCGATCGCGAACCGCGATCCAAAAACAGGAAAAACAACGACCCGATTCACCCCGGAACTGAGTACGCCCCGCCAAACGGGACGACTTGGTCGCACGCGGTCTTTACCGAAACGTGCGCGACGTTGATACGGACGTGTAGGAATTCGGAGAAGTTGATTTGGATGTGCGTGCACACCGGAATCAACGGGTATACGCCGACACCGTCCCGTATTCGTCTGTTCTGGAATACGCTATAACTTTGTGTACACACGTCAGATCGAAATAAAACTTGCGCCATCGGACTCGTAGCGATACGCTGATTCTGTGATCCGAGTTTGGTTCGATTCTGAGAACATTGACAAAACCCCGTATCGTGGGCCCCACCGGCTCCACTTGACGGGCAATTTTGTGATCGACACATCGGAATCCAGTTTTGGACATTCCGTTGGGTTCGTATCGACGTTCTGGACTTGTTGACACTAAGTTTGGCAAATTTGGAGACCTTTGACCCTGACACGTTTTTCGGTGCAAAGTGGGCCCACATGTGGACCCCGCTTTGACCGAAACTGTCATTTTTGCCCCTGTGTCCAAATTGGACTTAAGGACAGGCGTTTTTAGCTATTTGATATTTTCTGAGACTGTTAGTGATGTTTATTTCAGCATCCGGAGACTTTCCTTCTGAGGCCATAGTTTCTGACTTCTTGGAATTTGATATCTGGACAATATATTTTGCAGCTCTTGCCAGGCAAGTATACCTTGCCTTGTTGTACTGTTTAAATTCAGTTATTGCTAGTTATATGTTTATTTATTATATAAATGTGCGCGTCCGAGCAGACTCGGGTGCAATCAACGAAGGCGTTGACGTTAGGACTTGTGTCTGACCTAGTGTCTAGTAGACCCACCTAAAGTCGTGAAGTTATTGATATAACTTCCCAGGCCTTGACACGTATCATTACATGTCACAGAGTGAGTACATGTAGGGACGCGTGCCTCATGTGCGACTGGCCATCAGTTTGAGCAACACGTGTAGTGGTATTTAGCTCAGTTGTTTATCTTATTGAGACTTGCAGCATAGTAGGAGGTGTCCACGTCATTTTCACGACTTGTACATCTATATTGGGCGGGAAAGACACTTAGTAGGCGTATGGGACACCCCCTCCTTATATATTCCTATGGCCTGATACCATACTATACGGAGATGGGGCATTCCTGTTACCATGCTGCTCGGAGATGGGGTATTGGTTTTCTTGTTCCCGATACCGTGCTCCGAGGAGGATGGGGTATTATTGTTTTATCCTTCGTTCCATGCTCTGCAGGGGTGGACGATTGCGGAGTGCCCTTGCGTCAGGGGGCATATGACACATATACTAGCCAGTCATGACGATTGGTGAATTACGTCAGCATATGTCTAGCCCACACATTCCTATGCGTACTACAAGGTCTTTAAATTGCATTCACTTAGACGGTTAGCACACCCTATTTATTTATTCAGTATTTACATTATGGCATGTCATTTTTATGTATCTTGATATGTCCCTCTGAGGACCTGGTCCCCTGCCAGGTGTATATTTTATTGAGTATTCGCAGGAACACAGATCCGGACATGTTACGTTTATTCCGAGGAGGTCTTCTCTTTGAGCCTCGTGATTGTCAGATGTTGTTCTTTATGGTGTGTATTCTGGTTCCTTTTATATTATATTTCTGCAGTGGATTTGTTTCCATCCGACTGTCGTTCTTTAGATTTTTGTTTATTGAGATCTAGTTACCTGATTATTGGTTATTCCTGTATATGTGATATTCTGTGGATGAGATTTAGATATTACCCTGTGACTTGTGATTAATATTACCACTGGTGAACTACTGTTCATTATACAGCGTACGCACGTATATATGGTTTCCATATATTGGAGTTGCCATATATACGGGCCAGCTGGCATGGTTACGTGACCTAGTCCTACGTATTTTGGGACTGGGGCGTGACACATAATATTACTTCTATCTCATGGCAGGCTTACTTTATAACATTCTTGTATTAATAGTACTAGCAGTTCATTATTCATGTATTTTATTGATTACAACTGCATTGAACATAAGGCATCTTATCATTGTGTGTACTAGAGTAGAATATAGTTATGACATACAGCAAAGAAATACTAGCATTCATTTTATTAGGAAATGAAGGAGTAGAGGAGAAGGACAGATCCACTCACTTATACAAATATCGTTTCCATGCCATGATCCCACATTCGCCTATGATCCCTCAAGAATGATCTGACACGATGTACAGTCTTCTAACTTGGCATAATCATACATTCGAACAATGCCACATAAGATATTCCATCCGACCAAGTTTAACAATACTACATCATCATACCAAGCATCTCGACTTTCTGTACTACTTGTATTTCATCGGTCTGATCCATCTATAATTCCAATGTGATTCCTTTCCGCAGAGCGAGATATTACATAATATACCACTCAGAAAAAGTTTCGTCCTTGAAACTTAAATAAATAACTCAATTCACCATATCACTTAAGTCACCCTACGAAAATGTCCTACGCTAGTTGTATATCAACATCCCATTTCAATCTCTTGTCAATATGCTCATTCATGAATCTCGTATTCTGATGCATTCAATTCCACCATCTCGTTTATTCCCAAATGATTTTTTTATGTTCTATATTTTACCAATATTCTCCTGCAGCTCCATTTGAATTTCGTTCACCACTTCACCTGGATTATATATACATTTCAGGCATCCCAAAAATATAGTGCACTCAACCAATGCTAATGGTTATAGAAATCAAACGGCTACATATGTACCTTCATTCCTCATTACTGATCTCTTAGTGATTTCGGTCAAGATGTTACCTAACATCGATTTTCTATAAATCCAAGTTCTTGCAACACTCACTCGGTCAATCCCATCGATATCCTTCCAACATATTGCATCGAATTTCGGACTAAGCACTTCTCAATATTCACCATCATCCTTCCGTTCTTAACATATGCACAATTCTTTTATCTCGTTCATAGTGTTCTTTCATATAACCATTTGCCACAATCGCTATCTTCCAATCCCGTCAAAAATATAAAAATCCTTAGGCCCTACCCAGGTTTAGCCATTAACCCAAGCACGATACTTCAATTATTTCGAACAAACCGACCATAACGATATTTTTTTAATTTCAAATTGCAATATTCCTTCTTTAATGCCAATTCCGTCATTCCCACCTCTTATGAATAATTTGACTTGTCATCACTTTGTTTCAATTAATCCAACTTTGATTGATTACATTAATAATATCTCCGACCTTCTCTTTATTATGACCCACATGTATTTATAATCGTTCTGACAGTTTCTCCAATATTTTAATTTCTTTTATTCAAACTTCTAGCATCAAAATTCAAATAAATCCAGAGTTTCCTTTGGTCATGTTGTTGTACACACCACAAATTCATTATAGTTTAATGATCACAATATGTCCCGTACAATAGTCGTATTAGCCGCATCACATATCAAGTTTCTCTTCCCAACGAATGAAATTTTTATCCGAATTCTCGAGCGATGTTTTCCTCTTTTTATTCCAATTTATTCCTCATTCCAACTTGATTCCAAAAGAAGCTATTTCAAGAAATCCAATCAACCAAACCCATAATTGATTTTCCATTCCAATCAAAGCAATCAAATCCATCTTTTATAATCAATAAATTTTCGAATTTGCTCATCCAACAGTTTAACCCTTCCAACATGACCTGCTATTCCAAAATACTTGCTCCCAAATCTCACAACCAACAATCCAATATAGGCTATACACAGGATGACTAGCAATATACACTATCCCAGTCTCACACGATATTATAATACCCAAACATTAATACGGTCATCATATGGGTCTCCGACAACCAACATGACTCTTCGATCAAGTCTCTATGGTTAGCTATACCGACCGCTAAACATAGTATCCATAGACAACTCATCTCATGCTAAGAAGCTGTTAGGGACTGTTCTCATCTTTATTCTTAGGGCCAACTATAATCCGACAAGTCTAAGGGACTTCTACCCAACTCTTATGGCCAACTCAAACCATGAATGCACTACTATTGACCTATCCACAAAAATGAGGAATGTCCAACAGTCAGGGTCAGGTCTATCTACCCACGATCAATATCATAAGGGTCTACCACCCATAAAGGTTCATTATAGACTTACCCAACCCGACTAGGTCAATCTAGAACTACATAATCATTTTCCATATCCATCAAGTAAATTTCCAACTAAATCAAAATTCGAAGTGCTCACATATGTTATTGCAACTTTCTGATATAATAATCATTCTTCTAGTTATATCAACATATCATTCTTGAATTCACATGCGTCTGATTTATCTATATGACAAGACAACTAACCCAAAGTTCAAATTTTGATCAATTACTTTTACTAGTACATTGTTCATGATCCTTGCTCTTAATTATTTCTCCTTCATATTATGTATTTGTGTGTTCAGTATCACCCAAATAATTTATAGCCGACAATATCATCTAATCAACACGTTGAAGATATCTCTCTTCTGAGTCATTTTATCGATCTTACCTTTGTTGATAGGGTCAACTTTTGTTCGCATAAACCATCAACTTAATTGTATTACCTAATCAATGTCTCATAGATTTTTATCTAGCAAATCCACATTCGATAATTATTCACGTATTCGATATATTGGTCAAACCACCAATCTAGGAATTATCCTACGTTAAGAATTTGATAAATTATATTCGCCAATCAATTGTTACCCAAGCGACTAAGGTTTCTGCCAACCAACTGTTATCGATGCGACAAAACTTTCCATCGATAGTATTTATCCCAACTTGTTAGACCTCAAGCTTTATTTATATTCCATCCAAAGAAGTCTCTTGAAGAACTTCTATCTATTGTCATACAATAAGGGTCATCGATTAGTTCATTTATAATCCGTCGAGTTCTTATGCCGACTAAATATTACCCACCAATCGATAAGTTCAAGTATTCCTACTTCACAACTACTACCCTTTTAAGTTAGGCATGTAGTAAGTGCTACACACCTAAGGAAAAAAGGAAGCAATTTCCAACATACTCGGTCCAACTAAAATTTATTTTCTAGAACTTCCAATTTAGGCAACCGAGATTATGCCCTACATGTGATTTTTATTCGATTCCAACCAATCTTATTCAACATATGGTCCAACTTTTTTATCGATAGTAACATTCGATCATTGATACAAAATTTAAAACTTTTATCCAATCGATTCCAGTCATCGTCTAACCTTATAATCCAACTCGTTGTTCCCAACTAAGATATTTATCTCATAGCTTTTACTTTCTTGCTATCCAATGTAATATTAAGCCATCAAGGGTCTACTATTGATACTCCAACCAAATAACCAAGGGACAATCGCACCATAACATAACCAGGCATCAATCCTGACTAAGTTTTGGTACTACCCCATTGCTACTGATAGGCTCAATATTATCACTATGGAAGGGTCACTGCATAAGCATTACTACGAGGGTAGAGACATATACCACTTAAAGACAAAGTCGTTTCTGACAATCAAATTATCCTTACACTAATCCAACATTCATTCCATACTACCATTACATAGAAGTATTGCCAGTCACAAACATGATTTCCATACTCAGATGTAGTACACAATCTCGTCATCACATATGAATCAATTTAGCATTCCTGTTGATTTTCTTTATTGAAATTACTCAAGCATAATCCATATTTATTATAGCACACATATTGATTTCTCTTCATTCCTACATGCAAATTATTAATCACAAGTTATTCTTCTTTGGCATCGAAACATTGTTGGGTTCTTGGTATCTTTTACAAATCAAAAATTATATCGTAGGGCAATCACAATATTTAGGCTTATTGTAAGGAACATCCAATGAGTGTACCTAAGCGATCAAATACTCACAATTACGGAAGCACTTTCGAACAATAGTGGAAGTAACATAGAACGATCACAAATATAATTTTTATAATCACAGAAGCATATTTGAGTACTCACAGAAGACAACTTTGGATATGCACTGAGGCGACTGTGGCTACTCGCAAAAGATATTTTGAATAGTCACCGAAGCAACTTTGAGTATCTGCGGAGGCATCCTTGAGTAATCGTGGAAGCAACTTTGATTTAGAACTTGCCGAGTCCAAGGACGCATAACCATGCTCTAATACCAATTTGTTACCTCCGATTCTGAAGAACCGAAAGTAGCCACGAACGTGATGTTGTTCAAGCCTAGATTGCACTTATACAAGGAAAGAAGATAGACAAGGCATGGTATATCTCAGAAATAATGACATCGTGGTGGAATTAAGCAGAAAAATTAAAGTCACAATGAATATAATGAAAAGCTTCTTTTTATTGATAATAATAATTGAGTACGTGGCTTATAAAAGATTTATGTAGCTTTCAAATACAACTGATACTTGGCCAATTAGCTTACATTAATATTTGTCGTATTGGTTTACAATCTCACTGATATAACTGAATTACATTGTTCCATACATTATGTCCTTTATAACAGAAGACGCCTCCAATAGAAGAACTTCTGCGTGCCCCAATAAGACTTCGATGCCTCAGAAATGTTCTAGCCACTCCTTAATGCTGAGTACCTAGGGATGCCCACAAACGTGGGTCAGTACATATCGCATACTGGTGAGCAGAAAGTAGCCCACTCGCCTAAACCAACACTAAGTAATCATGTGAAATATATGCACATTAATTTAGTAATCTTTCTATTAGGTACTAGGTTCATTTCAATGATCAGAGTATTCAGCAGCATAATAAAACATATTTTGGAAACAATAGTATACATTGAATATATATATATATAATTTGTACATATTTCTCAATAGTGACTCTTACCAACATTCCACTATTCTTATCTATGCAAAACAAGGATTAGCCACAACATAATTAATATGAATCATTCGTAAAGAGATGATGTTAAGCCTGCATAATTATTCTCATTAGTATGCAGCCTAACTACTTGTAGGTCCCAACTTATAGACCTTCTTATAGCCTGGTGGTACCAAACCACAATTATACTCGTATATGAAGCGTTTCTTTCATATTTATGTGCACTAATGCACTTATACATGTACATATGTTCAATATTTCATTCTCAGTATTACCAGCATGTGAAGTAGATTGCATAATATTACTTCTTTCCCATGGAAGACTTACTTTATAACATTATTATGTTAATAGTACTAGCAGTTTATTATTCATGTTTTCATTGATTATAGCAGCATTGAATAAAAGGCATCTTATCATTGTGTGGACTAGAGCAGCATATAGTTATGACATACAATAAAGCAACACTAGCATTCATTTTATTAGGGCATGAAGGAGTAGAGAAAAATGGACAGATCCACTCACTTATACAAATATCGTTTCCACGCCATGATCCTACATTCGCCTTTGATCTCTCAAGAATGATCCGACGCGATGCACAGTCTTCTAACTTGACATAATCATACATTCGAACTACGCTGCATAAGAATCACATCCGGCTAAGTTAAGCAATATTGCATCATCACACCAAGCATCTCGATTTTTCGTACCACTTGTATTCCATCGGTCTGATCCATCTTCGACAGAATCTCATGCGGCGTTGACTCCATACGCCATGATAAAGAAGAAGAAAACTCAAACTTGGACTCCTCGTACTACGTACCAGTCTAGGGCAGGGAGGGCCCGCCAAGCCCAAGTAAATGCTCAGTTGGCTAACTGTCAGTGTGCGTCGCTAAGTGTTATGCGCCCTCAAAATAAGATTGCCTGACTGTCAGCGTGCGCCTTCGATCTTCTAGAAGCATGAAAAATCTGAAGGCATGCACCCTCAAAATGAAGGCAAGCCCCATAGAGCCCATGCACCCTCGAAATAAAGATAAGCCGCATAGTTTGTAAAAATCTCCTTGTGGTTTGAACAACCACGAAAATAGGGGGCACATAAGATATCCTGATACAGCATTCAAATCATGTCAGAAAGTTCTGACATGGTACTTATTGCCCTAATCGCTTCATGAATCGTGAAAGAGGCAACGGCGCACAAAAGACAGAAAATCACATCCGCACATTAATAAATTTGTCGGGCGTGCAGTGCCACGTGTTCGCTCGTATACGGCCACGACTCTATGCATCCTCGTCATCATACGGCCAAAGTATCTATTAGACCCAGGCCAGATGAGAGAACGTATGCGTCCTCACCATCATGCAACCAAAAGTGTTCATCAGACCCAAGCCAGACGAGAATATGTATGCGGCCATGACTCTAGGTGACATTCAGCTTGCAGTATTCTTCCGTTACAACTGAAAAGATCCTCATACAATCAACGCTGGCCACGTGTCCAGTTGACCAAGTCACACACACAATGGGCTGAAAACGACCTCGTCGTCCAACCGAGATTTCATCAACAGCATATCCCAACAGGGGCTACGTGGCAGCCGGCCCGTGGTATGCGTCCATAATTGCAACCGTATTCTATTGAAGTAGCCACATGCGGCCACCAAACAAATGCATATGCAGCACATATAGCTCGTCAGCATGATGGCTATAAATAATGGGGTTGCATACCCACTACATACGCAGAGAGACATACACACAAACAAGCACGGGAAAGAGAACAGAAGAAAGCATTCGCATTCCCTCAATTGACTGTCAATGGAATAAAGGAGATGTTACAATACCCGATCTCCATCGTCACATTCTCCAGAATCAAAGATATTGTACTTAGATTTTATGTCTAGAATTTCTTTGTACTCTTCTGTTTGTTAAGCAACAAAGTTTGTTCAAACTTTACATCAATGGAAAACAGAAGGGTATCTTTGCATTGTATTATAGACTTTGAGGCAAAGCTACTTTATGACAAGTTGAGTAAGTGTGAGTTCTGGTTGGATCATATCTCATTATTAGGCGATATCATTTCTGACAATAGTATCTCGATAAATTTTAATAATATTGAGGCCGTAGAGCATTGACCAGTTCTAAAGGATGTTGGCAAGGTTCACAATTTTTTGGGTTTAGCAAGCTACTACAGAAGATTTGTGAAGGATTTATCCAATATTTCTTCATCATTATCTAAGTTGACTCGAAAGGATGAGAAGTTTATTTTCACAAATAAGTATCAAGAGGGCTTCATGGAGTTGAAGAAGAGGTTAACTATAATGCTAGTTCTTACCTTCTCTTCGGGCGCTAAAAGTTTTGCTATCTGCAATGATACGTCGGATAAATGATTGGATTGTATTTTGATGCAGCATAAGAATGTGATAACATACGTTTCTTAATAGTTGAGATCGCGTGAAAGGAATTACTTGTTTCATGATTTGGAGCTTGCAACATTCTTGTTGGGTTTGAAGCTTCTAGGGTGATAACATGAACATATATACTAATCACAAGAGTTTTAAGTATATCTTCACTCAGAAAGGTCTCGATATGACACAGAGTAGGTGGCTAGAGTTTCTAAAGGACTTTGAGATTGATCTTCGCTACACATGTATTGTCCCGCTCCGTGTTGGTACTATGTACAAGAGATATCGGTTTGCTGATTCAAAAAGAAAACCTTCTTGGAGAGTTCCTTGTTGAACCAGAAGATGACTAATCTAGGTGAGTGTACAGAACTTCATTCTCTGATTCTTACACGTCTTAATAATGAATCTGAGTTTTTGAAATGCTTGTTGTTTAATAAGATAAGTTTGCATGAATGATAGAACGAGAACCTGTCTGCCTAAAAGAGAGAGAACCATTGTCATGTTAAGTATAAAAAATGTTGCATGCTAGTTACACTGACACAGCTATCGAACAAACCTTGCCATAGTAAGAAAATAGTATAACTGTATAATAAATTGAAGAGATAAATAGACCCGTGCCATGCATTGCTTTAATTAAAAGATCGTTCATATGTTTGCTTGTCATCGTATATATAATTGCTTGTCTTGGATGCAAACGCTTGATGGAATGTATGCTTATTTATTATAAGAGTAAATGTCTTGTCTTGTTTGAAAAGAGACTAGTAGCCCGCCCTGATGTTCCGGTCCCACGGGATCTAGGGGGTGCAGCTATTAGATAAGAGATAGATGGATTGAAAGCGTGTATTGTCACGTTGTGTTATCATTGTGATATGCTTGTTATCGAGGATCTTTCGGGAGATGGAGGCTAAACGACAAGTTAGAGACTAATAGTGCATCCTGATGTTCCGGTCCTACGGGATCTAGGGGACGTGGCTATTAGAATGGTGGATGGAGATTGATGGGGTGAGACTAATAGTGCGTCCTGAAGTTCCAGTCCTGCGAAATTTAGGGGGACGTGGCTATTAGGCGGGGGATGGTGCTTCGTTGGGAAGAGTTTGAGTTTGTGTTAGAGAAGTTAGCTGGTTCATGGAGATAGCTGCATTCAGGTAGTTAGGGCGCATGCTAGGCTAGCCTTCTTGCATATCTAATTGTTTGATACAGAGACGGACAGAAAAAAGAGAACATTGTATATATATACAAATTGTTGCTAACTTGTATGTCTGCTACAGAAATAACCGTTCGGCAAGGGGTAAGAAACACAAAGAGTTTATATATAGCCTCCTTGTTCATGATCATGTGCATCTTAGAGTTTATCTGATAGTATTTCATGCATTTGTATCGGTTGGACAATGGCTATTAGTGTAGAGCTGAACCTTGGTCCCAGCTGCTAATGTGTTAGTGAAGAGCAACCATGAGTCACAACTGCTAATAGCATCAGATAAAAGAGTCATTGGTTAGCTGGATTACTGCTACTGATCCTGAGTTTCTCGGGGACCAAAATCTTATAAATAGTTTATCTTGTTTGCTTGATTGAATGATAGCCCACTGAATGCTGCATTGTCCCTAGAGTCTTTGAGTATAGCTCATAAGACATGTTGCGTATACCCTGATAGTAGAATAATCAACTTGTCTTATGTGCTTGAATGCTATCGAACATGAACTCTGATTTCAAAGATGTTTCCAAAAGAAGTAATATGACTTTGTTCTTGTACTGCATGAAATGAACCTAGGTAAAACTAGAAAGATCACTAGTAATATAATATTTTATAACATAATTACTTAGTGTTGGTTATAGTGAATGTTATTTCTGTTCATTGATTTTATACTCACGAGTACTTTCTCCAAAGTACTGACCCACCAACAGTTTGCTTGTTCGCAGGTGCTGGATCGTCCGAGGAAGCGATAACCGTGCCTCTTTCCCAGGACCAAAAAATCTGGTTTCGATGCCTTGAGTCGTATCGATTGCTTTAAGATGCTTTTATATAGAGGGACATAATGTATGGAACGATGCCATTATATTCAGAGAACCTCGTGCCTTGATCTTTGTCCCGTATACTCAGAAGGATTTATTGTTTGCAACACTGTCCCTCCGCTGCGTACTCAATCAATTCGATGATAGCCACAACTTTAACGATGTTGTCTTGTACGGGCGCAACCCCAGGCTCTCAAGGCATCACGTCCCGATGGAAACGATCGTCCCGCGGGAGCGCTGGCGTAGTGATTCATGCCCGACGGGGACGGCCGATTCCTGCGAGAGATCGGGACGTGACAACACACATATAAATGAGAGTGTAGTGTCAGATGCACTTAAAAAGAGGCCACTAGAAATGTCATATTTAATTTTTTGACAAGGAAATATCATATTATTAAAGGTATTCAGGAGATGGGTATCGAGGTGCGCACTACAAAAATATAGTTAAATAGTGACAAAATATAGCGACGAAACTATTTTTGTCGCTGAGTAGCTACGGATATGTGACAAAAAGTTTGACAAAAAATCATATCTATTTTTCGTCGTTGATCAATCGTTAATATTGTAGCACGTCTTAGCGACAGACTACTTTCGTCGCTATGAAATATTTTAATTCCAGCGCCAACTTTTTTCTTCCCCCCAAACTTCATATCTCTCTCTCTCTCTCTCTCTCTCTCTCCGCCCGACCCCCTCTGCGTCTGACCCCCCTCTCCGGCCCCCTCCTCCAGTGCCATCTCTAGCGGCCCCCTCCTTGACCCCCATCTCTGACCCCCTCATCGTGACCCCCTTCTTCGGCCCCCTTCTCTTCCCCCTCTCCGGTCCCCTCCTCCTTGACTCCCTCTAGCTCCGGTGGCCCCCTCCTCTTCCGCCTCCTCACCGGCCCCTCCTCGACCCCCCTCTCCAGCACCCTCCTCAACCCCCTCTCCGGCAACATCCTCAACCCTCCCTCCGGTGAGACAACAGGTAATGACCCTAACTAGGTTATTTTGAATTATAATTTGGAAATGAACACATGACACAAACACAAAAATCGACACATGACACATTGGTTAGTATTGATTTAGGTTAAAATACATAGTAGTTTTTAAATTGATTTAGGATTACCAACATGCGACACAAATACGGACATATGACATAAACATAGTTTAGACACGGGCATAATCACACTTAAGGGTAAGCATTATTCGGTTTAATTTGGACCAAAAATTAAACCGACCTGAACCAAATTGTTTATTTAGTTACTAAAAACGAATATTTAGCTAGTTAATATATATATATATATATATATATATATATATATATATATATATATATATACTATAATTTAGTTACTATATATAGGTTTTGAAATTGAATGAAATAGTAGTCACCCTTGCCGATTAGTTTACATGTGAAATTGAATGATAGATGCATGATATGGAAACTCGGATTATGCTACGAAAAAATAGATTATTGTCGAAATAGTTGCATATTGTACTAAAAGGAGAACAATGATAAAGATAGATGCATTTTCAATCACGCGGACCGGTACAAGCCAATTTAGAGCAAAAGAAAGTCAACTGCCCAAGTAAGGTTGCGTCCCTACAAGTACATGCAGTTTTTGCTTATCACAAAGAAGCTGTAGAGGATGAATATGTCCGCAAATATAGCAGAACACATGACATAGCAAGAAACGAAAGATGGATGATGGAGAATTGTCTCATCCTTTCGATGGAGAGGTACGAAAGCATTTTGATCGGTGTCATCCTGAATTTGCTGCGGAGCCCAGGAATATCCGGTTGGATTTATGTTCTGATGGATTCATTCCTTTCGGACATTCGGGATCTCAGTACTCTTGTTGGCCGATAATTTTGACTCCTTACAATCTACTATCGTGGATGTGCATGAAGACTCTATACATTTTTTTGACACTTATCATACCCGATCCAAAAAATCCAAAGAAGAACATCGATATCTACTTGCAGCCATTGTGGATGAGTTGGCAGTTCGGCGTTCAGACATATGATATTTCGAAGGAGCAAAACTTTCATATGAGAGCGTCACCATGTGGACCATCAATGATTTTCCAGCATATGGATGTTATCAGGGTGGAGTACTCATGGTACTTTGTCTTGTCCGATATGTATGGAAAAGAATAAGACATTTTGTCTCCAGAATGAAAAAAAAACATACTTTTTTATTGTCACAGTCAGTTCCTTCTTGTGCCGCATCCGTGAAAAAAGGAACATAGATGGCTTTAGAGCTGGTAAACAGGAACTATTTCCACCCTCGTTGAGACTGACAAGAGACGAAGTTTGGAAAGAGGTAGATGAATTACCGACTATGATGGAAGATCCGATATCGGCGTCCTTCACTTTGAAGGGTTCAGACATAGACATAATTGGACAAACCGGAGTATCTTTTGGGACTTATCTTATTGGAAGGACAATCTCATAAGACACAATCTTAATGTCATGTATATCGAAAAGAATATATTCGACAATATCTTCAATACGGTGATGGATATTAAGAGAAATACAAAAGACAATTTCATTACAAGAAATGACTTGGAAATTATTTGCAGGCATTCAGATTTGCACCAAAAATGAAATACAAATGGTAATTGGGTCAAGCCTCCAGCACCATTTACATTGAGTAGAGAAAAAAAATTAATAATATGCAACTGAATTTTAAAGTTTAGATTTTTTGACGACTACATATCAAATCTGGCAAGATGTGTCGATCTTAACGAACGCAAGATGACAGGGATGAAGAGTCATGATTGTCATGTGTTTATGGAGAGGTAACTACTTATTGCTCTGAGAGAGATTGTCTCATCAAGTATGGACTCTGTTGGCCAAATTATCTATATTCTTTAGTGATTTGTGTTCAAACAAGTTGATAGTGCAACATTTAATAGAACTTGAGGAGAAAATTGTATTAATATTGTGCAAGTTAGAAATGGTATTCCCTTCCAAATTTTTTGATAGTATAGAGCATTTGCCGATTTATCTTGCATATCGGTATTTCCGTCCACTATCGATGGAAGTATCAATTTGAGAGGTATAAATTGATTAGTTTGTACTATTAATTTCTTTACTCAAATAATTCTAATATTTAATATATAATCTATAGGTATCTACATCACCTAAAGAAGAAAGTGGACAATAAGGCTCATGTAGAAGCTTCGATATGCGAAGCATATATCATTTAGGAGGTTTCAAACTTTTGCTCCATCTACTTTGATACTCATGTGAGAACATATTATAATAGAGCCCCAAGGAATGATGACATAGGGATTGATGCACCGAATAGTGTAATCATCACTATCTTCAATGTGGGAGGCAAGCCTAAAAGTTAAATAGTGGTCTTGAGGAGATGCAAGATATTGAGAAGTAAGTGACACATCTTTGCTACATATTTCAATTCTGTATATGCTTGAAAAAAAAAGTGCTATAATTGTTCTCCTTATTATCACAGTACTTTTATAGCTGAGGTAAAAATGGAGAGACCTAATATTAATGATGATGATCATGCTAAGGGTGGTCTCCACACGGATAGATCCATTCCAATCCATTCCACACGGGAGACACGTCCTCCCCGGGAAGCTCCGAGGTTAGCTTCCGCTCGATGTACTCTGGGAGGTCCGTCGCCAGCTTTCGCTCGATGAACTCCAAGAACCCATCCATCACAGACTCAGAGCTAGCTAGCTAGAGTTGTAACCTTAATTTGTTTACTTGATTTGAAGGAGCTAGGACGAAGAGCGGAAGAGTACTGTGTGTTTTTTCTTGTAAAATTGATATGTTATATCTGTAATCTGTAATGTAAATTATTATTTTGAGTGTTTATTAGAGTTTCTTTATTCGTATTGTAAAATAATAATAATATTTCACCACAGCTGGTTCCGGTCTACTCAAATAATTTCTCCAAACACCATTTCCCGTAGAGAATGGATATATGTCATCGGGAGTAGCGACTATCACGTGGTTGAAAGTACTTAGGAAAAAAATAAAATAAATAAATAAATAAATCTATAGTGCAGTGCAGCCAACAGAATTCTCGAGTTTGGGATTTAATATAAACTATACAAAAAGAGCAGGAAAATAATACTTACATACCACCTTGCTAGGGTTTCGTGCATACAAGTTGCCAATAGTTGTATCTCCTAAACCTACCTCAATACCAATCATACCTTTGGGTCAACTCTTAAAGAACAATATTAATCTGTCCTATATGTTTGTTTGTTTTTTTCCTCGCTACGCGGAAGCCCAAACCAACCACCAAACGTAGTTTACTTTAGTACAAACTTGCAGCTGTAATTGTTAGGAATGGATAAACATTCCCTTGCTTTATACAATTATATACAGAGGAATTATATCAATCCTAGACCATATATTACAATGAATGACATTATAATTGTATAAGAGGACGTTTTGTGCACGATTTTTTTTTTTTAAAATTTAGAATAAAAAATTATTCCTATGCTTAAAATTTAGGTTATAAAATTTATTTTAAAAAATTATAAATATCTGGATAAATAAATTATCAACAAAATATGTGAACCATATCCCTCAAGCATAAATGAAAAAATTTTGTTTCGGGTAAAATTTTTGTTGTTGTCGTCTTTTTTCTATACTCTTTTATTATTAATTTTTTTCCTTTATTTTTTATTTTTTATTCTTTCAACATTTTTTTATGAATTTATTTTGCTATTTGTTGATTTATTGTTTTTTTTTCTTTTTAAAGAATTTGTTTTCATTTTTGTAAGAACAATCTTTTGTTTTTTTAAGTTTTTTTTTAAAGATTTTTGTTGTTTTTTCTTTATTTATTTTATTTTTTCACGAAAATATTTATATATTTTCCAAACATGAAAATATAATATTTTTAAATTTTGATTACTGAAAATTTCATCTTAGGTAATACAAAATTCATGACTATATAGCATTATATGTATAAAAAAGTCCACCTAATAATATTTAACACCTCCAACCCATCAAACTAACAATTTGTTGACCAAGAGTTTATGGAGAAGAAACTTGTGTGATTGCATCTGTCATATTACTCTTCCATAATAAAGCAAGGTATAAATTTTGGTGAGACCACTAACTAAAAAAAGGTTTAATTTCAACTTGATACTCTTCAACTATTTCAGTTTTTCAACTTGATATATTAAACTTTTACATACATCAACTTACTATCCTAAAAAAAAATTGAAATTATTCCGCCCCTCCATTCTCCCTTCCACCGATTGCCACTCCCGCACCCTATTCTCCCGTCGCTGCCCCATCCCGCCCCTTCTCCCGGCGCTACCATCTCCATTGTTGTCGCAGCCGGAGAGAGAGAGAGAGACGTGTAGTTTCGAGTTTTTTTAGGGTATAAAGTTCAAAATATTCAATAGTTGGTGAATTTAAGTTGTTGAGTAAAAAAAACTTTAGGGTATCCACACTACTAGAAAATTGACCTTTTGCGTCACCTTCTAGCAACGGTCTATACCAGCCGTTGCAAAAAAGTCGTTTGCGACACACTTTTACGATAGTTTTTTAAAGTGGGGCAAAAATATCTTTTGCATCTTCTTTTTACGACGGCTTTTATATGTTGGTCATAAATATCCTTTTGTGTCACTTTTATGCGACCATATAATATTTATGTAGCAAAAAAAATTTTGCGTCAGAATTTTGGTAATGATTGTCTTTTTTGGTTGTAAATATCTTATTGCGTCATTTTTTCATAATGACTTTATTTTGTCGTCGCAGTAAATACTTTTTTTTCTTGTGATCGGTGTTATTGTAGTCACCCTCGTTATTGTAGTTCAAAATATTTTATACTTTTTTAAAATAAATTTTTTTAGCAAGTATATATTTATAAAAATGAGAAAAAATATTTGGAAGGTGCTAACTTGTATCTTTTAAAACCCCAAACCTAAGTAATATTTTTCTTTATAAACTAAATAATTATCCTAAAAAATCAACCCATAAATTCCTAGTTCTCCTCCCCATTAGCTTCCCCTCCCCTCCTCTTCCAAAAGCCTCATCCCATCAGCCCCTCCTCTCACCAGCATTACATTCATGGATCCAGACTTCCATTTCGATGCGACGAGCTTGAAGGAGGAGTACGAGAGCAAGGAGGACCTCTCCCCCACTCCATATGGGACTTCGCCTCCTACTCCATGTCCGTTGCCGAGGAGCACACCGACATGAATACCACTTTCGTCGACGCCAAGATATTAAGGGCCTTTAGAGACCACCCCACCGTCTCCGTCACAGCTCTCGACGAACCCTAAGAGGAGAAAAAGATGAAGACGGGGACGAGAATGAGTAGGACTAAGCCATCGGTGGTGGCCAAGGGGTTCTGCGAACAAGGTAATACACAGTTCACATTCGTGTGTGGCTTCAGTTGAATTTGTTTTTATGAATTTGAGTTTGTTGTAGGCTGTAGGCAAAACCGTTGGCAAAGCGGCCTGAGATTTCTCTACATCGTCGGAATAGGCATCATTTTATACTAATTCATTTCTCGAGCTCAATCTGTCTCATCCTTTGCTTAGGGCTTAAGAATCTGGGATACCAGAAACCAACCCTAATTCAGGTTGTTATTTTTTATTTTAACCTAGTTCTGTGATTTAGGGTTGTCGGTTAATCATGTTATGTTATTTGAATTTGATAAGAAACTATGTTACATTTCATGCACCTCTGGGAACTTTATTGCCAGCCTAGGAGGCACTAACACTCCAAAAGTCGGTGTCGGTGGTGTTATCCATGTCGCGTTACTTCATATCGACACACATTGGACACGACACCAGCTCTGTACGGTGGAAGTTGATTTGGACGTATGTGCACACCGAAATTAATCCGTATCCGTAAAAAGTCTTTCATATCGACGTTCTGCCAATTTTCTCACTAGTCCGTGCATGCTCGTCGGAACGAGATATAACTTACGTCATCGGGTCAGTTGCATCACGCTGGTCCTGTGACCCAAGTTTTGCGTAAATCCAAGACCGTGACCAGATTACCGTTTGGCGAGCCCCAAGGTTCGAATTAACGGACGATTCTGTGATCGGCTCACCGAAATCCAAAAATGGACATATTGTTGAGCTCGTATCATTATTTGAATTTATTTGACCTATAATTTATTCCATTTAGAGACCTTTATCCTTGGCACATATTTTGGTGCAAGTAACCCACATGTGGATACCTCTTTAGCCCAAAATTACCGTTTTGTCCTGTGTCTAAATTGGACGAAAAGGTAGTATTTTTTGACTATTTTTTTGATTCTGGAAATATTGGTGATGCCTATTTTAGCATTCAGAGATGTTCGTTCTAAGTCCATAGTTTCTGATTCCTTGTGCTTGTCATCTGGATGCATATACCACATTGATTGCTTGTCAGGCAAGTATACATTGCCATAGTACTGTTTAGTTACAATCCTTTACTATATATTTATTTTCTATTATTTATTTCTATTTATTTTGCTACATAAAACTGTGTGTCCAAGGAAGATTTGGGTGCAACTACAGTAGCGTCGTCTTTTGTTCTCACTTTTATTATGCATGTTGACCTAGTTTTATAAGACCATCCTATGATTTTGAGGCATTATTATTTTTTATTTGTCTATGACACAGTTGTTACACGAGTTATGAGTCTCATGTAAGACACAGACTTGTGTAATAGGCTGGCCACCTTTACGTATATATCATGCGACGGATAAGGAATAACTGCTAATAAAAATATATTATTTTAGCGGACTTAGCAGTTACTAGCGGTGTTTACATATTATTGATGTGACACATTAGTAGCATTGGGTAGAAAAAATAATGAGTAAGCGTATGTGACCCCTTTACGCTTTTTCTATTCAGGTCGTACGCTGCGCTGGAGACGCGAGTCATGATGACCCTATATTTACTTGGTGGCCTATGACTTCCGTGACATTATGCACATGGCCCATAGTTCTCCAAGAGAACTACGCTCATCCCATTATTTTAGCCAGATAGTCCATATACGAAAAAGTTGTTCTTCAACTGCATATCACATAGACTGATTAGGCGACCATGTTGGATGTTTACTTTCAGTACATTATTGGCATATTTTTATGTATCTTGTTACGTCCCTCTTAGGGCCTGGTCCCTTTTCAGGTATAGACGATCATGACTATTCGTAGGATCATGGATCAAGACTTGCTACTTCGTTCTCTTTTGAGGAGGTCTTCCCTTCGAGCCTCTCTGATCACTAGATGATGTACTTATTATATTTCTTTTATATCCTAGTTTGGTAGTGGATTTGTCTCTACCCAACTATTAGTTCTTCTCGACTATTTCATACTTGGTTTATTACCATATTTGGTTATTTATTTCTATTTGGTTTGGTGGATGGGATTATTATTGTCTATGACTTATGATATTATATACCACTTGTCAATTATGATTCATAATACAGCGTACGTATGTGTTATAGTTTCCATATAATGGAGTTTCCATATATATACGGTTGGCATGCTTACGTATTCTTAGTTCTACGTATTTTGGGACTGTGGCGTGACAATATGGACGATATATTGATCCATGGTACGAATCTAACATGTGTCACTAAGACAAAGAAGTTTCTCTCATCCAAGTTCAGTATGAAGGACTTAGGGGAAGCTGATGTTATCCTCAGAATAAAGATCATCCGGACGGACACTGGAGTGACACTTCCATAGTCTCATTATATTTAGAAGATGCTCACACACTTTAGATATCAGGATCTTTTAGCGATCGATACTCTATACAGGTGTGAAAAGAAGATAAAGCCAAATCCTAGGGAAAGCGTCAGGTAGCTGGAGTATTCAAGCGTCATCGGGAGTTTGATGTATGCAACAACTGTCATAAGGCCCGACATAGCTTTCGTCGTGGGGATGCTGAGTTGATTCACGAGTAACCTAGGTGTGGAGCACTAAAAATCTGTGAAGAGAGTGATAAAATATCTCAAGAGGACTCAAAAGTATGCATTGCACTACAACGGATATCCGACAGTGGTGGATGCCTTCAGTGATGCAAGGAGGTGTTCAGAAGTAGAGAGCAAAAGGTCCACAGGAGGATATGTCTTCTCCCTAGGTGGAGCTACTATATCATGGAAGTCAAAGAAGTAGACAATGCTCTCTCATTCCTCCATGGAATCTGAGTTTTATATACTAGCAACTGCAGCAGATAAAGCAGAATGGCTTCGGGAGCTCATGTATGATCTTCTATTAGTTGGTGCGTATATTCTTATGATTTTGATATACTACAACAACAAAGCGACTGCAGCGGTGGCATCAAATGACCTCTTCAATGGTAAAAAGAGGACAATGCGATTGAGGCACATGGCAGTGAATAATCTGATGAAGACTGGAATCATTATCATGATTGATTTCGGATCCAGGAGAATCTGGCAGATCCGTTCACCAAGGGTCTCAAGTGACATCTGGTCAAGGACACAATAATCAAAATGGGCTTGAAGACATTCAAATATTGTGTCTTCATAATTTTACCATAAAATTCTATGCTATTAGTTCAAAGAAAAAATTTGTAAACCCCTGATTTTTCAAAAATATTAAATTTGGATTTTTTCACAATTTTCTGGAATTTTTTGGGAATTTTCTGTAATTAAAATCAAGATTTTAATTATTAAATGATTTTTAATTTTTAATAAATAATACTAAAATATTATGGAAATAATATTTTTGGGTGTAAAATAGAAAAATGGACTTAGGGTAATTTTTCTGGAATTTATCGGGCCCCGGACCTATTTTTAATCACCTAAAAACTATTATTTATTTATTTATTATTAATTAATTAAATTATTTATTATTTATTGTTTTTATTCCGGCCCAACGGCCCAGCCCGCGGCCCAAACTCCGAGCCCGGCCCAAACCCTCGAACCGGCCCAATACCCTAACGGGTCGGGTCGGGTTGGGTCCACTCGCACCCGACCCGCACCCGCAACCCGGCCACCCCTCTCCCATGACCCGGCCGCCCGCGTTCACCGCTGCACCCGCCACGCGTCCCCGCTTCCGCCGCGCCACCCCGGCCACGTCGCCGCTCCTTCCGGTTCGCGCCGACCCCCCCTCTCTCCTCCGCCATTTCCGGTAACCTCCTCCCTCTCCCTCCCCTATAAAAACTCCCTCGATTTTCCCTTCCGGCCAGCCCTCTCCTCCCCACCTCGCCGAGACACCGCCGCCGTTCCCCTCGCCGCCTCGCCGAGCCCTCGCTAGCGCCGCCATCTCCTCCCCCTTCCTCCTCCTCGCAGCCAGAAGCTCCGACCCCGCTGCCCGAGTCCCCTCCTGCCTAACCCAGCCCCAGCTCCGCCCCCGCTCCTCCGCCCGGCCGCCAACGCCTCCGCCTCGCCCCGCCAGTGCCGCCCTAGCCCCCGGTCGGCCTCCCCCGCAGCGGCGGCGCCCTCCTCCGGCCGTCGGAGCTCCACAGCAAACCCTAACCCTAATTTCCAATTTTGTCGGACACGTGTCGGGCACGTGTCGGACACGGGATTCTTTGGGTTTTTGGGACCCAGTTCAGGTGCGTGTAACTTTCTTCTCGCTGCCCCGTTTTTAATTCCGTAAATTGCGTTACGAAGCCTGTATGACCCTTTCGGTGCCCGGATAAACCGCTCGGGGCATCGCGTCCTGTGGTGATCGCACACCGCGATCCAAAAACAGGAAAAACAACGACCCGATTCACCCCGGAACTGGGTACGCCCCGCCAAACGGGACGACTTGGTCGTACGCGATCTTCACAGATACGTGCGCGCCGTCGATACGGACGTGTGAGATTTCGCAAAAGTCGATTCGGGTGTGCGTGCACACCGGGATCAACGCGTATCCGCGGACACCGTCTCGTATCCGCCTTTTCTGAATCAAGTCCTAACTTTTTGTGTACATGTCGGATCGAAATGAAACTTGCGCCATCGGACTCGTAGCGATACGCTGGTCCTGTGACCCAAGTTTGGTTCGATTCTAAGAACGTTGACGAAATCGCGTGTCGTGGGCCCCATAGGTCCCGCTCGACGGGCGATTTTGTGATCGGCTCATCGGAATCCAATTCTGGAAGTTCCGTTGGGTTCGTATCATCGTTCCTGACCTGTTGACACTAAGTTTGGTGAATTTGGAGACCTTTGACCCTGACACATTTTTCGGTGCAATGGGGGCCCACATGCGGACCCCGTTTTGACCCGAAATTTTGGTTTTTGCCCTTGTCTCCAAATTGGACTCAAGGACAGGCGTTTCTAGCTATTTGATATCTTCTGAGCATGATGGTAATGTTTATTTCAGCATCTGGACATATTTCTGGAATATTTCCCGAGGATAGAACTGTAATTGGATCCAAACATCAGGCAAGTACCTGCACTTCAAGTTTATTCTTTATATTGTGATAATTAGTTCCTTGCTCTACTAGCACCATTGGATGTTTACACGTAGTGTTAGAATACTGGATTTCATGTCTTGCTTTTCGTGTCGGGAGGGAGAATACTAGGAGGCATGTGGTTTACCCTTCCCCCTGTCATGTCTGATAGCTGTTGGTACGCGACTGTACCATCAGCTTGATACTCGATTATTCATGTCTGATAGCCGTCTATGACGGCCGAATTAGCCTTATAATCCCCTACATGCCAACTATGTATTCTAAACACACATTTCACACACGCATAGTTCCTGATGTCTTGTTGCAGTTCCTGTTGTCTTGTTGCAGTTTCATTTACTTGTCTCATTATAATCCTGTTTTACTCATGTCCCTGGTTTATAGCAATTAATCCTGTTTTACTTATATTCCTGATTTTTTAGTGCTCAACCCTTAATTAATTTTACTACTTATTATGCATATCTTATCATGATACTTAGTCAGTTCTTTTCACTACTTGTCATAAATATTTAGTTTAATCTTGTTGTGTATTGGTACTTTGCTCCTTTCCTGACTGGATCCGTTGATATTAGGCGACGATGAGGACTATACCCCCACCTTTTATGGTCCCTATGAGGTAGCAGGTGATACTTTTGAGGAGCCGGTTCCCACCCAGGAGACTACTTCTGAGGAGTAGTTAGCAGATAGTTACTATTTTTCTTTCATCCTAGTAATCGGGTTTGTCCCCGATTTAATTTCTGGTTCTGTAATAAACTATGGATCTGGTTGTCATATTTTGATTATGAAATCTTAGCATTCCTTTTCCTGTTATTATCCTTGCCTACTTATTTTATTGTGAATGAGCTAGATTTAATTTAACTGTGAATATGACCTAGACAGCGTACTACCGCCGACACTGCGGCGTAGGCTGGACGTACCCACGTACTCGTGCCCGAATATCCGGGTGCGGGTCATGACACGTTTTTATGATGGCCCATGCAGGTCTACGACTAAATTGTTCGATTTCAACTTCGGGACCGAACAGGCCTGCAAT
This sequence comes from Iris macrosiphon, assembly GCA_036927795.1. Lineage (NCBI taxonomy): Eukaryota > Viridiplantae > Streptophyta > Magnoliopsida > Asparagales > Iridaceae > Iris > Iris macrosiphon. The sequence continues at coordinate 64,802,537 of JAYESA010000016.1, forward strand.
AAGATAAGGATAAGTTTAGGATCTCATCCACTTGCTTGAATCGTTCTTGACATCTATCTCGGATTCGAATTAATTCCTTGACTTGCATCCTGCCTTGATTCCTGTGTGCCTCTTATCGTTTATTTTGGATACAGAGTAAAGGATCTATCAGTAAGCGACGAGGTTCCTACAAGATCACCACGAGATGCTCTACTAGCACCCGAACCGAGACCACCCTTGGTACCACAAGTAGCACTCTCCCAGCTAGCCAGCAACAGCAGAGGACACCACCTCAAGGACGCGGACAAGCTTTCGCGATGACCGTGGAGAACGCGCAGACTCTTGGAGTAGCTAATGCGCGTAAGTGATTCGTAGATACCGTTTCTAGTATTGTTTAGCTCGTGCCTATTGGTTCGTGACCTCAGCCCCAACCTAGTAATTTTGAACTTGCTAATAACCTGGTATGCTTTTATATTTGATAACTGTAGAGATTGTAGAGTCTTTATTATTTATTGTGTGTTGTTTGGTGAACTTAAATAATTTGTACCTCCTTTCATCATCATCTAGCGCACTTAATTTTGCTGTACTTGACTTATGCTGCTATTTTATAGCCTAGTTTTGCAAGCTTACTCTTTATCGAGCTTGTTCATGACAAGTGTATTATTGGGGAGGCCCATAATAATATATTTCAGAATCAGTGTATTACGGTCTGATCAACCATAGTGCGCTTGATTCGCCCTTCAAAATAATACTTTACGTGGATTGAGATATGTAGTGATTAGTAGACAAATATACTTGCCCTCTAGATATGTCCGAGCATATCGTATCAGTTACATAACTGTACTAATACGAGCATGCAAACAAATGATTACCAGAATAGAAATTCAGTCCACAACTGCTTGACAATTCCTATTTGAACTCTTTAAACGCCTTGATCCCGATACTTTTGTTCTATCATCTCGCCCTTGAACTCTTTATTATTGATCTTCGTCTTCCCTTATTTCGGAAAGACGAAATCTTATTCTTGGTATAAGTTTGAGATATAGACAGTACTAGATATACCCCACAGACCGGTCGCATTGATGATGACCCTTTATGATTAAGGGAATACCATAGGTGATGTGTTTGGTGTTAAAAACTTAAGGATTCAATACCATGATTAAATAAGTTGAGACATAGTTTACTAGTTGTATAGCTAGTTTACTAGTTGTATAGCCTTAGAGGATAGATGGATAAAATTCTAAGTTGGGTAGAGACCGTAATGTTCACTTGAGAGGAATCCTTTGAACTGTAATCAAGTGAGATTGGATAGAGAGAACCCTACCATATTTTAAATTTCGAGGACAAAATTTTAATAAGTTGGGTAGATTATAAACCCCTGATTTTTCAAAAATATTAAATTTGGATTTTTTCACAATTTTCTAGAATTTTCTAGGAATTTTCTGTAATTAAAATCAGGTTTTTAATTATTAAATGATTTTTAATTATTAATAAATAATATTAAAATATTATAGAAATAATATTTTTGGGTGTAAAATAAAAAACTGGACTTAGAGTAATTTTTCTGGAATTTATCGGGCCCCGGACCTATTTTTAATCACCTAAAAACTATTATTTATTTATTTATAATCAATTAATTAAATTATTTATTATTTATTGTTTTTATTCCGGCCCAACGGCCCAGCCCGCGGCCCAAACTCCGAGCCCGGCCCAAACCCTCGAACCAGCCCAATACCCTAATGGGTCGGGTCGGGTCCACCCGCACCCGATCCGCACCCGCAACCCGGCCACCCCTCTCTCCTGACCCGGCCGCCCGAGTTCACCGCTGCACCCGCCACGCGACCCCGCTTCCGCCGCGCCACCCCGGCCACGTCGCCGCTCCTTCCGGTTAGCGCCGACCCCCCTCTCTCCTCCGCTATTTCCGGTGACCTCCTCCCTCTCCCTCCCTTATAAAAACCCCCTCGATTTTCCCTTCCGGCTAACCCTCTCTGCCCCACCTCGCCGAGACGCCACCGCCGTTCCCCTCGCCGCCTCGTCGAGCCCTCGCCAGCGTCACCATCACCTCCCCCTTCCTTCTCCTCGCCGCCAGAAGCTCCGACCCCGCTGCCCGAGTCCCCTCCGGCCTAACCCAGCCCCAGCTCCGCCCCCGCTCCTCCGCCCGGCCGCCAACGCCTCCGCCTCGCCCCGCCAGTGCCGCTATAGCCCCCGGCCGGCCTCCCCCGCAGCGGCGCCGCCTTCCTCCGGCCGCCGGAGCTCCACAGCAAACCCTAACCCTAATTCCCAATTTTGTTGGACACGTGTCGGGCACGTGTCGGACACGGGATTCTTCGGGTTTTTGGGGCCCGGTTCAGGTGCGTGTAACTTTCTCCTCGCTGCCCCGTTTTTAATTCTGTAAATTACGTTGCGAAGCCTGTATGCCCCTCTCAGTGCCCGGATAAACTGTTCGGGGTATCGCGTCCTATGGTGATCGTACACCGCGATCCAAAAACAGGAAAAACAACGACCCGATTCACCCCGAAATTCGGTACGCCCCGCCAAACGGGACGACTTGGTCGCCCACGGTCTTCACAGATACGTGCGCGCCGTCGATACGGACGTGTAGGATTTCACAGAAGTCGATTCGGGTGTGCGTGCACACCGGGATCAACGCGTATCCGCGGACACCGTCCCGTATCCGCCTTTTCTGAATCAAGCCCTAACTTTTTGTGTATACGTCGGATCAAAACGAAACTTACGCCATCGGACTTGTAGCGATACGCTGGTCCTGTGACCCAAGTATGGTTCGATTCTGAGAACGTTGACGAAATCGCGTGACGTGGGCCCCACAGGTCCCGTTCGACGGGCAATTTTGTGATCGGCTCATCGGAATCCAATTCTGAAAGTTCCGTTGGGTTCGAATCATCGTTCCTGACCTGTTGACACTAAGTTTGGTAAATTTGGAGACCTTTGACCCTGACACGTTTTTCGGTGCAAAGCGGGCCCACATGCGGACCCCGTTTTGACCCAAAATTTCTGTTTTTGCCCTTGTCTCCAAATTGGACTCAAGGACAGGCATTTCTAGCTATTTGATATCTTTTGAGCATGATGGTAATGTTTATTTCAGCATCTGGACATTTTTCTGGAATATTCCCCGAGGATAGAACTGTAATTGGATCCAAACATCAGGCAAGTACCTGCACTTCAAGTTTATTCTTTATATTGTGATAATTAGTTCCTTGCTCTACTAGCACCATTGGATGTTTACACGTAGTGTTAGAATACTGGATTTCATGTCTTGCTTTTCGTGTCGGGAGGGAGAATACTAGGAGGCATACGGTTTACCCTTCCCCCTGTCATGTCTGATAGCTGTTGGTACGCGACTGTACCATCAGCCTGATACTCGATTATTCATGTCTGATAGCCGTCTATGACGGCCTGATTAGCCTTATAAGCCCCTACATGCCAACTATGTATTCTAAACACATATTTCACACACGCATAGTTCCTGATGTCTTGTTGCAGTTCCTGTTGTCTTGTTGCAGTTTCATTTACTTGTCTCATTATAATCCTGTTTTACTCATGTCCCTGGTTTATAGCAATTAATCCTGTTTTACTTATATTCCTGATTTTTTAGTGCTCAACCCTTAATTAATTTTACTACTTATTATGCATATCTTATCATGATACTTAGTCAGTTCTTTTCACTACTTGTCATAAATATTTAGTTTAATCTTGTTGTGTATTGGTACTTTGCTCCTTTCCTGACTGGATCCGTTGATATTAGGCGACGATGAGGACTATACCCCCACCTTTTATGGTCCCTATGAGGTAGCAGGTGATACTTTTGAGGAGACGGTTCCCACCCAGGAGACTACTTCTGAGGAGTAGTTAGCAGATAGTTACTATTTTTATTTCATCCTAGTAATCGGGTTTGTCCCCGATTTAATTTCTTGTTCTGTAATAAACTATGGATCTGGTTTTCACATTTTGATTATAAAATCTTAGCATTCCTTTTCCTGTTATTATCCTTGCCTACTTATTTTATTGTGAATGAGCTAGATTTAATTTAACTGTGAATATGACCTAGACAGCGTACTACCGCCGACACTGCGGCGTAGGCTGGACGTACCCATGTACTCGTGCCCGAATATCTGGGTGCAGGTCATGACAAAATTACTCGGCATCTAGATTTTAGTTCAAAGAAGGATCATTGACTGGAAGAATATCATAAACAATAGGTATTCCTTTGAGACATTATGGGATTACGGACCCAGAACCACTGTTGTCTACTAATTATTCTTTGTGTAGAACAAGTCATATGGAAGGATGGCTTAGACGCCTTAATGAGTTCTCAGACATTTTGAATGTCTTGTGTGCTTTACAGGAAGCACCGTAGCGTAGCACTACAAAGGAACATAAGGTCTCTATGCTACAGTAGGTGACACTACCATGAGGTTCCTCGATAGGGTAATGCCTCGGCTTCGTGAGCCATGTCACAGTGGCGTAGCACCGCACATAGGCAGGTAGCCTAATATTTTAGTATGAAGAGTGGTAGGCAGCATTACAAAGAGGCCAGTGACCTCATGTTATAGCGGCGTAACACCACAAGGAAGCGCAAGGTTTCATTCTGGGTAGTTTTTTTACTATAATGAGGCTGCGACCTCATGCTACAGTGGATAACACCACGATAAGGTGGAGCCTCGACTTTAGGCCATGTCATAGCGGCGTAGCACCATAAGAAAGCGCAAGGCTTCATGCCATGACTCTTTAAAAGAACTCACATAGAGTGTATGGAAAGATATACAGGCTCTCACTTAAGGAAAAACTTGTAGATGCCCAAGATACATACATCAAAATTAGGCGTGCACATGGCCTTTAATGTGCAACCGAAAGCACAGTTGATGTCATTGTGTGAGTGAAAATAATTGCAACTATGGTGCAGAATTCAAGGTTTTGTCCATTCTTATATCATACTATTATTTGACCCATGCGAGAAGATTCAAGTCTAAGCGACATATGTCCTAATACATGATGGGCAGTCATTGTGAGGAACATTTAACCCATATATTAAGATATATGGGAGATTATTGGTGTTTTTGCATTTGGACTATGAAAGATAGTCCCACATTGGCTACACCATCAAGTGGGTATCTCAAAATAGTGCTTTTCTTGGGTTAAGGTATGCACATGGGGTATCGTGGGACACATGGGTGCCATGTGAGGGTATTTTATTAGGAGAAAAAATGATTAACTCATCAATGAAAGCTTTTAAGTTTTTTGTCATGCTATTAGAATTTATTCCATAGGAGCTAACACGACAACAAAAATACCTTTTTTATGACGGCTAAAAAGCATCATAAATGATGTTTTATAGCGCTATTTTGTAAGCCCTCAGGCGTTATAAAAACCAGTGTTATAAATATTTTCTAAAAGCATTATACATGTTCTGTACATATATAACATTTTTTTTCCTAAAACTTTATAAATAAGACAAATATATATAACACTTATTTACCAAAGAGTTATAAATAAATTCATATATATGGCACTTATTTTAAAAGTGTTATCAATATAAAATCTATATATACCATTTATTTTTCAAGATGTTATAATTGTAATGCACATATATATCATTTTCCAAAGTCCTATAAAAAGTAATACTCAAATACTGCTTAATTTCAAAAGAATCTGAACTAGGTATAATACCACCATCATAATTACATTTTTCAAAATAGATCAAAATACATATATACTAGAGATTAAACTAATATCATCCACTAGTCAACAACTTCCTTAGGCTTCAACTTTGAGCACCCTCAAAACTGTCAATATCACAGTCAAAACTGTCAACTGGACCCTCAAAATCTAACAAGCAAAATACTAAAAATGAAAGCATCAAACAACCGTGAGATATGACTTAGCAAAAAAAAAAAAAAAAAAAATCATAAACTATACATCGTCTAAAATTGGGAGTCAAAAGTCGAGACTATCTTAATGTTATATCATCAGTTTAAAATTTATCAAAAATGTACATTGAACCTTTTAAGTCTTTCTTTTATTATTTTAAACAATACATAATTGATTATTTGAGTGTAGAGAGAAATTAGTTGCTCTTGCAATCCAATTAATTAATCTTGAAAGCTACGATAAGTACCTAGGTTATTCCTATTAGTATTTGGAAAATCAGCTGGAACAAGAATTGTAATGCTTAATACTATTACATTGCTGCACAATGAAAATAATATCTATCAGGATGGCGAGGTACAAGTAACAAAGATCGAATCGAATTTATCCATTTATATGAGCTACCTTTAGCAATTGAAGATAGGTTCCCTCAGTATCCATGATAATATCGTTGACTGGTCTAGTTACCTGAATAATAACTGCAGCTCTAGTCTGCTTACTAAAATGAAACACCTTTGTTTTGCCTACCTAAAATATCAGATATTTGGTCTTAACTTAAATTAAACATAGTTTGCAGCCCCTACAAGTACATGTACAACATGAATAAAGTAATAAGTAATAACAAACAATTAAGGTTGGCTTGGTGATGAAAATAATATTCTTATGATAAATGCTAACATAACGATCTGATTTCAAAGCTTGCCACTATAGAACTGAATTTTGTATTTCTACGAAACCAATAACAGAGCTATTTTTAAATGTTTAGTGAGTACTAAGAAAGTGATTTAAAACTAAGACTATGGCAGAGAAAATCTCCATAATTATCATATATACATATCAAAATCACACAATATTGGATGCAATTCAATTCTCATAAAAATTGAAAGATAATTTCTCCCTTATCTATTAGGAATTTATAATATAACCTGCAATAACCTAAACTGAAGAAATGTATAGCTTGAACAGAGGAAAAATACTGTTTAGTGAATACTATAATCTAAAAACCTTTATCCAGAGTTCAGTCCACAGTCTCTTTCAACCAAAATCAGGGTTTAGAGTGCCACGACCCGCACCCAGAATTTGGGTATGAGCCGTGGGTACGTCTAGCCTACGCCGCAGCATCGGCGGTAGAACGATGTCTAGGTCTCAACATAATAACACAACTCATAAAATAACATGTCAATGATCTCAACTCCATGAGGAGGGCAATGAATATGCATATGATCATCAAATCATAAGGTACTCAATTACAATAACTATGAGAAGGTAAATGGCACGATAAGAGATAAAAGATATAAAGAAGCTCTGACATAAGTTTAGAACACAACTCAATACAAAAGTCTAGAGTCTAGCTATCTCAACATAAATAAGTCTAAACATAATACAACCCAAGTCTCAAAGTTAGAACAATCCAATACATAAATAAACTAGACTAAGTGTTGTCTAAACAACTGTGGATAGTGTCTCCTCTAAGGAAAGTGACTCCTCTAGAATCTTCAAGATATAATCTCCATCTACTCTTGGACCATAATGGGTAGGACATAAATTCTCAAGATCCTCTAAAAAATATTATCCAGTCAGGATTGGAGCGAAGCACAAACACTAATAGCAATTTTAATTATATTGATAAACACAATAAAACAGTGTGAGAAAATACTAGAAGAAAAAAAATACTGGAGAGATATGTAATCATCATATGGAACTAACTAGCAATAAACAGATATATGTGAATGCTGGAAATGAATGTACTAAAATAAAAGGATAGAAATTTTAGCTAAGTGTTGTGAAATATCAGTTTGCAATGTGATCGACATGGGACTAGATCAGGCTTATTATATATGATTGGCTATGATACATGTGAGGTCAGGCTAACCATATGGTTATCTATGATGCGAGCAATAGTCAGGCTAATCATATATAACAGGCTATAAGGCATGTAAATGGTCAGGCTACACCCTATATGATATATGGGATGAGCTATAATATATGTAAAGTGGGGTATGATCACATAATATTGCCAATATTTTTTTGCCCCCAGCTAGTTCGATGGATTCCAATCATGACTCCTTAGGTCATGTATCTATGATACTAGCCCGTGTATCTACTGTATCTGAATCAAGTATACACTATAACTAGAATTATAGTAATAACCAAATAATAAAAACTGTTAGAGAATATACTCGCCTGCGGTCTTGAGCAATATGTGAGGATTAATGTCCAAACTGGAGTCACTGAGACCTAAAGATGAAATATCCATGTCAAATAATGTTCTGGAATGATAATTAAGTCAAACTAGGTAAACATGTGATTTCTAGGTCTAACTAGATTGACTAGGTCAAAACCTTGTTACACTAGGTTAATCTAGTCAATCATAGTCTAATACTAACTAATTTGATCATACTAAGGATACTTAGCTTATACTAATTGATATCCTAACTAGTAAATTAATACTTATATTACCTTAGTGTCGCATAAGCTCTGCTACTTGAGTAATCCTTTCCCAAACCTGGTTGTTGTGAACTAACTGATACTAACTGATGAAGTCTCCTACAACAGGTATTACCCAGCATCTCTAACACAACTAAGATACTATACAGATACTCAAACCTAGTACCCACTTGTATATCCCTCACACTCAACTGATCTCCATCAATTCACCCGAGCTCATGAAGCACATTTCTACCTTAATCACACAGGCAAGTTCACCCTTTCACCTGTAACTCTAAATACCCTAAAACCCATCAATTGTCTCAACCCGACTGCACCAACTTTACAGTGTTAACTGTAGCTCCTAGCTATGGTTACTGATACCATTTACCCAACTCAGGTTTTCCCTTACAATGTCTGTTAAACACTATATTTTTGCAATGATACCTTAGTATTAGCTAACTCAAGAGCTACTGAAACATGGCACTCAACAGCAATGGCACAATCACACCCTTCTCTGACTTTCTAACAGCGAACACATACACAAGAGACCACACCTAAATCAACTCTGAAACATCAATGTACTCTCCCATTTTACCTTCATATCACAGAGATCCTACACTCATGTGTACATCTATATCACCTAATATACACTAATACTTCTGTCATCCCTTTACATAATCCTAATAGTACATAACACTTGTACTGCTGCTGCTGATCTGCACAAGTGCAGGTCAAGTTATTGTACTTCAAGCTCATCTCCCCTAAGGCAATGCATCACTTGCACAGCAACTGAGTTGTTGTTGCTGCTACTGTTCTAACTGTATAGAAAAATACTCAGACCCGACCTACTACCTAAATACTAACTCCTTATATCTGACCAACTATGCACTTGCATACATGTATTTCCACTACTAGAATAAGCGGTATTAGCGACGTATTTTAGCGACTCTAAGTTAAAACGTCGCTAAATTAGCGACTCTGTAAAATGCGTCGCTAGGCATCGCTAAATGGCGAAATTTAGCGACGTTTAGCGACTTTTATTAAGAATTTAAAAGAATAGTCGCTATAAGTTCAATTAAGATCGTTAAACGTCGCTAATATATCTGATTTAGCGACGTTTAGCGTCGTAATTAGCGACGTACATATAAAAAAAATTTAGCAACATATTTAGCGACTTCTTTGGCGTCGCTAATTTGAATTTTAGCGACGTTTTTATGTGACGTTGCTAAACGTCGCTAAATTTTGTTTAATTAGGGCTCGGTTTTCTTTTCTCCATCTGTCGAAAATTTTGAAATGTTTCGATTTCCCCTGCCCCCCCTCTCCGGCGACCGGGTATCCACGGCTGCGGCTACTTCGACATCCCCCTCCTCCTCCTCGACCTCTAGGTAATCTCTCTCTCTCTCTCTCTCTCTCTCTCTCTCTCTCTCTCTCTCATGTGACACTGACACAAGATATACTTGACAGACATGACACACGCACACAGACACGACACACGCACACAGACACACACGACACACACACACAGACGCAGACACACACACACGACACACATACACGACACACACACAGACACACACACAGACGCAGGGGTTAGGTTTAGGGTTAGGTTTAGGGTTAGGGTTAGGGTTAGGTTTAGGGTTAGGGTTAGGGTTAGGTTTTTTTACTTGGGGTTACGATTAGGGTTAGGTTTAGGGTTTTTGAGCAGGGGTTAGGTTTAGGGTGTCACATTAAAGTTTTCAATGACAACATGTTTAGATTTAGGTTTAGGGTGTCACATTAGGATGCATAATTGCTTGGTAGGACAGTGAGGAGTGGGGTGCTTGATTGCTTGGTAGGACACAATAAAGAGAAGTATGAGTAGCTTTGAGTGAGTGCAAGTGTCTATATGTTTTAGGGTAGATGTAGATTTTTCAGAGGATTTGTGCAGAACTCAGATTCATGGAGTATCAGATATTGGGGAGGTTGCTTGAGTGTATCAGTAACTGCAAGTATGCAGTAGGGTTATTGGGTAAGAATGTTGGGACATGCCTATGTTGTTGCAAACTAGGGTAGTGGTACTGCATTTGTAGTGAGTAGATGTGCATCACTATCAATAGGTGTCTGTTTTTGGTATTTGTTGCTTACTTTTAAGCAGTGGTCATGTATTACTGATACATGTTGTATCAGTAAGTACACCTGTGTGCTATTAGATTAGTTGAGCTGGTGTTGGCAAGGGGTACCTGCTGTATAGGCAGGTAATGGTTTTGAAGTGCACTTTCAGCACTGATAACTAGAGTTTCAGTGAGGATGTGTGTTTGTGAACTGAATTAGTAAAGTTATTGCATATTAGAATATGGTCTTGCCTAATGCACAGTGGTATCCAGTGGGAGGGGTTTTGAGTGTGCTAATGTGCAGTGTTGTGCTTTAGAGGTGAATGAGGTGTGATGGGGATATATGGCTGACCATGGGATATAAGTATAGTTCAGGTCGTGTGGTTGTGTGTATGCTATGTGTATTAATTGCTTGTTGTGTGCATTAGGTATGTGAGGTATGTGTGTGTGTGTGTAGACTTTTACTAAATCTCATAAAATGCCAAATTTTCAATTTCTACTATGTCTACTGTGTCTTCCAAATTTTACTAGATCTATACTGCTACATAATCATCTAATTCTTCCGTTCTGGTCCAATAGCTAATTCTTTGCTAATTTTTTGTTTTCATCTACCTTACCAGATGGCACCCAAGAGAGCGACACCTCCTACTATTAAGGAGGAAGTGATGCCTCCTACTGTTAAGGAGGAAGTGATGCCTCCTACTGTTAAGGAGGAAGAGATACCACCTGCGGGGAGTTCCAGTCACCCAGCACCTATCGCGGCTGTATCTCAGACGGGGAGTTCCAGTCACCCAGCACCCATAGCGGAGCTTGGTAACATAAACGATGTTTATGCGCAGTATTTGAGGGACTGATATCTGCCCCGTTTTGGAAATCCTCGAGATTGATACTATAATGTTTCATATACTTATATATTATGCATTTTGTGTTACTGTGATACTCTGATACTTATATCTAATGTGATGCTGTTTATGTCCATTTTGTGTGACTGTGATGCTTTTTATGCCCATTGTGTTACTGTGATGCTGTTTATGCCCATTTTTTGTGACTGTGATACTTTTATTGTCTGTCTATACTATTTGTGTGTATTAATTGTATGACTGATAAGGCTCTCTTACCGATATCATCCCAAGATAACGGTGTGCGATACCTCCTTCCATATAGAGCCTTGAATGGTGATATCTCAATACTAGCCTGGTAGCTGTTATTGTAAGCAAACTGTACCATGTATAGATAATCCTCTCAAAGACCTCCGAGATCCAGAACATAAGTGCGTAGCATATCCTAGAGAGTCTGAATAGTCCTCTCCAACGGTCCGTCTGTCTGGAGGTGATATACGGTACTGAACTTGAGCTGAGTGCCCAAACTAGCCTGCAAACTCCTTCAGAAGTAGGAAGTAAAACGACTATCTCGATCCGAGATAATACTCACAAGAACCCCATGTAATCTAATAATCTACCGCACATATATCTCTGCTAGCTTCTCCGTCGATGTACCCACTTTGAATGGTAAGAAGTGGGCTGATTTGGTCAACTTGTCCACGATGACCTAAATCGTATCTTTTTCTCCTGGAGAACGCGGAAGCCTCGAAATAAAATCCATAGTTACGTGCTCCCACTTCCACTCTGGGATGAATAAAGGCTGAAGCAATCCACCTAGCCTCTATCTATCCGTATTTACCTACTGACACACTAAACACCGGGATACAAAGAGTGCTACCTTGTGCTTCATACCATACCACCAAACGAGCTCCATCAGGTCTCGATACATCTTGTTGGCAACTGGTGTTTATGGTATTAAACGAAAGAATGAAAGTGTATTTCAATGATGGGGTTTATACGAAACCCGCACCCTTTGGTTTACAAACAAACTTGTACAATTTAATCCTATACGAGGATGTGGGAGTATAATTTATTTAATCTGGGTATAAATTGCTATAGGTGTCTGATCTTCAGTCGATCACTTTAGCCCTTGGACCACACGATGTTGAAGAAGTGCCGTGGAAGACAGGTAGCAGCTTCGAAGGTTGCAGAAGAGGGTGGGTGCACGATGCCAAAGTCGTCGATCCCTGCTCTTTGCCTGAGCTCCGGATTCTCTCTCTCTCTCTCTCTCTCTCTCTCTTGACCTCCGGTTCGATCTTTCTGGGAAGTTTGACCTTGTTCGATCTTCAAGTTTTAAGTTTTTTGACATTGTTTTCCATTGATAGGGGTCTCTATTTATAGAGTTTTGGTGACAGTGACCACTCTGTCGGTGTAAAAACCGAGGAGTAGAAAGTACAGCACCCTTTTATACAACGATTAAAATAACTAATGCCTACGTATAGATGACCTTTTGAGTGAGCATGTGACGCGTGTCCAACTAAGGGGACAAAACGCGTATATCTGCTGCGAAGATCACGGCGTAGAAGCCACGTAGGTAGGTATCCCTTGTGTAGAAGAGGTTGGCGTAGAAGCCAAATGACTGTCACCCTGGCGTAGAAGCCAAATAGGCATAGAAGCCGAGTAGACGTAGAAGCCGAATGGGCATAGAAGCCGAATGGGCATAGAAGCCGAGTAGGCGTAGAAGCCGAATGGTCGTAGAGACTGAGTGGGCATTTGAAGCCGAATGGTCGTAGAGACTGAGTGGGCGTTTGAAGCCGAATGGGCGTAGAAGCCGAATGAGCACAGATCTTGAATGGGCATAGAAGCCGCTGCGTATCGTGCCAGAGTGCTGATGTGGACGTCTTTAGCCGGAATTACGGCATTTGAAGATATAATCAAATCTCTTGCAGAGATTTTCCATCCTCTTGTGCATTAAATGCGGAGGCGTGTTTTGAAGGTCTGCAGTCCTTCTGTGCAACTGTCGCAGGGACATGCCTCCAGAGAAACTGTCACCGCTCTGTGCAATTTAGACGTAGAGACGTGCCTCGAGCCCCGTACGAAGTGCAGCTTTTGACGTGGCAGGCGGTTTGTCTACTGCGGAGCATAAAACAGCTCATGTTTGCCTGTGTAAAACAAGGCAGCGTATCCCCTTGTACGCGAAAGAGCAGTTTATGCTGAGGGGACGTCAGTAAACGACGGTTCAACGATATTTTAACCAAATCCTCTGCATTAAATGCAGAGATCCGCCATCATACTGTGGTGCATGTCCCGAGGGGTCTGTCCTCGTTTCCAGCCATCGTCTGGGTAGCCGTGCAGCACTTTTTGTTAGGAGTCAGAGGTCAGGTTCACTGCGTGACTTGATAGGTTCATTTCGGGGAAGACGAAGCGTTCCTCGTATGCTTTAATGCTGCTTTGAGAGCGGATAAGTTTTACGCCATGGAGGCGATGAAGAACCCCGTTTATGCTGGAGCGGCCTGGACGTACTGCACTTACGCGGATGGTCCCTTGAGCTTGTACTCTTGATGGCTCTGAAGGCCTCTGTTTATGTTGCTCTGCATCAGTATGCTGCGTAGCTCCTCCCAGCATATTTTTCATGCTTCTACAAGACCCCCTTCAAAGCTTTTAAATTCCTCGAAATTTGAAACGCTTTGAATGAAGCATGAACGGCCCCTCGTAACTCAAAACGTTTCTGAATGAAGGGTTGAAACGGTCGATGCAGACTTTATGGCGGATTTATTGGGGACCGCTGTCACGCCCCAGTCCCAAAATACATAGGACTAGGAACACGTAAGCATGCCAGCCGCATGGATATGGCAACTCCAATATATGGAACCCAAACCCATACGTACGCTGTACTATGAATATAAAATCCACAAGTGGTATAAATATATGTCACAAGTCACAGGGTACAATCTAAATCTCATCCACAGAAAATCAATATAAATGAATGACCAGCATCTATATAACTAGATCTCAACATAAGTATCTAAGGATGATAGTTGGATGGAAACAAATCCACTACCAACTCGAATGTAAGAGCAAATACAAAATAAGTACAACACAACAACACCATATAAGAATACCAGCTAGCAATCTCGGGCTCGAAGAGAGGACATCAACGAAACATATATAACCATCCAAATTTGCGCTCTTGTAATTACTCAAGAACATATACACCTGGCAGGGGACCAGGTCGTCAGAGGGACGTAACAAGATACACAAAACACATGCTAATTTGAATACAGTAAACATGTATATAATTTAAAAATAAATAAGTACGCTGTATAAGACAATCTATATGAATACAAATGAGGACAATTTTTTGACGTATGGGCAAGGGTAGGCTACTCGATCTAATCCTCACAACTCACGCTCGTCAGTGGACATCATCAGCCGACATACCTCTGGGGTAGCGACCCTCGGACTCCATCAATCGACATACCTCTCGGGTAGCGACCATCGAACACGACCAACATAGTGCGTACTAGTTACTATGGTTTACTAGAGTGGTTAAAAGCCCATACGCCTAATGATTGTCCTCTATGATACTAAGTGTCAAGTGTGTGTCAACATATCTAATATATAGTAATGACTGAAAGGAACTACACATGCAATAAATAAACAGAAATGCAATAATTATACAGAAATATACTAAGCATGTAAAATACTGTAAACAATTTGGCAAGGTATCTTGCCTGGGGTCCTGCTGCTGGTATGAATCAGAGTCCAAGTCACAGTCCAAATAGCCTATGTATTACAAATTTATCACGTCAAAAGATAATTTATTTTAATTTATTTAATTCTAGAATAATTACTCTAAAATCCTATTTTAATTTTATTATTCTGATTTTTATGTTAATTTCTAAATTTTGTCCAAAGAAACTGAATTTTATCAACTCGAGACTCATGGCACGCAAATCGAGGCGATCTATTGACCAAAAAGTCAACCGACACAAACTCAACTTTCATGCATGATTTCCTGTAGATTTCAGTGTCAAAAATATGCTAGAATTTACGGCTCATCCGAATTCAAATTCGTTTGGGAATTATGGCACATACAAATTTTTATTGTGCACCGATGGTTAAATTCAAACCTAGAAGTTCTACAGAATTAAACGTATGTAAATAATTCGAATTAAATTCTGGGAAAAATTTATATCGATGATCTCGACATTAGATTTCCGAAACTTTAAATGGTTCATGATTCTGATTCCTGGTTCTCCCGGAATCGCGAAAACATCGAAATACGTCTATTTTCAGATATGCTGTGCTCTACGAATTTTTCAGAATTTAATACTCATAATTTCGTAAAAAAATTATATAATCAGAAAGCTAACCTCAATATCGTTCTAATAAAAAAAACTAGGCCTCGTATGTAGTCCGGAGCTATGCGCAATGGCTTCTGGAAGATGAAGGAACCCTAGATGGCAATTCTCCAAAAATTGGCTCAAGAAAGACCCTAGAAATTAATATCTAAACTATTATATATATAGAGGAGAGAGAGAGAGTGCAGCCGCGGCTCATAGCGTGCCACGTGGCAGCAATCCAAGGCTGCCCGCTCAGATCGGACGGTCAGGCACTGACGCGGCTCGGCTCAGCTGAGTCCGAGTCGAACTTTGACTCGGCTCGGCTCTAGGTCGGCTCGGCTCGGCTCGCACCCACTCAGCGGTCACTGACAGGCGGGCCCATCACTGTTCACTGCTGGAGGCTGACAGGTGGGCCCTCTGTTTGCTGACTGGGCAGAATTAATTACTTTTTGGATTTTCTTTTTCAGAAATTAGTTTTAATTCAGTTTTTGATAATTAACTCAAAATAAATGCTAAAAATAATAAGAAAATTCCCAAAAATTATAGAAAATATATTTTATTATTTAGAAACTAAAATAAAAGTTTGGGATATTTTTATTTAAGTTTGAACATAAAATAAATTCTTCAAAGTCCTAGAAAATTAGTGTTACTAGTTTTTAATTAACTAAAAATTATGGAAAAATCCCAATAATCTAAAATAGCCTAAAATAATTCTAAATAAATATTTATATAAGTAAATATACAAAAAAAATTTATTTTCTAATTAACTAAGAGAATATTCTAAATAAATTCAACATCAATAATAAATATAATAATATAAAATATACATAAAATACCTATTTTGGGTGAGGGAGTTTACAATCTACCCAACTTAAAACAATTTCGTCCTCGAAATTAAAATAAGACATAATTTGTTAAATCCTTCACATTCATACATAAGGTACGTCAATCGCAATCTCTTCCAAAAATTTAAATAACAAAATCTATTCAAATCTATCGCGAACATTTCAAAATTAAGATAATCATTGTTCAAATCAAAATTCAACCTATTGTAATCTCTTCTCACTTTTCCAACTCATCAATATCCAAATTTAAATTGAATCCATATAATATCTTCAAGATTTAAATAACCCATATCAAATTTTATCTCACGATCTCCAAGTATCATAATCTCCTCTAGAAGTAATTCGAGTCCAATATTATTCCTATTTTCACTTATAATTTTTTTTTTGTATTATTCAACTTTTTAAATTCTATTCACATCCTCAATATTTCAAATAGGTAGTCCAATCATCAAATTTTTTTTTTAATTTAAATCATCAAATTGAAAAATAATTTAAATGCAATACACCAATGTTCAAGTCTGAAATTATATATTTATCCTTCAAATTCAAATTGATGATTTTACCTTAAATACTCAAAAATTTAAATTATGTACTTAAGGTATAAATATTGGGTCCTCAATATCAAGATTTTTAAAATTCATTAATCCTCATCATCTTAGTCATTCTTCTAAAATTCTCAAAATTAAATGGCTTGAACCTCTCCCAATCTAATCTTACTCGATCACAATCTAAAAGAAATTCCTCTCAAGTTGCCAATGCACTGCTACCCAACTTAGAATTTACCCATCTATCATAAAAGGCTATATACTTTAAGAAAAATATTCCTTAATTTATTTACTCATGCTATTCAATTATCAAAGTTTTAACACCAAACATATCACCTATGATATATCCTTAATCAATTATAAAAAGTGTCACTAAGTCATGTGATTAGCCTTATGGGGTATATCTAGTACTATCAGTGTCAACTTATACCAGCACAAGATTTCGTCTTTCCGAAATAGGGGAAGACGGAGAGCAATAATAAAGAATTCAAGATGAAGGTGACAGAATACGAGTACGAGGTTCAAAGAGATTAAGGAATTCGAAAAGAGAGTTGTCAGGACAGTTGTGGATTAAAATCCTATTTTTGGTAACTTCCTTTTTACATGCTTATATCAGTACAGTTATATAATCGATACGATGTGTCAGACATATCTAGGGGCAAGTATATCCGTCTACTACCATATATCTCAATCCACGTAAAGTAGTCATGCGAAGAGCGAACCAAGCGCACTAAGGTTAGCTAGACCTTAATACACCGATTATGATTAGGCAATTGTATCATTGTGTGCACCCAATAATACATATGCAATGAGCAAGCTCGATAAAAGAATAAGCTTGCAAAAACTAGGCTATAATAGCAGCATAAATCAATGTAGTACAAAAAATATAAGTACGCTGGATTATGATAAAAGAAGGTACAAATTAATTCAAGTTCGCAGAAGCAAAAACAACATAAGCAATAATAATAAAAGACCCTACAATCTCTACAGTTGTCATACTAACTCCCTGTCTAAGTCGTTAGTCGACTAAATTGGGGTATGAGCCTCTAAGTCCTATAGTCTGAATAAACACTGTCGTCTTACGCTAGCATACGACAAATGTCATTCAGTTACACTTCAATAATAGGGCAAAAGACTATGTGATGCTAGGTTGTGAGGTATACTACCCAACTTATAATAATAAACTAATACTATAATTGTCTTAAGCATACCGTAGAAACTCCTGTTAAGGTCTACGAGAAGGGGTCTTGGTACTTTTTAGGGTATCCTCTATACTAGGTTCAAACATTATGGTAAAACTTCTAACTAACTCTAGTAGTGTCTATACTACTCTCAAGTCTGCGTAATACATCAAGGGGTAATGGTAAACCAATCTATAGAAAAGAAATTCTAGGGTTCACTAGATATTCTAAACTTAGTGGTGTGTCTATATTCCCGTTGTATTCTTAATAGGTGTGCTACCATAATCATTATCCTAATAACATGGGTTCCTATATTCTAGCAGGAGGCTATACTCAAAGAACTATTAGGGAAGTACAGGAATCAAGCATGATACAATTGTTCAAATAGAACAGATAGGAGGAAGATGAATCATAGTCAATTATGGATGAGATCCTATACTCTAGTCCTAGGTGTAGGCTTGTTCGGTACAATAACGTAACCGAGACAATATGCTCTCGACCTGCATGGGCCACCACAAAAACATGTCACGCCCCAGTCCTAAAATACATAGGACTAGGAACACGTAAGCATGCCAGCCGCATGGATATGGCAACTCCAATATATGGAACCCAAACCCATACGTACGCTGTACTATGAATATAAAATCCACAAGTGGTATAAACATATGTCATAAGTCACAGGGTATAATCTAAATGTCATCCACAGAAAATCAATATAAATGAATGATCAGCATCTATATAACTAGATCTCAACATAAGTATCTAAGGATGATAGTTGGATCGAAACAAATCCACTACCAACTCGAATATAAGAGCAAATATAAAATAAGTACAACACAACAACACCATATAAGAATACCAGCTAGCAATCTCGGGCTCGAAGAGAGGACATCCACGAAACATATATAACCATCCAAATCTGCGCTCCTGTAATTACTCAAGAACAGATACACCTGGCAGGGGACCAGGTCCTCAGAGGGACGTAACAAGATAAACAAAACACATGCCAATTTGAATACAGTAAACATGTATATAATTTAAAAATAAATAAGTACGCTGCACAAGACAATCTATATGAATGCAAATGAGGACAACTTTTCGACGCATGGGCAAGGGTAGGCTACTCGATCTAATCCTCACAACTCACCCTCGTCAGTGGACATCATCAGCCGACATACCTTTGGGGTAGCGACCCTCGGACTCCATCAATCGACATACCTCTCGGGTAGCGACCATCGGACACGACCACCATAGTGTGTACTAGTTACTATGGTTTACCAGAGTGGTTAAAAGCCCATACGCCTAATGATTATCCTCTATGATACTAAGTGTCAAGTGTGTGTCAACATATCTAATATATAGTAATGACTGAAAGGAACTACACATGCAATAAATAAACAGAAATGCAATAATTATACAGAAATATACTAAGCATGTAAAATACTATAAATAATTTGGCAAGGTATCTTGCCTGGGGTCCTGCTGCTGGTATGAATCAGAGTCCAAGTCACAGTCCAAATAGCCTATGTATTATAAATTTATCACGTCAAAAGATAATTTATTTTAATTTATTTAATTCTGGAATAATTACTCTAAAATCCTATTTTAATCTTATTATTCTGATTTTTATGTTAATTCCTAAATTTTGTCCAAAGAAACTGAATTTTATCAACTCGAGACTCATGGCATGCAAATCGAGGCGATCTGTTGACCAAAAAGTCAACCGACACAAACTCAACTTTCATGTATGATTTTCTGTAGATTTCAGCGTCAAAAATATGCTAGAATTTATGGCTCATCCGAATTCAAATTTGTTTGGGAATTATGGCACATACAAATTTGTATTGTGCACCGATGGTTAAATTCTAACCTAGAAGTTCTACAGAATTAAAAGTATGTAAATAATTTGAATTAAATTCTGGGAAAAATTTATGTCGATGATCTCGTCATTAGCTTTCCGAAACTTTAAATGGTTCGTGATTCTGATTCCTGGTTCTCCCAGAATCGCGAAAATATCGAAATACGTCTATTTTCAGATATACTGTGCTCTACGAATTTTCCAGAATTTAATACTCATAATTTCGTAAAAAAATTTATATAATCAGAAAGATAATCTCAATATCGTTCTAATAAAAAAAACTAGGTCTCGTTTGGAGTCCGGAGCTATGCGCAATGGCTTCTGGAAGATGAAGGAACCCTAGATGGCAATTCTCCAAAAATTGGCTCAAGAAAAACCCTAGAAATTAATATCTAAACTATTATATATATAGAGGAGAGAGAGAGAGTGCAGCCGCGGCTCACAGCATGCCATGTGGCAGCAATCTAGGGCTGTCCGCTCAGATCGGACGGTCAGGCACTGACGCGGCTCGGCTCAGCTGAGTCCGAGTCGAACTCTGACTCGGCTCGGCTCAAGGTCGGCTTGCACCCACTCAGCGGTCACTGACAGGCGGGCCCATCACTGTTCACTGCTGGAGGCTGACAGGTGGGCCCCCTGTTTGCTGACTGGGCAGAATTAATTACTTTTTGGATTTTCTTTTTCAGAAATTAGTTTTTAATTCAGTTTTTGATAATTAACTCAAAATAAATGCTAAAAATAATCAAAAAATTCCCAAAAATTATAGTAAATATATTTTATTATTTAGAACCTAAAATAAAAGTTTGGGATATTTTTATTTAAGTTTGAACATAAAATAAATTCTTCAAAGTCCTAGAAAATTAGTGTTACTAGTTTTTAATTAACTAAAAATTATGAAAAAATCCCAATAATCTAAAATAGCCTAAAATAATTCTAAATAAATATTTATATAAGTAAATATACTAAAAAAATTTATTTTCTAATTAACTAAGAGAATATTCTAAATAAATTCAACATCTATAATAAATATAATAATATAAAATATACATAAAATACCTATTTTGGGTGAGGGAGTTTACAACCGCTGTGATCTCTTTCGCCTATAAAAAGGCTGGGAGAGTTAACCTGTTCTCCCCACATTCCCATCACCATGCAGAGATGATCGCTGGAGTTCGTCGGGTCGATCTGAGGAAGAAGGAGATCATGTTCTTCCAGCATGTAGGGAGCCGAAAAAGACGGCGTCTTCGAGCAAGTGTCCACTGCGACGATGGATCATGGAAGGATATCTTAGCCTCCCTTGCCCGGGATAATCAGCAACTTTATATGGCTTTTGCCCAGGGGAGAGGAAGGGTCGTATTTGACCACACAGCTTGCAAGCTGTATATTTCCCCCTGAGACCTCCGCGGACAAGAGCAGACATACTGTTGTAGAAGCATAAAAAATAAGCTGGGAAGAGCTACGCAGCCTCTTGATACAGAGCAGCGTAAGCAGAGGCCTTCAGAGCCATCAGGCGTACAACAGAGTTTTCTTCGCTAAAATACAGCATGAAGAATAAAGCTCAAAGGACCATCCGCATAAGTGCATTACGTCCAGGCCGCTCCAGCGTGAACAGAGTTCTTCATCGCCTCCATGGCGTAAAACTCATCCGCTCTCAAAGCAGCGTTATAGCGTACGAGGAACGTTTTATCTTCCCCGAAATGAACTTGTCAAGTCACGCAGTGAATCTGACCTCTGACTCCTGACAAAAGGTGATGCACGGCTACCCAGACGACGGATGGAAACGATGGCAGACCTCTCGGGACGCGTCCCACAGTATGATGGCGGATCTCACCATTTAATGCAGAGGATTTGGTAAAACATCACCGAACCGTCGTTTACTGGAGTCCTCTCAGCATAAACCGCTCTTTTGCATACAAGGGAATACGCCGCCCTATTTTACACAGGCAAACATGAGCTGTTTTACGCTTCGCAGCAGACAAACCGCCTGCCACGTCAAAAGCTGCACTTCGTACGGGATTCGAGGCACGTCTCCACGTTTAATTGCACAGAGCGATGACAGTTTCTCTCAAGACACGTTTCTGCGATGGGTGCACAGAAGGCCTGCAAACCTTCGAAACACGCCTCCGCATTTAATGCATAAGATGATGGCAAATCTCTGTAAGAGATTTGGTTATATCTTTAAAAGCCGTAATTCCGGCTAAAGCGTCCACATCAGCACGGTATGCAGCGACTTCTACGCCCATTCAGGATCTGTGCTCAAGCGGCTTCTATGCCCATTCTGGCACGATAAGTAGCGGTTTCTACGCCCATTCAGGATCTGTGCTCAAGCGGCTTCTACGCCTATTCTGGCACGATATGCAGCGGCTTCTACGCCCATTCAGGATCTGTGCTCACTCGGCTTCCTTGCCTACTCAGTCTCTACGACCACTCAGTCTCTACGACTGTTCGGCTTCTATGCCTGCTCGTCTTCCATGCCTACTCGGCTTCTATGCCTGTTCAGCTTTTATGCCTACTTGGCTTCTATGCCATGGTGACGGACATTTGGCTTCTACGCCAACCTCTTCTACACAATAGATGCCTACCCACGTGGCTTTTACGCCGTGATCTTAGTAGCAACCGTACGTGTTGTGTCCCCTTAATTGGACCCACGTCACCCGCTCAGTCAAAAGATCATCTATACGTAGGCATTGGTTACTTTAACCGTTGTGTAAAAGGGTGCTGTACTTTCTACTCCTCGGTTGCTACACCAACGGAGTGGTCACTGTCACCAAAGACTCTATAAATAGAGGCCCTTGTCAATGGGAAACAAGGTCAGAAAATTTGGTCAAGAATACCAATATCAGATCCAAGGTCGACAATTGGAGAAGATCGAACAAGGAGGAGTAGAGAGAGAGAGAGAGAGAGAGAGAGAGAGAGAGAGAGAGAGAGAGATAGCCCGGAGCTCAGGCAAAGAGCGGGGATCGACGACTTCGGTATCGTGCATCCACCCTCTCCTACAACCTTCGAAGCTGCTACCTGTCTTCCACGACACTTCTTCAACATCGCGTGGTCCAAGGGCTAAAGTGATCGACCGTAGATCAGACACCTATAGCAATTTATACCCAGATTAAATAAATTATACTCCCACATCCTCGTATAGGATTACATTGTACAAGTTTGTTTGTAAACCAAAGGGCACGGGTTTCGCACAAAACCCGTCATTGAAATACACTTTCATTCTTTCGTTTAATACCACAAACAAGATGGCGACTCTGCTGGGGACGTCTTTCTCTTCTGACGAGGAAGTAATTGCTCAGCGCGATGCGGTATCTATAGGAACCGTGAAGAAGACGCTGGTCGTTCATTTTGACCAGTCTGCTTACGAAGACATGCTTCGAACCGGGGGTAGCTCTCACTCTCTCTCCGTCCAAGACAACAGGAAGCTGCGCAAAGTGTGGATGCCCAAGACATCCTCAACCATTCCTGTGGACTCTCCGATCTCTCCGACCAATGAGGTGGTAGCATTGCTCCCTCCGTGCCCTGCACGTAAAATTCAGTCTCCCACTACGCGCGGTACAGACAAAACTTCGGGCAAAGCCTCAGCACTGACCCAGAAGTATCCACTGCGCTCTACGCGTAGGAACCAGTTTCCTGCTACGCACGGTACAGACAAAACTTCGGACAAAGCCTCTGAGCTAACCCAGAAGTATCCACTGAGCTCTACGCGTAAGAATCAGTCTCCCGCTACGTGCGGTACAGACAAAACTTCCGATGGTGCCTCAATGCCAAATCGGAAGAGCAGATCACGCTCCACGCGCGAAACAACATCTGACTTCTACGGTAAAACAGATGAGCGCGGTGATCTCCACAAGGGGAAGCAAGCAGGCAAATATTCAGCCTCTCGGCCTTTACGCCAGCAAGAGAACAATCTTCCTACCCTCCGGATTACGCGAGAAGCCGATGGACGACTAAGAACCTCTTCAGCTTTACGTCGGTCTGAGCAGATCCCCAAATTATGTCACGACGCAGGATGAGCTCAGATTATGGGAAGGCTCCCTCCCCAGGGATTATCCGCCGCCCAGATGGCCAGCCTATTGTACATAGGTAGAATAGGGAAAGCCAGGGTGCCCAATCTCCGCGTGCCCACTGATAGGAACAGAAGAAACAAGTCGTCGTCCTCTTCTGTAAATTCTTCGGACCTACGGGATTATCTAACCCAGAAACGCGAAGGCAGGAATCATAAACAGCTTGCAGTTCCCCTAACAATCAAACGCGGGGAGATCTTATGGGAGGATACGTCAACGTCTGATGTCGTCATCACAGGTGGGCCACAAGAAGACTCCATCTTTATCATCCCACCCACCCACGACGATCAGCGTCCGATAATCTTCGGTAGTAGGCAGAACACTCCAGTCGTACAGGAAGAATCATACGAGTCTGAATCTGGCATAATACAAACCCACAGATACAGCCGACAAGCATTAAATATTATACAAAATATGGGTTACGACTTAAAACTAAAACAAGGTCTCAACTATGGGAAAGGTAGGCGAACGCCGGTGCGCAGTAATTCTCGCTATTAAGAAGCTCGTTTCGGGTTGGGATATGCCGCGTCTTTCAAGAGACCGAAAATTTCGAAGTCCAGTCCTGAACAACCAGAGACAGTTCTTGATGAATCGGTCTCTATGGCCAGGAACCGCGGTATGTCCGGAGGTAACATACCTTGACAGGACAAAGTGACGTCCAAGGCCAGGGGTAGAATCCCCTCAAAGGCCGTAGATGATACAACAACGACCATCTCTTCCCGAGACCACAAAATTCGGACATCAGGAGCCCGAATATCAAAAGGAACCTTCTCCTTCAGCGAAGACGACATCATTGAGATCTTCGATATGTTGATGAAAGAGCACAAGCTTCACCTACCCAACATCAGACGTCCTGAGAGGGCTGGCAAAGTGGATGACCCAAATTATTGTCTCTTCCATCGGTACACACATCACCCCACAAAGGCGTGCTACGTGCTAAAAAGAAAGATTCAGGAGTTGATAGAGGCCAAGGTCATCACTTTGAATCTGTAAACGAGGGGACAGCCCTTACCCGATTGGATTTCCATTCTTACATAACAAATTGCTCCCGCCAAGATTCATGTGTATAAAAACAAGGGAGATATCTTTGAACAAAGCTCCCTACATAAAGACTTCCATGTCCATATCACCTCTGAGCAGATACGCACTTCCATCTCCGATAGAATTGTATCCCAAGAAGTTTGTCATGTTCATGTTACCTCTGAATAAACTCCCGACCGTCAATTATCATGTCCATATTACCTCTGATAATCGGCTGTCACCTACACCTAACATTCGTACTTAACTCTAAGTACGCCAGTGGTGTTAAGTCCATAAAAGCTGCCATGTCCATATCACCTCTGAGCAGATACGCACTTCCATCTCCGATAGAATTGCATCCCAAGAAGTTTGTCATGTTCATGTTACCTCTGAATAAACTTCCGACCGTCAATTATCATTTCCATATTACCTCTGATAATCGACTGTCACCTACACCTAATATCCGTACTTAACTCTAAGTACGCCAGTGATGTTAAGTCCATAAAAGCTGCCATGTCCATATCACCTCTGAGCAGATACGCACTTCCATCACCGATAGAATTGCATCCCAAGAAGTTTGTCATGTTCATGTTACCTCTGAATAAACTTTCGACCGTCAATTATCATGTCCATATTATCTCTGATAATCGACTGACACCTACACCTAACATCCGTACTTAACTCTAAGTACGCCAGTGGTGTTAAGTCCATAAAAGCTGCCATGTCCATATCACCTCTGAGCAGATATATGCCACCTCCCTTACGGCTTCCACGTCGGATGAGAACATCTTTTCCTCCTCCTGGGATGGCTCGTCACCCCCTGACTCACCTAGTGCTCCCGAACAAGCACTATCAGCAAATATGGTGATGACAGATCCCTCAGAAGCAGAGAAACAAGATTCTGAGCCATTTGAGAATGACTCTTGGGCTCAACAAATGGATACACAGTGGGAATTCCGTTTTGAACAGAGGGAACCTCCAACCAAAGATGAAGTTATCCAAATCGATGTTGGGGGTGAGCTTTCGCCAAAGCCGATATTTATCAGTAACAATCTTCCACCAGCCGAAAGGGAAGAAATCATACAGCTGATAAAGGAATACGTCGACGTCTTTGCATGGGATTATGGAGACATGCATGGCCTAGACCCGAAGGTGGCTACTCACAAACTCAACATATTGACTGACTCAAAGCCTGTGAAGCAGCACCAACGCCGGTTTCGATCGGACATGATGGACGCCATTGAAGCTGAAGTCAAAAAGCTGATAGCCTGTGGGTTCATACGGGAAGAACAACATCCCGACTGGGTCACCAACGTTGTCCCAGTCATGAAGAAAAATAGGAAGGTACGTATCTGCATCGATTACCGAGATCTGAATGCGGCCTGCCCCAAGGATGAATTTCCTCTTCCCATCACGAACATCATGATCGACAACACCTGCGGTTTTGAACGCATGTCTTTCATGGACGGGTTCTCATGATACAATCAGATCAAGATGCATCCTGAAGACGAGAAGCACACTGCCTTCCGCACCCTGTTGGGAGTGTATTGCTATATGGTCATGCCCTTCGGATTGAAGAACGCCGGGGCTATATACCAACGGGCTATGAGCGGCATATTCCATGAACATTTACGCAAAACAGTAGAATGTTACGTAGATGACATAGCCGTCAAGAGCCGCCTCAAGGATGATCACATTCAGGACCTAAGGACGGTATTCGAGTTAATGCGCCGACATCAACTCAAGATGAACCCTACGAAGTCCTTCCTGGGCGTATCTAGTGGCAAATTCCTGGGATTTGTTATCACCGCTAAAGGCATCCAGGTGGACCCTGACAAAGTCCAGGCCATCGTAGAAATGCGACCATCCCGTAATCTGAGGGAACTCTGGGGATTTCAAGGCCGTCTGCCTTATATCCAGAGGTTCATATCCAACCTCTCAGGAAGATGCCAGCCTTTTTCATACCTCATGAAGAAAGGTGTATCCTTCGTATGGGACAAAACCTGTCAGCAAGCATTCGGGGAGATCAAACGCTACCTCACCAGTCCTCCAGTTATGGTGCCCCCCATCATGGGGAAACCATTCTTGCTGTACGTCCGAGCAATGGATCATTCGCTAGGAGCTCTTCTAGCGCAGAAGAACGACGTGGGGCATGAGCAAGCTATCTACTACCTCAGCAGGATAATGGTCAGAGCCGAACACCAGTACAACCCAGTAGAGAAAGAATGTCTGGCTCTGATGTTCGCTATCCAAAAGATGCGACACTACGTCACCGGCCAGACTATTCATATCATCTCCAGGATCAACCCTCTTCGAGTACTGATGAGCAAGCCGAGTATTCTTAATTCCCGACTCGCAACCTGGGCGATGCTGTTAACACCATATGACATGGTGTACATCCCGCAGAAGTCCATCAAAGGCCAAGCGTTGGCCGACTTCCTGGCTGCTCATCCGATCCCGGAGGCCTCCAAGTTATACGAAGATATTCCCGACGAAGTTACAGAGTGTAATTCCACAATGGAAAGTGACACATGGCAACTGTTCTTTGACGGCGCCTCCAGGACTGGTCCCCAGGGAAACGTGGTTTCAGGGGTAGGAATCATCCTGGTCACTCCTGATAAACTCGTCATCTACCGGGCATACTCTCTTAATGAACCATGCTCCAACAATGTGGCAGAATATAATGCCCTGTTGATCGGGCTCCAAGTCGCTGAAGAGCTGGGGGTCGAATCCCTGAAATCTTTAGGTGATTCTCTGTTTATCGTCAATCAAGTCAGAGGAATATACGAAGTCCGGAATCCAGACCTCATCCCCTATCACCGAGCGACAATCGAGATAGCGATGATGTTCAAAGGGTTCTTCCTAGAGCATGTACCTCGATCTCAGAATCTGGAAGCTGATGCCCTGGCCAGTCTAGCTGCGGACTTAGCTACCCCTATAAGAAGGCAAGATTCGGTGATCCTTCTTAACAGAGATTTATTCTGCATGAAGAACAACCTTCACATAGAACGCAGCCACGCTGTGAACACAGATCCCCCCGGAAGAGACTGGAGAAGTCCCTTCATAGATTTTGTCGCATACGAAATCTTGCCAGAGGACCCCAAAGAAGCAGTATCCGTCAAGAGACGATCATTACGCTTCTATTTCGATGCATCTTCACACTGCCTATATCGTCAGACCTACGACGGACTGCTATTAAGATGTCTCTCAGACGATGAAGCACAGCAGATTATCTGAGAAGCTTACGACGGCGTATGCGGAGTGCATCAGCCCGGTCCTAAGCTACAGGATCGTATCAGGAGAATGGGCTACTACTGGCCCACTATGATCACAGACGCGATCAGCTATGCAAGACAAAGCAGAGCCTGTCAGGTTCATGCAGACTTCATACACCAACCGTCTGAATATCTATATCCTTCGGTCGCATCCTGGCCCTTCGAAGCATGGGGTATGGATATCGTCGATCCCATTCACCCGTCTTCCTCCAGAGGCCACCGGTTCATACTGGCCATCACGGATTACTTCTCCAAATGGGCAGAGGCGATCCCTCTGGCTGAGGTAAAAGCGTCTGACGTGATCAGCTTCATCAAGCACCACGTCATTTATCGCTTTGGGATTCCTCGAAGGATAATCCATGACAATGGGCCTCAGTTCATCAGCCAAGCGTTTCATCGATTTTGCGATAAAAGTCGAATACATAATATTGCCTCTATGGCATATTATCCAGCTGCTAATGGTTTGGCGGAAGCTTTCAACAAAACTATTATCAAACTCCTGAAGAAGTTTGTCTCTTCAAACAAAAGAGACTGGAACGAGAAGCTGGGCGAATGTCTCTGGGCATACCGCACAACGGTACGGACACCTACAGGTTGTACCCCCTTTTTACTGGTCTACGGGAGCGAGGCAGTTCTTCCCATCGAAATCCAGATCCCGTCGCTCAGGATAGCAGTGACTAGTGAGTTGACTCGAGAAAAGAATGACCTGTTAAGGCTCCAAGAGCTTGAAGGATTAGACGAGAAACGCCTACAAGCTCAACAGCGCATCGCGCTCTACCAAGCACGCATTTCCAAAACTTTTAATCATAAAGTGAAGGAAAGAGTGTTCAAGGTTGGCGAGCTAGTTCTAGCCGTAAGAAGGCCGATGATTCTTACCCACAGAAGTAAAGGCAAATTCCAGCCCAAGTGGAAAGGCCCTTATGTGATTGAGACAACGTTTTCGAACGGCACCTACAGGATAGCCCAGCCTAATGGAGACATGTTAATGGCTCCTATCAATGGCAAATTCCTGAAAAGGTACTATGCTTAATCTCCCCTGCTCGGGTGGGACATAGCAAGGATCTCGATTCTGACAAAACTACTTCCAAAACACAATTGGTAGGGTTACGCTCTATCATGTCCGTATGACCTCTGAATAGATGTGTCCTGCTAAGAAGCTTATCGGGAGTCTATCATGTCCATACTACCTCTGATATCACTCTCACCAAAACCTGTCATTTACATTCCGAAATGATGGGTCCACTGTCACGATCCGCACCCGGTTTAGGGGCACGAGTGCGTGGGTACGTCCAGCCTACGCCGCAGCATCGGCGGTAGAACGCTGTCTAGGTCAAGTACTATCTAAATAATCTCACACTAGTATCCAACTCCATAAGGAGACACGGATAACACTATAAAGATGAACAACATACTCAATCACAATTACAGCACGATAAGAATTTGAAGAACAAAAGAGTACAACACAAGACTAATGATAAAACAATCATACCTGTAATCAGTAACAACCAATCTCCAAGTGTCAGAACAAGTCCACTAAGGTCACAGTCTGGAAAAATATTTTTCCAGTCAGGAAGGAGCAAAGTACATCTCTAAATAGCAGTTCTATATAAATGACATAAACTATGTAGCAGTTCTAGATGGAAACATACCAGATGCATGTATAAGTACGAGAATGTACAATGAGAGAAATACTGGAAATACTGTAAGTAAATGCAGGAAAAGAAACATTATGTCCATGAGCAAGAACCTATGACTAAGTGTGTTGAGTACTAGCTTTAACATGTGATCGGCTTGGGAACTTGATCAGGCTGGTTACATGTGATTAGCTATGATTCATGGAAGGTCAGGCTAACCGTTGGTTAGCTATGATGCATGGAGAGGTCAGGCTAATCACACGTAACAGCTATGAGGCATGGAGATGGTCAGGCCACACCCGACGTGAGATGTGGGGTGAGCTATGATGCATGGATAGTTGGGTATGATCACATATCTACACTAAAATACTCCCCAAACCCCCGACTGGTATAGTAGATCCAATCATGGTACGCTATGGCACGGGATTCCCTAGGGAGGTAGCAAATCTCCCCGGGTCTCAGTGTCTGTACATGCACAAGATAACAAGGAAACAAGTCTTGTACAAGCTACACCATGAACAAGGAATAACATCTCATGACGAGATCCGTGTATACCAATCCGTGTAACCAACGTGTCAAGAAAATGGATATTTACACTAGATACAGTGAACATAGGAGATATCATAAATTAGAAACTAATCAGAGAATGTACTCGCCTTGGGTCCTTAGCTGGTAAAACCGATGTCCTGTCCCAGAGTATCGTCTGGAGGAACCAACAGTCCTGGGTCCGAAAGCTGAGTAAGGTAGTCTGGTACAGAATCTGAGTCCAATGAACCCAAAGAACCTAGAGGATAATTGTATAACTAATTAATTATTTAGCTTCAAAAAAGAAAAATATAAATTTATAATATAATTTATGCCATAACTTAAGCATAATTGTACAAGGCTAACACTAGTTTCTACTCTCATATGTTATATATAAGAGTGTCCAATCCATTATTTAAAATTAACCATGCTAGCTGAAAGATTATTAAATTGGATAGGATATAATGTCGGGATTATAAACCATAAACGCACTAATATCTGAGCTTATGGTAGTTTGTAAAGAGAACCTATACTATTGCTAAGGGTGCACTAAATCAAAGTTCTCCTTCCTTAACCTGTCCTTCTCTACACTCGAAACTATCATTTCCTCTCCTTCCAAAAATTCACACGTAGACCCACAATTATATATCAGACCACAATAGCTTTATTTCAATTTTCCAAGGACAAAACACATCTCATAGAAGATTTCACCAAAAATTTAGATAGTCACATTTCCTGCTACAGTTTATATAAAATCAAAACAATTTGTATTCCCCTCTCTACTTAATTATAGAAGCTTCACCCTCCTTTCATTCTCACAAATACACAACTATATATTAGTTCTATATTGCTTCTTTCCATTCTTCAAACAATGCATCCAAGTGAACCACCAACCATACAACAGAACTTCATTCCAGCTTCTAAATAATCCCATATATCATTGCTTATTCTACACAGGAATCCAGATGGTACATAAAAAGCTAATATATAAACATAATAACACACTATCTCTTCTATGCGTTAATACCAACCCACAACTAAAATGCTAACTTGCATATTTCCTAGGTGCTTCTACATAAAAATTTTACTCATTCTTCCCATGTCTTCTGTCAATGAAGAAGCACCATAACAATACACATAGATCCCTAAATGTTCCCCTACTACTCACAGTAGTTAGGAACCCAAATCTACACAATCCTTTGTTATTATTTCCTCAAAAATTAACCCACACACAGATTCTCTCATGCACCCAGTTAAAACCTGGTCAACCCATTCTTGCATTCTTCTATTTCGTGTGGCAACAAATACTTCTTATTTTTACACCCATAATACAATATCATGTAGAGTTAAAATTTACAGTAATAAAGAAGATGACTGAGAACGATGATACATGGAAGGAGGCTAGGCTATAATCATGGATTTACATAAGGTTTAGTCAAGAGGCTCACCAGAGGACTGTCGGCCGGAGTGCTGTGCTGGGAGGTCCGCCGGAGGGGAGCTGCCAGCGGGCCGGAGCTGTGTACACAGGGAAGGGGCAGTAGAGGGAGGGGAGTTGAGGGGGTTGGCCGGCTGATGGCTGGACCGGAGAGGATGAGCAGAGGCGGAGGGGGACTCGGCTGGGTCGGCGGACTGCGGCTTCAGGCGGTGGCGCCGGAGGGGATGTACAGCGAGGTCGGAGTACAATGGGAAGAAGACGAGATTCGTGTATACTGGTGGTGGTCGGAAATGGAGGTACTCCGGGGAGCGGCTGTCTGCCGGATGCGGGCAGCGGGGATCGACTGGAACCGGAGCTATCGGTGGTGGGGGACTGGTGTTAGGAGGAGGAGCAGTGGCTCGACGTGGAGGGGGACTGCCGGAGCTCGACAGCGGGGTGCTGCACCGGAGTCGAGGGCGCAGGGATGGTCGGCCGGTCCGTTGCAGCGAAAGGAGTTGAGGAGGAGATGTGGGTGTTCGACCGGGGAGCGGCGGGGTTGTGAGATCGGATCAATGGAGGAGATACGGCCGGAGTTCAGTGGGGTCGATGGGGGAGGAGCTTCGGGTTGCTTGGCCGCCGGAGGGGAGTTGCTGGCCGCCGGGAAGGCCGGGTCGGGGAGATGGTAACAATGGTGATGGTGGTGAATGGTTTGTAAGGGTTTTCCCCCCCCTTCCTTCCTGTTTGAATTTCAAAAGGAGAAGAAGGAGAAGAAGAGAAGAAGAAGGAGGGAGAAAATGAAGAAAAATGAAGAAGAAAATGAGGAAGAGAAAGAGAGCTACGGTTGGGGCTTGGGGAGGTTACGGTTGGGGCTTGGGGAGGTGTGCTTCCCTAGGAAATTTTTAGGGATTAGGGTTTTCTAGGGATAAGTGTTTGTGGGCTTTAAATAGGGTGATGCATGTGGGAACCAAGGGTGAGGATGCACCCATAGAATGAGTGGTCCAGATTAAACATGAGGATTTCTTCATGTGGATGAGGGTGTTGACTAGTCAATGTTGGGCTTCTCCATTGGTTTTAAACAAATTGGTGTGATGACACCAACAATTAAATAATTGCAACTTAGCCCCTTAAATTTGGGAAATTGCACAAACACATAAAATGACGAAAATTTGGTGGGCGATTCGGGGTCCGATGTTTTGTAGGGTCAGGGGGCGCTGTAAGATCGGTATGGGCTCAATTTACAGGGCACTGGAATTAAATTGGGATTTAAGAATTGGTTTAAATAGTATCCTCAATTTAAATAGAAATAAATGTAAGTTGTGTTCAACAATTAATTAGGAGTACATAGAGCCAAAATCAGGTCAGGTCATCAATACCAATAATGAAGAAAACTCAGAACAGAATATTACCCTAATTTGGGCCGCACGAAAAATAGGTCAAGATGGCCTCCAATTTTCGATTGGAACGTACAACGATACAAGATAGAAATTTAAAAATAACGTCCGCGACGATTTTTTGTGCGGCCAGAAACAATGCACAAGGAGCAAAATTATGAGTTACAAAAATAGCAGAATTGAAGGCTGGCATGTCTAGGGCAAGATGGTGAAATTTGTTGGAAGACAAAAGTCTGGATAGTGCTCCAAATATCGAAGCAAAGACAATGCGCAAAAATATTAAATAAAATACAGTAATTAATTAAAATCTCCAAATATTAAATTCTAAATAAAATAATAAAATCCAGAATTCTATAATTCGGATAGGGGTTCGTCTACTGGGCTTCTAGGTCTAGTCTGCTAGCTAAAATAAAATAATAACACTGCATATAATCATATATTTAATTACACATCGCACAAAATTATTTAAATCAATTACACTATCATGCAATTAATTAATTGTAAATAACCTAATATTAAATATTGTAAAAATTCGAAAATACCCCTGTTTTCGGAATGTGGTAGTGACATCCACAAAAGTCAGAAAAGAGTCACCTTTATTTATTCCCGAGAGGGAGGCAGAATTATATCTGGGCAAGCAAAAAGGGGAAAGGATACATCATGATGGCGGGTGAGTCAGATTGTGAATCTGCCGCTCCGGCGCAGCTATCCTCTCATTCCTAAGAACCAAGGCATCGGTACGAGCCTGCTCCAGCCGTGCCTCGGGAGTGTCCGTGAGGGTCAGATCAGCCTTTGCCCGAAGACAGCCCGTGCGAGCAGCTTCTGCACAGTCCAACTCCCGTCGCGCTGTGCTCAGTCGGCCAAACGCTACCTCCAGACCCGCCAACGACTGGGAAGCCCACTCCTCTGCCCGAGCGAGTTCTTCCTTCAGCATGGAGACCCTCGCTGCATTCCCTTCATGCTCAGAACGACACTGCGTCTCAACAGCAAGAGCCTCTTCCACGACAACTTTTCTCCTATCCACCTCCAGCTTTTGCTTCTAGATAGAGTTGTCTAGGCTTTCCAGCTTCGTAGCAAGCCGCGCAGTCATGAGGTCAAACCGAGCCTGAACATCAGCATCGAGGCCCCGAGTCAGCCGCAAATATTCGTTAATAGGTTGCTCTAACCCATTAACTACCGCCTCCAGGGCGTCAACTACCCCGGGATCACCGAGCTCCCTGATGACCCCGATCGAAGCGAGAGAAGTCTTCCTCAGGCGCTCAAAATCCAGACTCTTCGCTAACACCATTGATACCATCATTCTCAAACCGGTGTAGAAAAGGCTGGTATATTGCTCAGTCAACGCAACTAGATCCGACTGAACGCCGGGAGCGCCCGCAATGTCAGCAAGTCCCTCTCCAGGGATGATTGCAGACGAGGTGGCCACAGCCGTCGCATCGACACATGGAGCAATCGAAGAAGGTGCGGTAACAGCGGTCGAAGTCATCGCCACACTCACAAGAGGCAAGGTCACGACGATGTGTTCATACTCCTCTCGAGGTGACGAAGCTACTCCAGGCGTACTGGCCCCCGAAGCCACTTCCTCATCAAAGTCGAACGCCTCCTCGTCAGAAGCCCGAGCGGAACCAGAATGTGCCTCAACGCTATACTCCCCGTGGGCGCTATCCCCTGAGAAGAAGATGAGAAAGTCAATATCAGTATGATGACAATCTTTCTGAAGGGAGGCATAAAGACGACATTTACTCGGAGCCAACGGCATATACGACGCATCTGCAGTCGATATAGCTAAACCACGCCTTAATGACGCAATACGAATCGTCATGCCTGGAGAAGGAGGTGGGCCGACAGACATCGCCGAGAGTTCTGTCAGGCCTCCACCAAGACGTGGTCGAAGTTCATCGGCTGAAATCTCGCCAGACGCGCTCACTGACGCGGCAGGAGTCATGCCCGCTGCTGGCCTCGGGAAAGATTCTTCCATCTGCCTCGGCCACACAGGCAATCTCGCTCCGCTACCTGGAGCAGTAGCCGCCACAGCCACCTCTAACGAGGATTCTCCGGCATCGACGACCGGAACTGTAGGAGGTCCCTCTCTAGAAGGCGAGGAACCTCCAGCCAAAGAATTATCCCCGATGTAGGGAGATGCAGGCTCACTCCCAGGAGCCTCAATACCAGGAATGCGGAGAGGACGAGCAACCATCTCCTTCCTCCTCTTGTGAAGAGAAACTTCCTTCAGAGCAGAAGCCCGTCGCTTCCCAGAAGGGACTACCAAAGCCCCCGCAGGCAGAGGCACTTCGCACCTCGGCACTGACACCAGAGGCTCGTCCGGAGTACCAGACTCCTCATCTTCGTCCGAAGAAACCGAAGGGACGTCAACTCTTCCCCCAGGCTTGGGAGAAGGCACCCGAAAGCTTCCACGTGCGTCGAAATCACGATGGAAGGTATTAATTGCCACGTAAAACTGGGCGTAAGAATGGAGAATGCGAAGCTCCGTGGAGGTTGTAACGACCGGCACAATGAAGGTTGCCCTCGTACAACCCATGATGAAATATCGCCACCCTCTAGCTCCATCAATGAGTCTGCTCCTGGACCTAAAGCTGGTAACGGTATTGCCCACATGCAACTGATCGTACCCAAACTGCCTGACGAACCAACTAGGCAAGTAGGGCTCGAAGAAGCAGTGATCTTCGCTCCTGTACAGCAGATGGGAGGGTCTAATACAGACCAACCAGTTAAAAGCTTTCGGGGAAAGGTTGATCTTCTCTCCACCTGAATCCTCAAGCCGCATCCCTGATTGATTGCGATGCACGGGGGGAGCAGTACAGAGGAGCTTCCAACCGTGGCTGAGGTTCAACACCAGCCGACAGTCTAAAATTGTGCTCACATTCTAGGAGGAATCCTTGTAATTCAGCAAGAATATACCCCCCGAGCTGCTACCGGACCCAGGAGACATCACCCGGGGATTGTGGAGAATCAACCATTCCATCAAGTATAGGTATGGTAATTCCACCCTGGGAAAACTCTCACGTCGAGCTTCATCGACGAGCAACCCGTCAGTTATGGCTCTCAAGCCAGCCTGTATACGGCACACCATGGCAGAAAGCAAGCCCAGTCTTGCCCCAAACACCAGGCGCACTGCCGGCCACAGGATGTTCCGGTGAATGCGGTCCGCGGATGCGGTACCTGGCACCACTACTCGGCGCAGCCATATGGAGAGAAAACCAGTCAGCTGGGCTTCCTTAGACAAAGGCCTGCGACAGCGCCTCAAGTAACTACAGGCCTTAGTGCCTTCTGGGTACTTTCCTACCCCCTCGACAAGAATCTGATCCGGAGCTTCAGCCTCCTCCATAAGAGTCTCCACAACCTGGGCACTAAGCACGCCCAAACAGTTCACGGGCTCATTCTTGCCACCCGAGGCTTTCTCCGACCTGGCGGCCCTGGCTCGGTGGAAGAAGAGGTAGGACATCCACTTAGTGGTGTGAGCTAAATCAGAAGGCTCGTTATAAAAGGCGATGCACGCGAAGTATTGACACATCAGCTCCTGATATACTTCCGCCACCCGAGGGTCCAAATCCCCCAACTCCCGGTTGGTGGGAACATACTCTTCATATGAAGTATCCCCCATCGGCAGTCTCGAGACAACTGCCATCTCGTGGAATGCCAATCCCAACTCCCCCAGTAGAGTGGCAAAGGTCCCGGTGAGCGGAATGTACCGCTCCATCAGCGCCAGGAACAAATTAGGGTTTGGAGGCAACCCGACGCTCGTCGCACTCACAGCGGCATATAGTCCAATGCCCTCCAACTCTCTCCGGAAGTGCGTCAAGGCCCAGTCAACTAGGTATATCCATCGAGAATTCGTTGGGGTGATCCACCCATTGTACCGAGGATTCTCCTTGGGATATACCCTACCTCGACCAATGAAGTCGTTGCAGAAGGTCGACAATTGGACCGGCTGGATCACCAAGCTATCCTCACTTGGAATACTGCCCGGGCACAGTCCTCTAAACAACGTCACAACGCCGGAGGGGCGACTGACGAATGACCCCTGGTCAGCTCCTTTCAGATAAAAAATCTTCCCCGGCTTGCCGTGAAGATCAGGAGTCAGCGTCCACGACATCTTCCTAGGATGCGTCGCGTGGAAGAAGGCCGAGATGGGATAATCCCTCGGCATCGTTGGCAGGTACAAAACCAAATTCCTGGCTGGGAAGACCCAGGGCTCCCTCTTAGGCTTCGTCTGGGACTGTTTGTCGATCATGTCCCCAAAAAGGAAAGCCGGCTTTACGTACGGCTCCCCATCTACATAAGTCAGAGGCTCCCCGTTGATCATGCTCAGCAGCATTCGCTTGCCCTGAGCCGATATTAAGATCCTCCTTCCTTCAGGGTACTGGGGTCCGGAGATAGGGAATGCCACGTGGGACAGATCCTCCAGGTAGTTCGAGTGCAGCATCCCAGCAGCGGAGCCCATCACCTCGGCCAGTGGAGACTCACCCAAGTCAACTACAAAAGTGCAAGGAAAATACGTCATCACAAGTCTTGCACGAACATACGGACCGAAAGAAACAACAGTCTGTGCTCTACGCAGGATTGTGCAAATCTGGCAATTTTACGCCGGAGGTCCCCCCACAAGCGTAAAATTCAAATTTTACGATATACCCCAATTTTCGGTAGCCAGAGCTTTTACGCTCAGAACTACGAATACGCTAACACATTAGAAATATGGGCGTAAAAGATAAAAATGCCTTCGTGCATCATCTTCCTCAAGAAGAGGCTATCAGCACAGAAGACGAGCTAGCGCGGTCACGTTCAACGTGTGCGAAGGATTTTTTGTCATTTTTGTCACCCCGAAGGCTTTACCTCTAAGACCGGGTGCACTGCTCGTCGGCAGGACACTTCGCTCAGAAGGAAGTTCGCCTTGACCGACCAAAGACTCCCTCGCTGGGGCGGAAGAATGAGAAGAGGAACCTATACCCTTTCCCTTGGCGGAGGAGGTCTGTTTTGACGCCATTTTCTGAAGACTCGAGATGCTCGGAGAGAGAACGAAGAAAAACTCGAACAGTCGAAAGCTCTCTTTCGCAGAAGACGGATAAAAAGTTTTTCTCTCAGAAAACTTAGGATATATATAGAGTTCGGGCCGACTCCTCGAATCCTCAGACGGACTCCTCGAGACCTTAACCAAATCTCGCAAAATTAAATAATGGGTTATGATTGGATGCCACGTCAGTCCACTAACCTTGAAAGACGGACAGTCAGCAAATTCAAAAAGTTTTTCGTGCAAAGACGGTTCAGCAGGTCCTACGCTGAAGAAGCTTTCTACGCTCGACAGCAACAGATCTACGGTTTTACGCTCGCAAGTTATAAGTCTATGGTTTTACGCCCGGATGCCTTTGTGCCCAGTAGCTTTTACGCTCGAGAGGCCACAAATCTACGACTTTACGCTCAACAGATACCAAATCGATGATCTCACGCTCGGTGGCGCTCAGTTTACGCTCAGAAGCAACAGATCTGCAAGACTTCACGCTCGAAGAAATTTTCTTTTCAGGAGCTACAGATAAACAGTTCTACTCTAAAGGAGCTTCCTACGCTCGACGGCTACGAATATACAACTTTACGTTCGACAGCTACAAGTCAGGTTTTTGGCCCGGATGCCTTTGTGCTCAGTAGCTTTTATGCTCGAGAGGCCACAAACCCATGACTTCATGCACAGGAACTACAAGTCTACGATTTCACGCTCGACGGTGTTTTACGCCCGGAGGCTACAAACTGATGATTTCTCGTTCCACGACTTTCCGTATATTCGAACAGTCCCCAAGACGGTCAATTTTAGGACTTCACACAGAAGATACTCCTCCTTGGCCTCAACATATCCCAAGTACCCGAAATATACAAGAGTTTAAACATTGAGAAATTACTCTTCTCGGGTCAATTGGAGGTTCATCTAGACTCCAGTCTGAATATCTCGTCTATCAAAAGATGGTAACTCAGTTTTGACAGCCATTCTTCGACCTTGTTCTAAGAGATTTTTGAGAAGTCACTCTTGAAGACGAAGACTGAACAAAAAAAATTCTGTTCACCAGAAGTTCAGAGCTCTACGCGATTCTTCAGTCCTAGCAACAGGACAGTTCTAAAAATAATTCAAAATGCTCTACAGCGTTCTATGGACTACTCGCTATGCGTAAAAGATAGGACCTAGCACTCTTTCTACAGAGTCGGCGTACAGATTCAGACGTGTTGAAGCTGCACATATTCAGACTTCACAGCAACGTATGGCAAGATGATCATATGGAGAAGAAAGGAGATTTTATTAAAAATCAAAATCATGATTACATATGAGGGAAATCCAATCTACAAGGTTTTTTTTTTCATTTTTCATGATTACATCTGAGGGAAACTCCGTCTACAAAGGAGATACCCCCTCGTCGTCTGAAGATCGCCCAGAAGCTGTTCTGACAGGTTCTCCCAGGGCTTCAATTCTTCATCCATCTTCTCTAGCAGTCAGTCAGCTCCAGCAAACTGACCGACATGGCAATGATCACCGGCGGGCACGACAGAGTTGGGGCTTGCATAGATTTTGCAGATCCCATGCACCGCCGGCCGCTTAGGCCGGGACAGAACGAGTCTGTCTGACTCTCGTCACTGGAGGGCATCGAGAGAAGGTGCGGCATGCCAGCCGCCACGGTCAAATACGACCCTTTCTCTCTCCTGGAGCAACGCCATACAAGGTTACTGATTATCCCGAGCAAGGGAGGCTAAGATATCCTTCCATGATCCTTCGTTGCAGTGGACACTTGCTCGAAAATGCCGTCTTTTTTGGCTCTTTACACGCAGGAAGAACATGATCTCCTTCTTCCTCAAATCGACCCGGCGAACTCCGGTGATCATCTCTGCATGGTGATGAAGATGTGGGGAGAACAGGCTAACTCCTCCAGCCTTTTATAGGCAAAAGAGATCACAGCGGTCCCCCATAAATTCGCTATAAAGTCTGTACCGACCGTTTCAACGCTCCATTCAGAAACGTTTTGAGTTACGAGGGGCCGTTCATGCTTCGTTCAAAGCGTTTCAAATTCCAAGGAATTTAAAAGCTCTGAAGGGGGTCTTGTAGAAGCATGAAAAATACGCTGGGAAGAGCTACGCAGCCTCTTGATACAGAGCAGCGTAAGCAGAGGCCTTCAGAGCCATCATGCGTACAACAGAGTTTTCTTCACTAAAATACAGCGTGAAGAATAAAGCTCAAAGGACCATCCTCATAAGTGCAGTACGTCCAGGCCTGAACAGAGTTCTTCATCGCCTCCATGGCGTAAAACTCATCCGCTCTCAAAGCAGCGTTATAGCGTACGAGGAACGCTTCATCTTCCCCGAAATGAACCTGTCAAGTCACGCAGTGAATCTGACCTCTGACTCCTGACAAAAGGTGATGTACGGCTACCCAGACGACGGCTGGAAACGATGGCAGACCTCTCGGGACGCGTCCCACAGTATGATGGCGGATCTCACCATTTAATGCAGAGGATTTGGTAAAACATCACCAAACCGTCGTTTACTGGAGTCCCCTCAGCATAAACCGCTCTTTTGCATACAAGGGAATACGCTGCCCTGTTTTACACAGGCAAACATGAGCTGTTTTACGCTCCGCAGCAAACAAATCGCCTGCCACGTCAAAAGCTGTACTTCGTATGGGATTCGAGGCACGTCTCTACGTCTAATTGCACAGAGCGGTGACAGTTTCTCTCAAGACACATCTCTGCGACGGGTGCACAGAAGGCCTGCAGACCTTCGAAACATGCCTCCGCATTTAATGCATAAGATGATGGCAAATCTCTGCAAGAGATTTGGTTATATCTTCAAAAGCCAAAATTCTGGCTAAAGCGTCCACATCAGCACGGTATGCAGCGGCTTCTACGTCCATTCAGGATCTGTGCTCTGTAGGGCCCCGTTCTCCCGGTGCGGAGATCGCGGCTAAGAAACACAAGACGGTATCGTTCGATCGGGATAGATTGAATTAAGAACTCGTCCTCGTTATGGATTTGTTTCTACGGAATCAATTCCCATATTCAGTAGACTGCGCCCAAAGGATCGGCTTAGCGGCAGAGTCAGGAGGGACCTCTCCGCTGCTATCTTTTATTGCCTCAGTTTCCGATGTCACTTGTTGCTTTCGTGCTTTGAGTTGGTTTTGGGAATTGCTTGTTTTCCTTGAACGGTTTCGATGGTTTTCATTATTTTCGTTCATTGAACTGCACTTCTTTCCGAGATTGGAAAGAGAGGAAGAAGTATTAATCGAGCTGTTCGTGTGCAGGTGAACGAGCAGTAGGCGGCTTGCGAGCGGAGTCGTGAAGCACCTCTTTCCTTCTTCTTTCCAAAAATCTAAGTGAGTGGCTACCAACCCGATTAGCTAGCCCTGCTTCCAATCTTTACTCCTTCGCCCCGATCAAACGATACCAAGTAATAATAAAAGAAACCAAGATAAAAGAGAATAGACTTGGTATATTATGCTTGTCATTAAACCGCACGAACGGATACTTAACTGCATGCTTGTTCGCTTGGAAATAATCATAAACTATTGCTTGTCTTGTGCAAATACATGTTTCATACTCGTGTTGCCTGAAGTGCATGAATGCTTAACAATTATGGATATGTTGTGTGCTCGTATTGCCTCGAAGGCGTAAACTGATTATTTAAGTAACGTATTGTTCGATCATGGACAACTTGTGCACAAGGGTAAGTTCTGCGGACGGTCGCTGGGGCACTGGCACCGTTCCGGTCCGGGCGGAACTCGTGTGTAGTCATCGTGTGCTGGAGGGGATATCTTACAACGCATCGTGTGCTTGTCGTGTTCTCGTTGCATACTATCCCTGTCCTTGGCTATGTCCGTTATGGCACCACGCCAGTGATCATCGTGTATATTTAAACCTGTTGCATACTAACTTGTGTCTTCGTGGCAGGAAAGGCATGGTAAGTATTGTGCAGGTAATTCAGACGGTCAGGTAAAATCCACCGAACGGTGGCACGTTCATTTCAGTAAATTCTATATGCTGCTTACTTGTAAATGAACTAAGGCCAGATAGAAACCCACAAATATGTATGCTTCATTAAAATAACGTGTTGATTGGTATAGTCAGGCTAGCTCGCCTTCAGCAGCATATTTCGATATGCTGACCCTCGTTGAAACAGGTTCTCCGCACCAAGGCGAACCGAGCGAGGAGCTGAAGTCGTCTTCCCGATCCAGTCCAGCTGTTGGCGCATCTTCACCGCGCCCCCTGAAGCATTAAGAAGCCAGAAGCTGTAACTCTTCATACACAAATGCAGCTCCGTGGCAAAGCCGTCCTCCAGCCTGGAGGTCTTTATCATTTTGAGTTTATAAAGGGATGTAATGTACAGGACTGCTATCTTATTTTAAGTCATCTCTTTTGTAAGCCGTTCGGCATATTAGCTAACTCGTTCAAGAGTTTGTAATAGATGTTCATTATCAATAAAGAGAACTTTTTCATGTTTTAAATCTGTATTTCAATTTATCTGCGTACTCTGAATATGTGCTTGCTATGCAAAATACTTTAGCCTTGTG
This sequence comes from Iris macrosiphon, assembly GCA_036927795.1. Classification (NCBI taxonomy): domain Eukaryota; kingdom Viridiplantae; phylum Streptophyta; class Magnoliopsida; order Asparagales; family Iridaceae; genus Iris; species Iris macrosiphon. The sequence goes on from JAYESA010000016.1 coordinate 64,845,388, forward strand.
CGGGCGCAACTCTAGTCCCGCAGGGCATCACGATTCGGGGGACGCCTCAAACGATTCTACGGAATCGGGTCGTGACATAGTGGTATGAAAGCACAGATTCAAAGTTCCTTAGACTTCGTGCTGGGAAAGTTCCTTTAACGATCAATTCCTGTGCGAACTCTTGAACTCGCTAGGCCAAAAATGAGATACGTTCATGCAATAAGTCCATAATACATTATGATTCTAATATAATTTACCTTCTTTTGAAGGAATGGTACCAGCGCAATCTGCAGCACAACTACCGAACGAAACACAAGAAAGCAGTTCGGGCACTTCGGGAAGCTCTCGGAGCCAACGAGGCATGTCTCAAGTTGACCCGCTTGAGCGGGTGATGCAAATGTTAGAATCGCAACGACAACGAGATGATGCTCGCCAAGCCAAGCTCGAGAGCAATCTAGAGACCCGATTCTCAGTCCAACAGAAGCAGGTAGATGCCCTGCAATAAATCGTTCAGACTTTGGCTGCCAACTATTCCGCTGCAACAGCAACGACTCCGGTGGAACAGCCCGTGCTTGAAGTAGAGATGCCTCAAATCCCAAGGCCGAGGGACGTGACTGCCTTCAACTTGGGCCATTTCAAGAAAGTCTGTAACACCCCATTCAACGGGACTGAGGACCCAGTGGTAGCTCTAGATTGGCTAGCCGAGCTTGAAGATCACTTCGCTCTACTAGAGGTCCCCGAAGAGAAGTACGTCGCCTGCGTGCAACTACAGCTCCGCCTCAACGCACACGATTGGTGGGACGTGCATCGACGATCTCTCCAATTTGATCACGGAGAGGAGGCGATATCGTGGATAACTTTTTGTGCCACGTTCGAAGAGGAGTTTGTACCCCCTCTAGTACAACGTCAGATGGAGAACGAGTTCGTACAACTGAGGCAAGACGACATGACAATTAAAGAGTACTCCGCCGAATTCAACCGACTCTCCAAATTCGCTAGGGCCTATTTACCTGATGTAGCGAGTCGAGCAAGAAGGTTTGAAGGTGGACTACGCCCTGCCATCCATTCGCACGTAGCCGTTCATCAGTATCGTACAATGCGTAAAGTCATGAATCACGTCCTGTCGCTTGAACCACTTTATCCTCACGTTCCTGCCGGCGCTGTGCATACCTACAATCATAAACGCCAAGGCAACGATGGAGGAAATACCGCAACAAAGTGCCCGAATAATGCTGGTCAGCAGGACGGGGATTGGAACAAAACTTGTCACTTCTGTAAAAGAAAAGGGCACATGAAGAAGTATTGCCGCAAAAGACTTGGATTATACCTCGCTTGTGGCAATCCTGGCCATGCTATTTCCTCCTGTCCGAACCTTCATGGTCGTCGTCCTGAACAAAATAATCCTTAACGGTAGGTCATATTCTTAAGTTTCGGGATAAAACTTCCAATTAGTTGGGTAGGATGTAGCGCCCCGTTCTTCCGGTACGGAAATCGCAGCTAAGAAACACAAGACGGTATCATTCGATCGGGATAGATTGAATTAAGAACTCGTCCTCGTTATGGATTTGTTTCTTCGGAATCGATTCCCATATTCAGTAGACTGCGCCCCAAGGATCGGCTTAGCGGCAGAGTCAGGAGGGACCTCTCCGCTGCTATCTTTTATTGCCTCGGTTTCTGATGTCGCTTGTTGCTTTCGTGCTTTGAGTTGGTTTTGGGAATTGCTTGTTTTCCTTGAACGGTTTCGATGGTTTTCATTATTTTTGTTCATTGAACTGCACTTCTTTCCGAGATTGGAAAGAGAGGAAGAAGTATTAATCGAGTTGTTCGTGTGCAGGTGAACGAGCAGTAGGCGGCTTACGAGCGGAGTCATGAAGCGCCTCTTTTCTTCTTCTTTCCAAAAATCTAAGTGAGTGGCTACCAACCCGATTAGCTAGCCCTGCTTCCAAGCTTTACTCCTTCGCCCCGATCAAACGATACCAAGTAATAATAAAAGAAACCATGATAAAAGAGAATAGACTTGGTATATTATGCTTGTCATTAAACCGCACGAATGGATACTTAACTGCATGCTTGTTCGCTTGGAAATAATCATAAACTGTTGCTTGTCTTGTGCAAATACATGTTTCATACTCGTGTTGCCTGAAGTGCATGAATGCTTAACAATTATGGATATGTCGTGTGCTCGTGTTGCCTCGAAGGCGTAAACTGATTATTTAAGTAACGTATTGTTCGATCATGGACAACTTGTGCACAAGGGTAAGTTCTGCGGACGGTCGCTGGGGCACTGGCACCATTCCGGTCCGGGCAAAACTCGTGTGTAGTCATCGTGTGCTGGAGGGGATAGCTTACAACACATCGTGTGCTTGTCGTGTTCTCGTTGCATACTATCCCTGTCCTTGGCTATGTCCGTTATGGCACCACGCCAGTGATCATCGTGTATATTTAAACCTGTTGCATACTAACTTGTGTCTTCGTGGCAGGGAAGGCATGGTAAGTATTGTGCAGGTAATTCAGACGGTCAGATAAAATTTACCGAATGGTGGCACGTTTATTTCAGTAAATTCTATATGCTGCTTACTTGTAAATAAACTAAGGCCAGATAGAAACCCACAAATATGCATGCTTCATTAAAACAATGTGTTGATTGGTATAGTCAGGCTAGCTCGCCTTCACCAGCATGTTTCGATATGCTGACCCTCGTTGAAACAGGGTCTCCGCACCAAGGCGAACCGAGCGAGGAGCCGAAGTCGTCTTCCCGATCCAGTCCAGCTGTTGGCGCATCTTCACCGCGCCCCCTGAAGCATTAAGAATCCAGAAGCTGCAACTCTTCATACACAAATACAGCTCCGTGGCAAAGCCGTTCTCCAGCCTGGAGGTCTTTATCATTTTGAGTTTATAAAGGGATGTAATCTACAGGACTGCTATCTCATTTTGAGTCATCTCTTTTGTAAGCCTTTCGACATATTAGCTAACTCGTTCAAGAGTTTGTAATAGATGTTCATTATCAATAAAGAGAACTTTTCCATGTTTCAAATCTGTGTTTTAATTTATCTGCGTACTCTGAATATGTGCTTGCTATGCAAAATACTTTAGCCTTGTGCGGGCGCAACCCCAGGCCCGCACGGCATCACGATTCGGGGGACGCCTCAAACGATTCTACGGAATCGGGTCGTGACATGCTCAAGCGGCTTCTACGCCCATTCTGGCACGATATGCAACGGCTTCTACGCCCATTCAGGATCTGTGCTCAAGCGGCTTCAGCGCCCATTCTGGCACGATATGCAGCGGCTTCTACGCCCATTCAGGATCTGTGCTCACTCGGCTTCCACGCCTACTCAGTCTCTACGACCACTCAGTCTCTACGACTGTTCGGCTTCTATGCCTGCTCGGCTTCCATGCCTACTCGGCTTCTATGCCTGTTTGGCTTTTATGCCTACTTGGCTTCTATGCCATGGTGACGGACATTTGGCTTCTACGCCAACCTCTTCTACCCAATGGATACCTACCCACGTGGCTTTTACGTTGTGATCTTAGTAGCAACCGTACGTGTTGTGTCCCCTTAGTTGGACCCACATCACCCGCTCAGTCAAAAGATCATCTATACGTAGGCATTGGTTACTTTAACCGTTGTGTAAAAGGGTGTTGTACTTTCCACTCCTCGGTTGCTACACCAACGGAGTGGTCACTGTCACCAAAGACTCTATAAATAGAGGCCCCTGTCAATGGGGAACAAGGTCGAAAAATTTGGTCAAGAATACCAATATCAGATCCAAGGTCGACAATTGGAGAAGATCGAACAAGGAGGAGTAAAGAGAGAGAGAGAGAGAGAGAGAGAGAGAGAGCCCGGAGCTCAGGCAAAGAGCGGGGATCGACGACTTCGGCATCGTGCATCAACCCTCTCCTACAACCTTCGAAGCTGCTACCTGTCTTCCATGGCACTTCTTCAACATCGCGTGGTCCAAGGGCTAAAGTGATCGTCCGCAGATCAGACACCTATAGCAATTTATACCCAGATTAAATAAATTGTACTCCCACATCCTCGTATAGGATTACATTGTACAAGTTTGTTTATAAACCAAAGGGCGCGGGTTTCGCACAAACCCCGTCATTAAAATACACTTTCATTCTTTTGTTTAATACTACAAACAACTGTGACTGCTGTCCTCGATCGAGTTGGGTTAAAGAAGCCTTAACTGGATCGGCCATGGCGTATGGAGGATCTTCTTGTTCATGACTGTGGTGGTCGATGAACTGCCATGGGAGAAGAGGAAGACCTGCGCCGATGCGAGAACCCGGTAGAATGGATTCTGGGGGCGATCTTCCGACGACGATGATGAGGAAGCCCTTTGTAGACGGGATTTCCCTCATATGTAACCATGAAGAAAAACCCCTTGTAGACAGGATTTCTCTCATATGTAATCATGACTTTAATCTTTAATAAAAATCGTCTTTCTTCTCTGCATATGATCGTCTTGCCATACGTTGTTGTGAAGTCTGAATATGTGTAGCTTCGACACGTCTGATTCTTTACGCCAACTCTGATAAGAAGAGTATTAGGCCCTGTCCTTTACGTGTAGCGAATAGTCCATAGAACGCTGTTTAAGCCTGTTGAACCTTTATAACTGTTTTATTGCTAGGACTGAGGGACCGCGTAGAGCTCTGAACTGCTGCTTCTGATGAGCAAAAATTTTGTTCAGACTTCGTCTTCAAGAATGATCTCTCGAAACTCCCTTGGAACAGGGTCAAGAAATAGCTGTCAAACTGAGTTGCCATCTTGACAGACGAGATATTCAGACTGGGGTCTGGATGAACCTCCAATTTTGGACCCGAGAAGAGTAATTTCTCAATGTTTGAACTATGTGTGTTTTGGGTACTTGGGATACTTTGGGGTCAAGAACGAGTATCTTCTATGTGAACTCTTTGTAATTGACCGCTTCGGGGACTGTTCGGATATGCGAAAAGTCGTGGAGCATGAAATTATCAGTCTGTAGCCTCTGGGCGTAAAACACCATCGAGCGTGAAATCGTAGACTTGCGGTTCCTGAGCGTGAAGTCGTAGGTTTGTAGCCTCTCGAGCATAAAAGCTATCGAGCACAAAGGCATCCGGGCGTAAAACCATAGACTTATAGCTGTCGAACGTAAAGCCGTAGATTCGTAGCCGTCGAGCATAGAAAGCTCCTTTAGCGTAGAACTGTAGATCTGTAGCTCCTGAAAAGAAAATTTTTTCGAGCGTAAAGTTTGAGGATCTGTTGTTTCTGAGCGTAAACTGAGCGCCACCGAGCGTGAGATCATCGATTTGGTATCTGTTGAGCGTAAAGTCGTAGGTTTGTTGTCTCTCGAGCATAAAAGCTACCGAGCACAAAGGCATCCAGGCGAAAAACCATAGACTTGTAGCTTGCGAGCGTAAAACCGTAGGTCTGTTGCTGTCGAGCGTAGAAAGTTCCTTTAGCGTAGGAACCGCTGAACTGCTTTGCGCGAAGAATCTTTTTGAATTCGCTGACTGTCCGCCTTCTCTGAATAATAGGCTGACGTAGGACCCAATCATAACCAAATATTTAATTTAGGAGATTTGGTTAGGGTTTCGAGGAGTCCGTTCGAGGATTCGAGGAGTCGACTCGAACTCTATATATATCCCAAGCTTTTGAGAGAAAAACTTTTTATCTGTCTTCTGCGAAAGAGAGCTTTCGACTGTTCGAGTTTTTCTTCGTTCCTTCTCTGAGCACTTCGAGTCTTCAGAAATGGCGCCGAAACAAACCCCCTCCACTAATGGAAAGAGCATAGGTTCTTCCTCTCATTCTTCTGCCCCAGCGAGGGAGTCTTCGGTTGGGCAAGGTGAACTTCCTTCCGAGCGAAGTATCCCGCCGACGAGCAGCGCACCTGGTCTTAGAGGTAGAGCCTTTGGGGTGACAAAAAAAATGACGAAAAATCCTATGCACACGTTGAACTTGACCGCGCTAGGTCGTCTTCTGTGCTGATAGCCTCTTTGAGGAAGATGATGCACGGAGGCATTTTCATCTTTTAAGCCCACATTTCTAATGTGCCAGCGTAAAAACTCTGTATTTTCATAGTTTCGAGCGTAAAAAGCTCTGACTACCGAAAATTGGCGTATATCGTAAAATTTGAGTTTTACGCTTGTGGAGGGGACTTCCGGCGTAAAATAACCAAATTCGTACAATCCTGGCGTAGAGCACAGACTGTCGTTTGTTCGGTCTGTATGTTTGTGCAAGATTTGTAATGACATATTTTTCTTGCACTTTTGCAGTTGATTTGGGTGAGTTTCCACTGGCCGAGGTGATAGGTTCCGCTGCCGGGATGCTGCACTCGAACTATCTGGAGGATCTGTCCCATGTGGCATTTCCTATCTCCGGACCCCAGTACCCTGAAGGAAGGGGGATCTTGATATCAGATCAGGGCGAGCGAATGCTGCTGAGCATGATCAACGGGGAGCCCCTAACGTACGAAAACGGGGAGCAGTACATCAAGCCGGTCTTTCTCTTCGGGGACATGATAGACAAGCAGTCCCAGACGAAGCCCAAGAGAGAACCCAGGGTTTTCCCTGCCGAGAGCGTGGTCTTGTATCTGCCTACGATGCCGAGAGATTATTCCATCTCGGCTTTCTTCCATGCCACACATCGCAGGAGGATATCGTGGACGCTGACTCCCGATCTTCACGGCAAGCCGGGGAAGATCTTTCATCTGAAAGGGGCTGACCAGGGGTCGTTTGTCAGCCGCCCTTCCGGTGTTGTGACGTTGTTCAAAGGATTGTTCCCGGGCAGTGTCCCAAGTGAAGACAGCTCAGTGATCCAGCCGGTTCAATTGCCGACCTTCTACAATGACTTCATGGGATGAGGTGGGGTATACCCCAAGTAGAATCCTCGGTGCAATGGGTGGATCACCCCAACAAACCTCCGATGGACTTGCCTAGTTAACTGGGCCTTGAAGCACTTTCAGAGAGAGCTGGCGGGCATTGGACTGTATGCCGCTGTGAGTGCGACGAGTGTAGGGTTGCCTCCCAATCCTAATTTGTTCTTGGCACTGATGGAGCGATATATTTCGCTCACTGGGACCTTCGCCACTCTACTGGGGGAGCTGGGATTGGCCCTTCATGAGATGGCAGTTGTCTCGAGACTGCCGATGAGGGATACCCCATATGAAGAGTATGTCCACACCAACCGGGAATTGGGGGACTTGGACCCTCGGGTGGCAGAAGTGTATCAGGAGCTGATGTGTCAATACTTCGCGTGCACCGCTTTTTATAACGAGCCTTCTGATTTGGCTCACATCACCAAGTGGATGTCCTACCTCTTCTTCCACCGAGCTAGGGCCGTCAAGTCGGAGAAAGCCTCGGGGGGCAAGAATAAGCCCATGAACTGTTTGGGCGTGCTTAGTGCCCAGGTCATTGAGGATCTTATGGAGGAGGCTAAGGCTCCAGATCAGATTCTCGTTGAGGGGGTAAAAAAGTATCCCGAAGGCACTAAGGCCTACAGTTACTTGAGGCGCTGCCGCAGGCCTCTGTCTAAGGATGCCCAACTGTCTGGTTTCCTCTCGATATGGCTGCGTCGAGTAGTAGTACCTGGTACTGCGTCTGCGGACCGCATTCACCGGAACATCCTGTGGTCGGCAGTGCGCCTGGTGTTCGGGGCAAGACTGGGCTTGCTTCCTGCCATGGTGTGCCGTATACAGGCTGGCCTGAGAGCCATGACTGATGGGTTGCTTGTCGATGAAGCTCGGCGTGAGAGTTTTCCCCGGGTGAAATTACCATACCTGTATTTGATGGGATGGTTAATTCTCCATAACCCCCGGGTGATGTCTTCCGGCTCTGGTAGCAGCTCGGGGGGTAATTTCTTGCTGAACTACAAAGACTCTCTCTAGAATGTGAACACTACTTTGGACTGTCGGCTGGTGTTGAACCTCAGTCACGGCTGGAAGCTCCTCTGTACTCTCCCTCCTGTACATCGCAATCAATCAGGGGTGAGGCTTGAGAATTCAGGTGGAGAGAAGACCGATCTTTATCCGGAAGCTTTTAATTGGTTGGTCTGCATTAGACCCTCCAATCTGTTGTACAGGGGCAAAGATTATTGCTTCTTCGAGCCCTACTTGCCTAGTCGGTTCGCCCGACAGTTTGGGTACGATCAGTTGCACGTGGGCAATGCCGTCACCAGCTTCAGGTCCAGGAGCGGACTCATTGAGGGAGCCAGAGGGTGGCGATATTTTATCATGGGTTGTACGGGAGCAATCTTTATTGTGCCGGTTGTTACAACCTCCACGGAGCTACCATTCTCCATTCTTACGCCCAGTTCTATGTGGCGATTAACACCTTTCATCACGATTTCGATAAGCGTGGAAGCTTCAGGGTGCCTTCTTCCCAGTCTGGGGGAAGAGTTGAAGTCCCCTCGGTTTCTTCTGACGAGGGTAAGGAGTCTGGCACTCCGGATGAGCCTCTGGTGTCGGTGCCGAGGTGTGAAGTGCCTCCGGCTGCGGGGGCTTTGGTAGTCTCTTCTGGGAAGCGACGGGCTTCTGCCCCGAAGGAGGCTTCTCTTCGTAAGAGGAGAAAGGAGACGGTTGCTCGTCCTCTTCGCATTCTTGGTATTAAGGCTCCTGGGAGTGAGCCTGCATCTCCCCATATCAGGGATGATTCTTTGGCCGGAGGTTCCTCGCCTTTTAGAGAGGGACCTTCTACAGTTCCAGCCGACGGCGCCAGAGAATCTTCGGTAGAGGTTGCTGTCGTGGCTACTGCTCCAGGTAGTGGAACGAGATTGCCTGTGTGGCCGCGGCAGATGGGAGAATCTTTCCCTAGACCAGCAACGGATAAAACTCCCGCTGTATCAGCGAGCACGTCTAGCGAGATTCCAGTTGACGAACCTCGACTGCTTCTCGGTGAAGGCTTGGCAGAACTCCGGGCGTAGTCGGTTGGCCCACCTCCTTCTCCAGGTATGATAGTTCGCATTGCATCATTAGAGCGTGGTTTAGCTACATCGGCTGCAGATGCACCATATATACTGTTGGCTCCGGGTAAATGTCGTCTTTATGTCTCCCTTTGGAAAGATTACCATCATATTGATATCAACTTTCTGGTCCTTTTCCCAGGGGATGGCGTCCACGGGGAATACGGCGTTGAATCACCTTCTGGCTCTGCTCCGGCTCCTGGCGATGATACAGAGGCTTTCGACTTTGAGGAGGAAATACCTTCGGGGGCCAACTCGCCTGGAGTGGTTTCGTCACCTCGAGAGGAGGACAAACCCGTCATCGTGACTTTGTCTCTTGCGAGTATGCTAATGACTTCGACCGTCGTCGTTGCACCTCCTTCGGTCGCACCACCCGTCGAGGCGGCGGCTGTGGCCACTTCGTTTGTAATTATTCCCGGAGGGGGGCTCGCTGATATCGCGGCCACTCCTGGCGTTCATTCGGATCTAGTTGCGCTGACTCAGCAACATACCAGCCTCTTTTACACCGGTTTGAAAACGATGATATCAATGGTGTTGGCGAAGAGTCTCGACTTCGAGCGCCTGAGGAAGACTTCTCAGTTTTCGATCGGGGCTGTCAGGGAGTTCGGCGATCCTGGGGTAGCTGACGCCCTGGAGGCGGTGGTTAATGGTTTAGAGCAACCCATTAACAAATACTTACAGCTGACTCGGGACAGCTTTGATGCTGAGGTCTAAGCCAGATATGACCTCATGACTGCGCGACTTTCTATGCAACTGGAAAGCCTAGATAACTCCATCCAAATACATAAGCTGGAGATGGATAAAAGAAAAGCTATCGTGGAAGAGGCTCTCACTCTTGAGATGAAGCTCCGATCCGAGCACGAAGGGAACGCAGCGAGGGCCCGCAAGCTGAAGGAAAAACTCGCTCTGGCAGAGGAGTGGGCTTCTCAGTCGTTGGCAGGTCTAGATGTAGCGACTGGTCGACTGAGCGCAACGCGACGGGATTTGGAGCGTGCAGAAGCTGCCCGTGCGGGCTCTCTTCGGGCAAGTGCTGAGCTGACCCTTACGAACAATCCCGAGGCACGGCTGGAGCGGGCTCGCGTCGATGCCTTGGTTTCCAGGAATGAGAAGATAGCTGCACTGGAGCGGCTGATTCGCGATCTGACTGCTCCCCCATCATGATGTATCCTTTCTCTTTTCACTTCCCCAGATATAATTCTGCTCTTTATCGAAAATAAATAAAAGCGACTATTTTCTGACTTTTGTGGACCCATCATTTCGGAATGTAAATGACATTTTTTTTTAGGCAAGAGTGATATCAGAGGTAGTATGGACATGATAGACTCTCGATAAACTTTTTAGCAGGATATATCTATTCAGAGGTTATACAGACATGATAGGATATGATCCCGCTAATTACGTTCTGGAAGTAGTTTTGTCAGAATTGAGATCCTCGCTATATTCCACTCGAGCAGGGGAGATTAAGCATAGTACCTTTTCAGGAATTTGCCGTTGATAGGAGCCATTAACAGGTCTCCATTAGGCTGGGCTATCCTGTAGGCGCCGTTTGAGAACGTTGTCTCGATCACATAAGGGCCTTCCCCCTTGGGCTAGAATTTGTCTTTACTTCTGTGAGTAAGAATCATCGGCCTTCTTACGGCTAGAACTAGCTCGCCGACTTTGAACACTCTTTCCTTTACTTTATGATTGAAAGCTTTGGAAATGCGTGCTTGGTATAGCGCAATGCGCTGCTGAGCTTGAAGACGTTTCTTGTATAATCCTTCTAGCTCTTGGAGCCTTAACAGGTCATTCTTTTCTCGAGTCAGCTCACTAGTCACGGCTATCCTGAGTGACGGGATCTGGATTTCAATGGGGAGAACTGCTTCGCTCCCGTAGACCAGCGAGAATGGGGTGCAACCTGTCGGTGTTCGTACCGTTGTGCGGTATGCCCAGAGACATTCGCCCAGCTTCTCATTCCAATCTCTCTTGTTTGAAGAGACGAATTTCTTCAAGAGTTTGATAATAGTTTTGTTGAAAGCTTCCGCCAAACCATTAGCAGCTGGATAATATGCCGTAGAGGCGATATTGTGTATCCAATTTTTATCGCAAAATCGATGAAACGCTTGGCTGATGAACTGAGGCCCATTGTCGTGAATTATCCTCCGGGGTACCCCGAAGCGATAAATGATGTGATGCTTGATGAAGCTGATCACATTAGATGCCTTCACCTCAGTGAGAGGGATCGCCTCTGCCCATTTGGAGAAGTAATCCGTGATGGCCAGTATGAACTGGTGACCGTTGGAAGAAGACGGGTGAATAGGACCAATGATATCCATACCCCACGCTTCGAAAGGCCAGGACGCAACCGTAGGATGTAGATATTCAGACGGTTTATGTATGAAGTCTGCATAAACTTGACAGGCTCTGCATTGTCTTGCATACCGTATTGCATCTGTGATCATAGTAGGCCAGTAATAGCCCATTCTTCTGATGCGATCCTGTAGCTTAGGACCGGGTTGATGCGCTCCGCATACGCCATCGTGAGCTTCCCGGATAATCTGCTGTGCTTCGTCTTCAGATAGACATCTCAACAGCAGTCCGTCGTAGGTCCGACGATATAGGCATTGTGAAGATGCATCGTAGTAGAAGCGTAATGATCGCCTTTTGACGGATACTGCTTCTTTGGGGTCCTCCGACAAGATTCCGTATGCGACGAAATCTATGAAAGGACTTCTCCAGTCTTTTCTAGGGGGATCTGTGTTCATAGCGTAGCTGCATTTTATGTGAAAGTTGTTCTTCACACAGAATAAATCTCTGTTAAGAAGGATTACCGAATCTTGCCTTCTTATAGGAGTGGCTAAATCTGCAGCTAGACTGGCTAGGGCATCAGCTTCTAGATTCTAAGATCGAGGTACATGCTCTAGAAAGAACCCTTTGAATGTCATGGCTATCTCGATCGTCGCTCGGTGATAGGGGATGAGGTCTGGATTCCGGACTTCATATATTCCTCTGACTTGATTGACGATAAGTAGAGAATCACCGAATGCTTCCATGGACTCGACCCCCAGCTCTTTGGCGACTTGGAGCCCGATTAGCAGGGTGTTGTACTCTGCCACATTGTTGGAGCAGGGCTCGCTAAGAGAATATGCTCGGTAGATGACGAGCTGATCAGGAGTGACCAAGACGACTCCTACTCCCGAAACGACGTTTCCCCTAGGACCGGTTCTGGAGGCACCATCGAAGAAGAGTTGCCATGCGTCACTTTCCATTGCGGAATTACATTCTGCAACTTCGTCGAGAATGTCCTCGTATAATTTGGAGGCCTCCGGGATCGGATGAGCAGCTAGGAAGTCAGCCAGCGCTTGGCCCTTGATGGACTTCTGCGGTACGTACACCATGTCATATGGTGTTAATAGCATCGCTCAAGTTGTGAGTCGGGAATTAAGAGCACTAGGCTTGCTCATCAGTACTCGAAGAGGGTTGATCCTGGAGATGATATGAATAGTCTGGCCGGCGACATAGTGCCGCATCTTCTGGATAGCGAACATCAGAGCCAAGCATTCTTTCTCCACTGGGTTGTACCGGTGTTCGGCTCCGACCATCATCCTGCTGAGGTAGTAGATAGCCTGTTCATGACCCATGTCATTCTTCTGTGCGAGAAGAGCTCCTAGTGAATGATCCATCGCTCGAACGTACAGCAAGAATGGTCTTCCCATGACGGGAGGCACCAGAACTGGTGGATTGGTGAGGTAGTGCTTGATATCTCCGAACGCTTGCTGACAGGCTTCGTCCCATACGAAGGATACACCTTTCTTCATGAGATGGGAAAAGGGCTGACATCTCCCCGAGAGGTTGGATATGAATCACCGGATGTAAGCCAGACGGCCTTGAAATCCCCGGAGTTCCCTCAGATTACGGGGCGGTCGCATTTCTACGATTGCCTGGACTTTGTCGGGGTCCACCTGGATGCCTTTGGCGATGAATTTTCCCCAACGGCTTACTTCTTCCGGCGTTGAAACCCACGATTGTAGTGGTGGTATAAGCCAATTCGCTGGTAGGAATTCTCAGCGGTCTGAGCAGACTATGAGGGATGATGCTGATCGACGATCCCGGATCTATGTGAATCCGATCGACCTCCATGGAACCGATGTACCCGGTGTAATAGAGGGGCCTGTCATGCTTGTTATGTTTTAACAGCATGTCGTCTTGGGTGAAAGTGATATTTGGGACCACCTTCATCACACTGTGGCATTGAGGACACGCCACTAGTTCTTCGTCGGGGGACTTGAGCTGGGTCAAGTATGCCTCCGCCTGTATCATCGTTTCACTCAGGACTAGACGAGTGTCTTGGAAGAGTCTGAGTAGCTCGAAGATGGACAACCTGGCTGGCGTATTGGCTAGTTGGGCCAGGATGTCAAAGTTGTATGGCTTCTCTAAACCTTTGCTTGGAATGTTTTTTACAGGTTTTATCAAAGCGTACTTCTTTTTGCTTCCCCTTCTCCGTCGGGGTTGGTTTTGAAGGACTGATATCTGGTACTACAGGACCTTGCTCTGAAGGTTTGGCTGCTGGAGCGTCCGCCGGTGCACCTTCCTGACTTGCTCCGTAGTCGTTGAGGTAGGCTTTCCCTGAACGGGCTGCAGCAAATACCTCGTCTTCGTCCGATGCCGAAGAAGTCACTATCATATGGCAGGGCCTGTATTTGGAGCTCTTTTTGGATGTAGGCTTAGTAGCCTTAGTCTCTTCCTCGAGCTCTGACACTAAGTCTGGATGAACGCACATAATCTTGCCTTGCCGGGTAGTCAGGGGTACCAGGTCGTGATTTTGATCCCTAGCTGGAGGAAGATTGACGATGTTCATCGTTGTCCGGGAGATAGGTGCAACGCCGTCCGGGATCTCTTGGGGAGGCAGATTGCCAAACTGCAGAGAGATCATGTTGGCCGTGACCGTCTTCTCGGTGTTGTACAGAGTGATGGCCTTAGCATCGATTAACCCCTGGATCTTCCTTTTCAGTATGTAACACACCTTTGTTGGGTGGTGTACGTATCTGTGGAAGATGAAGTATTTGGGGTCGTTAGTATTGCCGACTTCTTGGGGCCGCCTTAGCTCTGGAAGGGTGATCTTGCCGCTTTTGACGAGACACTCGAATATACTAGGAATATCGTCGTCGTCAAAAGAGTAGACTTCGACGGGCCTGGAAGTCCCGGGTTTCGTCTGCGTGGTCACCGCGATCTTTTACCTAGACGTATTGACCGTCAGAGCTTCCTTTTCCATGGAGCTGCGAGGATGGTCGCTGCTGGGAGATGACCTTTTGCCTCTATCGGAGGTGGAGATCATGATGCCATTGTCGTGCGCCTTACGACCGTTGTCTTCGGCGGCTACTACCGAGATGATGAACGAGGGCCAATCATGGAACTGATACAGTCCTGTAAACACCGAGACCACGGGAAGGAGGTTCTTCCTGCAAATGTCTACCAATGCAGACTCGAGAACTCCTAGAGGCATCTGTAAGGTGGCCTGACAAAAACGTTCGATGAAGATGCAAACGTCTTCCTTTTCCTTCTGCTTGACTTCGATGAGAGAGGACATAGACATGTCCATTCCTCCCTCGTAGAATCGCGTGAAGAATAAAGCTCTGAAGTCTTCGAAGGAAGTAATACAGTTGTCCGCCAAGCTACGGTACCACTGATAGGCTACTCCCGAGAGACAGCCTTTGAACACCCGAGTGAGGAGGGTGTCGTTCCCTTGTAGCAACACCGTCATCATACTGAAATAGTTCATATACTGGCTTGGTGATGTTTTTCCCTCGAACAGGGCCATAGTCTGAGGTTTGTACCTCGGCGGGAAAGGGACCTCCTCCCAGATAGCTGGGTAGGGCTGGTTGATTCCCAGTTTCTTGAGCTGATCTTTGTGCTTCAAGGCGTCAAACTGGGCTTTCAACTCCCGTACTGCCTGCATCGGATTTTCAGTCGGAAGCGGGGCTACGGAGTGGTGCGGAGTTGGTTGTATCGTAACTCCAGCGGGAGGTAAGGCATTCTCTGAGTGAGGAAGCGGAGGAACTGCTGACTCTTGATCTAGCGCAGGCTCTTGGCTCGGGTTGGATGGTGGTAAGTCCACCCCCATACGTATCTGAGTTGGCGGGACTGATGCTTGAGCCATGGCAATTGCGTGCTTAGTTAGCATCATCTGGTGTATGTTCTCCATCATGGATTGCATTTGTTTCAGAGATGTCTCCAGTATAGTGATGCGTTGTTCCGCGTTCCCTGACGGTGAAGCTTCCTCGCATTCATCTTCAACGGCGTAAACTCCCATCTCCCTGGGTGTCATTGAAGGATTAGTATAGGTCGCTATAGAAGTCGACTCTATACTTTCTGCCTCTGATTCGGGGCTTGGCGACCCCCAGCGTCGGAATCATAAGAGGACGAAGCTGGTTGTCGTGACCTTGCTCGAGTGTTTTGGAATACTCCGGCTTCAGCGTTCCTGAGGAGCTCACTGAACCTCCTTCGGCTCGAGGGCCTGGAGGGATGACGTCTCAAGCTCGACCCTCCTCTACGTATGTGTGAAGCCATGTTCACAGATGCATGCGCGGGTTCCTCTTCCTGGAAAGACTGAGAGTAGCTCAATCGGTCGAAAACTGACCGTTTTGCTTTAGAACAGCAACAGTCAATCACAATTTTATGACTATTACAACATTGCTCGCTAGGGGGCATAATAGACATGTTGGAAGGTCCCCTTTCCTTACGCTTCTGGATTAGATATGCGCGCAAGTCAGGGGGAGTAGAGGAAGAAGACGACGGATTGTTCCTTCTGTTCCCATCAGTGGGCATGCGGAGATTGGGCACCATGGTTTTCCCTACGCCACCTGTGTACAACAGATTGGCCATCTGGGTGGCGAATAATCCCCGGGGAGGATGCCTTCCCGTAGCCTGAGCATGCTTTACGTCGTAGGACTTTGCCTGGCGTAATTTGGAGATTTGCTCAGACTGGCGTAAAGCTGAAGAGATTCTCAGTCGGCCGTCGGTTTCCCGCGTAATCCAGAGGGTAGGTAGATTGCTTCTTTGCTGGCGTAACGGCCGAGAAGTTGAGTACCCCGCCGCTTGCTCCCCCCTGCAGAAATCACGGCGCTCATCTGGCTCCCCGTAGAGGTCAGATGTTGTCTTGCGCACGGAGTATGATTTGTACTTCTGACTTAGCGCTGAGACATCATCAGAAGTTTGGTCTGTACCGCGCGTAGCGGGAGACTGGTTTCTGCGCGTAGAGCGCAGTGGATACTTCTGGGTTAGCGCTGAGGCTTTGCCCGAAGTTTTGTCTGTACCGCGCATAGCGGGAGACTGATTCCTACGCGTAGAGCGCAGTGGATACTTCTGGGTCAGCGCTGAGGCTTTGCCCGAAGTTTTGTCTGTACCGCGCGTAGCGGGAGACTGAATTTTACGTGCAGGGCAAGGAGGGAGCAATACTACCACCTCATTGGTCGGAGAGATCAGAGAGTCCACAGGAATGGTAGAGGATGTCTTGGGCATCCAGACCTTGCGCAGCTTCCTGTTGTCTTGGACGGAGAGAGAGTGAGAGCTACCCCCGGTTCGAAGCATGTCTTCGTAGGCAGACTGGTCGAATTGGACGACCAGTGTCTTCTTCACGGATCCCACGGATACCGCGTCGTGTTGAGCAATTGCTTCCTCATCAGAAAAGAAAGATATTCCCAACAGAGTCGCCATCTTGTTTGTGGTATTAAACGAAAGAATGAAAGTGTATTTCAATGACGGGGTTTATACGAAACCCGCGCCCTTTGGTTTACAAACAAACTTGTACAATTTAATCCTATACGAGGATGTGGGAGTATAATTTATTTAATCTGGATATAAATTGCTATAGGTGTCTGATCTGCAGTCGATCACTTTAGCCCTTGGACCACACGATGTTGAAGAAGTGCCGTGGAAGACAGGTAGCAGCTTCGAAGGTTACAGAAGAGGGTGGGTGCACGATGCCAAAGTCGTCGATCCCTGCACTTTGCCTGAGCTTCAAATTCTCTCTCTCTCTCTCTTGACCTCCGGTTCGATCTTTCTGGGAAGTTTGACCTTTTTCGATCTTCAAGTTTTAAGTTTTTCGACCTTGTTTCCCATTGATAGGGGTCTCTATTTATAGAGTTTTGGTGACAGTGACCACTCTGTCGGTGTAAAAACTGAGGAGTGGAAAGTACAGCACCCTTTTACACAACGGTTAAAATAACCAATGCCTGCGTATAGATGACCTTTTGAGTGAGCATGTGACGCATGTCCAACTAAGGGGACAAAACACGTATATCTGCTACGAAGATCAAAGCGTAGAAGCCACGTAGGTAGGTATCCCTTGTGTAGAAGAGGTTGGCGTAGAAGCCAAATGACTGTCACCCTGGCGTAGAAGCCAAATTGGCATAGAAGCCGAGTAGGCGTAGAAGCCGAATGGGCATAGAAGTCGAATGGGCATAGAAGCCGAGTAGGCGTAGAAGCCGAATGGTCGTAGAGACTGAGTGGGCATTTGAAGCCGAATGGTCGTAGAGACTGAGTGGGCGTTTGAAGCCGAATGGACGTAGAAGCCGAATGAGCACATATTTTGAATGGGCATAGAAGCCGCTGCGTATCATGCCAGAGTGCTGATGTGGACGTCTTTAGCCGGAATTACGGCTTTTGAAGATATAATCAAATCTCTTGCAGAGATTTGCCATCCTCTTGTGCATTAAATGCGGAGGAGTGTTTTGAAGGTCTACAGCCCTTCTGTACAACTGTCGCAGGGACGTGCCTCCAGAGAAACTGTCACCGCTCTGTGCAATTTAGACGTAGAGACGTGCCTCGAGCCCCGTACGAAGTGCATCTTTTGACGTGGCAGGCGGTTTGTCTACTGCGGAGCGTAAAACAGCTCATGTTTGCCTGTGTAAAATAAGGCAGCGTATCCCCTTGTACGCGAAAGAGCAGTTTATGCTGAGGGGACGTCAGTAAACGACGGTTCGGTGATATTTTAACCAAATCTTTTGCATTAAATGCACACATCCGCGATCATACTGTGGTGCGCGTCCCGAGGGGTCTGTCCTCGTTTCCATCCGTCGTCTGGGTAGCCGTGCAGCACTTTTTGTCAGGAGTCAGAGGTCAGGTTCACTACGTGACTTGACAGGTTCATTTCGGGGAAGACGAAGCGTTCCTCGTACGCTTTAACGCTGCTTTGAGAGCGGATGAGTTTTACGCCATGGAGGCGATGAAGAACCCCGTTTACGCTGGAGCGGCCTGGACGTACTGCACTTACGCGGATGGTCCCTTGAGCTTGTACTCTTGATGGCTCTGAAGGCCTCTGTTTACGCTGCTCTGCATAAGTATGCTGCGTAGCTCCTTCCAGCGTATTTTTTATGCTTCTACAACTGGATGCATTGTCTTGACCCAATTCCATAGAATCAATTGAGACGTCCCCCGAATCGTGACCGCCGTACGGGCTTGGGGTTGCGCCCGCACAAGGCTTTAATGATTTGCATAACAAGCACATATTCAGAGTACGCAGATAAATTGAAACACATATTTGAAACATGGAAAAGTTCTCTTTATTGATATGAACAACTATTACAAACTCCTGAACGAGTCAGTTAATATGCCGAATGGCTTACAAAAGTGTTGAGTCAAAATGAGATAGCAGTCCTGTACATTACATCCCTTTATAAACTTCAAAATGGTAAAGACCTCCAGGCTGGAGGATGGCTTTGCCACGGAACTGCATTTGTGTATGAAGAGTTGCAAGCTCCTGTCTTCAAAATGCTTCAAGGGGCGCGGTGAAGATGCGCCAACAGCT
The DNA here is from genome assembly GCA_036927795.1 of Iris macrosiphon. Taxonomy (NCBI): domain Eukaryota; kingdom Viridiplantae; phylum Streptophyta; class Magnoliopsida; order Asparagales; family Iridaceae; genus Iris; species Iris macrosiphon. Next base: position 64,864,095 of record JAYESA010000016.1, read on the forward strand.
GGACTGGATCGGGAAGACGACTTCGGCTCCTCGCTCGGTTCGCCTTGGTGCGGAGAACCTGTTTCAACGAGGGTCAGCATGTCGAAACATACTGGTGAAGGCGAGCTAACCGAATTATACCAATCAACACGTTGTTTTAATGAAGCATGCATATTTGTGGGTTCCTATCTTGCCTTAGTTCATTTACAAGTAAGCAGTATATAGAAATTTACTGAAATGAATGTGCCACGGTTCGGTGGATTTTACCTGCCCGTCTGAATTACCTGCACAATACTTGCCATGCCTTTCCTGCCACGAAGACACAAGTTAGTATGCAACAGGTTTAAATATACACAGGGATCACTAGCTTAATGCCATAAAGGGACGGTTTATAGTCTCGGGACAAGAATGATATGCAATGCAGGTGGCGAGCCCCGCTACATAGCATCTCGTCCATGACAAACGACTATACGAACTCTTCCGCCCGGATCGGATCGGCCCCAGTGCCCTGGCGGCCGTCCACGGAAGCCAAAATACCTTGTGCACAAGTTGTCCGTGATCAAGCACATTTAGTTCAAATTATTTCAAACGAATTTCGAACGAATAGGAGCAAGCTCCATAGCCAAACAGTTTTGCATAGTCTTACTGATCAATCTATGCCAAATTAAAGTGTGTTTCATATGCATAGCATAATTTATAGAAGAAACATGTATTCTAACTAAAATTGAAGCATATATTGAATATTCCAAACGAATAAGCATGCAGCGTAAGTAATCGTTCCCAAGTTGAATGACAAGCAATACAAACCAAGTCTATTCCCGTTTTATCTTGGTATATTTTATTATTACTTGGTATCGTTTGATCGGGGCAAAGAAGAGTGCACAATTTTAGGGTGTGAAGCTTGGAAGCAAGGCTAGCTAATCGGGATGGTAGCCACTCACTTGGTTGGAAGGAAAGGAGAAGGAAAGAGGCGCTTCACGACTCCGCTCGTAAGCCGCCTACTGCTCGTTCACCTGCACACGAACAACTCGATTAATACTTCTTCCTCTCTTTCCAATCTCGGAATAGAAGTGCAAGTCAATGAACGAAAACAATGAAAACCATCGAAACCATTCAAAAAAAACAAGCAAATCCCAAAACCAACTCAAAGCACGAAAGCAACAAGCGACATCGAAAACTGAGGCAATAAAAGATAGCAGCGGTGAGGTCCCTCCTGACTCTGCCGCTAAGTCGATCCCGGGGGTGCAGTCCACTGAATATGAGAATCGATTCCGAAGAAACAAATCCATAACAAGGACGAGTTCTTAATTCAATCTATCCCGATCAAACAATACCGTCTTGTGTTTCTTAGCCGCGCTTCTCGAATAGGAGGAACGGGACGCTACATCCTACCCAACCAATTAAAAGTTTTGTCCCGAAACTTAGGAATAGAACCAACCGTTAGGGATTATTTTGTTGCTGGCGGCGATCCGAGAGCGGACAGTTTCGAATCAAGTGTCCGTTGCCGCCACAGTTGCAACAAGACCCATTCTTCAAGTAACAATTAACGATGGTATGCCCCGGCCTGTGGCAGTGCTCACAACGCACTCCTGTATTTGTCTTATTCCGACCATCGTTGTTTTGTCGCTTTGCAGCGTTCTTTCCTCTCTCGTTGCCTTGGCGTTTGTGATTGTAGGTATGCACAGCGCCGGTGGAAATGTGAGGATACTGCAGTTCAAGGGATAGGGCATGATTCATGACTTCACGCATTGTCCCATACTGATTATTGACCACGTGCGCATAGATGGCAGGGCGCAAACCACATTCAAACCTTCTGGCTCGACTCTCTGCATCAGGTAAATAGGCCTTAGCGAATTTAGAGAGTCGGTTGAATTCGGCAGAGTATTGCTACACTGTCATACTGCCCTGCCGCAGCTGCACAAAATTATTTTCCATCTGACGTTGTACTGGAGGGGGTACAAACTCCTCTTCGAACGCGACACGAAAAGTCGTCCACGAGATCGCCTCCTCTCCGTGATCAAATTGGAGAGATCGTCGATGCACGTTCCACCAATCGTGCGCGTTGAGGCAGAGCTGAAGTTGTGCGCAGGCGACGTACTTCTCTTCGGGAACCTCTAACAGAGCGAAAGGATCTTCAAGTTCAGCTAGCCAATCTAGAGCTACCACTGGGTCCTCAGTCCCGTTGAATGGAGTATTACAGACTTTCTTGAAGTGGCCCAAGTTGAAGGCAGTCACGTCCCTCGGCCTTGGGATTTGCGGCGTCTCTACTTCAAGCACGGGCTGTTCCACCAGAGTCGTTGTTGTTACGGCGGAATAGTTTGCAGCCAAAGTCTGAATGATCTGTTGCAAGGTATCTACCTGCTTCTGTTGGACTGAGAATCGGGTCTCTAAATTGCTTTCGAATTTGGCTTGGTGAGCATCATCTCTTTGTCGTTGCGATTCTAACATTTGCATTACCCGCTCAAGCGGATCGACTTGAGATATGCCGCGCTGGCTCTGAGGGCTTCCCGAAGTGCCCGAACTGCTTTCTTATATTTTATTCGGTGCTTGCGCTGCAGATTGCACTAGTGCCATTCCTTCAAAAGAAGGTAAATTACATTAGAATCATAATGTATTATGGACTTATTACATGAATGTATCTCATTTTGGCCTAGCGAGTTCAAGAGTTCGCACAGGAATTGATCGTTAAAGGAACTTTTCCAGCACGAATTCTAAGAAACTTGAATTTGTGCTCTAATACCACTATGTCACGACCCAATTCCATAGAATCAATTGAGGCGTCCCTTGAATCGTGACCGCCGTGCGGGCCTGGGGTTGCGCCCGCATAAGGCTTTAATGATTTGCATAACAAGCACATATTCAGAGTTCGCAGATAAATTGAAACACAGATTTGAAACATGGAAAAGTTCTCTTTATTGATATGAACATCTATTACAAACTCCTGAACGAGTCAACTAATATGCCGAATGACTTACAAAAGTGTTGACTCAAAATGAGATAGCAGTCCTGTACATTACATCCCTTTATAAACTTCAAAATGGTAAAGACCTCCAGGCTGGAGGACGACTTTGCCACGGAGCTGCATTTGTGTATAAAGAGTTGTAAGCTCCTGTCTTCAAAATGCTTCAAGGGGCGCGGTGAAGATGCGCCAACAGCCGGACTGGATCGGGAAGACGACTTCGGCTCCTCGCTCGGTTCGCCTTGGTGCGGAGAACCTGTTTCAACGAGGGTCAGCATGTCGAAACATACTGGTGAAGGCGAGCTAACCGAACTATACCAATCAACATATTGTTTTAATGAAGCATGCATATTTGTGGGTTTCTATCTTGCCTTAGTTCATTTACAAGTAAGCAACATATAGAAATTTACTGAAATGAACGTGCCACCGTTTGGTGGATTTTACCTGCCCGTCTGAATTACCTGCACAATACTTACCATGCCTTCCCTGCCACGAAGACACAAGTTAGTATGCAACAGGTTTAAATATACACAGGGATCACTAGCTTAATGCCACAAAGGGACGATTTATAGTCTCGGGACAAGAATGATATGCAACGCAGGTGGTGAGCCCCGCTACATAGCATCTCGTCCATGACAAACGACTATACGAACTATTCCGCCCGGATCGGATTGGCCCCAGTGCCCTGGCGGCCGTCCGCGGAAGCCAAAATACCTTGTGCACAAGTTGTCCATGATCAAGCACATTTAGTTCAAATTATTTCAAACAAATTTTGAACGAATAGGAGCAAGCTCCATAGCCAAACAGTTTTGCATAGTCTTACTGATCAATCTATGCCAAATTAAAGTGTGTTCCATATGCATAGCACAATTTATAGAAGAAACATGTATTCTAACTAAAATTGAAACATATGTTGAACATTCCAAACGAATAAGCATGCAGCGTAAGTAATCGTTCCCAAGTTGAATGACAAGCAATACAAACCAAGTCTATTCCCGTTTTATCTTGGTATGTTTTATTATTACTTGGTATCATTTGATCGGGGCAAAGGAGAGTGCATGATTTTTGGGTGTGAAGCTTGGAAGCAGCGCTAGCTAATCGGGATGGTAGCCACTCACTTGGTTGGAAGGAAAGAAGAAGGAAAGAGGCGCTTCACGACTCCGCTCGTAAGCCGCCTACTGCTCGTTCACCTGCACACGAACAGCTCGATTAATACTTCTTTCTCTCTTTCCAATCTCGGAATAGAAGTGCAAGTCAATGAACGAAAATAATAAAAACCATCGAAACCGTTCAAGGAAAACAAGCAAATCCCAAAACCAACTCAAACCACGAAAGCAACAAGCGACATCGAAAATCGAGGCAATAAAAGATAGCAGCGGAGAGGTCCCTCCTGACTCTGCCGCTAAGTCGATCCTGGGGGCGCAGTCCACTGAATATGGGAATCGATTCCGAAGAAACAAATCCATAACGAGGACGAGTTCTTAATTCAATCTATCCCGATCGAACGATACCGTCTTGTGTTTCTTAGCCGCGCTCCTCGAATAGGAGGAACGGGGCGCTACATGCATTGAGTACTGAGAGCGATGTGCCTTCTGAAAAACCTTCTAGCACAGCTCTTCATTCAGCACACATATCCTAGTACCTTGCCGTAATGACCCATTATCAGCAATAGTGAAGTCCTCTGATAATCTGGTCTGCACCTGTGCCCTGATACTCCTCAGAGTTTTATTATCATACTGTGTAGCTCTGATTTTGTTTATTAGCTGAGACTGTATCTGCAATCCCCATATCTAAATCTCGATACCAGGAACTAACACCTAAATTCCCAAGCTCTCATGTTCAACCAACAAGTTTTTGTCTGTCGTCAAGTACATAGCCATCGAATAGCTGCTCAGGTTATCAGCAACTACGTTGGCCTTTCCTGGGTGGTACTGCAGTAAAATATTGAAGTCCTTCATCAACTCCAACTAACTCCTCTGCCTTATGTTCAACTCTTTCTACATAAATACGTAGTTCAAGCTTTTATGGTCGGTAAAGATCTCCACACGCCCTCCGTACATATAGTGTTTCCACAACTTTAGAGCAAAGATAACCGATGCCATCTCCAAATCGTGGGTGTGATAGTTCTTCTCACGAGGACATAATTGCCTAGAAGCATAGGCAATCACCTTTTCATGCTGCTAAATAACACAACCCAAACCCTTCCCTGAAGCATCACTGTAGATAGTGAATCCACCTGTCCCCGATAGCAATGTCAATACTGGAGATATCGTCAATCTCTTCTTCAGCTCATCAAATGCGGCTTGATAATCCTCTGTCCAGACAAAATCTACATCCTTCCTGGTCGCCTAGTCATCGGCTCTGCAATCCTGGAGAAGTCTTGTACAAACCTTCTATAGTAACCTGCTAGTCCGAGAAAACTTATGATCTCAGCCACTGAACTGGGAGTAGCCCACGACTCTACTGTCTTGATCTTCTTCGGGTTAACTGAGATCCCGTCACCCGTTACCACATGCCCAATGAATTTAACCTTGTCAAGGAAGAACTCGCACTTTAAAAGCTTTCCGTAAAGCTCCTCTTTTCTGAGAGTCTCTAAAACTACCCTCAAGTGCTCCTCATGCTCCTCCGGTGTCTTTGAATATACAAGAATGTCATCGATGAACACCACCACGAACTTGTCAAGGTACTGGTGGAACACCTTGTTCATCAGGTTCATGAATACTGTCAGTACATTAGTCAACCCAAACGGTATCACCATGAAATCAAACTAGCCATATCGAGTCCGAAAAGCTGTCTTCAGAATATCTTCTTTCTTCACTTTTACCTGGTGGTAGCCTGACCTCAAGTTTATCTTTAAGAATACGTTCACTCCACTCAACTGATCGAAGAGATCATTTATCCTCGATAGCGGATATTTATTCTTGATAGTGATGTTATTCAGAGCTCTGTAGTCGATACACATTTGTACCGACCCATCCTTCTTCGGTACGAATAATATCGGAGCTCCCCACGGTGATGAACTAGATTTGATAAAGCCCTTGTCCTACAACTCATCACCTACAACTCATCAACCCGCTTCTTCAACTCTGCCAGTTCACTGTTGTTGACCCTATAGACGTGTTGTGATATTGGCTCTGTGCTTGGCACCAAGTCTATAGAGAACTCGATATCTCTGTCTGGCGACAAACCTGGCAACTCCTCTAGAAGTACATCCAGGAACTCCGCTATCAATGGATGTGGCAACTCCTTCTCTTTTATCCTGGCTCCACAAAAGATGCCCCTGCTCTGCTCTACTGCTCCTCTGCCTACCTCGAACTCTGGCTCTCTTGACGGTCGAAATATCACTCTGACTCTACGACAATCTATTGTAGCATGGTGCCTACTCAACCAATCCATCCCGAGTATAATATCGTATCCCGGAAGTAGCATTACTAGTAAGCACACACTCAACTCTCGATCACCCAATAAAACTCTTCGGTCCTTGTAAAAATCACAGACTAGGATAATGCCTCCGCTAGTCATGATCTTGCAAGTCCTATCTAAGGGTTCTCCTCTAAATGATGCTTAAGAGAATACGATACAGACACGAAACTATGGGAAGCAGCATGATTGAATAATGCAAATGCTAGAATGGAATCGAGAATAACTGAACCTGATATCACGTCTCCAGCTGGTTTGGCCTCCAGACCGTCATGGCATACGTTCATCCCTGGGGTGCACCTCTCTGCTGGTGCTGGTGCTGGTGCTGGGAAAACCTCTGCTGCTGCGGCAAAAGTGGAGGTCCCCTCTACTGGCCTCCTGGTACCGTAGGTACTTTGATAGGTCCCCTCTGAGCGGCTACTCCAACCTGACCTGGACGAGTCTGAATAGACGAACTATCCCTCAACTAGTGTGCTAATGATCTACAAGACAAACATATACCTAGCCTCTTTCTACAGATGTCTTTCGTGTAACTTGGCTTCCCACAGTACGCACACTGGATGGCGGCTTGGGTCTGCCTCTGCGGCTGTTGGATGTGTCCTCGAGCTGGTGTCTGGTGCTGCTGGTACTGATACGGCCTCTGTTGCTGCTGAAAGTGGGGATGCTTGTCCGGTCCACTCTCTTCTCCATAAATATCGTGTCCTCTCTTGGTCTTGAGGTCCAAATTATCCTCAGATATCTGGGCATCCATCAGAATGCCCTCAAAGGTAGTAGTACGACGTCCAAAAGTACGAGACTTGATCTCTCTTATCAGCCCCTTCCTAAAGTTTCGGGTTCAGTCTCCTGGGTCCCGAATTATCGATACTGTAAAATGACTCAAGCGGCAAAACCCTGCGGCATACTCGTCGACCATCATGTTCCCTTGGACCAAGTCATGGAACTGACTTTCCAAGGCTCCCAGGGCCACGTCGAAAAAGAAATTCTCCTTGAAAAGCTCCTTAAAAGCTTCCCAAGTAAGTCCTCTAGCAGTAAGTCTAGCTCCGTACGATACCAAGTCAATGCGATATCGAACATCTGGCTGTTGACGGCCTCAATTTTCAGGCTCTCTGGAATCTGAGCTAAACGCAATTTTCTCTCTATGGTCTCCAGTCCGTCGTTGACGTAGAGTATCCCCTCAATACCCTTAAACTCCCGAGGCATCATCCTCTTGAAGCCCACTATAGTGCCTGGCCTCTGTTGCTGCTGGCCATGATACTGTTGTGTGACTCTCTCCACGACCTGGAGAGCCACCCGATGAGCATTCTCCATGCTATCCCTTATCAACCTAGTCTGAGCTTGGTGCGCCTCTGCCTGCACCCTCTGCGCCTCAGCCTGAACTCTGCTGGGGCCATTCGGTAGGGTACCTTCGATAACGGTCATGTATCCGGAAATGTGTCAATAGAGAATTCGATCTCTCGATCATAAGGTATGCCAGGCAGCTCGTCCGGGAACACATTAGGGAAATATCTTATGACATCAGCTTGAGCTGCATCTGCACCTTCCTGCCGGGTGTCTCGAACAGAGACTAAGTACCCTTCACAGTCCGAATACAATATGCGCCTAGCCGTAATTTCTAATATCACCATCGCCGTCTTCGGTGCAGCACTGCACGAATAGTAGAAGTCTGTCTCGCCAGGTAGACGAAATATAACTTGCTTCTCTGCGTACTCTATTGTTACATATCAAGTACCCAACCAGTCCATTTCGAGAATAATGTCGTATTTCTTAATGCCTAGAATAATGACATCTAAGGAAAGCTTTCTATCTGCGATACAAATTTAGCCGTCCTTATAGATCGTATTGGCGGTTATATCGACTCCCAAAGGGGTACTCACTCAAAGGTTCATATTTAATGGAGTAGAAGCTAATTTATTCTCAACAATGAAATCAACAGATATAAAATTATGCATTGCACCTGAATCGAATAAGACTCTAGCAGAATTTTTTTAAAAAAGTTAGATACCTGTCACAGCAGTATCGGAGGCTGATGCCTCATCCTGAATCAATGTATAGACTCAGCCTTGGGCACCCTGGCATTATGGTTTACTAGTACATCATTAGGGCCATGTGCTGGAGGTCCCTTGTTCTGGTTTGACTGTTGTCTGACGATCGGCCTTGCGTCTCGACAAAAAAATGCTTTATAGTCCAAGCGACCACATTTGAAGCATCCTACGATTTGGCACTCAGTCACCCGATGTCCCATCTTGCCGCACCTATGACAATGCAGTCCCTGAGGTAGACCCCTGTGCTCGGATGTGTGCAAACGCTTCGGCGCTCCAGACCCTTCCGTTTTATGAGGCCGCTTGTTGAAATTGTTACATGGAGTCAGTACATTTGTCTTTGGTGAATTGTGTCCAAAGATTCATTCTCTATTAAGGGCAGCTTTATAACATTTCTGGTAGGTCTGGCACTTTTGATTTATGACATCCCTACGCAGGTCATCATTCAAACATTTCTAAAAATAATAGCACCACGCCTGCTGGTTATGCAAGAAGTGTCCGGCAAACTTGGCGAGTCTTGCGAACACTGAATCATAATCATTAACAGACAAACTTTATTGTACCAGATTGCTGAAGTTGTCTTCCTTTTGTTTCCGCATGGCCCTTGGGATATATTATTCAATGAAGGTAGATTTGAATATCTCCCTGGTGATCTTGCAGTTAGGATTGGCATCATAAATCCTTTGCTTGGTGGATTTCCACCAATCATGCACCCGTAGTTCCAGTTGCACCAATGCACAAGGCACTCATTTAGACCCTTTAATGCCAACCAGGTTGAAGAGTCCTTCGAAGTTTGTAATATATCCCATCACCACATCCGGTTCTGCTCACCTGTTGAATGTTTGTGGGTGCATCTTAGTGAACTCAACCGCTCTGCAGGAATTCTTAGCGGAAGGCTGTGTTTTCTCATATTCATCTTCTACCGCCATAGCTGGCAGTGCGACAGGCGTCACCGTGGCTCTATCGTTGCTGGACACCAAAAATACGATCAATTGCATCATGGTATCCATCTTATTTTGTTGAGCAGTGAACTGCACCTAAATTTGTACCTGTTGAGTGGCATCTTGCTGTTGTTGTACCTCTAATAGATGCATGAGCCTCTCAGTCATATCGTTTGAACCTGCCCCTCCGGATATTCTCCAGAATTTGACGGATCGCTCTGGACAGGCTGAGCACTACTTACAGTGGCAGTATTTTTCTTTGCCATTGCTATAAAAGAGAGTAGCTTATCAACACTCCAAAATGATAAATTTTTATCCATGGCTCATTGTATAGGGTGATTCATCTCATGCAGCGGATGCCGAATATAATTCAATCGAGAAGTGCATCAAACTCCTAGAATATCTTTTTTTTGAAAACCCAAGGAAGTGAAGTCGTGCTCTGATACGAATATGTCACGCCCCGATCCCGCAAGGGTCAATCGTCCTTCCTGGATCCTTTGGGGAACCGATCATCCTCGCTTGGGCATGATGCCGTGCGAGCCTGAAGTTACGCTCGCACAAGGCAAGAACGTGCAGTGATAGGAATTCATTTGAAACACAAGTTAGAAAACACATTCACAGATAGTTGAACTCAAAGTATAGGAAGAAAACATGATTTTTATTGATAATTCAGAGTAATTTACATAGAGTTTATATTTGATGCGCCTCTCGGCTACTTGGTTTGTATTATAAAAGAAAGACTCAAGAGGTAGGGCGCGCTATATCAGATAAGCCTTATCGTCCGTATATTACACCCTTTGTACAGATTGAAAATTCATGCCTCCAAAATGAACTGGCTTCAACTATACTTCAAAATAGAAGAGCTTCTAATGCCTCTCGTCTATCCACTAGCATTGCACACTCTGAGTGCCTGAAATGATTGCCCACAACGTGGGTCAGTACTTAGCTTGTACTAGTGAGAGGGATGAACCCACTCGCCTAAATCAATACTTGCTTATTAGGGGCGAGCATGCATTAAAATGATCTTGCTATTTAGAACTAAGTGAATTCAGTTTATATAAGTTATAGGATTTAGAGGAACAAAAATAACGTTGAACCCATAAAGTACATCGGTTGCTTACTCAACCGACGTACGCCTTCCCTGCAACGAAACACAAGTATACTTATCATCTGCACAAGACAATAGATTAGCATGTTTTCTATTTATATACGATCATTGGTGTGATCGACACCATGGGGACTTATCCATGGCATTGCGGCGTGCCCTGTCACCTAAGATAGCAAGCCCTGTTAAAGGTCCCGCAATGCATCGCTACTAGCACGATCAAATATTTCCCCCCCTCGGGGTCGATACGGTTCCAGTGCCTCGGAATACCGTCTCGAGAAAATGCTAAACCTTGTGCACAAGTTGTCCTAGACCATGCAAATGCGTGAACAGTTCAATTAACATACAATGCATGAGATGAAACAGAAGAAGTAAAGCAGCAATATATATATATATATAAACTTATGCAACAGTTTATATTTTCTCAAAGTCGTGTTCCGAGTCCCATGGATCCAAACACTCCGAAACAACATGCCGCAACCAATATTTCAAATGCCACATTCCATCAGGCAGTTTCTTTGTTTCGAACCACAACTGCCACTTGTATTTCAGAGCTCGTGTTTATATCGTGTTCATGAATATACAAGTTAGTCTACAATTTTCATGTTTCTTTCTTAGTGGCTGGCATGCATTGTTGTTAAGGATTTTCTAGGCATTCAGCCGGGCATCATCGATTGAACGTTTGAAATATTAGAGATGTGGATGTTAATAAGTAGGAAAGAAGGGTCTAAACCACCCACCGAATAAGGAAAGTGCTGAAAGAAGGAGTCCTGCTTAGCGACGATCAAACGTCAGTTACGCGGACTTGCAATAGCACGAGCACCAGGTTAGAATCCTTTGCCTATCCTTCCTCCCGAACTTCCCAAGAATCAAAACTCCAAGCAAGAAAGCCAACAGCGAAAACCAAGCAAATAGAAAGTAACACCAAAATAAAATCTTAAAGCGACATCAATAAAACCAAGCAACCAAGCAGGAAAACTATTTGACTCATTTCATTAGAGGCCTATCCATGAGTTGGAAATGATCATCGCATTTTGTCCGTAGCAAGAGGATGCCGAAGATTCTAAATAAGCTACAAGCGTAATTTTTGTGCTTGTTTAGAATCTAGCCACAAGCCAAAGCCCAAGCCCAATTATATAGTGCGCATCCCGGTCGGATCGGGATTTGAGGCACTACACCTCTGAGGATCTGAAAGACTGTTGTGAGTTTTTTCTCCAACCCTTAGATTTCCAATTATTTAATAAAAATATTATTTGTCACCTAATTTTTCCTTGTGATACCATCTCTCATTATGTGGTAGCTGACATGATAGATGATATGGCAAATTTTAAAATTAAAATTAAAATTAAAATTAAAATTAAAATTAAAATTAAGATTAAAATTAAAATTATCATTACTATTAAATTAATATTAATATTAATATTAATATTAATATTAATATTAATATTAAAATTAACATTAATATTAATATTAACATTAAAAAATTTGAGTGATTAATTTTTTGGATTAAAAGTTGCCATGTCAGATGTCACATAATAGGAGATGTCATCACCCAAATTTTTTGGGAGATGCAAAATTGATTATTTAAAGGGGTTGGACCTTCAAATCCGGTTCCTGATATCAATAAAATCTATTACATTCTCTTGCATTTTTTTCCATGGCATTTTCCCGATCTCTTCTCGATCATCTAATATTGCAATGTAGGCCCAACTACATCAGAAAAACCCACCGTCAGGGAATTCTTCTAACAATTTCTATTTGTTGTTTAGAAATTGGTCCATTCAAGGGGATCTTAAGAACTTTATGAACCAAGAAGCATGTATTTACTTCATATATTTACCAACATCAACTTACATGTGTTTCAGTAAGGAAAGAAGATGAAAATAGATCAAGTAATGAAGGGGAGAAGTAGTACGTAGTGAAGAACAAGAGGGCAAATGTAAGCAGAATAAGATAGATTGCAGTTTACATCCATAAAAGTGTGATCACAGTCAATTTGCTTACACATACAAGAGAGTAATGTCAAGAACGCAACAGAACATCGATAACAATAGAGGAAAATCCATATACTAATTTCAACAATATATCTATCTATCACGCACCTAAAATATCCTTGAGGTTACTTGACATCTCCTTCAAAAGTTGGGGGCTCCTCCTCTCTTGACTGCAACATTTCAAAGCATAGTATGCCAGTTGCTCGGCCACCTCGGAAGGCCAAACCCCAGCTGTAGGATCAACGACTGCCATCATCGATTGTTCTTTGTACGCATTAAGCACTTTCTTCTTGATTCCGATAACTTTATGTCCAGTCAAAACTCTCATAATGGTAACCCCAAAGGAGTACACGTCACAGGCTGGTGTGAGCGTCCCTGTATCCAGGAAATCAGGATCTATGTAGCCATACGTGCCTTTGGGATTGGTGTCATGGAACAAAGGCGAGGCCTCTCCTTCCGGTAAGAAGCGACATAGCCCAAAGTCAGCCAGCTTGCTGTTGAAGTTATCATCGAGGAGGATGTTATCGGGTTTGAGATCCCCGTGAACCAACGGCTGAGGCTTGTGAGAGTGGATGAAGATGAGAACAGAACAAATCTGGTAGATGATGCATGTGCGCATCTTACATGTGAGGCGCTTGGGGTTCCTCTCGAGACAATCTTCGAGGCTTCCGTTGGAAAGAAACTCGTAGACTAGAGATCGGAGATTGAAGCATGCTCCTACTAAGATAACAAGGTGTGGGTGCCTGATTTGTCCGAGAACTGCCAGCTTTGCAAAAAAACAAATCCCATCAAGAGTACTGTCAATTATATGCAAATTAATATTTGGACACATGAATGTTTGTGATTGTTCAATTTACCTCTTGAAGGAACTCATCTGAACCCTGCCTGCTTCCTGCATCTAACGTCTTTATAGCCACTTTCACATTGTTAATACAACCCCTGTAGACACTCCCGTAGCCTCCTCTTCCAAGCTTTTTTGACTCGCTTAAATTGTTAGTTGCAGCCCTGATATCGGGTGGGAAGAACACTTTGAAGCTAGATGTGTCATCCTTGTCCTTGTTTCAACATCAAAATAGATATAGTTAACCTTCCATTTTTGATTAGTTGACTATTGTTTCTATTACTTTGGTATATCTTTGTTACTTGATATTTCATGTGACCAGATACTATTTTTGATACATATTATGTATTGATTTGGACACTCATGGTGATAATACACTCTTGTTGTTCTCATACATTACTTAAATATTTCCATGCACCTGAAATGGATAAACAAATGAGATATTGGGTGATTTAAGCCTACATGTAGCAGTGCATGTTATTAAGTATCAAAGTACAAGCCATGGAATTCAAGTTTACTGCCAGCATTTGATGAAACAATACAAAGTTTTTGAAATGTATTTAGTGTAAATCAATAAATTTGTGTACGTTGATTAATTTTGTGTGTATTCTCTCCATCTAGAAAACTCAATATATAGGGATTACAAATAGTATAAAAGGAAACAAATATTCCTAAAATCACTCCTAACAAATCGAGCTAAATCAAATCAAATCAAATATTGACATATATATAGCAGAGAATAATGATGATAAGAAATCACGAAGGTTTAACACTCCCCCGCAAACTCGGCAGTCTAAGAGAGACGATTTTAGACGGCAATAGTAAACCGGTGTTTGTGAAGTCCTTTGGTAAAAATATCAACAAGTTGATCTAGAGACAGTACAAAGAGCACACGATGAGAACCGGAGAGAAGACTTTTCCTGATGAAGTGGTAGTCAAGCTTAATATATTTAGTGCCAGCTTGGAAGACAGGATTGGAGTCCATATACATCGTACTGAGGTTGTCACAGAACATAGTGATAGTTTTCAGTGGACGAAAGTTAAGTTAACCAAGGAGATGCAATATCCAAGTAGTCTCTGTACAAACTTGTGCAAGTGAGCGATATTCAGCTTCAACACTGGAGCAAGAGACTGTTGGTTGTTTTTACAATAAAAAAGATGAGATTGGACCCTAAGAAAATGCATAAACCAGTAGTGGAGCAGCAAAAATTGGGACAGCCTGTCCGGTCTTTGTCCGAGTAGGCAGTAACTGTGAACGGTCCAGCTAAGCGACGGAAGATGTAGTGCCTCAAATCCCGATCCGACCAGGATGTGCACTACGTAATTGGGCTCGTGGCTAGTCCGTCTGAGTCGTAGCTTAGATCTTCGGCATCTTCTTGCCACGGACAAAATACGATGATCCTTTCCAACTCATGGAAAGGCCTCTATTGAAACGAGTCCAATAGTTTTCGTGTTTGGTTGCTTGGTTTTCTTGATTACAACTTTGGGATTTTAATTTGGTGTTGCTTTCGATTTGCTTGGTTTTCGCTGCTAGTTTTATCGTTTGGAGCTTTGATTCTTGGGGAGTTCGGCAAGGAAGGATAGGCCAGATTTCTAATTGGTGCTCGTGCTGTGCAGGTCCGCGTAACTGACGTTTGATCGTCGCTAGACGGGATTTCTTGTTTCAGCTACCTTTTCCCTTAACCAGTGAGTGGTTTGGACCCTTCTTTCCTACTTCTTCACGTCCACATCTCTAATGTTTCAAACGTTCACTCGATGATGCCCGGTTGGACGTCTAGAAAATCCTTTACCACAATGCATGCCAGCCACTAAGAAAGGAACATGGGAATTATAGACTAATTTTACTATATGCTTGCACACCTTATAACTTGAGTTTGTTTATAAAAAAAATTGGTTGTTGGTTGCGGCCTAGTACCTCGGATTAAGTTTGGACATATGGGATACCAAAATCGGAACAACGTATTGAGAAAATATGAACTGTTGCATGAGATATATGTTGCTGCTTTACTTCTTTTGTTTATTTCGATGCATTGTATGATATATGAATTGTTCATGCATTTGCATGTCTGGGACAACTTGTGCACAAGGTTTGGCATTTCCTCGAAACGGCTTTCCGGGGCACTGGAACCGTATCGATCCGGAGGGAAATATTTGATTCGTGCTAGTCACGATGCATTGCGGGACCTCCAGCAGGGCTTGCTACCCGGGCTGATAGGGCGCGTCGTTAATGCTAGAAATATGTCCCTTAGGTGTCGATCACACCAATGACCGCATAGAATAGAACACATGCTAATTTATTGTCTTTTACAGATGGTAAGTATACTTGTATTTCATTGCAGAGAAGACGTGCATCGGTTGAGTAAGCAACCGATGTACTGGTTGGATTCAATATTATTTTCATTCCTATCAAAACATGCAACTGATATGAATTGAATTCACTTGCTTCTTTATAGAAGTCATCTTAATGCATGCTCGCCCCTAATAAGCTAGTGTCGATTTAGTCGAGTGGGTTCATCCCGCTCACCAGTACAAGTTGAGTACTGACCCACGTTGTGGGCAACTATTTCAGGCACTTAAACGGTGCAACGCTAGTGGATAGACGAGAAGGCATTGGGAGCACCCCTATTTTGAAGTATTAGTTGGAGTCAGATCATTTTGGAGGCTTGGACTTTCAACCTATACAAGGACGTAATGTATGAACGACGTGGACTATCTGATGGAGCACGCCCTGCCTTTTGAATTATCTTTTGTAATGCAAATCAAGTAGCCGAAAGGCGCATCAATGTAAACTCTATGTAAATTACTCTGAATTATCAATAAAAAAGCATGTTTCTTCCTGCACTTGTGTTCAAATATCTGTGAATGTGTTTTCTAAATTATGTTTCAAAATGGGTTCCTAACACTGTAAGTTCTTGCCTTGTACGAGTGCAACTCCAGGCTCATATGGCATCACGCCCCAGCGAGGACGGATTGGTTCCGTAAAGGATCCAGCGAGGATGATTGACCCTTTCGGGATCGGGGTATGGCATATTGGTATCAGAGCCTAGGCTTTACTTCCATAGGATTTCAAAAGAACTATAAAGGAGTTTGATGCGCCTCTCAATTGAGTTACGTTCGGCGTCCGCTGCATGAGAAGAGTCGCCTATACAATGATCCCATAGATATAAAATCTATCATTTTTGGAGTGTTAACAAGCTACTCTCTTTTGTAGCCATGGCTAAGAAAAAAACTACAACTGCCAGCAGTGCTCAGCCCATTCAGAGCGATCCAGCAAGTTCAGGAGAATCCGGAGGAGCGGGTTCTACCGGTATGGCGGAACGGCTTATGCATCTCATGGAGGCGCAGCAACAACAAGCTGTTACCCAACAGGCACATATACAAGCACAGTTTGCTTCTCAAAAAAAGCAGATGGATACCATGATGCAACTGATTGCATCCTTGGTACCCAACAATGGGGGAGCCACAGTGACGCCTGTCACACCGCCGACCGTGGCGGTAGAAGATGAGTCAGAAGAGACACTGCCTCCAGCGAGGAACTCCTGCCGTGCAGCAGAGTTCACAAAAATGCATCCGCCAACGTTCAATGGACGAGCAGAACCGGACGTGGTGATGGGGTGGATTGCTAAGCTGGAAGGACTCTTCAACCTGGTTGGCATCAGGGGATCCAAGCGAGTGGCCTGTGCATCGGTTCAGCTGGAACTGCGTGCGCATGATTGGTGGGAGGCCACTAAGCAAGGGATTTATAATGCCAATCCCAACTGCAAAATCTTCTGGGAAATGTTCAAATCTGCATTCATTGAATAATATATCCCCCGAGCGGTGCGGCAACAAAAAGAAGACAACTTTAGCAATCTAGTACAAGAAAGTTTGTCTGTGGATGATTATGATTCAGTGTTTGCTAAACTGGCTAAGTTTGCAGGGCACTTCCTGCCTAACCAGCAGGCATGGTGCTATTATTTTCAGAAAGGTTTGAATGATGAGTTGCGTAGGGACATCATCAACCAGAAATGTCAAACCTACAGGGAATATTATGAAGCTGCCCTGAACAGCGAGCGGATCTTTGGGTGTCATCCCCCAAAGGTCGAGGTTTAAACCCCCCGTACCAATAACAATAAACGTCCTCATAAAACGGAAGGGTCTGGAGCACAAAAGCGTTCTCACATGTCTGATCATAGGGGTCAATCCCAGGCATCGAACTGCAGCAGGTACGACAAATCAGGGCATCGAGTGAATGAATATCGGGTTACTGATGTTTTAAATGTGGTCATTTGGGCCACAAGCAATTTAACTGCCGGGAGGGCAAACAGAATCAGGGCAACGGGAATCAGAATAGGGGGCCTCCACCAAGTGATGCCAATGCTGTGCCAGTGAATCCACAACGACAGGGTGCTCAAGGACGAGTCTATGCACTGACTCGGGATAAGGCATCTGTATCAGATACTGTTGTGACAGGTACTCTACTTTACCAAGAATTGCCCGCTAGAGTCTTATTTGATTCAGGTGCTATGCATAGTTTCATATCTGCTGATTTTACTGTTGAGCATAAATTAGCTTTTACTGCTTTAAATATGAACCTCTGCGTAAGTACCCCTTCGGGAGTCGACATGCCCGCATATGCGATCTGTAGGGATGGTTATATCTGCATCGGAGGAAGGAAGCTTTCCTTAGATGTTATTGTACTTGACAACAAGGATTACGATATTATTCTCGGGATGGACTGGTTGGGTGCTTGCCATGCAACAATCGAGTGCGCGGAGAAGCGAGTCGTATTTCGTCTACCCGGCGAGGCAAACTTCTACTATTCGTGCAGCGCTGCACCGAAGACGACAATGGTGATATCAGCAATTTCGGCTAGGCGTATGTTACATTCGGGCTATGAAGGGTACTTAGCTTCCGTTCGAAACACCCGACAGGAATGTGCAGATACAGCTTAGGCTGAAGTTATAGCAGATTTCCTTGACATGTTCCCAGACGAGATGCCTGGAATGCCTCATGATCATGAGATCGAATTCAGCATTGACACTTTTCTGAATTCGCGACCGATATCAAAGGCACCTTATCGAATGGCCCCAGCAGAGCTAAAAGAACTTAAGGTTCAGTTACAAGATCTTTTGGACCGAGGATAGATTCGTCCAAGCATTTCTCTGTGGGGCGCTCCGGTGCTGTTCCTGAAGAAGAAGGATGGATCCATGCGGCTGTGTATTGACTACCGAGAACTAAATAAGGCGACCGTGCGGAACCAGTACCCATTGCCAAGAATAGATGACTTGTTTGATCAGCTTCAAGGTACAACAGTTTTCTCTAAAGTTGATCTCAGGTCAGGGTATCACCAGTTGAAAATCAAATCAGATGATGTATAAAAGTCTTCTTTCAGAACCCATTACGGACACTATGAGTTCCTCGTGATGTCGTTTGGCTTGACGAACGCCCCTGCAGCTCTCATGGATCTGATAAACTGCGTGTTTTGGCCGTTTGTGGACAAGTTCGTGGTCGTGTTCATAGACGACATACTAATCTATTCCAAGAATGAGGTGGAGCACAAGGAACACCTGAAGATCGTGCTGCAGATATTACGAGAACATCAGTTATTCGCTAAGCTCAGCAAGTGTGAGTTCTGGTTGAACAGCGTGGCGTTCCTTGGTCATGTCATCTCGGCCAAAGGCGTCAACATAGACCTGAAGAAAATAGAGGTGATGGTGGACTGGAAACAACCTACGTCAGTCAGCAAAGTTTGAAGCTTTCTGGGCCTAGCGGGATACTACAGTAGGTTCGTGAAGAATTTTTCTAAACTGGCCTCGCCTATGACTCACCTTACTCAGAAAGGGATTGCATATGAATGGGGTGATGACTGCGAAGCCAGCTTTCGGGAACTTAAGCGGCATCTTATTTCAGCTCCGATTCTTACACTTCCAGATGGGGTAGAGGAGTTTCAGATATACAGCGACACTTTAGGACTTGGCTAAGGGTGTGTGCTCATGCAAAGGGATAAGATAATATCGTACGCCTCCAGGCAACTGAAGTCGCACGAGAAAAACTACCCGACATATGACTTGGAATTGGCGGCAATTGTGTTTGCACTGAAGTTATGGAGGCATTATCTTTATGGTGTTGCTTAGAAAATCTTTACCGATCACAAGAGCCTCAAGTATCTATTCACCCAGCAGGAATTGAACCTCCGGCAGCGGCGTTGGCTAGAACTGATTAAGGACTATGACCTAACGATCGCGTATACACCGGGTAAGGGAAACGTCGTTGCTGATGCTCTGAGTCGAAAGCACGTGGGCTCGTTATCTATAGACAACCATTTACTTCGAGATCTAGAGGCGATGGGCATCGAGTTTCGAGTTCGACATCAAGGAGTGCAGCTGACACCACTCCATCTTGAACTGGGTTTACGTGATAAAATCAAATCAGCTCAGGAGGGCGATCAGTTCTTAGCGAAGGTACGCGGACTGATCTCGGCGGGGAAGATGTCTGATTTTGTGGCAGGCGAAGATGGGGCCTTACAGATGAAAGAAAGGCTATGTGTTCCTAGCGACCCCGAACTCTGAAGGAAAATTATTGCGGAAGCACACTACGCGAAGTATTCTTTGCATCCTAGGAGCACTAAGATGTACAAGGACTTGCGTGGGACCTTCTGGTGGCACGGTATGAAGTAGAATGTGGCGACCTTTGTGTCACAATGCATGGCCTGTCAACAGGTGAAAGCTGAACATCAGAGGCCCGGCGGGAAGCTTCAGAACCTCGCTATTCTCGAGTGGAAATGGGACAACATCACTATGGATTTTATTGTGGGATTTCCAAAGACGCCGTGGGGGCATGATACGATTTGGGTCATAGTTGATCGTTTGACCAAATCAGCCCACTTTCTTCCTATAAAGGTTACTTGGAGCGTCGATCGGTTAGCACAAATTTACATAGATGAGATTATCCGATTACACGGAGTACCTGCCTCAATCGTCTCTGATCGTGACGGACTCTTCACGCTTCTTATCTCGTTTCTGGACTAGCCTACAGTCTGCTTTGGGAACCAAGCTACAGTTCAGTATCGAATACCACCCGCAGATGTTTGTGGTATTAAACGAAAGAATGAAATGTGTATTTCAATGACAGGGTTTATACGAGACCCGTGCCCTTTGGTTTACAAACAAACTTGTACAATTCGATCCTATACGAGGATGCGGGAGTATAATTTATTTAATCTGGGTATAAATTGCTATAGGTGTCTGATCTGCGGTCGATCACTTTAGCCCTTGGACTACACGATGTTGAAGAAGTGCCGTGGAAGACAGGATACAGCTTCGGAGGTTGCTAAGGAGGTGGATGCGCGATGCTGAAGGTCGTCGCTCCCTATTCCTTGCCTGAGCTCTGTATTCTTCTCTCTCTCTCCGTCTCTCCCTCTTGATCTCCGGTTCGGTGACCTTGTTCGATCTTCCAAATTGTCGACCTTGGATCCGATATCGGTTTCTTGACCAATTTTCTGACCTTGTTCCCCATTGATAGGGGCCTCTATTTATAGAGTTTTTGGTGACAGTGACCACTCCGTTGGTATAGCAACCGAGGAGTGGAAAGTACAGCACCCTATTACACAACGATTAAAGTAACCAATGCCTATGTATAGATGATCTTTTGAATGAGCGGGTGACGCGGGTCCAACTAAGGGGACACAACGCGTACAATTGCTACTAAGATCACGGCATAAAAGCCACGTAGGTAGGTATCCATTGTGTAGAAGGGGTTGGCGTAGAAGCCAAATGTCCGTCACCATGGCATAGAAGCCGAGCAGGCGTGGAAGCCGAGCAGGCATAGAAGCCGAACAGGCATGGAAGCCGAGCAGGCATAGAAGCCGAACAGGTATAGAAGCCGAGTAGGCGTGGAAGCCGAGCAGGCATAGAAGCCGAACAGGCATAGAAGCCGAGTAGGCGTGGAAGCCGAGCAGTCGTAGAGACTGAGGGGGCGCGGAAGCCATAGGAGCACAGATCCTGAATGGGCGTAGAAGCCGCTGCGTACCGTGCCAGGGTGCTGATGTGGACGTCTTCAGCCGGAATTACGGCTTTTGGAGATCAAATCTTTGGCAGAGATTTGCCATCATCCTATGCATTAAATACAGAGATGTGCCTTGAGGGGAAACTGTCACTGCTCTGTGCGTTTTGACGGAGGGACGTGCCTTGAGGGGACACTGTCATCGCTCTATGCGTTTTGATGGAGGGGCATGCCTTGAGGGGAAACTGTCACTGCTCTGTGCGTTTTGACGGAGGGACGTGCCTTGAGGGGACACTGTCATCGCTCTGTGCGTTTTGACGGAGGGACGTGCCTTGAGGGGACACTGTCATCGCTCTGTGCGTTTTGACGGAGGGACGTGCCTTGAGGGGACACTGTCACCGCTCTGTGTGTTTTGGCGGAGAGACGTGCCTCGAGCCCTGTACGAAGCACAGCTTTTGACGTGGCAGGCGGTTTGTCTTCTGCGGAGCATAAAACAGCCCATGTTTGCCTGTGTAAAACAAGGCAGCGTGTTCTTTTTGCACGCGAAAGAGCGGTTTATGCCGGGGGTTTTTAGTAAGTGCCGGTTTGGTGATATTTTTAACCAAATCCCCGGCATTAAATGCTAAGATCCGCCATCATACTATGAAGCGCGTCCCGAGGGGTCTGCCTCCCTGTTCCCAGCCGTCGTTTGGGTAGCTGTACAGCACTTTTTGTCAGGAGTCAGAGGTCAGGTTTACTGCGTGACTGGGCAGTTTCTTTTCGGGAATACGAAGCGTTCCTCGTACGCTTTAACGCTGCTTTGAGAGCGACTAGGTTTTACGCCTTGGAGGCGATGAAGAACCATGTTTTACGCTGGATGGCTCTGAAGGCCTCTGCTTACGCTGCTCTGTATCAAGACGCTGCGTAGATCTTCCAAGCATTTTTTTCATGCTTCTACAAGACCCCCTTCAAAGCTTTTAAATTCCTCAGAATTTGAAACGCTTTGAATGAAGCATGAATGGCCCCTCGTAACTCGAAACATTTTTGAATGGAGCGTTGAAACGGTCGATGCTGACTTTATGGCAGATTTATTGGGGACCGCTGTGATCTCTTTTGCCTATAAAAGGCTGGGGGGGGTGAACCTGTCTTCACCACATTCCCATTGTCATGCAGATATGATCGCCGGAGTTCGTCGGATCGATCTGAGGAAGAAGGAGATCATGTTCTTCCAGCATATAGGGAGCCGTAAAAGACGGCGTCTTCGAGCAAGTGTCCACTGCAATGATGGATCATGGAAGGACATCTTGGCCTCCCTTGCTCGGGATAATCAGCAATTTTGTATGGCGTTGCCCAGGAGAGAGGAAGGGTCGTATTTGACCACGGCGGCTGGCATGCCGCGCCTTCTCTCGATGTCCTCCGGTGACGAGAGTCAGACAGACTCGTTCTGTCCCAGATTGAGTGGCGGTGGTTTGTAGGCAAGCAGATTTACTCTGCTTTCCTTCTGTTGGAGGATGGGTCATCTGCCCAGTTTTGTATCCTCCTGCCACTGATCACCTTCTTGGAAGAAGAGGAAGATGATCACCGGTGCGAGACCCTGTCAGAGCGGTTTCTCGGTATGATCTTCGGACGATGACGGGGAATCCTTTGTAGATGGGATTTCCCTCATATTTAGTCATGAAAATGAGAAGAAAACCCTTGTAGATTGGATTTTCCTCATGTGTAATCATGATTTTGATTTTTTAATAAAATCGTCTTTCTTCTCCATATGATCGTCTTGCCATACGTTGCTTGTGAAGTCTGAATATGTGCAGCTTTGACACGTCTGAATCTTCACGCTGACTCTGATAGAAAGAGTATTAGGCCCTATCCTTTATGCATAGCGGATAGTCCATAGAACGTTGCTGAGCATTTTTTGAACATTTAGAACTGTCCTGTTGCTAGGACTGCGGGATGGCGTAGGATTTCTGAACTGTTGCCTCTCTGATGAGCGGGATTTCGTCTTTGTTCAGAATTCGTCTTCAAGAATGATCTCTCGAAACTCCCTTGGAATAGGGTCGAGGTTTTTGGCTGTCATACTGAGTTGCCACTTTGATAGACGAGATGTTCAGACTGGAATCTGGATGAACCTCCAGTTTTCTGGACCCGAGAAGAGTAATTTCTCATTGTTTGAACTCTGCATACTTCGGGTACTTGGGGATGCTTTGGGGTCAAGAACGAGTATCTCCTGTGTGAACTCTTTGCACTTGACCGCTTTGGGACTGTTTGGATATGCGGAAAGTCGTGGAGCGGGAAATTATGTCTGTAGCCTCTTGAGCGTAAAATACCATCGAGCGTGAAATCATAGACTTGTGGTTCCTGAGCGTGGAGTCGTAGGTTTGTTGCCTCTCGAGCATAGAATGCTATCGAGCACAAAGGCATCCGGGCAAGAAAAAACCATAGACTTGTAGCTGTCGAACGTAAAGCCGTTAGATTCGTAGCTGTTGAGCGTAGAAAAGCTCCTTTAGCGTAGGACTGTAGATCTGTAGCCTGTGAGCGTAGAACACCATCGAACGTGGAATCGTAGACCTGTGGTTCCTGAGCGTGAAGTCGTAGGTCTGTTGCCTCTCGAGCATAGAATGCTACCGAGCACAAAGGCATCCGGGCAAAAAAAACCATAGACATGTAGCCGTCAAACGTAAAGCCGTTAGATTCGTAGCTGTCGAGCGTAGAAAATCTCCTTTAGCGTAGAACTGTTTGATTTGTAGCTCCTGAAAAGAAAATTTCTTCGAGCGTGAGGTTTGCGGATCTGTTGCTGCTGAGCGTAAACTGAGCGCCACCGAGCGTGAGATCGTCGATTTGGTATCTGCTGAGCGTAAAGTCGTGGGCTTGTGGCCTCTCGAGCATAAAAGCTACCGAGCACAAAGGCATCCGGGCATAAAATCATAGACTTGTAGCTTGCGAGCGTAAAACCGTAGATCCGTTGCTGTCGAGCGTAGAAAGCTCATTTAGCGTAGAACCCGCTGAACCGTCTTGCACGAAAAAAGAACCTTTCGAATTCGCTGACTGTCCGTCTTCCAAGGGTAGTGGGTTGACGTAGCATCCAATCATAACCAACTATTAATTGCAAGATTTGGTTAGGGTCTCGAGGGGTTCGTCCGAGGATTCGAGGAGTCGACCCGGACTGTATATATATCCCCAGTTTCTGGAAAGAAAAGACTCTTTATCTGTCTTTTGCGAAAGAGAGCTTTCGACTGTTCGAGTTTTTTCTTCGTTCTTTCTTCGAGCACTTTGAGTCTTTCAGAAATGGCGCCGAAACAAACCCCCTCCGCTAAGGGAAAGAGCATAGGTTCTTCTCATTCTTCTGTCCCGGCGAGGGAATCTCCGGTCGGGCAAGGTGAACCTACCTCTGAGGGGAGCATTCCTGCGACGACTAGCACTCCCGGCTTTAGAGGTAGAACTTTTTGGGATGACACAAATGACGAAAAATCCTTCGCACACGATGAACGTGACTGCGCTAGGTCGTCTTCTGTGCTGATAGCCTCTTTTGAGGAAGATGACGCACGGAGGCATTTTCATCTTTTACGCCCATATTTCTAATGTGTCAACGTAAAGACTCTATATTTTCGTAGCTCTGGGCGTAAATAGCTCGGGCTACCAAAAATTGGCGTATTTCGTAAAATTTAATTTTTACGTTCGTGGAGGAGGCTTCCGGCGTAAGGTGACCAATTTTGTACAATCTTGGCATAAAGCACAGACTGTCGTTTCCTTGGTCCGTGTGTTTGTACCAGACTTGTAATGACCCATCTTCTTTGCATTATCCTGCAGTTGATCTGGGTGAGTCCCCATTGGCTGAGGTGATGGGCTCCACCGCGGGGATGCTGCACTCGAACTATCTGGAGGATCTGTCCCATGTGGCATTTTCTATCTCTGGACCCCAGTATCCTGAGGGAAGGGAGCTCCTGATATTGGCCCAGGGTGAGCGAATGCTGTTAAGCATGATCAACGGCGAACCCTTGGCATGTGTAGATGGGGAGCGGTACATAAAGTCGGCTTTCCTTTTTGGGGACATGATTGATAAACAGTCCCAGACGAAGCCCAAGAGGGAGCCTTGGGTTTTCCCTGCCGGGGATTTGGTCTTGTTCCTGCCGACGATGCAGAGGGATTATCCCATCTCGGCCTTCTCCCATGCGACGCATCCCAGGAAGATGTCTTGGAAGTTGACTCCTGATCTTCACGGGAAGCCGGGGAAGATCTTTCATCTGAAAGGCGCTGACCAGGGGTCGTTTGTTAGTCGCCCTTCTGGCGTTGTGACGCTGTTCCGATGACTGTGCCCGGGTAGTGTCCCAAGTGAAGATAGCTCGGTGATCCAGCCGGTCCAATTGCCGACCTTCTGCAACGACTTTATGGGTCGAGGTAGGGTATATCCCAAGGAGAATCCTCGGTGCAATGGGTGGATCGCCCCAACGAACTCCCGATGGAGATGCCTAGTTGACTGGGCTTTAAAGCATTTCTAGAGAGAGTTCGAGGGCATTGGACTATATGCCGCTGTGAGTGCGACGAGCGTCGGGCTGCCTCCGAACCCTAATTTATTTCTGGCACTGATGGAGTGGTACATTCCGTTCACCGGGACCTTCGCCACTCCACTAGGGGAGTTGGGGTTGGCCCTTCATGAGATGGCAGTTGTCTCGAGACTGCCGATGGGGGATACCCCATATGAAGAGTACGTTCCTACCAACCGGGAGTTGGGAGATATGGACCCTCGGGTGGCGGAAGTATATCAGGAGCTGATGTGTCAGTACTTCGCGTGCACCGCCTTTTATAACGAGCCTTCTGATTTGGCTCATACCACCAAGTGGATGTCCTACCTCTTCTTCCATCGGGCTAGGGCCACCAAGTCGGAGAAAGCTTCGGGGGGCAAGAACGAGCCCGTGAACTGCTTGGGCGTCCTCAGTGCCCAGGTCGTTGCGGCTCTTATGGAAGACGCCAAGGCTCCCGATCAGATTCTCGTTGAGGGGGTAGGAAAGTACTCCGAAGGTATAAAGGCCTACAGTTATTTGAGGTGCTGTCGCAGGCCTCTGTCTAAGGAAGCCCAGCTGGTTGGTTTCCTCTCCATATGGCTGCGTCAAGTAGTGGTGCCAGGCATTGCTTCCGCGGATCGCATTCACCGGAACATCCTATGGCCCGCAGTGCGTCTGGTATTTGGGGCAAGACTGGGCTTGCTTTCCGCCATGGTGTGCCGTATACAGGCTGGCCTGAGGGCCATTACAGATGGGTTGCTCTCTGATGAAGCTCGGCGTGAGAGTTTTCCTAGGGTGGAATTACCCTACTTATACCTGATGGGATGGTTAATTCTCCACAATCCTCGGGTGATGTCTCCCGGTTTCGGTAGCAGTTCAGGGGGTATATTCCTGCTGAATTATAGGGATTCCCTCTGGAATGTGAATACAGTCTTAGACTGTCGACTGGCGTTGAACCTCAGCCATGGCTGGAAGATCCTTTGTACTCCCCCTCCTGTGCACCGCAACCAGTCAGGGCTGTGGCTCGAGGATTCAGGTCGAGGGAAGACCGTTCTTTCTCCAGAGGTGTTTAATTGGTTGGTCTGTATTAGACCTTCCCATCTGCTGTATAGGAGCGAATACCATTGCTTCTTCGAGCCCTACCTGCCTAGTCGGTTCGCCAGCCAGTTTGGGTACGACCAGTTGCATGTGGGCAACGCCGTCACCAGCTTCAGGTCCAGGGGTGGACTCATTGATGGAGCTAGAGGGTGGCGATATTTTATCATGGGTTGTACGGGGGCAATTTTTATCGTGCCGGTCGTTACAACTTCCACGGAGCTGCGTATCCTTCACTCCTACGCCCAGTTTTATGTGGCGATTAACACCTTCTATCGTGATTTTGACATGCGTGGAAGCTTTAGAGTGCCTTCTGCCAAGCCTGGGGGAAGGGTCGAAGTCCCCTCGGTCTCTTCTGACGAGGGTGAGGAGTCTGGTACCCCGGATGAGCCTCTGGTGCCGTTGCCGAGGTGTACGGTGCCTCCGCCGACGGGGGCTCTGGTAGTCTCTTCTGGGAAGCGACGGGCTTCTGCTCCGAAGGAAGCTTCCCTTCGTAAGAGGAGGAAGGAGACGGTTGCTTGTCCTCTCCGCATTCCTGGTATTGGGGCTCCTGTGAGTGAGCCGGCATCTCCCTGTCTCAGGGATGATTCTTTGGCTGGAGGTTCCTCGCTTTTTAGAGAGGGACCTTCCACAGTTCTGGCTTGTGGCGCCGGAGAGTCCTCGCTAGAGGTTGCTATCGCTGTGGCTGTTCCAGGCAGCGGAGCAGAATTGCCTGCGTGGCCCCAACAGATGGAAGAATCTTCCCTGAGGTCAGCAGCGGGCGAAGTTACTCCTGCGTCAGCGAGCGCGCCTAGCGAGACTCCGGCTGATGAACCTCGACCGCGTCTCGGGGAAGGCTTGACCGAACTCTTGGCGATGTCGGTCGGCCCACCTCCTTCTCCAGGTATGACAGTTCGTATCGCGTCATTAAGGCATGGCTTAGCTACATCTGCTGCAGATGCGTCGTATGTGCCGTTGGTTCCGAGTAAATATCGTTTCGATGTCTCCTCCTAGGAGGATTACCACTGTGTTTGACATTTTGCTCTCTTGTCCTTTTTTTAGGGGATGACGTCCACGGGGAGCATAGCGTTGAAGCGCCTTCCGGCTTTGTTCTGGCTCCTGGCGGTGACGTGGAGGCGCCGGATCTTGAGGAAGGAGTGTCTTCGGGGGCTAGCTCGCCCGGGGAGGTTCCGTCGTCTCAAGGGAAGGACGAACCTGTCATCGTGACCTCGTCTGTTGCGAGTATGTCGATGACTTTGATTGTCGCCATTGCACCTTCTTCGGGCGCGCCACCTGTTGAGGCGGCGGTGGCTACCTCGTCTGCAGTTGTGGCCGCTCCGGGCGCTCAGTCGGGTTTAGTCGCGTTGATCAAGCAGCATTCCAGCCTCATCTACACTGGCTTACAAACGATGATACCGATGGTGTTGGCGAAGAACCTTGACTTCGAGCTCCTGAAGAAGACTTTTCAGCTTTCGATCGAGGTTGTCAGGGGGCTTGGCAATCCTGGAGTGGCTGACGCTCTAGAGGCGGTAGTTAATGGTTTAGAGCAACCCATTAACGAATACTTGCAGCGAACTGAGGGCAGCCTTGATGCTGATGTCCAGGCTCGGTATGACCTCATGTCTGAGCGGTTTGCTGCAAAACTTGAAAGCCTAAACAACTCTATCCAGACGTATAAGCTGGAGATGGATAGGAGAAGAGCTGTTGTGGAAGAAGCCCTTGCCGTTGAGATGCAGTGTCGATCCGAGCATGAAGGGAATGCGGCGAGGGTCTCCAAGCTGCGGGAAAAACTTGCTCGGGCAGAGGAGTGGGCTTCCCAGTCGTTGGCAGGTTTGGAGGTAGCGACTGGCCGACTAAGCGAAGCGCGACGGGATCTGGACCGTGCGGAAGCTGCCCGTACGGGATGTCTTCGGGCAAGGGCTAATCTGACCCTTGCGCATACTCCGGAGGCACGGCTGGAGCAGGCTCGCGCCGATGCTTTGGCCCTTAGGAATGAGAGGATAGCTGCACTGGACCGGCAGATTCATGGCCTGATTACTCTGCCTTCTTGATGTACCCCTTCCTATGTAATTCTGCCTTCTTCGGGAATGAATAACAGTGACTCTTTTCTGACTGTTGTGGACCCATCATTTCGGAATGTAAATGACAGGTTAGGTGAGAGTGATATCAGAGGTAGTATGGACGTGATAAACTCTGGATAAACTTCTTAGTGGGACGTATCTATTCAGAGGTCATGCGGACATGATAGAGTGTAACCCAACTAATTATGTCTTTGGAAGTAGTTTTGTCAGAATCAAGGTCCTTGCTATTTTCCTCTCTGAGCAGGAGAGATTAGGCATAGTACCTTTTCAGAAATTTGCCGTTGATAGGAGCCATTAACAGATCTCTGTTGGGCTGGGCTATCCTGTAGGCGCCGTTTGAGAACGTTGTCTCGATCACATAAGGGCCTTCCCATTTGGGCTGGAATTTGCCTTTACTTCTGTGAGTTAGAATCATCGGCCTTCTCACGGCTAGAACTAGCTCGCCGACTTTGAACACTCTTTCCTTTACTTTATGATTAAAAGTTTTGGAAATGCGTGCTTGGTAGAGCGTGATGCGCTGCTGAGCTTGGAGGCGTTTCTCGTCTAATCTTTCGAGCTCTTGGAGCCTCAACAGGTCATTCTTTTCTCGAGTCAGCTCACTAGTCACGGCTATTCGGAGCGACGGGATCTGGATTTCGATAGAAAGGACCGCCTCGCTTCCGTAAACTAGTAAAAAGGGGGTACAACCTGTTGGTGTCCGTACCGTTGTACGGTATGCCCAGAGACATTCGCCCAGCTTCTCGTTCCAGTCTCTCTTGTTTGAAGAAACAAATTTCTTCAGGAGTTTGATAATGGTTTTGTTGAAGGCTTCCGCCAAACCATTAGCAGCTGGATAATATGTCGTAGAGGCAATGTTGCGTATCCGGTTATTATCGCAAAATCGATGAAACGCTTGGCTGATGAACTGAGGTCCATTGTCGTGGATTATCCTTCGGGGAATCCTAAAGCGATAAATGACATGGTGCTTGATGAAGATGATTACGTCAAACGCCTTTACTTCAGCCAGAGGGATTGCTTCGGCCCATTTGGAAAAGTAATCTGTGATGGCCAGTATGAACCGGTGGCCTCTGGAGGAAGACGGGTGAATGGGCCCAACGATATCCATACCCCAGGCTTCAAAGGGCCAGGATGCAATCGTAGGATGTAGATATTCAGACGGTTGATGTATGAAGTCTGCATAGACCTGGCAGACCCTGCATCGTTTTGCATAACTGATCGCGTCTGTGATCATAGTGGGCCAGTAATAGCCCATTCTCCTGATGCGGTCCTGCAGCTTAGGACCGGGATGATGCACTCCGCACACGCCGTCGTGAGCTTCACGAATAATCTGCTGTGCCTCGGCGCCAGCGAGATATCTCAACAGTAGTCCGTCGTAGGTCCGGCGATACAGGTATCGTGCAGATGCATCGAAGTAGAAGCGTAGCGATCGTCTCTTCACGGATACTGCTTCTTTGGGGTCCTCTGGCAAGATTCCATATGCCACGAAATCTATGAAGGGACTCGTCCAATCTCTTGTAGGAGGATCGGCGTTTACAGCGTAGCTACGTTCTAGGTGACAGCTGTTCTTCACACAGAATAAATCTCTGTTAAGAAGGATTACCGAATCCTGCCTTCTTATAGGGGTGGCTAAGTCCGCAGCTAGGCTGGCCAGGGCATCAGCTTCTAGATTCTGAGATCGAGGTACATGCTCTAGGAAGAACCTTTCGAACATCATAGCTATCTCGACCGTTGCTTGGTGATAGGGGATGAGGTCTGGATTCCGAACTTCGTATATCCCCCTGACCTGGTTGACGATGAGCAGAGAATCGCCGAAAGCTTCCAGGGATTCCACCCCCAGCTCTCTAGCGACTTGGAGCCCTATTAGCAGGGCGTTGTATTCTGCCACATTGTTGGAGCAGGGCTCGCTAAGAGAATATGCTCGGTAGATGACGAGCTGATCTGGAGTAACTAGGACGACTCCTACTCCTGAAACGACGTTTCCCTTAGGACCGACTCTGGAGGTGCCATCGAAGAATAGTTGCCATACGTCACTTTCTCTTGCAAAATTACATTCCGCAACTTCATCGGGGATGTCCTCGTATAGTTTGGAGGTCTCCGGGATTGGATGAGCTGCTAGGAAGTCGGCCAGTGCTTGGCCTTTGATGGACTTCTGTAGGACGTAGACCATGTCATATGGCGTCAGTAGCAATGCCCAAGTTACGAGTCGGGAGTTAAGGGCACTTGGCTTGCTCATCAGCACCCGGAGAGGGTTGATCCTGGAGATGATATGAATAGTCTGGCCGGCGACGTAGTGTCGCGTCTTCTGGACAGCGAACATCAGAGCCAAGCATTCCTTCTCCACTGGGTTGTACCGGTGTTCGGTCCCGACCATCATCCTGCTGAGGTAGTAGATAGCCTGTTCATGACCCGCATCGTTCTTCTGTGCAAGGAGAGCTCCTAGCGAATGATCCATTGCCCGAACGTACAGCAAGAAGGGTTTTCCCATGACGGGAGGCACCAGAACCGGTGGACTGGTTAGGTAGCGCTTGATATCTCCAAACGCTTGCTGGCAGGTTTCGTCCCATATGAAGGATATACCTTTCTTTATGAGGTGAGAGAAGGGCTGATATCTCACTGAGAGGTTGGATATGAAACGCCGGATGTAAGCCAGACGTCCTTGGAACCCCCTGAGTTCCCTCAGATTACGGGGTGGTCGCATTGCTATGATCGCCTGGACTTTGTCGGGGTCTACTTCGATGCCTCTGGCGGTAATGACAAATCCCAGGAATTTGCCACTGGATACCCCCAGAAAGGACTTTATAGGGTTTATCTTGAGTTGATGCTGGTGCATCAACTCGAATACCGCCCTCAAGTCTCGAACGTGATCACCTTTGAGGCGGCTTTTGACAGCTATGTCGTCCACGTAACATTTCACTGTCTTGCGTAATTGCTCACGGAATATGTTACTCATGGCTCGTTGGTATGTAGCCCCGGCATTCTTTAATCCGAAGGGCATGACCGTATAGCAATATACCCCCAGTGGTGTCCGGAAGGCAGTGTGCTTTTCGTCTTCCGGATGCATCTTGATATGATTGTATCCCGAGAACCCGTCCATAAAAGACATACGCTCGAAGCCGCAGGTATTGTCGATCATGATGTCCGTGATGGGAAGGGGGAATTCATCTTTGGGGCAGGCCACATTCAGATCTCGGTAGTCGATGCAGATACGTACCTTCCCATTTTTCTTCATGACTGGGACGACGTTGGCGACCCAGTCGGGATGTTGTTCCTCCCAGATGAAACCGCAGGTTATTAACTTCTTGACTTTGTCCTCGATGGCGTCCATCATATCCGGGCGAAACGACGTTGGTGTTGTTTCACTGGCTTCGAATCGGTCAAAATATTGAGTTTATGAGTAGCTATCCTCGGGTCTAGGCCTGGCATGTCCTCATAACCCCATGCAAAGACGTCGACATATTCCTTTATCAGCTGTATGATCTCTTCCTTTTCGACCGGGGGAAGATTGTTACTGACAAATATTGGCTTTGGTGAGAGCTCACCCCCAACATTGACTTGGATAACTTTGTCCTTGGTGGGAGGTTCTCTCTGCTCGAAGCAGAATTCCCACTGTGCATCCATTTGTTGAGCCTAGGGGTCGTTCTCAAACGGCTCCGTATCCTGTTCCTAGATTCTGAGGGGTTTGTCATCACCATATTCACTGATAGTGTTAGTTTGAGAACATCAGGTGAGTCGGAGGACGACGAGCTGCTCTAGAAAGATGGAAAGGGGTCCTCATCTGGCTTGGAAGTCGTGAGGGAGGTGGCATACCCCAACCCGAGACGAGTCTGTCGATAGCGGGTGTCGCCGTGCGGCGGCGTCCGTCTGCCTCTTCCGTAGTTGAGGCCTGGCTTTCGCTTTAAGTCGTAGCCCATGTTTTGCATGATCCTTTGCGCTTGCGGGCTGTATTGGCGAACCTGCACTTTCCCGGTATCGTCATCGAAAGGATCTTCCTGGACAGTCGGTTGATTCCGCATACGACCAAAGACTATTGGATGCTGGCTGCTGCAGGTAGGTGGGACAAGGAAGATAGAATCCTCATGTGGTCCATATGCTGTGACGACGTTGGATGGCGATGTTACTTCCCAGACATACGGACGGTAGGAGTTTATAGCTTCTAAGAACTTATGAGCCATTGGTTCTACTTCGTCATGTGGAGTGGGTTCATGTTTCGGAATCTGAGTACCGATGTACCGGAAAAGAGGATGTTTATTATCATCTGGAACTCCGTTCCTGGTGGCATTTACATCAGTCGGCTGCTGGTTGCGCCGAAGTTTGATGACTATGGGTGGAGGCTTCCGGTTCAAAGTGATTACTAGAGGATCACCCCCTTCTCCTGACTTGGTCTTTCTTAGGTGGACAGCCGTAGGTTCTATGGCTTTTGGACGAGCGGTTCGTCCTTTCACTCTGATCGACAGTGGTAGCGTGGCAGAGGGCTCTTCGGGCTCCCGGTGGGATTCCTTCTTCGCCACTCCTGGCGCTTCTTCCGTGTGGTCATAGGAATACAACACGGCATCGGAATAGTAGGATTCTACTCCTTTAAACGGGTTTAGGTCAGCCACCTCCGTTTGTATGGTTTCTTGTGTGTCTACGTATTTAAGGCATTGATGTAGGGTTGAAGGAACGATGTTGTGGTCGTGGATCCATGGTCTTCCCAGCAAAATGTTATAGGATACCTCTGAATCGATGATGTAACATGTGGCCACTGATCTAAGGTTGTCGATCTGGACTCTCAAGCGAATCTTCCCTAATGGTTTACTCCTTCCGGCGTTGAAACCCACGATTGTAGTGGTAGTGTAAGCTAGCTCGCGGGTAGGAATTCTCAGTGGCCCGAGCAGACTACGAGGGATGATGCTGATCGACGATCCCGGATCTATGTGAATCCGGTCGACCTCCATGGAACCGACGTACCCGGTGTAATAGAGGGGCCTGTCATGTCTATTATGTTTTAATAGCATGTCGTCTTGAGTGAAAGTGATATTCGGGACCACCTCCATCACGCTGTGACATTGAGGACATGCCACTGGTTCCTCGTCGGGGTACTTGAGCCGGGTCAAGTATACTTCCGCCTGTATCAGTGCTTCACTCAGGGCTAGACGAGTATCGGGGGAGAGCCTGAGTAGCTCGAAGATGGATAACCTGGCTGGCGTATTGGCCAGTTGGGCCAGGATGTCAAACTTGTACGGTTTCTCTAAACCTTTGCTCGGAATGTTTTTCATAGGTTTGTCAAAGCGTACTTCTTTTTGTTTTGCCTTTTCCGCCGGAGTAGGTTTCGCAGAGCTGATGCTTGGCACGACGGGATCTTGCTCTGATGGTTTGGTAGCTGGAGCGTCGGCCGACGCACCCTCCTAATTTGCTCCGTCATTGTCGAGGTAGGCCCTCCCTGAACGGGTTGCGACAAGTACCTCGTCTCCGTCTGATGTAGAAGAAGTTGTGACCATGTAGCATGATCTGTATTTAGGATTCTTCTTGGGGGTAGCCCTGGTTGCCTTGGTCTCCTCCCCGAGATCTGACACCAAATCTTGGTGAACCCACATAATCTCGCCCCGTCGGATAGTTAGGGGCACCAGGTTGCGACCTTGATCCCTAGCAGGGGGAAGGTTAACGAGGTTCATCGTTGCCCGGGAGATAGGTGTAACACCATCAGGGACCTTTTGGGGAGGCAAATTGCCAAACTGCAGAGAGATCATGTTGGCCGTGACCGTTTTCTCGGTGTTGTGCAGGGTGATGGCCTTAGCATCGATCAACCCCTGGATCTTCCTTTTTACTATATAGCACGCCCTTGTCGGGTGGTGTACGTATCTGTGGAAGATGCAGTATTTTGGGTTGTCAGTATTGCCGACCTCCTGGGGCCGCCTTAGTTCTGGGAGGGTGATCTTGCCACTTTTGACGAGACATTCGAAGATACTCGGGATATCGTCGTCGTCGAAAGAGTAGATTTCGACGGGCCTCGGAGCCCCCGGTTTCGCTTGGGCGGTTGCCGCAATCTTTGGCTTGGCCGTGTTGATTGCTAGTGCTTCCTTCCCTTTGTGACCATGATGATGGTCGCTACCAGGGGATGACCTCTTGCTTCTGTCAGAGGCGGAGATCATGATGCCATTGTCGCGCGCCTTGCGACTGTTGTCTTCGGCTGCTACTGCCGAGAGGATGAACGAGGGCCAATCATGGAACTGATATGGTCCTTTGAACACCGAGACCACAGGAAGGAGGTTCTTCCTGCAAATGTCCACCAATGCTGAGTCTGGAACTCCTGGAGGCATTTGTAAGGTGGCCTGACGAAAGCGTTCGATGAAGATGCGAACGTCTTCCTTTTCCTTCTGCTTGACTTCGATGAGAGAGGACATAGATATGTCCATTCCTCCCTCGTAGAATCGTGTGAAGAATAGAGCTTTGAAATCCTCAAAGGAAGTAATGCAGTTGTCCGTCAAGCTACGGTACCACTGATAGGCTACCCCTGAGAGGCAGCCTTTGAACACCCGAGTGAGGAGGGCATCGTTCCCTTGTAGCAGCACCGTCATCATACTGAAATAGTTCATGTATTGGCTTGGTGATGTTTTTCCCTCGAACAGAGCCATCGCCTGAGGTTTGTATTTTGGAGGAAAAGGGACCTCTTCCCAGATAGCTGGGTATGGCTGGTTGATTCCTAGTTTCTTGAGCTGATCCTTGTGCTTCAAGGCATCGAACTGGGCTTTCAACTCCCGGACCGCCTGAATCGGATTTTCCGTAGGAAGCGGAGGACTGCTGACTCTTGATCTAGAGCAGGTTCTTGGCTTGGGCCGGATGGTGGCAAGTCCACCCCCACATGTATCTGAGTTGGCAAAACCGATGCTTGAGCCATGGCAGTTGTGTGCTGAGTTAGCATCATCTGGTGCATATTCTCTATTACGGATTGCATTTGTTTCAGCGACGTCTCCAGGTCAGTGATGCGTTGCTCTGTATCTCCTGATGGCGACGCTCCTTTGCGTTCGTCTTCGATGGCGTAAGTTCCTATTTCTCTGGGCGTCATGGAAGGGTAAGTATAGGTCGCTGCAGAAGTTGACTCTATACTCTCGGTATCTGATTTGGGAGATTGGCGACCCCCAACGTCGGAATTAGACGAGTACGGAGCTGGTTGCTGTGACCTTGCATGGGTATTTTGGAATACCCCAGCTTCAGCGTTCCTGAGGAGGTCTTCGAATTTTTTCTGGCTCGGAGGTCCAGAGGGAAGACGCTTTAAGCTCGACCCTCTTCTAGGTATGCGTGAAGCCATGTTCACGGACGCATACGCGTGCTCCTCTTCCGGGAAAGATTGAGAGTAGTTCAATCGGTCGAAGACCGATCATTTTGCTTTAGAACAGTAGCAGTCAATCACAATCTTATGACTATTACAACATTGTTCCCTAGGGGGCGTAATAGACATGTTGGAAGGTCCCCTCTCTTTACGCTTCTGGATTAGGCCTTCGCGTAGGTCAGGAGTAGCAATTCGAGTTTGTTTTGCGCCGTGGGACTTACCCAGGCGTGATTTGGAGATTCGCTCGGACAGGCGTAAAGCTGAAGAGGTGTTCAGTCGACCGTTATCTTCCCACGTAATCCGGAGGATAGGCAGATTGCTTCTTCGCTGGTGTAACAGCCGAGGAGTTGAGTACTCGCCTGCTTGCTTCCTCTTGCGGAGATCACGATGCTCATCTAGTTCACCGTAGGGGTCAGATGTCGTCCTGCGCTTGGAGCGTGATCTGTACTTCTGATTTGGCGTTGAGGCACCATCAGAGGTTTTGTCTGTACCGCGCGTAGCGGGAGACTGGTTTCTGCACGTATAGCGCAGTGGATACTCCTGGGTTAGCGCTGAGGCTTTACCAGAAGTTTTGTCTGTACCGCGCGTAGCGGGAGACTGATTTCTACGCGTATAGCGCAGTGGATACTCCTGGGTTAGCGCTGAGGCTTTACCAGAAGTTTTGTCTGTACCGCGCGTAGCGGAAGACTGAATTTTACGTGCAGGGCACGGAGGGAGCGATGCTACCACCTCATTGGTCAAAGAGATCGGAGAGATCGGAGAGTCCACAGGAACGGCGGAGGATGTCTTGGGCATCCACACTTTGCGTAGCTTCATGTTGTCTTGGACGGAGAGAGAGTGAGAGCTACCCCCAGTCCGAAGCATGTCTTCGTAGGTAGACTGGTCGAAATGAACGACCAGTGTCTTCTTTACGGTTCCTACAGATACCGCATCGTGTTGAGCAATTACTTCCTCGTCAGAAGAGAAAGACGTCCCCAGCAGAGTCGCCATCTTGTTTATGGTATTAAACGAAAGAATGAAATATGTATTTCAATGACAGGGTTTATACGAGACCCGTGCCCTTTGGTTTATAAACAAACTTGTACAATTCGATCCTATACGAGGATGCGGGAGTACAATTTATTTAATCTGGGTATAAATTGCTATAGGTGTCTGATCTGCGGTCGATCACTTTAGCCCTTGGACTACACGATGTTGAAGAAGTGCCGTGGAAGACAGGATGCAGCTTCGGAGGTTGCTAAGGAGGGTGGATGCGCGATGCTGAAGGTCGTAGGTCCCTATTCCTTGCCTGAGCTCTGTATTCTTCTCTCTCTCTCCGTCTCTCCCTCTTGATCTCCGGTTCGGTGACCTTGTTCGATCTTCCAAATTGTCGACCTTGGATCCGATATCGGTTTCTTGACCAATTTTCTGACCTTGATCCCCATTGATAGGGGCCTCTATTTATAGAGTTTTTGGTGACAGTGACCACTCCGTTGGTATAGCAACCGAGGAGTGGAAAGTACAGCACCCTATTACACAACGGTTAAAGTAACCAATGCCTACGTATAGATGATCTTTTGAATGAGCGGGTGACGCGGGTCCAACTAAGGGGACACAGCGCGTACAATTGCTACTAAGATCACGGCGTAAAAGCCACGTAGGTAGGTATCCATTGTGTAGAAGGGGTTGGCGTAGAAGCCAAATGTCCGTCACCATGGCACAGAAGCCGAGCAGGCGTGGAAGCCGTGCAGGCATAGAAGCCGAACAGGCATAGAAGTCGAGC
This sequence comes from Iris macrosiphon, assembly GCA_036927795.1. Lineage (NCBI taxonomy): Eukaryota > Viridiplantae > Streptophyta > Magnoliopsida > Asparagales > Iridaceae > Iris > Iris macrosiphon. The sequence goes on from JAYESA010000016.1 coordinate 64,902,054, forward strand.
AGGCATAGAAGCCGAACAGGCATAGAAGCCGAGTAGGCGTGGAAGCCGAGCAGGCATAGAAGCCGAACAGGCATAGAAGCCGAGTAGGCGTGGAAGCCGAGCAGTCGTAGAGACTGAGGGGGCGCGAAAGCCATAGGATCACAGATCCTGAATGGGCGTAGAAGCTGCTGCGTACCGTGCCAGGGTGCTGATGTGGACGTCTTCAGCCGGAATTACGGCTTTTGGAGATCAAATCTTTGGCAGAGATTTGCCATCATCCTGTGCATTAAATGCGGAGACGTGCCTTGAGGGAAAACTGTCACTGCTCTGTGCGTTTTGACAGAGGGACGTGCCTTGAGGGGACACTGTCATCGCTCTGTGCGTTTTGACGGAGGGACGTGCCTTAAGGGGAAACTGTCACTGCTCTGTGCGTTTTGACGGAGGGACGTGCCTTGAGGGGACACTGTCATCGCTCTGTGCGTTTTAACGGAGGGACGTGCCTTGAGGGGACACTGTCACCGCTCTGTGTGTTTTGGCGGAGAGACGTGCCTCGAGCCCTGTACGAAGCACAGCTTTTGACGTGACAGGTGGTTTGTCTTCTGCGGAGCGTAAAACAGCCCATGTTTGTCTATGTAAAACAAGGCAGCGTGTTTTTTTTGTACGCGAAAGAGCGGTTTATGCCGGGGGTTTTTAGTAAGTGTCGGTTTGGTGATATTTTTAACCAAATCCCCTGCATTAAATGCTGAGATCCGCCATCATACTATGGAGCGCGTCCCGAGGGGTCTGCCCCCCCTGTTCCCAGCCGTCGTTTGGGTAGCTGTGCAGCACTTTTTGTCAGGATTCAGAGATCAGGTTTACTGCGTGACTGGGCAGTTTCTTTTCGGGAATACGAAGCGTTCCTCGTACGCTTTAACGCTGCTTTGAGAGCGGCTGGGTTTTACGCCATGGAGGCGATGAAGAACCCTGTTTTACGCTGGATGGCTCTGAAGGCCTCTGCTTACGCTGCTCTGTATCAAGACGCTGCGTAGATCTTCTAAGAATTTTTTTCATGCTTCTACAGCAGACTGACGGACAAAGGAAAGGACAAATCAGATACTTGAAGATATGTTACGGCTGTGTGTAATCGATTTAAAGACTAGTTGGGACACGCACCTTCTATTGGCGGAGTTTGCGTACAACAACAGCTGCCAATCGAGCATCCAGATGGCACCGTACGAAGCACTATATGGGTGCAAGTGTCGATCTCCAATCTGTTAGGACAAAGTCGGCGAGCTGCAGGTACTCGGGCCAGAGCTGGTAGAGCAGGCAGTTGAAAAAGTTCGCTTAATTCTGGAAAGACTCCGCACAGCACAGAGCTGACAGAAAAGTTATGCTAATGCACATCGAACACCCTTGGAGTTCATGGTCGGGGATCATGTCTTCTTGAAAGTGACGCCGATGCGTGGGGTGATGCGTTTCAGCGTGAAGGGCAAACTGAGTCCAAGGTTTGTTGGCCCCTTTAAGATACTGGAACGAGTGGCAGTTGTGGCGTACCGGATTGCACTACCTTCCGCCTTGGCTGAAGTGCATGACGTATTCCACGTTTCTCAACTTCGAAAGTATGTGCATGACTCGAGTCATGTGGTTAGTTTTAAATAATTGGAACTGTGCACGAACTTGTCGTACTCAGAAGAACCGGTGTAGATCCTGGATCGTAAGAAAAAAGTACTTCGAAATCGTACGATATCCTTGGTTCGCGTATTATGGCGGAACCATTTAGTTGGGGAATCAACTTGGGAGTTGGAATCGAAGATGAAGGAGAAGTATCCTTCGTTGTTCATTCAGTCGGAGGTAGGGCCTTGTTCTTAAGTTTCGGGGCAAAACTTTTTCTTAGTGGTGTATTATGTAGTGCCTCAAATCCCGATCCGACCGGGATGTGCACTACGTAATTGGACTTGTGGCTAGTTCGTCTGAGTCATAGCTTAGATCTTCGGCATCTTCTTGCCATGGACAAAATACGATGATCATTTCCAACTCATGAAAATGCCTCTATTGAAATAAGTTCAATAGTTTTCGCATTTGGTTGCTTGGTTTTCTTGATTGCCGCTTTGGAACTTTGATTTGGTGTTGCTTTTGATTCGCTTAGTTTTTGCTGCTGGTTTTATCGTTTGGAGATTTGATTCTTCGAGAGTTTGGCAAGGAAGGATAGACAAGATTTCTAATTGGTGCTCGTGCTGTGCAGGTCCGCGTAACTGACGTTTGATCGTCGCTAGGTGGGATTCCTTGTTTCAGCTACCTTTTCCCTTAACCACTGAGTGGTTTGGACCCTTCTTTCCTACTTTTTCATGCCCACATCTCTAATGTTTCAAACGTTCACTCGATGATGCCCGGTTGGACGCCTAGGAAATCCTTTGCCATAATGCATGCCAGCCACTAAGAAAGGAACATGGGAATTGTATACTAATTTTACTATATGCTTGCATACCTTATAACTTGAGTTTGTTTATAAAAGGAATTGGTTGCCGGTTGCGGCCTAGTGCCTCGGATTGAGTTTAGACCTATGGGATACCAAAATTAGAATACTGCATTGAGAAAATATGAACTGTTGCATGAGATATATGTTGCTGCTTTACTTCTTTTATTTATTTTGATGTATTGTATGATATATGAATTGTTCATGCATTTGCATGGTCTGGGACAACTTGTGCACAAGGTTTGGCATTTCCTCGAAATGGCTTTCCGGGGCACTGGAACCGTATCAATCCGGAGGGAAATATTTTATTCGTGCTAGTCACGATGCATTGCGGGACCTCCAGTTGGGCTTGCTACCTGGGCTGATAGGGCACGTCGCTAATGCTTGAAATATGTCCCTAAGGTGTCAATCACACCAATGACCGCATAGAATAGAACACATGCTGATTTATTGTCTTTTGCAGATGGTAAGTATACTTGTGTTTCATTGCAGGGAAGGCGTGCATCGGTTGAATAAGCAACCGATGTACTGGTTGGATTCAATGTTATTTTTATTCCTATCAAAACATGCAACTAATATGAATTGAATTCACTTGCTTCTTTATAGAAGTCATCTTAATGCATGCTCGCCCCTAATAAGCTAGTGTCGATTTAGTCGAGTGGGTTCATCCCGCTCACCAGTACAAGTTGAGTACTGACCCACGTTGTGGACAACTATTTTAGGCACTCAAACGGTGCAACGCTAGTGGATAAACGAGGAGGCATTGGGAGCACCTCTATTTTAAAGTATTAGTTGGAGTCAGATTATTTTGGAGGCTTGGACTTTCAACCTATACAAGGGCGTAATGTGTGAACGACATGGACTATCTGATGGAGCGTGCCCTGCCTTTTGAGTTATCTTTTGTAATGCAAATCAAGTAGCCGAGAGGCGCATCAATGTAAACTCTATGTAAATTACTCTAAATTATCAATGAAAAAGCATGTTTCTTCATGCACTTGTGTTCAAATATCTGTGAATGTGTTTTCTAAATTGTGTTTCAAAATGGGTTCCTAATACTGCAAGTTCTTGCCTTGTACGAGCGCAACTCCAGGCTCGTACGGAATCACGCCCTAGCGAGGACGAATCGGTTCTGTAAATGATCTAGCGAGGACGATTAACCCTTTCGGGATCGGGGTATGACAGAAGATTAGGCCCAAATTATGAAATCCTTTGAGATACCGAAGGATCCGTTTGGTAGCAATGAGGTAGGGAGAGCAAGGTTGGATTAAGAACTGAGCCACAAGATGAACAACATAAGAAATGTTCAGATGGGTAAATGTAAGATACTGAATAAACTAATCAGATGACGATACTCAGTGACATATGGAAGAAGATCACCAATATTGGCTAAGAGCTGAAATTGGCACAAACTAGGGTGGAGCATAACTTACACTCTATCTATTATTCCCAAAGTGGGATCAGAGAAGATACGGTCCACAAAGTAGAGACTCACACAAGAGTTCGTCTCTACTATCTCGAAGAGAAGTTGATGCACTGAGATTCACACAAGAGTTTCTCTACAGTGACACGCAACCCCCAAGAAGTATAACACCAAGAACAGGTTACAAACTGACTGAACAAGAAAATGAAAATACAACAAAGAAAAAAATGTTCTTCTCTTTACGTTCGCAGACGCTACAATAAGAAAGAACGGGCACAAGAAGAAAAATACAAAGAAATGAACTCTTTGTTGTGGTGATCAAAACCATCGTTGCTCAAGGCAAGATTCTCCCTACACGATGATATGCCCCAGGATCCAGTAAGTTCACACGAGAACTTCTGAAACGCTCTAAGTCACCTTTGGATCACTCGAAAATTACTAATTGGGAGGGAATCTCTCTGGGCCACAAATGCACTGGTGCTCTCGGTTTTTCCCAATATTTCAAATGAAAGAGAAGCTCGTTTATATATAGACAAAATCGATACCTATACGGCCTGAGAAAGCCTATGTTGTATATGCGCCTTCCGACCAGACACCAAGCTGCATGCGTAGCCAGAGCCGCATGCATCGTCGGTCACGCTGCACAGAGTAGCGCTGCCAAATGCCGAAAGCAGCTGTCACTGTGCACAGACACCCGAGCGCCGTATATACCGTATATTCCGGAAGGCACGAATAATCATGCGCCGCATGTGCCATCAACAACAAATTCTTTCCCCTCCACACTCGACTCGCTCATGCTAACTCTCTGGCTGCATAGTACCTGGCCGCATAGCTCAAGGCTGTATAGCCCCTGGCCTCATAGCGCCAGGTAGCATAGCCCCAGGCCATATAGATCCCGGCCACATAGTACCTCACCGTATGCGACCGATCCAGCAACCGTACATCCAACTCGCACATAAAAAGAGTGTAAGAGCGCCAATGAATCGTGCTAGTCATGATGTATTGTGGGACCTCCAGTGGGGCTTGCTACCCGGGATGATAGGGCACGCCGTAAATGCTTGGAATATATCCTTTATGGCTTTGCCAGTGACTTCATATAGATAAGAGTTAGTTTGCTTTACTTTGGTTGGTTTGTGCTTCGTATAGGCATGGCCACCTTGCCTCGACAAGAGTGTACACTTTGAGATTTAGATTGTAAGCTTTGGTTGAGGATGGATATTGAGGCTTGGATGATGGTTCGATATGTTATCGTGTTGCTTGGGCTTTGAGTAGGACGGTCTGCATGCTAGTTTCCTTCGAGTTGGTTATATATTGCTTGTCGATTGGATTGAGTTAAATACTTGTATGCTTAAACTGCTTTACAGCTTTCCTTAACATGTCATCCCTATGCCATGAAATGAATCTAGGATTCAACTAGAAAGATCACAATTTTAACTGTTTGCATTCACTATTTTTACTTAGTGTCGGCTTAGACGAGTGGGTTACCCCGCTCACCAGTATGGCTGTGTACTGACCCACGTTTATGGGCATTATTTCAGGTACACAGGTGTAGTGGCGCTGCTTGGATATACGGGACATGATGTATGAACTGTAAGTACCTTTGTGGGCTTGAGAAAAGGGCAAGAGTATTTTATCGCCTTTGAGGCATCCACCTTTGTGGCATTTCATTTGGACCCTATCGAGAGCTTCGCTGTGTATTACTCCGATGTGTGCTTGGTACACAATACTTGACTTTCGTTACAACTTGGTCGTTTCGATGATAACTTTAGTGTTTGACAACATCTCCTTGTACGAGTGCAACTCCAGGCTCGTACGACATCACGTCCCGATGAGAACGATTGTCCTGCGGGAGAGATGCAACATGGTGATTTATGTTCAATGGGGACTATTGAGCATTGCGAGAGATTGGGGCATGACAAATTGGTATCAGAGCGCCTAGTTCATTTTCTAGGACTTGGTCCTTCGTTTCGTCATAAACTCTAAATAGCTTCCGCGTGTCGTTTAGATCTTGACTCTACTCACTGCCGCATTGGATGTTTCATGCAATAAGTCTATATATTGCTGGTTGTGGCTGCATGTTGTGCTTCGTTGAGTTAGTTTTGTTGGTTTTCGTTATATCGCTTAGCCTCGTTAGGCGTTATTGTATTCGTACAGCAAGTTTGGTGACGTTGTTGCATTTGTGCAACAAGTTGAGAGATGTCGTTGGGTTGGCTTGGCTTATCGTTCAGGGAGTTTCTGATTGCATCAGTGGATCAGTTGGTTGGCAGACGAGATTGGTTATGCGACATATTATGATAGAAGCATCGATTGAGAAAGGATCGTTGCACGAGTTGCTCGTGTAGCAAAATTGTTGGACGAAGTTTGATTTTTGGCTCGGTATATCACAGATAGTGTTGCACGAGTTGCTCGTGTGATGCATCGGTTGTGCAGGTTTGAGTTGGCTTGGGAATATCAGGATAGTGTTGCACGAGTTGCTCGTACAACAATTGTATAGAACAGTTGGGTATTGGATTGGATTACTTGGAAGAGAGATCGATGCACGGGTTGCTCATGTTGCGAAAGTATCAGACGATTTTGAGAATAGCTGGAAGCATTGAGAATGGAATATAGCACAAGTTGCCTAATAAGATTGATGGAAAGAGTAACATAGTTCACTTGTTGGTTGGGTTTTTGCGTCAGACTTAAGTTGGGAATAGCAGGATCACGCGTAAGTGATGGCTGGCACGGATCTTGGATCAGTGCAAAGGAATCATAATGCGAGTAGCGACTTAATTCGAAGTGGTATATGGGATACCACATAGTAAGCAAGGTATTAAAATATTTTGGATAGACATTAATGAAAATTGCCTCAACGGACACGGGTAACAGGAATACAAGTTGGTTGGTGCACGTCAGTTGAGTTGGGAAGAATGAAAAATGGAGCAAGCGAATATTGAGTTGAGCAATCGAGAACGGACTTGTACAAATAAAAGTATCGTTGGACTTGAGGGATGGACGAGAGCGAAACAAGCAATGGAAATGAGTGTTTGGAAATTTGAAGGATTGAGGCGGACAAAGTATTTGAAATAAGTTGGGATCGATCAGATGGGAAGCTGAATACCAGATTTTGCTTGCACGATTTAGGAGTTCGGTGGAGCATTCTTGGATGCAAAGAGAGAGTTGAACATAAGGAACAAACAGTTGGGATACGCTTGAACGAGCGATGGGTGAATGTCACATTTTGTGCATGTCATATTTTGACATAGACACGTAGATTTGTGTTTGACTCTTCGTATTGTTCATAATTAATATATTAGACTTGCTCGTGTCCTTCGGGGTACGTTTGGATGTGTGGTGGACTCGTGTCGCAAGCGTATCCCAGATCTGGTGGGATACGTGTGTGATATGCTCCATGTGTTATGCAATTTATTTCTAGATCTACTTTCCCATTGTTTTAGTCATTATAATATGTAATTATATATATATATATATATATATATATATATATATATATATATATATATATATATATATATATATATATATATATATGTGTGTGTGTGTGTGTGTTAGTGTGTCATATATCTACTATGTACCTATGTATTGTATATATATGTAGCTATACTTCTACATATGTAATAGCTATTAAATATAGTAGTGTATACATATATACACTACTATATTTAATAGCTATTACATATGTAGAAGTATAGCTACATATATATACAATACATAGGTACATAGTAGATATATGACACACTAACACACACCACACACACACACACACACATATATATATATATATATATATATATATATATATATATATATATATATATATATATATATATATATATATATATATTTGTATGATTATATATATGTGTACGTATTAGTGAGATTATGGATACATGTATATGTGTTACTATATATTATGTGTATGCTATACAATAGGTATTATTGTGGATACGTATATATGTATATATATATATATATATATATATATAGTGGTAGTTATATATATATATGTAAGTATATAGATTTATGTGTTAATATATATAAGAGTGAGAGAGAAGAGGGCTCAGGGTTTTAGCGACAGCAGATACGATTTCAGCAACAACAGCAGCAGTGATTGCAACAGAAGCAGCGGCTATAGCAACAGCAGCAGCAGCAACATTAACGACAGCAGCAGCAATAGCAATGGCAGTAGCTTCAGCAACAGCAACGCTTCAGTAACAGCAGCAACAACAGTATTAGCGACAACAGCAGGAACCGTAGCAACAACTGCAGCAACAACAGCCGTATCAGCAGCATTTGCGACGGGCAGCAGTAGCTTTTAGCGACAGTTCTGCGACTATATATATATAGTTATGTATTAATTAAATAATGGATATATATATATATATATAGTATTAGTGTATATATATATATATATATAATTGGTATTTATGTTTTAGTATACTATATTTGTAATAGTTAGTTGTTAGCATATAGTTATTATGGGTAGTTAGTATATATATGAAGTTTTGGCAATTACCTTGAGATACCAAGGTAAGTATCGAGGTATTTTAGGATAACCAAGGTATTGGGTTTGGGTATCAAGATGGAGGTTTAGTGTTGCGATACCAAGTAGGTTCAAAACCAAGGTATCCATTTAATATTTATAATTAGGATTTTATATATTTAATATTATTTGATATATGTATATGTGATATTTACCTTTTATTTTCGTATCCTGAGATACAGTATCCTAGTTTCCTAAGATGTAGCTTGTATAACCTAGATTCATAGTATATGAATCCAACATCTTTGAGATAGACTCATGCAACATACAAATAGGTAGTTTGACCAAGTTTGGCCGGTTTGACTTAGAGTTGACCTAGTTTGACTTTTTGACTTAGAAATGGCTTGTTAACCTAGAAGTTGACTAGTTTAACTTATTTTCTTTCCGAAACCTTGTATTGATATTGTATTCCATATCTAGGTCTTCAAGGCACCGTATCAGACATCTGTGAGACTATTTATTGGACTTCAGGCGAGTATATTATCTGATAGTTTCTCATTTATGATACCTCTATGTTCATTATATCTAGTGTAGATATCCATATTTTTTTAACACGATGGTTACACGGATTGGTATATCCGGATATCGTCATGAGATGTTATTCCTTGATATATGGTGTATCTTGTGCAAGTCTTATTTTATTGATTATATTGTATATGTACAGACACTGATTCTCGGAGAGACTTGCTACCTTTCTACAGAATTCCGTGCCATAGCATACCATGTTTGGATCCACTATTACCAGTCGGGGGTGGGAAGTATTTTAGTGTAGATATGTGATCATACCCTTCTTGTGCAAGTATTGTTTTCCTATGAGTATTGGTCATACACTGCACGTATGACTAACCAGGCCTTTATTCATGTGCAAATTTTCTTGTGCAAGTTTCCAAGCCGATCATATGTTAAAGCTAGTACTAACACACTTAGTCATTAGTATTCTTGTTCATTGCCATATTATTCATTATTATTTTATTCCAATATTTCCTTATTGTATATCTCTTGTATATATTGTTGCATCTTCTATATTCACATATATTTACTGTTACATAGTTTTTATCATTAATTAGAACTGCTGTTAGAGATGTACTCTGCTTCTTTTCTAACTGGATATATTTTTTCCAGATGATACTGGGGAGTGGTACCCTACACATTATGGATCTCGAGGTGTTGTGAGTTTAGAGTCAGAGACCCTGGCTCAGGAGGGACTTATCCCAACTGAGACAGATGACCCGGGACTAGTAGCTTCTTAGTATTCTTTGTACTAGATTTGTCTCCAGCTTATTTGTTAGTATTCTTTCAGACTCATTGATGTTATTATTTTAGACTCATGAGTTGTATGTGACTATTCTATTCTTTATCATATTCGTGCTCGTTTCTATCTTAGATCTGTGATTGAGTATATTGTTATTATTGGTGGTTCATTATCTTGCTAGATAGATTATCCAGACAGTGTTCTACCGCCGATTCTGTGGCATAGGCTGGACATTATTTCTGACTTGCATCCCTACATCGGGTGCGGGTCGTGACAACACCACCATCATATTGAACCCTATTTACTTCATCCTCTACAAACTTCGGGACGGAGACAAAGAAGGAATAGTTCTCTATGCAGGCGAGTGCATGCCGACAGGCAGGAACCTTAGTATGAACCCAGGGCATCCCACCATACTGGCGAATAAAAGCATCAGCCTCTGTCGTCGTCCCCTCCACTCCAAGATGCATCAAAGATGAGTAGTGCATTAACAGCTAATCCATTAGATAATGGTAAGGCATCTCAGCCAGGTTAAAATCCCCATGGCCACCATGAGCCATCACTTTGCTCGTAAAAGTACGGAGCCCGCAATGGATGCTGCAGACCATCATTGGGAGTAAAGCTAGTTGATGGCCGAAAACTAACTTCATAGCGGGGAGGATGAGATTACGGCTATCCCTCTCGATCGATCCGGAGGCCCCTGAGAATACACAAGTTCGCAGCCATATCATCAAAAATCCATCCAGTACAGCCTTATCAGACAGTGGCCAGGTGTCTTGGTAAAAGTAGCTGAAGGTATCACCGGAGCTACCAAATCCCTCACCAGATGCGATCGTTCTCTTAGTACCGCGCAATAGGTCATCGACACTACTCGAGGTTTGAGGGCTACGAACGATGACCCAACACGAAGCTTCAATATTGAAGAGGTAATGGATCTAGGCCTTGGTGTGGGGTAACGTCCCCTCTGTGCTTCTGTCCTTCTTCTTTGAAATCTGCTGGCAAGTGCTATGATGGCACAACAATTTCCGGTACACTACAAGAAACCCCAGATGTTGTTTCTCCAACTCCTCGAATTTCTCATTATCAGGCGTGCACTTCTCACACGGCTCGCTGCCCCAGGGCAACCGTGAAACATAGTATATCTCGTGGAGGGCAAGTCCCATCTCCCTACTAGGAGTAAAGAAGGTCCCGGTACAACAGTTGTACATCTCGGTCAAAGTCACGAACAACTTGGAATTCTTCTCCAAACCATAATAGGAACCCCTTATGGCGTAATAGAGGTTGGCCACCTTCAGGGACTGCTCGTACATCCCTAGCACCTACAGGGTCAAATTAACCCAAGAAGACGAATGATTCACCCAGTTGAGCAAGCATATTTTTTCCTTGGGATATGACCCCTTGTGTGTGAGATGGTTCAGAAAAGTGTCAGCTTCGTTGATACAAACATTCAGCCCCATCTTACTCGTGAAAGTGCCAGGTTCCAACTAGCGAAAAGAATAAGAAAACGATTCCTTAGTCGCCGCTTCTCTCTTCAGTTTAAAGTTAAAACGAATACGGCCGACTTAGGCTCCCTTTTGGTCTGGGTCATGGTGCCCAAGGAGGAATACCATATTGAAGGACGACAAAGGCAAGTGATGCTCCATCATAGGTATATGTATCTTCATCTCGCCGGAGGAGAAGGTCCAGCTCTCCAATTTCTTCTACCTTAGCATCCGAGATAGTACCCTCACATTTCCATTTAAGGGTAGTTTGGTAATTATCATGGGTATTAAGTATTTTATGATTTTTATAATTAATAATTGTGCATGACTAATTTATTTATTTTAATTATTGCTAGTGTAGAATTATTTTGGAATTGTGTAGTGGACTTAACCTTTTAATTAGGGGACATGAACAAACTTTTGGACTAGTCTAAGTTGAGCCCATGAATTAGGCCCATGGATTAAGAAACATGATTAATTAGTGAAACCATTAGACTAAAACCTTTCCTCCCTAATTATTTCTACATGAGAGGCCCCAAGGGGTATTTTTGACTTTGTACATTGCTTGAGGAAGGGTTTTTGTCCAGCCATAATTGAGAGGAGAGAGAGTGCTCTCAGTTTAGTTCTTCCCCAAAATTCTAGATCTAGTTTTCCCCCTTCCAATTTCCCATCAATTCTCCATCAATTCTCTTCAAATCTTCTTCTAAATTCAACATTGAAGCCCCTACATCAAGGATCTACAAGCAAGGAGCAAGGAACAAGGAGGAGGAGGCCAAGATCTACAAGGAGAGGAGCAACTTGTCATTTGGGACCTTTTCATTGGGAATCCATCTCCCAATAGGCACAAATCAGTTTTCCCCCTTCCTATAGGCTATAAATCTGAGCTTTTATCATGAGAAACCACCCCACATGCATAGGTTACCCATAGGATTTGATTTGGAATTATTTGGAGACCTACGGTGCTAGTTATGTCCAATTTGGTGCCAATTTTGGAGGAATTCCGAAATTGGAACATGTAGTATTTATCAATGGATCTAATAGATCTAATTGACCATTGATTGTTTGTTTGTAGTTTGTGTCGTGTCCACAATTGGATACGTGTGGGCCGAATCTCGTCGATTTGACGAAACGGTCGATTTTGGGGGTTTTCCTCCGACACGGGACCATGTGCTTATCATATGGTGACACGGACACGTAGACACTATAATTTATATATGTATTAATCATAAGTTACATATTGGACTTGTACGTGTCCTCCGAAATACGTTTGGTTGTGAGTTGGGGGCCGTGTCATAAGCGTATCATAGAAAAGTATTATACGGATGCAGTGCACTCCATGTGTTTGTGTTTTGGCTTTTTGTACTATACATACATATGTAAATGTATTTGTATATACTATCTATAGATTATTTGGAGTATAATAGTATATTTGGATTTTGTGTTTATGTGTGTCTATGTGTATACATTAGAGTGTCTACATAAATCTATATGTGTGTATATATATATATATATTGGTGTATATAGCTATATATATATGGTTATGTTAGTATACATAGTTGTGTATAGGTATAGATATCTGTGAGTTAGTGTTAAGTGTTGATTTTATGTGTTGTGTGCTCGAGTTGGAATCAGACAACTGATAAATTCCCTAGTAGATCTGTAGCTGGTATTTTTACCTTGTTAAGTAAGAGGGGGGAGGTACTCGACAGCAGGAAGTATCAGTACAGATACTTAACATGAGAAATGAAAGCAGTACAATACTTCATCAACTGAAACAACTGAGCAGCACAGAAACTCATCTACTGAAGACCTCACCTACTGAAGACTCTACCTGCAGACTACACTGTGCTTGAGACAGCAAGATTGCATAGCTTTGGACTGAAGTTTCCACTGCACAGCAATGTACACAGCATCCTAATGACTACCTGAGGTCACCTGAAACACAGCACAGTCTGAAGAGGAGCAATGCACTGTGTTTCACAGTTTCTGTGTTCACTGTGTTGCACAGTTTCGAGTGAAGGCACTGCACAGGTTGAGGGCACAGCAACCGAGCAGTATCAGTAACAGAGAGCAGACTCAGTAACCTGTGAACTGAGAATTGAAGTCATCAGCTTAAATCAACTGAAGACTGCGGACTGAAGGCTCACTGTACCTGAGAACTGGAATTGAGACCTGAAGACAACAACAGCAACTGTACAGGTATCAGTCCCCAGTTCAGGTTAGCTAGGTGTCGGGGTTTGGGTAGTAATTGGTATAGCTAGTATCTATATAATTAAGTGTACTAGTGGTAATATTGGTTAATAAGTGTCAGGTGTATTAGTTTAGTGTATTGTTAGTTGTTAGTCGTTTAGTTAATAGTCGAGTTAGTGTAGGTTCAGTTTCTTGTATCTGTAGAGGGGTTAGAAATTGTGTTAGTTGGTGGTTAGTTGACTTTTAGTTTATATAAATATAGTATAGTGTAGTTGTATTATTAGTATATAGATAATAAGTAGTAGTATTTGTACTAAATGGCTAGTAGTAGCAGGTGGATTAAGTAGGAATTATCTTTGGCTATATGAAATAGGATTTGATTTTGGTGTCAGTTACTTTTATATAGCTAGATATTATAGTAGTAGTTATATATGGTATTAGTCATACTTGGTGTTGGGTTGCCTTGAGGTATCCCCAAGGTATGGGCCAATGACAGGGTATTTGAGCGTAGGTATCAAGGGTAATTTGCGATACGCATTGGCACAAGGCCAAAGTATCTTAATTAAATTGTTTTAAGATATTGTTGCTATATGTGACTTATGTATATATATATATAAACCTACTTTCATATTAGAAAATCTGCGTATCTTAGGATACGGCTTCTTGATTGCACTGTGGTGTGTTAACTTAGCTAGTATAGCATAGCTTCATAGTATATTGACTTAGTGACTAGCATTAGATTCTTGCAACCTAGAAATACATTGGTTTGACTTAGAAATGGCGTATTGACCTAGAACTTCTTCAACTTCATTTATTTTCATCTTTGAACCTTGTATTGATACAACATACCATATATAGGTTGTGAGACACCAGCTTGGGCATCGAGAGACACACTTTGCTCAGGACTTCAGGCGAGTATATTTCTCTGATTGTTTTCAATTTATAATGTTGTATATATGCATGTTCTAGATTAGTATACATTGATTTCCGACACAGTGATTTCACGGACTGGTACTATATGGATCCCGCCAGGAGATGTTATCCCCTACCGTGTGCAACGGGTACCCAATGACATGTATTTCATCGTGTGCATCGGGTATTGACTTTCATGTACTTCTTGTGCATCCACTATTTCGTGTGCTAATATGACTATCGTGATCATGTACGTAACGTGTCATGATTGGATCCATGAGTATTGGTTGGAGAGGGGGAGAAGGAGTTGGTTATGTGATCAAAGCCCTCTTGATCTCATGTGCATGTCAATTATATACCTCATGTATAATGGAGTTACCTATATACCTCATGTGCAACCTAAACCGATCACATAACGAACTCTTACTCTAAAATACATAGTTAGTATTTCTTGTCCTCTACTTGCAGTTATTCTTGTATTTACTTTCAGCTTTATTGTGCCTATTGCCTATTCACTTGTACAGTTTATTCTTTCTACTTGTGCATCTTGTATCATTTTTCTATTGCTTGTTATATATGCTCGATTATGTTATTGGAACTGCTTTCAGAGGTATGTACTTCGCTCCAATCCTGACTGGATATATTTTTTCCAGATGATTGGCTAGAGGAGTTGTATCCCACACATTACGGACCTCAGGAGGGTGAGACTTTAGAGGACACTCCCCTAGAGTCAGAGGACATAGTAGCAGTGACCGAGGAGGTCTAGTTTTGTTTAGATGTTGTATTAGACTATCATTTTGTGGAGATTCACAGTTGTACCATTATTTCATTGTGGATTGTATCTTCTTTCCTTCGCTATTTCCATTCGTGCATTATTTCCTCCTTAGTTTGTTTTGTGATTGATATTGATATATTGTGAGATACTATATTGCTCCTCTGATTGGAGTTGAGATGATTGACAGGTACCATATTATATTGTTGAGATATTAGATAGTTAGAAATGACCCAGACAGCGTTCTACCGCCGATTCTGCGGCGTAGGCTGGGCGTAACCACGTACTCGTGCCCGAATATCAGGGTGCGGATCATGACAGTAAGAGCATTGTCACGCCCCGATCCCGCGGAATCGATAGTCGTCCCCCGGGCGTGACCGCCGTGCGGGCCTAGGTTGCGCCCCGCACAAGGCTAAGTATTTTTGTTTCGCATAGCGAGCACATATTCAGAGTACGCAGATAATTGAAACACATATTGAAACATGGAAAAGTTCTCTTTTTTATTGATAATATGAACATCTATTACAAACTTCTTGAGCTGAGTCATAAGGATTGCCTCTATGGGCTTACAAAAGTGTTGACACAAAATGAGATAGCAGTCCTGTACATTACATCCTTACTAAACTCAAAATATAAGACCTTGCGTCGGAACGACTGCCTTGCCACGAAGTTGCATGGTTGCTTGGTGGCTAGCTTCTAACTTCAAAATGCTTCTTCTTCTTCAAAATGCTTCAAAGGTTGGCACGGTCGAGGCGTGCCTACAGCTGGACTGGATTGGGGGTTTGTCTCCTGCTCCTCGCTCGGCTCTCCTTAGCGCGGGGAACCTGTTTCAACGAGGGTCAGTACATCGAAACATACTGGTGAAGGCAAGCTATCCCAACTATACCAATCAACACGTTGTTTTAATGAAGCATGCATATTTATGGGTTTCTATCTTGCCTTAGTTCATTTTACAACAAGACATATATATAGAATCATTGAAATAACTCGCCACCGTTCGGTAACATTTACCTGCCCGTCTGAACCACCTGCATAATACTTACCTTGCCTTCCCTGCCAAGAAGACACAAGTTAGTAACAACAGGTTTAAATATACAAGAGGGATCACTGGCACGTTGCCATAATGGATGGGCTAGTCTCAGTACGGAGTACCGTACGACGCATAGATCAGGACGTCCCAAGGCATTCCGTCCTATAGCAGGCGACTATCATGAGTTACGTCCGGATCGGACCGGTGTCGGTGCCCCAGCGACCGTCCGCAGGAACTAAGACCTTGTGCACAAGTTGTCCGTGATCAACGCAGTACACTAAGTTAGCAATCGAGGCAAATCAGGGCATATTAGGAGCAGGGCAGTACAGGGCAAGATTTACTTTTGCATAGCCTATTTGTTCAGTTTATGGCATTAAAAATGAGTTCTATACATAGCACAGTTCTAAGAAGAAATATACATTCTAACTTATATTTATGTATATGATGAACATTCCAAACGAGCAAGCATATAAGTAAGTAACCATTCACAAGTTTCATTTGACAAGCAATATTTCCCAAGTCTATTCCCTTATTATCTTGATATCTTTTAGTTATTTACTTGGTATCGTTTGATCGGGCAAAGCACGAACACAAGATATAGATGTGAAGACTAGCAAGTAGGGCTAGCTAATCGGGTTGGTAGCCACTCACTTTAGTAGTTGGAAGGAAGAAGGAAGGAAGTGCTTTAGGAGTCCGCTCGAGCGACACCTATAACTGGTTCACCTGTATTGACACAAACAGCTGATCAGTACTTCTTCCTCTCTTTTCTTTATCGGAATTGAAGTGCAGTCCTAAGAACGAAAGCAATGAAATCCATCGAAACCGTTCAAGAAAACCCAAGCAAATCCGAAAACCAACTCAAGGCACGAAAGCAACAAGCGACAGCGAAAACTAGGCAACAAAGAATGCAGCGGAGAGGTCCCTCCTGACTCTGCCGCTAAGTCGATCCTTGGGGCACGGTCCACTGAATATGGGAATCGATTCCGAAGAGACAAATCCATAACGAGGATGAGTTCTTGATTCAATCTATCCTGATCGAATGATACCGTCTAGTATTTCTTAGCCGCGCTCCCCGAATAGGGGGAACGGGGCACCACATCCTACCCAACTAATTGGAAGTTTCATCCCGGAACTTAAGGAATAGAACCTACCACTAGAAAATAATGAGGGGAACCTTTCTCTCATTTCTGATTCGAGCTCCCAAGTAGACTCTTCGACAGAGTAATTCCGCCAAAGCACGCGCACTAGAGGAACCGAACGGGTCCGAAGCAGCTTTTCTTTTCTATCCAAAATTTGGACCGGCTGTTCTACATACGTCAAGTCAGGCTGAAGGTTCAGTTGTTCGAGGTCTACCACGTGGCTTGGATCGTACACATATTTCCTGAGTTGGGAAACGTGGAATATATCATGTACGCCAGATAGGGATGGTGGTAGAGCGGTCTGATAAGCAACTGAGGCAACCCGCTTTAGTATTTCGAACGGGCCGACAAATCGTGGACTTAGCTTTCCCTTTGCTCCGAACCTGCTGACCCCTCGCATGGGCGAGACCTTGAGGAATACCCGGTCTCCTACTTAAAACTCTAGCGGTCTGCGATGAACATCAGCATAGCTCTTCTGACGACTTTGAGCTATCTTTAATCTGTCCCGAATCAGCCGAACCTTCTGGACGGTCTGCTCCACGAGCTCAGGGCCAAGTACTTGCCGCTCCCCAACTTCGTCCCAACAGATCGGAGATTGCCACTTCCGCCCGTATAGTGCCTCATACGGCGCCATTTGAATGCTTGATTGATAACTATTATTGTAAGCAAATTCGGCTAGAGGTAGATGAAGGTCCCAACTAGTCTTCGTGTCCAAGGCGTAGAGTCGCAGCATGTCTTCGAGGATCTGGTTGACGTGCTCTGTTTGTCCATCGGTCTGTGGATGGTAGGCGGAGCTGAATTTCAACTTTGTCCCCATTGCTGACTGCAGGCTTCCCCAGAAATGTGATATGAATCGACCATCTCGATCGGAGACTATGGTTACGGGCACGCCGTGGAGCCGAACGATTTCGTTGAGGTATATCTGAGCCAGGCGGTCGGCACTCCAAGTAGATTTGATAGGCAGAAAGTGAGCTGACTTGGTGAGTCGATCGACGATAACCCAGACTGCATCATGTCCCCGTTGCATCCTCGGCAGGCCAACAATAAAATCCATCGTTATATCATCCCATTTCCACTCCGGAATAGCAAGGTTCTGCAGCTCTCCGCCTGATTTCTGGTGTTCGGCCTTTACTCGTTGACAAGCCATGCAATGCGACACAAACTGCGCCACATCCCGTTTCAAGCCGTGCCACCAAAATGTCGTGCGAAGATCCCGATACATCTTAGTGCTACCCGGATGAGAAGTATAACTAGCATAGTGGGCTTCCGTGAGTATCTCTCGTCTGAGGGTCGCGTCGTTCGGAACGCACAGTCTTCCCTTTACTTGAAGCATCCCATCCGTGCTTATCGCAAAGTCGGACGCCTTTTCTGCTAAAATGAGGGCATGTATCTTTCGCAGGTACGGGTCGTCCTTCTGAGCGGCCTTCGTTTTATGTAATAATTTGGGTTCGAGGCACAGTTGGGCTACTTGCGCCCACTTCTTATATCTTATTTTCAGTGTAATACCCAGCGATTCCAGATCTCGGTGCAGCCTATCATCAATAACCAAACTCCCTACAAACACTCGACTCAACGCGTCAGCTACTACGTTGCCCTTTCCAGGTGTGTATCTGATCGTGAGATCGAAGTCGCTCAGGAGTTCAAGCTATCGCCGCTGCCAAAGATTCAAATCCTTTTGAGTGTACAAGTATTTCAGGCTTTTATGGTCCGTATAAATCTCACACGGCACGCCATAAAGATAGTGACGCCACAGCTTCAATGCAAACACTACCGCGGCAAGTTTGAGGTCATGCGTTGGGTAGTTCTGCTCGTGAGGCTTTAGCTGTCGAGACGCGTAGGCTATCACCTTATCGTACTGCATCAGGACACATCCTAGACCCTTTCCTGAGGCATCATTATATATTTTAAAGTCATCCGGTCCGTTCGGCAGAGTGAGAATTGGTGCTGAGACGAGGCGCTGCTTTAACTCCGTAAACGAAGCTTCACAGTCGTCCGTCCAAGAAAACTTTGCACCCTTCCGTGTCAACTGAGTCAAAGGTGAAGCAACTCTAGCAAAGTTCTGTATGAACCTACGGTAGTACCCTGCTAGACCAAGGAAACTTCGGATGTCGCTAGCTGACTCCGGTCGTTTCCACTGCGTGATTGCTTCAATCTTCTTCGGATCAACTGAGATGCCTTCCGAGGAAATGATATGACCCAAAAACGAGATACTGTCCAGCCAAAATTCTGATTTGCTTAATTTGGCGTACAACTTGTGGTCTCGAAGGGTTTGCAGCACCATCCGCAGGTGTCCTGCGTGCTCATCCCTAGTCTTCGAGTACACTAAGATGTCATCGATAAACACCACCACGAATTTATCGATAAAAGGCCTAAATACACGGTTCATCGTATCCACGAATGCAGTAGGGGCATTCATCAGTCCAAACGATATCACAAAAAACTCGTAATGGCTGTAGCGGGTTCTGAAAGCAGTCTTGGGCACGTCTTCTGGCTTAATCTTCAGCTGGTGGTAACCCGAGCGAAGATCAATCTTAGAAAACACCATTGCCCCTTGTAACTGATCAAACAAGTCGTCTATCCGTGGTAGAGGATATTTGTTTCTGATTGTGACTTTGTTTAATTCTCTGCAGTCTATGCAGAGGCGTAAAGTTCTGTCCTTTTTCTTCACAAAGAGCACGGGAGCGCCCCAAGGAGACACGCTCGGACGGATGAACCCGCGATCAAGTAATTCCTGGAGTTGGCGCTTTAATTCATTCAGCTCTGCAGGTGCCATTCTGTACGGAGGCTTGGAAATTGGCTGTGTATTTGGAAATGTGTCGATAGTGAATTCAATCTCTCGGTCTGGCGGCATACCGGGTAGTTCGCTCGGGAACACATCGGGGAACTCTGCCTCAACGGAAGTTGACTCGACGTTTGCGTAGTCCTGCCGTGTGTCCCGAACCGATGCTAGTAATCCCTCGCAGCCTGTGTAGAGCATTCGCCGAGCAGATTTTGCCGAAATCACCATGCAGGCCCTGGTCGTATTGTTCGCTGGATTACTGGTGTAACAGAACACGGCTTCTCCGGGCAGACGGAAAATGACTCGCTTCTCTGCACACTCAATAGTTGCCGCGCACGCGTCGAGCCAATCCATTCCCAAAATGATATCGTAGTCCCGCACATCAAGAACTAAAATATCAAGTGACAGCTTTCTCTCCCCAATACAGATATAACCGCCTAGGCATGCTGAACAGACAGGAATTTTTGTACCAGATGGGGTGCTAACGCTTAAATCTAAATGCAACGGAGTCATTTTTATATTGTTCTCCGTGGCAAAGTTTGTAAAAATAAAGCTATGGGTTGCACCTGAATCAAATAGAACGCGAGCAGGTATATTATTGAAAAGCAAAGTACTTGACACGACGGTATCCGAAGCTAATGCTTCTTCCCGTGTCATGGTGTAGACTCGGCCTTGAGCTTGATTACGCCCTTGCTGAGGCGCCGTTCGATTTGCCTGAGGAGCCGGAGTCTG
The DNA here is from genome assembly GCA_036927795.1 of Iris macrosiphon. Taxonomy (NCBI): domain Eukaryota; kingdom Viridiplantae; phylum Streptophyta; class Magnoliopsida; order Asparagales; family Iridaceae; genus Iris; species Iris macrosiphon. The sequence goes on from JAYESA010000016.1 coordinate 64,922,735, forward strand.
ATCTGGTTGTTGCGGTAGACGACGCGGACAGCTGCTAATCTGATGGCCTGGATCGCCGCAACGGAGGCAAGTCCCAAGCTTGCGGCGACAATCTTTTTTGATATGCCCTGGCTTCCTACAAAAGCTGCAGGTCTTGTTGGTGTCTCTATGCTGTTTACCGCCGTTATTTGGATACTTTGCAGCGTTGTTTCCTCTATCATTGCCTTGGCGTTTGTGATTGGAAATTTGCACAGCGCCGGCAGCAATGTGAGGATACTGCGGTTCTAGGAAGAGGGCATGGTTTAAGACTTCCCTCATCGTCTGATACTGCGGAATGGCTACGTGCCCATGGATGCCAGGACATAGCCCTCCTTCGAATCGTCTGGCACGACTCGCTGCATTCGGTAGATAAGCGGTAGCAAACTTGGCCAGTTTGTTGAATTCTGCCGAGTATTGCTTCACCGTCATGCTGCCCTGCCGGAGTTGGACAAAATCGTTTTCCCGTTGACGGGGTAGAGGCGGGGGTATAAACTCCTCCTCAAATGCGGCACGAAAAGTCGTCCACGCGATCGTCTCCTCTCCAGGGCCAGGTTGAAGAGATCGTCGATGCACGTCCCACCAGTCGTGCGCATTAAGGCGGAGCAGTAATTGGGCACAGGTGACGCGCTTGTCTTCCGGCACTTCTAGGAGAGAAAAATGATCTTCAAGCTCGGCGAGCCAATCTAGGGCCACGATCGGGTCCTCAGTCCCGTTAAATGGCGTGTTGCAGACCTTCTTGAAGTTGCCAAAGGTGAAGGCAGTCACTTCCCTCGTCCTTGGCGCGGGCGGTGGTTCGACTTCAAGCGCTGGCTGCTCCACTGGTGTAGCTGTCGTTGCGGCAGAATGGTTGGAGGCCAGGGTCTGAACAAGCTGTTGCAGGGTATCTACCTGCTTTTGTTGGACTGAGAGCCGGGCCTCTAGGTTGCTCTCGAACTTGGCTTGGCGGGCATCATCCCTATGTCGTTGCTCCGTGAATATTTGCATCACCTGCTGAAGGGAATCTGATTGAGACATGCCCCGTTGGCTCCGAGAGCTTCCTGAAGTTCCGGAACTGCTCTCCTGAGTCCTTGTCTCGCCTGGCGCCAGCGCTGATGGTTGCGCTTGCGTCGTTCCTTGAAAGGAAGGTAAATTACATCAGGATCATAATGTATTATGGACTTATTGCATGAACGTATCTCATTTTGGCCTTAACGAGTTCAGGAGTTCGCACAGGGATTTATCGTTAAGGGAACTTTTCCAGTTCAAGAGTCAAAGGAACTTGAATCTGTGCTCTGATACCAACATGTCATGCCCCGATCCCGCGGAATCGATAGTCGTCCCCCGGGCGTGACCGTCGTGCGGGCCTAGGTTGCGCCCCGCACAAGACTAAGTATTTTTGTTTCGCATAGCGAGCACATATTCAGAGTACGCAGATAATTGAAACACATATTGAAACATGAAAAAGTTCTCTTTTTTATTGATAATATGAACATCTATTACAAACTCCTTGAGCTGAGTCATAAGGATTGCCTCTATGGGCTTACAAAAGTGTTGACACAAAATGAGATAGCAGTCCTGTACATTACATCCTTACTAAACTCAAAATATAAGACCTTGCGTCGGAACGACTGCCTTGCCACGAAGTTGCATGGTTGCTTGGTGGCTAGCTTCTAACTTCAAAATGCTTCTTCTTCTTCAAAATGCTTCAAAGGTTGGCACGGTCGAGGCGTGCCTACAGCTGGACTGGATTGGGGGTTTGTCTCCTGCTCCTCGCTCGGCTCTCCTTAGCGCGGGGAACCTGTTTCAACGAGGGTCAGTACATCGAAACGTACTGGTGAAGGCAAGCTATCCCAACTATACCAATCAACACGTTGTTTTAATGAAGCATGCATATTTGTGGGTTTCTATCTTGCCTTAGTTCATTTTACAACAAGACATATATATAGAATCATTGAAATAACTCGCCACCGTTCGGTGACATTTACCTGCCCGTCTGAACCACCTGCATAATACTTACCTTGCCTTCCCTGCCAAGAAGACACAAGTTAGTAACAACAGGTTTAAATATACAAGAGGGATCACTGGCACGTTGCCATAATGGACGGGCTAGTCTCAGTACGGAGTGCCGTGCGACGCATAGATCAGGACGTCCCAAGGCATTCCGTCCTATAGCAGGCGACTATCATGAGTTCCGTCCGGATCGGACCGGTGTCGGTGCCCCAGCGACCGTCCGCAGGAACTAAGACCTTGTGCACAAGTTGTCCGTGATCAACGTAGTACACTAAGTTAGCAATCGAGGCAAATCAGGGCATATCAGGAGCAGGGCAGTACAGGGCAAGATTTACTTTTGTATAGCCTATCTGTTCAGTTTATGGCATTGAAAATAAGTTCTATACATAGCACAGTTCTAAGAAGAAATATACATTCTAACTTATATTTATGCATATGATGAACATTCCAAACGAGCAAGCATATAAGTAAGTAACCATTCACAAGTTTCATTTGACAAGCAATATTTCCCAAGTCTATTCCCTTATTATCTTGATATCTTTTAGTTATTTACTTGGTATCGTTTGATCGGGCAATGCACGAACACAAGATATAGATATGAAGACTAGCAAGTAGGGCTAGCTAATCGGGTTGGCAGCCACTCACTTTAGTAGTTGGAAGGAAGAAGGAAGGAAGTGCTTTAGGAGTCCGCTCGAGCGACACCTACAGCTGGTTCACCTGTATTGACACGAACAGCTGATCAGTACTTGTTCCTCTCTTTTCTTTATCGGAATTGAAGTGCAGTCCTAAGAACGAAAGCAATGAAATCCATCAAAACCGTTCAAGAAAACCCAAGCAAATCCGAAAACCAACTCAAGACACGAAAGCAACAAGCGACAGCGAAAACTAGGCAACAAAGAATGCAGCGGAGAGGTCCCTCCTGACTCTGCCGCTAAGTCGATCCTTGGGGCATGGTCCACTGAATATGGGAATCGATTCCGAAGAGACAAATCCATAACGAGGATGAGTTCTTGATTCAATCTATCCCGATCGAACGATACCGTCTAGTATTTCTTAACCGCGCTCCCCGAATAGGTGGAACGGGGCACCACAAGCATCCCCCAACAGGAAGATGGGCTTCTAATGAGAAATGCCCTTCAAACCCTCAATCGACCCAAAGTTCGACTGGCTGAGCAAAAAGAACGAAGACTGGTCTATTATTAACTTTATTCTCTTCTCAGATTGACCCTTGTTTATCTGGGCCTGAATATTTGCTATTATATGGTCAAACCTTACGTCCAGTATAGCCTGAGAATGACACACAAGCACCTCCCCTGACAAAGCCATGAGTAAAGTCACTGCAAAATCAGAAATAAGAAGACAATTAGAGCCCTCAAGATAGCATACACATCAGAAATAAACTTGAGCGCATAAAGGGACGCATATGATACATGCGGCCTAGTCACGAAGAAGACCTCCATGAGGTCGAGTCAAGACCAGAGCATGCAATTAAAGTAAGACCCGCGTATAAAATATGCGGCATGGTCATATGGACGGGTCCGCACATGTTTTAATCATGCATCAGACCGTACACGAAGTGTCCAAACGTCTGTACTCCTTCCCCCCACCCCTAATCTTACCTGAGATGGGCGTCTGAACGTCCTCATAAAAAGAGAACGAATTCTCCTTGGTGCTAGGTGCGGAAGCCGGGCGCTTCCCCTTGTCGATCTTCATCGCAGGAGAAGAGGATGAAACCTTGGGCTCCATGGCAGATGGTCGGAAAAGGTGATCAGAGCATAGAAAGAGTCGCAGATGAAGGGAAAGAAGAACTCAACAAGGCCAAAAAGTTCTTCTCTCTCCCCCAAGACTCCTATTTATAGGCTGACAAAGAGATAAGGACCGCCCCCTCGATTCCCGCATCCAACTGTCAGTCTCTACGGTGGACGGTTGGATTCTCGAGACAGCCTTACCTTCGTAACCGTCAGTTTAGAATCTATGTGAAGAGATGGATCAGAATCCAAAAGGATATCCGCTCCAAATTAAAACAAATATGTCCATTAATCCAGAAGTGACAGCCTGGAAGCACTCATCCATGCGGCCAGCGACCAAGCGGTCCCAATGTCCATGCGACACAATATCCATGCGACCAAAGTGCTTTTCCTCCATGCCTCTTATTCAAAGTATTTCAAACTTGTCAGTTTGAAAACTTTGAAGAGGATCTTGTAGAAGCATGAAAATATGCATACATGCGTCCAATAACCATGCGGCCCAAAGTAAAGCTCAGAAAATATTGGGCCGCAGAATCACCATACGGCTCAATAAGGGGACATCCATGCATCCCAATCAGCCAAAGCAGCTTTGGCCGCAGATGGACCTGACATGGCATCCTAGCAACAGAATCTTCTCTGACACAAAATCCTGACAAAAAGAATTTTCTGAATGCCTAGAAGGACGAGAACATACTAAAGGACAAAAGTCTCTTGTTAGGACAGAAATTCACCCTCGATGGATGTGCAATACCACGTGTACAGCATAACTGGCAACATGCGTCCCTGACTCCATGTGTCACATGCGTCTCTGGCCCCATGTGTCCCAGACTCCATACGTTCTATTTATCTCTGACTCCATGCGTCCCAGACTCTATGAGTTACATGTGTCTCTGGCCCCATGCGTCCTAGACTCCATACATCCCTGGCCCTATGCGTCTCAGACTCCATATGTTACATGCGTCTCTGGCCCCATGCGTCCCAGACTCCATGCTTCGCTGGCCACATGTATTTCAGACTCCATGAAGACCAAATCTTGTTGTTACGACATGAGTGATTCTCTCCAACCAAGTGCAGACCATGTGTCAAGATGACCAAGTTATGCCCACAAAGGACGAGAACCACCTAGATCATCAGCAACAAAAAATTCCAAAAAGCACCTACGTGACAGCCTGGCCCGCTCACGGTTACAGCTGCATCCAGTTAAGGAGGCACACATGGCACCCTCTAGCATCCATGAGGCCCAACATATGCGCTCACAAGGATGACTATATATACCCGAGTGGCCTACCCAAACAAGAGGAAGGACAGACAGGGGTCGCCCAACACAGAGAGAGCATACAGAGATGAGCAAAGAGAATATAAGCTTCCTCACCCTGCATCGGATCGTCAACAGAGTAAAGGAGCCGCCACAGAACTCCTTGTCCATCGTCACACCCTAGATCAAAATATTATACTTAGATAATTATGTTTATGATTCTTTTTACTTTTTTTCGTTCCTTAAATACAAAGTTTGCAAGAACACATTTAATGGCGAACACTCGAGAACTCATTAAGGCGTCAAAGCCATCCTTCAGAGGAATTTTTCTATAAAGAACAGGCAACAGTAGTTTCGGGTACGTATCCCACACTGTCCCAAGGGAATATCCACTATGCCTGATATTTTTTCAGTTAGTGGTCCTTCCTTGAACCAAAATCTAGATGCCTAGTAGATTTATCTTTGAACTAATAGCATAAAACTTAATTGTAGGATTACAAAGACACAATATCAGAGGTTCTTCAAGTCCATTTTACATGTTGTGTCTTCGACTAGCTGGCACTTGAGGCCTTTAGTGAATGGATCCGCCAGGTTCTCCCTACTACGAACATCCACGACTGTAATGACACCAGCCTTGATAAGTTTGTTCAGTGATTATGCCGAAGCCTCACAGTCCGCTTCTTGCTATTGAAGAGATCGTTAGACTCTACTACTGCTGCTGCCTGGTTGTCGCAGTATATCGGTACAGCCAAAATCTGTGCACCAACCATTGAAAGATCGTACATGAGCCCCCGAAGCTATTCTGCTTCATCTGCTGCAGTTGCAAGTGCATAGAACTCAGACTCCATTGATGAGTTTGAGAACATTGTCTGCTTCTTCGACTTACACTTTGAATTTTGTATAGCTCCAGGCCGCATAGCTCCTGGATTCATAGTCCCAGGCCGCATAGCTACAGGCCGCAAAGCACCTCGTCGCATGCGCCAGAGCCAGCAACCATGCATGCAACTCGCGCATAAAAAGAGTGCATGAGAGCCATACGATGATGCTGACGTGCTAAGTGCAAAGTGTGGCAACAAAACGTCACTTTGCACCCTTGAGTCCGAGTCTGAGTCGCTCCTAAGGGAAACATCCCAAAGGTGGTTACAAAATAAGGATTGTCATAAAGGGGTTCACACTTAATCCCTCTAGGAAAGTTAACCCACATGGGCCACCACTCCATATGCATATACCAATACTAAGAAAAGCTATATATTGAGATATATACATTGGTAGTTTTTCAATGTGGGACTAAAACTCTCAAAGCAAAGTGGAAAACACCAACACTATCATGGAGAACTCCTGTCAAAATGATGTCATCCACATAGAGAAGCAAAAGAAGAATCGTAGAGCCAGAACGGTAGACAAATAGAGAGTGATATGTCTTACTTTGTATAAATACAAACTGGAGAAAAAATTGATGAAACGTTGAAATCGGGCTCGAAGAGTTTGTTTGAGACCATATATGACTTTTCATAGAAGATGTCTGACGAGGATGAGCAAAATTTATGAAACCAGACGGTTGACTCATGTAGACTGTTTCATTTAGGCCGCCATAAAGAAAGGCATTCTTGACATCAAGTTGGCATAAGGGCCATCACATGGGGACAACAATGCTAAGCACACTGCAGACATTAATTGGCTTAATTACTGGACTAAAGGTTTCATTAAAACCTGCTAATAAAATCCTTTGGCAACTAGACAGGATTTGTGACGTAAAATGGACCCATTGGCATGTCATTTGAGTTTGATGACCCATTTGGAACTAATGACATGCTGCTGATGAGTAGGATGAATAACAACCCATGTACCATTTTTAATAAGGAGTTGAATTTTAAAGTCATGGCCTGGTGCCATTCAGGATTCTAAGGAGCCTGAGAGTAATATGTAGGTTATATAGTAGCAGAGTGGGCATGGGAAACTAAGGTTCTAGGGAGGGGATACTTGATTGTTCCATATGTATGGTTAAGAGGTTTGTTGTACCCATCTCGTTGTCGAGTTATCATTAGATGTCTCAAGGAAGTGGCTGGGGGAGGTTCAGGTATAGTAGAGGTCGGTTATTGGGGAGGGATAGGTGGTAATTGAGATTGAGGACGTTGAAAGTTTTATGGATAAATTCTTGGAGCCAGGGCACTAGTGGGGAAACGTACCTTTGTTGCGAAGGAGGATGAGGGTATGTAAGATGAGATTGGCGATATAACTGGAATAGATATCCATGTAGATTTAGGGGAGGGGCTTATGGTTTTGGAGAATAGAAAGGCTCGTTCGCTGAAGCTAACATGACGTGAAATATTGATGCGATTGTTTCTCCTATAAAGACAACGATACCTTTTGTGTTTTAAGTTGTAGCCTAGAAACACACATTCAATAGTTCTTTTGTAATAACTTATTAGTGAGATCAGCACCTAAATGCGGGTAATATGCACAACCAAAGACTCAAAGAACAGAGTAGGAGGAAGATGTGCCATAAAGGCGAGAAAAAAGTGAAGACCAATTGAGGATGGAAGAACGAAGGTAATTGATAAGATGGACAGCAGTGGATACAGCTTCAGGCAAGTGGCATGGAGGAACATGACTAGAGACAATGAGAGTATGGGTCAATTCAAAAATATGATAATGTTTGTGTTCTGAAAAGCCATTTTGTTTGAGCATTTGGGGACATGAGAGATGTCGATGAATACCAAGACAAGTACAAAAATCTTTGAATAGAACACAATCGTATTCACCCTCACCGTCACCTTGAAACTATTTGACATTAGTGGAAAATTGAGTTCGGATATAAGTGATAGTTCTGGAAATGTATAATTACTTCATATTTGTGTTTCATAAAGTAAAGCCATGAATAACATGTATAATCATCAATAAATAACACATAATAATTGTAGTTCGAAATAGAAAGAACAGGAGATTGCCATATATCATAATGCACTAAATGAAAAGAAGAAACATTTTTTATTTCATTTATCGGATTTTTGTTACTTTCAACAACATCTCTATCATGCCACCATGTTCCCTTGATACCTGATTTCCGTCCACATGTCCCACATGGATGATTTTATAGTTGTATGCAATAAAGATAAGCTTGAGCCTTCCCAAGCCCAGGCCTCTCTCCTTTTCCATTTGTCAATCCATTCAAACATATGGCATGAAAGGATTGTGCGACAAGAAGTTGACACAAGCCCCTTCTATGACTCTCCCAGTTATATATTGGGACTTTGGAAAGTTGGATTTAGTAGCTACATGTTGCGTATATGACAAATCATGATGAGTTCTATCCTTATTAAGAATTATCGATACCTACTGGGATTATATCCAGATATTTTTTTGGGTACAAAAATGCAGCAACTTAAAATTCAGAAAGGAGTATATAACATGATTACTTTCTTTCATTATTAAATAGAATATAGTAAGGTATTCCAATTGGAAAAAGGTTGAAAGCCCATACTTCTTTGATAGTAACCGAAGGTACTTGTCATCGGGTATAGCTTCTTTCTTTCCCTATTAATAGTAAACATGAAGGACTTCAATGTAATGAAACAAATTCTTCGATCTTCACAAATATACAACATCTTCATGACATGTTATGCACTAGAGACTCTTTAAATTTGATAAAAAAATACAGTCTATAGACTAAGTGAAGATGTTACGACAATAGGATCAGATCTATGATATATAAAAAAATACAGTCTACATAGACTAAGTGAAGATGTTACGACAATAAGATCAGATCTATGATGCATATTGTAGAATAATGGACAAGTACATACCAATATCTGGGAAACATCTTGGTGATCAGATCTATGATCCATATTGTAGAATATTTACAAGTACATACCAATATCTGGGAAACATCTTGATGGCCTTTATTAGAGGCAAGCTCAGCAGGAGTAAATCTAGCTTTATTCCTCACCAACAGTTCTTGCTTACTACCAGCTTGTACGAGCACTACACATGACTCTATATGGCCTTTTTCGGCAGCATAGTGGAGCGATGTACAACCTAGCAACATGAAAATTGGTTATATATGCTTGATCCTTTAGAGTACATATCAAAGTTATTTTTTATGAAAGATTTTTTTTTATTAGATTCGACAGCACCTGCTATATATATATATATATATATATATATATATATATATATATATATATATATATATATATATATATATATATATATATATTCCAAATGTCTTTTTAACTTTTTCCACTACTGAATTGAGATATCTAAGGTACTGGTATAATGACATATGTCTTCCTTTTAATTATGCTCTCGAAGCAATTTCAATGCAAAACCAAGAATGAAGTTAATGAATTCGATATCTTAGAGAAGCATAGAGTTTGTTGGCTTAATTTCCTCTCTGTGATTCTCTTCATAATAAAGAACATACACAAGCTAAAAACATGCCAGAAATATTGTTCTAAACTTTGTGCTCACTTTGTGCTCATTTCAGACCAAGTCTCAAGGAGCAACTCTTAGGAACACTTGGCTAGACCAATTCTCAAGGGGAACACTTGGCTATCCATGTTTGTAGGAAATATGGTTATGCTTTGTTATGCTTATAAAAGCAAATGAATAAATGTAGAAACTTACACCGAGCTAATAAAATCCTCTCTCCCTTTGTGTGCTGGTTCATCTTCTTGTCACATTCTTTTACGTAGTTTGCACAGAGGCTATCAAGTGGTATCAGAGCCATGTCGTCTGATGTGGACGGGAATCCACTCACACCTCCATCAGTGTCGGCGTCGAGTCCAGCGAGCGGCTCGAGCGTGGCAGGCACCCTGGTGATCCCGAAGGTATTTTAGGAGTCCGGCGGGACGCAGTATCCGCAACTCACGCGTGCAAACTACGATGAATGGGCCCTGGTGATGCAGTATATGCTGGAGGCAAGAGGTCTCTGGGCGACGGTGCACACCGGGATGACGGAGCGGGAGTTGGATAGGAAAGCGATGGAGGCTCTCCTACGTTCTGTCCCGCCAGCGATGATCTCATCACTGGCGATCAAGGCGACGACGCGGGAGGCATGGCTGTCTTTGAAGACGATACACGTCGACAGTAATCGCGTCAAGAAAGCGAAGGCACAGTTGCTGCGCAAACAGTACGAACAGTTGGCATTCCGGGACGGTGAGGGCGTGGACTCTTTTGCCATGCGTCTCACTACTCTGTCGAGCGCTCTCACCGCACTCGGTGACACAATCTCCGAGGACAAGCTCATCCTCAAGATGCTGGCGGCGGTTCCCAAGAAGTACAGCCAGATTGCCCTGGTTATCGAGACCCTTTTGGATCTCGATATGCTCATCATTGAGGATCTAACGGGGAGGCTTAAAGCAGCGGAGATTAGGGATAAGATCGAGAGTGGTAACACCTCGGGCGGTAAGTTACTGCTTACAGAGGAGGAGTGGGCTGCTCGCAAGAAACAGCAGAGAGGCGGCTCGTCTAGCAGGGGCGCCAAAAACGACGGCCAGAAGAAGAAGTGGCGCATCCCGGAGAGGGACTCAGGAGCGCGTGATCCCAAGCTGAGCGGCGAAAGGAGCGGCTCCGGTGCAACTCGCAACAAAAAGTGTCGTTATTACGGAAAACTGGGCCACTGGGCTCGTGAATGCCGCAAAAAGAAGAAGGACGAACCGGCGCTTCTGATGGCGCAGGTGTGCACAATCACCGAGACGCTCGACACCCACGCTGAGGTGACCGATCAGGTGATGCTCAACGAGGAGTGCACCATGGTAAAGCTTGGGGAGCGAGAGGACACCGACAATGTGACCGGGTACTGTGACACGGGAGCGTCTAACCACATGACGGGCGTGCAGGCAGTCTTCTCCGAGCTCGAACCGGCGTGCGGGGCAGCGTCAAATTTGGCGATGGCTCCATCGTTGACATCCAAGGCCGAGGCATGGTGGTGTTCATGGGCCAAGAAAGAGAACATCGAGCCCTCACCAACGTCTACTACATTCCCCGGTTGCGTAGCAACATCTTCGGCATCGGGCAATTGGACGAGACTGGCTGCTCCACGCTAATCGAGGATAGAATGCTTCGAATTTGCGACAAAAAGTGCCGCCTCCTTGCTAAGGTATCATGCACTTCAAATCGTCTATATATCCTTCCATTGTGGATCGCACAGCCGGTATGCCTCGCGGCACAGTGCTCGGACATGGCGTGGCCTGGCATGCGCGCTACGGCCATCTATACTTCGACGCCCTTTATCGCCTGAGCAGGGAAAAAATGGTGGACGGCATTCCGCATATTGATCATGTCGATCAGTTGTGCGACAGTTGTCTGGCCGGGAAGCAGCAACGCACTTTATTTCCCTGGCATGCCAACTATCATGCCACCGACCCTCTCGACTTGGTACACGCAGACTTGTGTGGTCCCATCTCACCGGCGACACCTGGCGAAAAGCGCTACTTTCTTCTCCTCGTCGACGACTACAGCAGGTTCATGTGGATCAAGCTGCTGATATCCAAGGACGAGGCAAGCGAGGCAATCAAACATATTCAGGTTGCGGCAGAGGTTGAGTCGAAGTGCAAGCTTCGTGTACTACGCACAGACCGTGGCGGTGAGTTCACGTCGGACGATTTCAATGACTACTGCGAGCGCCACGGCATCAAGTGCCACCTCACCGTGCCTTACTCACCTCAGCAAAACGGCATCGTCGAGCGTCAGAACCAGACTGTGGTAGCTATGGCCCGAAGCTTATTCAAGGCGAAGAGCATGCCGGCGGCATTCTGGGGCGAGGCGGTGACTACGGCGGTGTACCTGCTAAACATGGCGCCAACAGCCGCAGTAAAGGGAAAGAAGCCATATGAGGCGTGGCATGATAAGCGCCCCGATGTAAGTTTCTTATGTACTTTCGGTTGCATTGATCATGTGAAGATGGTGCAGCCAAATTTGAAGAAACTTGACGATCAGAGCAAGCAAATGGTGTTTGTTGGCTACAAGGCGGGGTCCAAGGCTTACAGGGCCTACGATCCAGTCGGTCGTCGCTTGTATGTCACCCGCGACATCATCTTTGACGAGGCAGGGCAGTGGGACTGGACGCACACCGACATCAACGCCAGCCTCGTCGGGATCGGCGAGGCATTCACTGTTGAATTTTCCCACGAGCTCATTCCAGACACGTTCATTTCGGTCGAGAATGGAGGTCCATCGTCAGAGGCTGTGGGCGCAGCCACATCCGCATCGACACAGACGCTGCCTCCACCCGAGCAGGCGGGAGCCGATCACGCGTCCCCACCACCGGCCGTGACGCCTGCTTGCACAGCAGCGACATCAGCTGCGATGACGCTAGTGGTTTTGATGCCTGAGATGATGGGTACGGCTCCGATCCGATTCGTCTCACCGCCGTCTGGAGCGACGCCCGATCCGCCAAATGAACCGCCGCGCCTATACCGCTCTCTGCAAGACATCTATGAAGTTGAGTCGGTGCACCACCACGACTCTGAGGACCTCCTCCTTGCAATGTATGACGAACCCTCTATTTTTTCAGAAGTGGAGCAATACGAGTGCTGGCGCCGAGCAATGCTGGATGAACTCGCATCCATTGAAGAGAACGACACCTGGCGGCTCGTGGACCTGCCCGCTGGTCACCGCCCCATTGGACTCAAATGGGTCTATAAGGCGAAGAAGGATGAGCACGACGTCGTCATCAAGCACAAGGCCCGGCTCATCACAAAGGGGTATATGCAGAGGCACGGGATCGACTACGATGAGGTTTTCGAGCTAGTAGCCAGACTTGAGTTCTTCAGGTTGCTACTGGCGTTTGCCGGTCATGCAGGTTGGGTTGTCCATCACATGGATGTAAAAATGATGTTCTTGAATGGGGAGCTCGACGAAGAGGTCTACGTCACGCAGCCACCCGGTTTTGCAGCCGCCGGCGAGGAGTAGAAAGTTTTTTACCTACACAAGGCAGTCTACGGCCTGAAACAAGCACCGAGGACCTGGAACGCGAAGTTGGACAAGTGCATGTCCACACTCAGATTCAGCCGGAGTCCCTCGGAGTACGCCATCTACGTGCATGGCCATGGCGAGGCAAGGCTGCTCGTGGGTGTCTACGTCGACGACCTCATCATCACGGAAACAATGCGGGCAAGATCGACAAGTTCAAGCGCGAGATGAGCAGCTTATTTAAGATGAGCGATCTTGGCTTGCTTTCTTTCTACCTTGGCATCAATGTACAGCAGAATGCAGATGGTATCATAGTGAACTAGTCTGCGTATGCAGCCAAGATACTGGAGAAGAGTGGCATGGACGACTGCAACCCTTGCTATGTACCTATGGAGCCAATTTGAAGCTCAGCAAGGATAGTGCTGTACCGCCGGCAGATGCCACGGAGTACTGGAGCATAGTAGGAAGCTTGCGGTACCTCGTGCACACCCGACCGGACTTGTCATTCGCAGTCGGGTATGTGAGCCACTTCATGGAGAAGCCGACGATTGAGCACCTAGCGGCGGTCAAACACATACTCCGGTACGTTGCTGGTACGCGGGGTTACGGCTGCCGCTATGAACGAGGAATAGAGGAGCCCCGGCTGGTCGGCTACTGTGACAGCGACATGGCAGGGGATGTTGACGACTACAAGAGCACGACAGGCGTACTATTCTTCCTCGGCAACAGCGCTATCAGTTGGCAATCACAGAAGCAGAAGGTGGTGGCATTGTCATCCTGCGAAGCCGAGTATGTCGCAGCAACCACTGTCGCCTGCCAAGGCATCTGGCTCGCACAACTGCTGGCGGACATAAAGGGCGATGATATCAGATGTGTAAAGATGCGCATCGACAACAAATTAGCAATCTCCCTCAGCAAAAATCTGGTGTTTCATGATCGCAGCAAACACATCCAAACGAGGTACCACTTTATTCGTGAATGCATCAAGGACGGGACACCTGAGGTAGAGTATGTTCGAACAGATGAGTAGCTCGCCGACATACTGACCAAGGCCCTGGGCTGGGTCAGGTTCTAGGAGCTTCGCTCCAAGATCGGGATGATCGTCATCAAGTAATCGCAAAAGTTTAAGGAGCGATTATTGTTCTAATCTTTGTGCTCACTTTGTGCTCATTACAGACCAAGTCTCAAGGAGCAACTCTTGGGAACACTTGGCTAGACCAATTCTCAAGGGGAACACTTGGCTATCCATGTTTGTAGGAAATATGGTTATGCTTTGTTATGCTTAAAAAAGTAAATGAATAAACATAGAAACTTACACCGAGCTAATAAAATCCTCTCTCCCTTTGTGTGCTGGTTCATCTTCCTGTCACATTCTTTTACGTAGTTTGCACAGAGGCTATCAAGAAAAGGGTACCTTGCGCATCTTGTGTTCCTTGACATGCACCCTTAGATAAAAGTAGCCTAATCATACTTTTGGATCCCTTCCATGCAGCCCTAAAAAGTTGTATTACGTGTTTAGTTTCAATATCCAACACACAAGCAATAAGATTTGGAAGAATTACGAGCCAAACTTCGTATCTTAGACTGGCTAGCATTCGGTTACATATACATAATAATCAGGAGAAGTGTTTGTTTGTTAGTTGGTGGTGTGGGGGATTCGACAACATATTTCTATAAAAAAAGGCTGATTCTATAGGCCATCAGATCGAGGAATACTTATTTTTAAAATTGACTTAAAATGCACGCTGGAGTTAACCAATACTCGCAAAAGCTCAAGCTGGATAGGAACATGCCAACAATATATATTAAACTCAGAACGAGCACAAAATTATGGGGACAAATTGGGATTAGGTTTCTAAACCCAACCAACAATATCGATCATAGATGTGTTCTTGGTGCTAAATGTGAAACAATGGAAGGAGCTGTTAAGTGACTGTGCATGGTCAAACTTACCGAACGTATCCCGTGGATGATTTTTCAAGTCATATCACGCAACTAATTATTTTTCAATATTCATTGATTGATAACCTAATTTAGCAAGATTGTACTGCCGGATTTGTATTAGGGTTGTTATTCCCAGCATGTAGACCTTTGAACATGAGTTGTGTTGGGAACGAACGAGGAAATACCATTTCCTAAACCGGAAGAACTATGTTGAGGACCAAAGAGAAGGCACAACCAAGACAAAATTTCAAAAGAAAAACTACACAACAAGCACAACCAAAGACATACGATTTTTACATAAAAAATTATGATGAAAAAAATTACGGGACAAAATGAGTCCAACCAGAAAAGCATCCACTAAAGATTAAAGAAAGTACATAGACTATGTTATAAATTTCTGGACTGATCCAACACGGATTACTGCAATACTTCAAATAGATAGAAATAACGAGCAATAGGGATTACTGAAGATAAAAAGAAGAGACAAACCAAATAACTCCTCGAAGCGATCTCAATTAAAAAATAACTCCCGAAACTCAGAATAATCTCTTTCGTTCCTTATGAAATTGCATCCTTGATAAAAATCTCTCATTTCTTGTTGTTTCGACGATATTAGGGTTAGGAAATGACTATTTAAGTCACCACAATTCCGAGATAATCTGGACCGTTGATGTCAATTCAACGGTGTTGATAAAACATCCGTTTTGGACCTTCAGCTCCAGTAGCAGTGTGCTGACGGTACACCGTTAGCGTAGCGCCATATGACTCTTGAGAAGCAATTGTACCATCAGAATATTTTGGAACACAATATACCATGGGAAATATAGAGATAGTGTACTGTCCCCTCTGATACTCTATACACAGATTTCTGATAATGGCTCAAATTTAGTCACATTTGTCTTCTTTGACTCCCCGAGTTTCTCTGACACTCCGGGGTATTCTCCACATAGTTTGAAAACCCCAACCAATACCAACAAGTTGTGTGTGTACTGTCTCAAAGTTTTCCAAGTGTTCGTTGCATCGGGAAGTGATTGAAGAGTATTTATAGAATAAACTAACAAATGCAACTTCTCATAGAAATTTTACCCCTTTCCTTTGCAATTTTTTCTCTTTTCCAGCAACTAAGATAGGTGTATTAGGTTTGAATTTTATAGGATGTCACGTCACTTCATGACTTGTCTAGAAATAGTAGCTTGTTCAAACATTTAATAGAATATTAGCCTTATTAGGGGTCTTTACAGTGTATTTAGTCTTTACAGTAAGTTTAGTTTGTGATAGAAAATGAGAAAAGAAAAGAAAAGAAAAGAAAGGAAAAGGAAAAAAGAAAAAAAATTGCTTGTTTAATTGGTAAGAAAGTTAAAAAAAATGGAGAACAAAATTGAGAGAGAGAGAGAGAGTTAAGTTGACAATAGAATCCTCCAATTAGGAGGGAAATGAAAGGATTTTCTTTTTCTATTAGCTATATTCTCAATTTTTTCTTCTTTTCTCTCTAACCAAACAACACATAAAAATTTCTTTTTCTTTTCCTCCACTTTTCCTAAATCCAACCACAACCAACCTATAGGAAAGATCTTATACTCTTCTTGAGCTACTTTTAGGGAAGATATAAATGTACATTTGTTCAAAGAATGTTATTCTATAAGCAGGAAACTTCAAAAAAAAATTCCTTAAAAATAAAAGGCAAACAGGACTGGTAGGTATAGTAAAGATCCATACCAGTGAAGAGGAGTCATTCCAATATTATCAGGGGAGTTAACTTCTGCACTATACTTTTGGATGATGTAACTCAAAAATGTTGTATTCCCATTTGCTGCGGCAATATGAACTACCTGAAAAATGGTACCCATCAGTCAAACCGTGATTAACTGAAAGTGAGGCTATTTCAACACAACTTTCAGTAAGGAGGCTTACATGTTAACACACCTAGAGCATCTCCCACCCTGTTGTGAGTTTGAAAAAAAATAGTTGCCACATAGAAATTATAACTTTTTTATTTAAAAATTATTTCTCCAATGTAAATGTAAAATAAATTGTGAAGTTAACATGTCAATGACATATCAAAAATAATATAAAATTGGTTGTCTAGATCTAGACAATGGACTTCACAATACTTTATTTCAACATCATCAACTATGAATACAAATATTTATCAAAAAAGAAATAAGTGAAAAAGTTGTCTTGAAAATTGAAAAAAAAGTAGTTTTTATTGTCTTCTCAGTACTTTTGCATTGGAGAATATTTTTCTATCCCATTGCCTTGTATGAATATAATTTAACTACATAAAAAAGATATTGTTTTGTGCCTCATGCAACATAAAAATCACAACACAAAACAAGACAATAGGGTTAGAGATGCTCTTACCGTTGTAATAGTTTAGCGCCCAATTGAAAATTTAAGCATGTCAACTATTAGTGGATACGAAGGTTGAAGCATTTGTTTCGAATGAGAAAACATAAAACAACTGAGAAAGTCTATTTTCCTTGTAGTGTCCCTATAATTGCATGGGGTGATATTAATTTTACAAAGAAAATATTGGTGTTGTTTCTTTTGGACTAGTAAAAATAGTCCCACATTAACTACACCACCAAGTGGATATCTCAATATAATACTTTGTATGAGTTGAGGTATGCACATAGGGTGTGGGGCACATGGGTGCCATGTAGGGGTATTTTTTTGGAAGAAAAAAATGATTAACTCCTCAATGAAAGCATATATGCTTTTTGTCATGCTCTTGGAATTATTTTGATAGGAGTTAAGCCCCAAATGGGACTTAGTGACTCGGACTCGGGCTCAAGGGCGCAAAGTGACACTTTGTTGGCACACTTTGCACTTAGCATTGGGGCAGGCGCTTGTGATCATTTGATGCGATCGGGTATGCGCGGTCGCATGCGCTGCTGCTACAGATTTATTTGAACGATTATGGAAATATATGGTCGGTTATTCAGATCCATTTTTTTGTGGGATTTGAAATTAATTTGTGCTTATCTTTTAGGAATTCATTATTAATTTGTTCCTATCTTTTCGTAACTGATGGGCGGCTAGGGTTTTCACCATCTCTCTATAAATACTCTCTTCGTACCTCTTTGATGACTTACTTGAAAAACTAGGAGACGAAGAGAGTTGCTCCTATATTGGAGTCCAGGAAGTTCGTTCGAGTTCAGACAGAGGTGACAGCGAGCATTCCAGAAGTTCTTCGTAAACTTGCTGGTTCCTGAAAGCATATCGTGTAGGGGCGAATCTTGCTTTGAGCAGATCTTTATCATCCCAGCAAGCTAAGTCTCTTCTTTTTCTTCTTCCTCCTCTCTTCTGTGAGTTGTAACTCTGTTTTGTCCATCTGCAACTACGGTTGCAAGGAAGAACTAGATGTTTCTTTTCTGGTTATTGATGTAACAGCTGGTTGTAACAGGATCCATATAAATAGTTCTTCGTGGAGATCGAGAATAGTCATAGTGAAAACTTTTGTGTGAAACTCTGATCTCGACCACACGGTTTTCCATCGTTTATTTATCCTCGGGAGCTACAATCTCAAAGCAAGATCCGAGAAAGATGGAGAACAACCGTGCGAAACTTCTCGATACAAGTTTTAACAAACTTGAGAAGTTTGACGAAGATCATTAAAACGCTTTGAAGAGGAAGGTATGCCTTAATCTTTAAATCGCAGATGTGGAGTACATTCTGACAGAACCAGAGTCAATTATTCCAGACGGTTATGATGCTACTGTTCGGACAGTTGATACTGTAACAACTAAGAGAACAAGTGGAGAAGAGACAACAACCTTTGGAAGTTGTTGATTCTGAACTCTATAGAGGATACTCTGACGGAGTCATACAGCAAGACGGATCATACTAAGGTCGTCTGGGAGTCTCTAGAAAAGCATTACAAGGCGGATGAGAACCGCAACAAGATTCATGTGACTGAAAAGATCTGGAACATACAATTTAAGGACGACAAGACTATGTTGCCTCAAGTCAAGGAGTTTCTCAAGTTACGTCAAAAACTTGAGGATGATGGCATGCCTTAAATGATGCCTTTGTCGTGGAGGATATTATGGCCAAGCTCCCGTTCGGATGGAGTAATTTTATCTCGTACATGCACATAAAGAAGATACAAATTAGCCTTGATCAACTACTGCACAACATCCATGTTAAAGATGAGTTGATGGTTCAAAACAAAGTGGACACGTTGTCCAAGCAGTTGGCAAAAGCCAACTTGGTGCATGCAGACGTTTCCAAAGGGAAGCAGAAGGCTTCTCAATAAAAGAAGAAGGACTTTAACCATCTCAAGGTAAAGTCGGCTTCGTTCAAGTCGAAGCCAAAGCCCAAGTCAGAAGTGACTTGCTTCAACTATAGCAAGAAGGCCACTACCGGAGAGACTACAGATCTAAACTCAAACAAACAGAGCAAGTGAGCCTAACAAGGTTGCAATGATTGTGCAGATTGTGACGACTAGTGTTGATACTGACTGGTGGGTAGACACTAGCTTATCCTGCCATGTTTGCTCGAAGAAGGAGTTGTTTACTATCTACAAGCCTACATCTGAGAAGGTCATGGTGGCAAACCAAGCACAAGCTGAAGTACTTGGGACCGGAATGGTGGTACTGAATCTGACTTCGGGGAAGTCACTGAAGCTTCAGGATGTGAAGCACGTACCGGTAATAGCCAATAATCTAGTTTCAGAAAGTTTGTACTGCAACGCAGGCTTGAGGATGGACATCAATACTGGACAGATGGTGATGTCGTACAAAGGAACATACTTCAAAAAAGTATTTTGTTCCGAAGGAATTTTTAAACTTCAGCTTGTAACTCCTACAAACAACATTAATGCAGTCTCTTCTTCTGGTTACTCTCTTGAGTTATGGTATAATAAACTAGGACATGTTCACTATAAACGGATAAACATGATGTCTAGTCTAAGGCTTATCTCTAAATGTGGGGGTAAGTAGGCAGAGAAGTATGAGGTCTGTGAGCAGACAAAGATGACAAGAAAATCGTTCAAACGGGCACTACTAAAAATTATGGGATTAGCGACATTTTTAGCGATGTCGAAGTAAAACGTCGCTAATACTAAAGATTTCAGCGACTCCAAATATTAACGTCGCTATAAGTCGCTGTTTGGCGATATATAGCGACGTTTAGCGACTATAATTCAGTTTTTTAAAAGAATGGTCGCTATAAGTTATCTTAGGTCGCAAAATGTTGCTGAGTTTTATAATTTAGCGACGTTCAGCGACGTATTTAGCGACGTTTATATTTCAAATATTTAGCGATGTGTTTAGCAATATCTACAACGTTGCAAAATATTTTTATTAGCGACGTCATAATTTGACGTCGCTAAACGTCGCTAAAATTTTAATATAGGTTTCTGATTCCCGCCTTCTGTCAAAATCTCCCAAATTTTCAAAATCCGTCCCCCTCTTCTCCCCCCTCGCCAGCGACCGACGTCCTCCACAGCGGCCTACTCCGGCGTCCCCCTCCTCCTCCTCCTCCTCCTCCTCCTCCTCTAGGTAAACCCTAACTCTCTCTCTCTCTCTCTCTCTCTCTTTCTCTCTTTCAGGATACGACATGACACAGACACAGGCACGACACACACACGTGACACTAACCCTAACCCAAAACTGACACAGACATGACACACACATGTGACAGACACGTGCTTTCTGTTCTTGCTGACTGCTAGTACAAGCCTTGGGTTGATGCACTGTGCTGAAACTGCACCAAGACTACTCATTGTTGTGCCCTGCTTGCATCTCAGTGCATTAATGCACTACAAACTGTACTTGTTGCTGCTGTTGATCTTCTTTGATGTTGATTGCTCTCACTTGCCACCTCCTTGCTGAGTATACTGCTCAGTGGCAGATGCTTCTTGCTGCACGGCTATTGATTGCTCTCACTTATATGACTTCCTAGGTCAGTAGCCAGCTAATTAGTGCTTTGTACTGTTCTTATATCAATATATAAAGTAATACAAAGAATTATAGTCTATGCCCCAAGGCCCCTGTTATTATCAAACTCATCCTTCGTTGAATTCAATAAGATCTTTCCAATCGGGCCATCTAAATGGTCTGGGGTAAGATTCCACTCAAGGCAGCTGACGCTCCATGTCCGCAATGTAAAATGCAGATAATGGAAGCTAACACTCCTCGGTGTATCATAATCCAATTGATGTTACTTTAGCAATTATTTTAGATAACATTAATTTATGTGTATCATTATCA
Organism: Iris macrosiphon; assembly: GCA_036927795.1. NCBI lineage: Eukaryota > Viridiplantae > Streptophyta > Magnoliopsida > Asparagales > Iridaceae > Iris > Iris macrosiphon. The sequence goes on from JAYESA010000016.1 coordinate 64,943,818, forward strand.
ATTTGTAATGTTACTTTAAAATCATATAACACATAACAATATAAAAATAATATGCTAAATTTAAACAATTTGAATTTGTATGACATCAAAATTGAATTTGGGAACGCCTATGGTAATCTTTTTCTAATTCTAATACTCCCTTAAATAAGGCACACATGGGAATTAGTTAAGGAAACTCAGAAAGAGAGATTGTGTTTAAAGGGACAAATTATGAACCTTTACCAAATCATAACAACTTTTAAATATTATATCTATCATAAGAGATGAAAATCAAAGCCATAGAGGAATTAGTTATTTCTTCATTCTTTCTTCTTGTTCTTTGATTATTGGTTCCTTTAATGATAACTTTGTATCTATTTTCAACTAAAGAAAGAAGGATAATTGGATTGTCCAGAGACTTCTAAGTCATTAAAGTGATAATTTTAGTGATCATGAATTACCTGTATTGATTATGTTATTAGAATAATATATTTGTTAGTTAATTATACAATATTAATTTATTTTTTTGTTCTATTATGTTTATCGTAATCGTCGAGACCCAGCCTTGGTGGTCATTTGTTGTGGCAAGGGGCATCGTGATGTTGTTGATCGATATAATTGATAATGTAGAATTAGAGGTCTTAATCAGTCATGATTTTGTAGTCGCGTGGGATTTTAAACATATGTGACATAAATATCTTATAAGGCTAAACTGGTCAGTAAATCATACATCTATACTTTGTACGGTCCATGTTCTCTGTCTATGCGGCCTTTAGGGTATTAATATATCATGGACGTTAGGTGCCATTGATCTTGCAAAGTAACAACAGGCTGGACTTGTCAACCAGCCTAAAAAATAGGCTCTAATTGTTGATCCTTGGTTATGGGTAAGGGGATTGCTCTAATATTCATTTAATGATTCCATTAATCTCCTATAGCTTGCGCTAATGACTAAGGATAAGTATATGTACCACTATCAGAATTTGAAATAAAAAAGAAGAGCTTTTGCTTATTTATATAAAAATCCACAATATAAGTTGTTTTGTAATATCTGACTTTGTTTATTGTTTTGATAAGCTAGTTACTTTTTAGGGTATCTTTTGAAAGCGCGAGAAGTCTTCTATCAAAATATTTTCTTGACTAGTTCTAGAAAATCATCAACAATGCAAATTTGGCCTAATTAAGCATGACCACAAGCCCTTCTATTGAAATACAAGCATATATTAAGCCAATAGCTATTATCTTGTAACATTCCGAGAATATATACTTTACTTCTGCCTGACCAGCTTTAACTTATCTAGCTGAAATATTGGATCTAATAGTTCCTTTAGTGATAAAAAGGTATAGAGATATAATATTCATGGTATTAATAAACTTAAATTGTTAAAGCACCAAAATTGCAAGTCTGTTCTCCAACAACACTTAAGATTTCATAATTATGATAAGTTCATGGAAAATGTGCTAAATGGTGTTGAAACAAAAGGTTATAAGTTCATGGACAGTCAAGTATCAAACAATGAAAATTTTTATAACATATAATAGTAATAACTGATTCTTTATCAAACAAAAGGTTATAAGTTCAATGCGTCCGGAAAGCCTTCAGGGAAAATAAAGAAGAGATATTTGAATGACGACGAGCTAAGGGCTGCTCAGTTGTATATATTACTCAATTGCGACGAGGATGAAGTGGAGAAGCTAGAGGGGTAATTAATTAATACGTCCACGTTTACATCATCTCATTGTAATAGTATAAGCTACTATTATGCTACTAATCAGCGGTTACTTCGTTGTTTTTCAGCACATATAATGATGAGTTGAGGTCGGTTAGACCCTACATAACAGACGAAGAAGTAGAACAAGAAATGAGATGCCATTTTCCTTCTTGGTTGAGCGCATATGTAAGGAGCTTGGTAATTACTTTTTCTTTCTGCACTTGCACAATAAATAACATACTATCGCTACTTTGGTATTTAGGTCGATCGCCTAATAACACCCGAGACTGAATCTATTAGAACTCTAGCCAAGGGACCAATTACTGCCATTAAAATACGGCCAAGTTTCTGTGTGAATGGGTTCAGGTTCAAGTCAATAAATGCTCCTATCAGAGACAACTTTCTGCATCTTGATTCCACGAAAAATAGTTGTTTGTGTATCAAATCTTCCAACTACAAAGACGTCGATCCAGGCAGTGATTTCTTTGGCATCTTACGAGAGATTGTGGAGTTAACATATAATTATGGCACAGAACCAGCTAAGATCATGCTATTCAAGTATGAATGGTTTGATCCGATTCAAAATCAAGGTTAAAAAATTGACAAGCATGGCCTTGTGGATATAAACTACAAGCGTAGATATCAAGGCTATGAATTATTTGTCCTATCAAGTGAGGCTCAGCTTGTGTACTTCACAACTTACCTAGACGGGGGACAGCGAGGTCGGGTTGGTGGGTAGTATGCAAGACTAAAGCTAGAAATATCTTTGACATTAACGAAATAGCTTATCAGGAGGACGAGCTACCTCTTGTAACAAATATTGTAGATGTGGACTTAACGGAAGTTACTTATTACACGAGTAATAATGTAGAAGATGCAGAATTATTCGAAGAGAAAGACGAAGACGAAGTAGATAAAAGTGAAGACGAGGAGGAAGAGGAAGAGGAGGACGAGGAAGGCGAACAAGATAAATTTTCTGAAGATGATTGACAATAAAATATTTTGCCTGTAGAATGTACTATTTTGACGAAGATATGTATTATATTTTGACTGTAGAATGTACTATCCATTTAGACTTGTGACACTACTAGTTATTTACTATAAAATTCTATGAATGCTGTGAGATATGCATAACATTTTGACTGTAGAATGTACTATATATTTTTGTATTTCTTTATTCATCATATGTTGTTATCAGGTATGACAGGACGATGCGGAGGGTTCGGCAGGTTCCGAGGTAGACAGATTGCTCCTCCGGTACTGCCTACTGTTGGTTCTAGATCCTCGTCGCCTAGTACTCCAGTATATCAATCAGTCACATCTCCGACTGTGACGACGTTACGTAGCATCACTCCTGGGACGAGTAGTTCCAGGCCTGTAAACACCCTAAATTTTGAGAATAATTTTAAAATGAGTTACTTCAATTTTGGTATTTCTGGAAATTAAAACAAAGATGATTGCAATTTAAAGAATTTTAAGTGTGGCCAAAGGGTGTTAAAATATTCTGGAAGTAATAAATTATTGTGTAAAATGGAAAACTGGACGCGTGGCATTTTTCGGTGAAATTATTGGACTCTGGAGCAACGTTTTAAGGACTAAAAGCCATTGGATGGTGAACCAAACCCGAACCAAACCAACCCGAAACCCGCTGCAAACCCAAGCCGTGAACACTGTTCAGGCTATTTAAGCCGCCGCCGCCACCCTAATTCCCCTTCTCATCTCAGTCGACCCCTACCTCCAGCCTATCCGCCGCTCCGTCAAGCAATGCCGACCGGCCGCCATCGACAGCGAGGACCCCGACTCGCAGAACACCCAACTTCTCCCTGCCGATCGTCCACCGCCGCCCCTCGACCACGCAACCCGCCGCCCACGCCGACGAGTCCCCGCCTAGACGCAGCCGCGCCTAACCCCGATCACCCCTCCGGCGAGTCAGCAGTAGCCGACCGCTGCCACATCGAGCACTGCCCCACCCTCGTCCCAAGCATTAGTCGACAATTCCCCGTCGACTCTGGACAGTTGTGCAGGACCGCCGCCTAGCAACCTCGCCGACCCTCTCCAGCAATGCCCCACTGACCCGAGTCGGACTCTAGGTCAGGACACAGCAACCGGACACACCGCGAGGACACGACCAGGACTCGGCTAGCGTCAAATTGGCTTTCGGACACGTGAATTTCAGAACTCACGGGGCCCTGTTCAGGTACCGATTTCTCCCAATGCGTATCTTCGTTTTCAATTCCGTCAGTTGCTATACGTAGACTGTATGACCCTCTCGGTGCCCGTGCAACTTGCTCAGTGCATCGCGTCCTGTGGTGATCGTACACCGCGATCCAAAAACAGGAAAAACAATACCCCGTTCCACCCCGGAACTGAGTGCGCCTCGCCAATCGGGACGACTTGGTCGCACGCGGTCTTTATCGAACCATGTGTGTCGTTGATACGGTCGTGTGGGATTTCGCAGAAGTTGATTCGGAGGTGCGTGCACCCCGAAATCAACGCATATCCGCCGACGACACCCCGTATTCAACCTTTCTGGAACACGCTGTAACTTTGTGTACATACGTCGGATCGAGACGAAACTTATGCCATTGGACTCATAGTAATACCCTGGTCCTGTGACCCAAGTTTGGTCCGATTATGAGAACGTTGACAAAATCACGTATCGTGGGCCCCACAGGCTCCACTTGACAGGTGATTTTGTGATCGGCTCATCGGAATCCAATTCTGGAAGTTCCATTGGGTTTGTATCATCGTTCCTGACTTGTAGACACTGAGTTGGAGTAATTTGGAGACCTTTGACCCTGACACGCTTTTTGGTGCTAAGCGGGCCCACATATGGAAACCGCTTTGGCCCGGAAATGACCTTTTCGCCCTTGTGTCCAAATTGGACGTAAGGACAGGCATTTCTAGCAGTTTGACATCTTCTGAGACTGTTGGTGATATTTATTACAGCTTTTGGAGTAGCACCTACCGGATCCACCGATACCAGGACGACAGTTGATATTCAAACATCAGGCAAGTGTACCTTGCCAAACTCTGCAGTATTGTTATATATTTTTCTTGCTTCATTATATTGCTGTGCATGATTAACCTAGGACCGTGTGACATACTTAGCGTCCGATTATCAGTCGGGTGCCAATATCGTACGCGATGTTGGGTATTGTCATGTAGATATGGACATACGTGACACTATATCTTCTCGTACTTGTCTTACCAAGTACACTATGACCCAGGACACTGGAAACTGTTCATGAAAAAGGATCCTCCCGAGATATTCGTGGTGATTCTGTATAGGATACAGGACTTATAGAGATACTATAGTCTAGATACATTATGACTTGTGCATTAGTTATGACCCCGCTGACATGGACGTGAGATGTTATGTTCATGATTTGCGTGGTTACATTGGGTGGGGAGAGACACACAGACTACAGGCTGATTATATATATACACCCCTACTATTGTGAGGCCCAAGACTCTGAAGCCCGAGCTTGGCCCATTACTCATTATTACTGCTGCTACCGGCTCCCCTACATAGAGCTTGTAGTATGCTTCAGCCTGAGTTCTAGTGCTGCTCTTATCTTGCATATCACTTATCTGGTTATTTTAGTATTCCCTTATTGTTCCATCTATTGCTGGATAGATTCACAGGCTACAGGTTGATTTTTTATGCCGGCTACTCAGTCTTCCGCTGAGCTAGACCACCTCCTGACACCACTGCTATCGGCTCCCCTACACAGAGCTTGTAGTTGTTCAACCTGAGTACTACTGATATTCTTTCTTGCATTTATACAGATGTTACATACTTACCCTGCTTACTTCATTATTTGCTGTACCGTATCTATTTTGGCATGAGCTTTCTTGTACCTTGCTATGTCCCCTAAGGACCTGGATATGGATTTTTGTCCCCAGATTTTGCAGACGAGGTTTATCCCGAGGTATACGGGACCGCAGCAGGAGGAGCCCATCTAGGAGCTGTACCGCCATCTGAGGACGAGGTCTTAGCTGAAGACTTCTCTTGAGCATCCATGTCCATGCTCAGCTTTTATTATTTATTTCAGTCTTTTACTTTCTGGTCTGTTGAACCATTGTACTAGATATTTATCGGGTTGTTTCCCGAAGTACTTTGTGAGACGCATTGATGATTTACATTCCTTATTTATTCTGTGGATCATATTTTATATCTTGTGTAGATAAGATTAGTTGTGCCTTGATTGTCGTAGACTTGTTTTACAGTTTAAGTATGCCCTGATGGATCCATTAAATTGGGTTTGTCCATCGGTGCGTACTGTTGGCCATTGCCACGTGTCTAGTCCCACGGTATTTTGGGGCTGGGGTGTGACATAGTTTTTGTGGTGGCCCATGCAGGTCTACGACTAAATTGTTCGGTTTCAACTTAGGGACCGAACCAGCCTGCCCTGAGGATAGGATAAGTTATAGGATCTCATCCATTAATTGAACCATTCTTGAACTCTATATCGAACTCGAAATTGTTACTTGATTTGCATCATGTGTTGACTCCTATGAGCGTTCTTATAGTTTATCTTTTGGTTGCAGAGAAATGGATCCCAGGAACGGAGACAAAATTCCTTTGGATACACCACACGACGCTGTGGTTACTTCTGGAGATGGAGTGACTCCTGGAAGTGGAGGACAAGCATCGCAGAGCGATCAAACCAGTCAGCCTAATCCAAGGTTCCGGAGAGATGACATCCCACCTCCACTACAGTTCACTCCCCAGATGCCAGCCTTTCCGTCAGGACAAGCCATGGACGGGCAACAGATATTACAGATGATGTATGCTATGATGCAAGCACAGCAACAGATTCAGCAAGAAGCACAACGTCAGGAGGCCGAGAATCTGAGAACCAGCCTGGTATCCGTATTGGAGCAGACAAATCCACCAGCGAGGCGAACGACGATGGGATCTATCGGCGTCAGCTCAAGCCTCGTACATTTTCTGGTAAAGAGGGGCCAACAGAAGTTCATGAATGGCTCACGAACATTCAGCATCAGTTGGAAGCCGCTGAACTTCCTAGAGAGAAGTGGATGACTGCAGTCAGAATGCAGTTAACGGAGAATGCACATCACTGGTGGTTAGCAGAGGAGATGAGGCTCGGGCAGGACCGAGTCACCTGGGAAGAGTTCTCCAGACTCTTCAGAGAGATGTATATTCCCGCAGTAGCACGGTCAGAGCTCAGGGACAAGTTCCACCGCCTTATTCAAGGCAACATGACAGTAGAAGAATACAATGCAGAATTTATTCGCCTGAGCCACTTTGCCCCGACATTGATTTCGATGGAGGAAGAAAAAGCTGAGAAGTTCTTTGACGGGCTGAAGTTCGAGCTTCAGAGATTGATTGGATCGGTCGCACCTATATCTTATACCGACGTTCTCGCAGCAGCCCGACGCATGGAGCGCGTCACTAGAAGGGAGTCGACCCTGAAGAGGCATATTACATCGGCACCATCAAGGACAGGATATGGGGATTCAGCAAAGCGGACCCAGAGGAGTATGCCAGAGAGGACAGCGCACAGGGCCATATCTCTCCCTACTTGTCACTACTGCGGCAAGATAGGGCACATTGAGTGAGAATGCAGACGCAAGTTGGGACTCTGCCTAGCTTGCGGTTCCAACCAGCATCAGACCAGAGAGTGCACCGAGCGCAGAGAGGGAGCACAGAGATTAGCTTTGCCTGTACCACGACCAGCGTATCCAGCCGCAGGATCACAGCAGGCAGGAGTTGGAGGCGTCAGGCCACCAGCCCCAGGAGGGAACCAGCAGAGACCACCCCTGGCACCACAGGCAGCTTTATTTCAGCAGGCTTAGCAGCAGCGAGGCCAAGCACAGGGGCGAGGACAGGCATTCACTTTAGCTGTTGAGGAGGAGGCTACAGCAGGCGAGGTCATCGCAGGTACTATTTTAGTAGCTTCATTACCAGCTGTAGCATTATTTGATTCTGGAGCATCGCACTCATTTATAGCAGCTAACTTTGTAGCCACCCATAGAGTAGCTACCGCACCCTTCCGAAGATGAAGAGAATTCTTACGGGAGGCAGAATTATTCTGGTTAGTGACGTCTGTAGATCATGTTCTGTAGTAGTTTGTGGCCGAGAGATGCGAGCTCAATTCCTGATATTTTCTATGTCAGACTATGATGTCATACTTGGTATGGACTGGTTAATTCAGTACCATGCGACTCTTGATTTCCGACTTGGGCGGGTTATATTTAGACCGCCAGGATATTGAGAATTCGAGTTTCTCCGAGGAGCAGTAGAGCAAGGAGTTTAGCCTACTCTTAGGGTACTATCTGTAGAAGGGGAGACAGGTTACCCAAGAGTCATATCAGAATTTGTGGATGTATTTCCTGATGATCTTCCAGGTTTACCGCCTGATCGGGAAATAGAATTCACCATAGACTTAACTCCAGGAGCAGAACCAATCACTTCCTCAGTATATCGGCTAGCACCTAAGGAGTTAGTGGAATTGAAGGAACAGGTTGATGATCTTTTGGAGAAAGGTTTTATTCGGCCCAGTGTTTCACCTTGGGGAGCACCCATATTATTTATGCCAAAGAAGGATGGAACAGTACGATTGTGCATTGACTACAGGGCACTGAATGCCGTGACCATCAAGAACAGGTATCCTTTACCACGCATTGATGATCTATTCGATCAGTTGAGTGGTGCAAGGGTATTTTCGAAGATTGACCTTCGATCCGGCTATCATCAGATCAAGGTGAGGAAGGAAGACATCCCGAAGATAGCTTTCAGGATAAAGTATGGGCATTATGAGTTCTTGGTGATGCCGTTTGGCTTAATCAACGCGCCAGCAGTATTTATGAGCTTAATGAACAGAGTCTTTCATCAGTTCTTGGATAAATTTGTGGTGGTGTTCATTGATGACATTCTCATATATTCCAAGAGCCCTGAAGAGCACGAGAAGCATCTCAGAATCGTGTTAGAGACCTTGAGACAGGAAAAGTTATATGCCAAACTCAGTAAGTGTGAGTTCTGTATGGACAAAGTACCTTTCTTGGGACATATCATCTCAGGAGAAGGACTTTCAGTGGATCCAGAGAAAGTTGCGGCAATAGAGACGTGGCCTACACCCACATCAGTTGCAGAGGTGAGAAGTTTTCTCGGACTTGCGGGATATTACCGAAGGTTTGTAGAAAATTTCTCGAGGATTGCAGAACCGATGACGAAGCTGACACGCAAAGACCAGGAGTTTGTATGGACCGAAGACTGCCAGAAGGCCTTCGAAGATTTGAAGAGAAGATTAACAACAGCACCTGTCCTGACTCTACCTTCAGGGTCAGGAGGATTTATTGTTTACAGTGATGCATCAGGCAGTGGACTGGGATGTATTTTGATGCAACACGGCAAAGTCATTGCTTATGCATCGAGACAGTTAAAGGTCCACGAGAAGAACTACCCGACACATGATCTGGAGCTAGCAGCAGTTATATTTGCATTAAAGATTTGGAGGCACTACCTTTATGGGGAGAAAGTAGACATCTTTACAGATCACAAAAGTCTGAAGTACGTATATACTCAGAAGGAGCTTAACATGAGGCAGAGATGCTGGCTTGAATTGATGGTAGATTTTGACATAGATCTGCAGTATCATCCGGGAAAGGCGAATGTTGTAGCAGATGCACTAAGCAGGAAGCCTACGGCTTATTTCTTGACGATGCAGCCCGAGTTGTTGAAGGATCTACAGGAGCTTCAGATAGAGGTTGTGTTACCGGGACATAATGGCTTGATGGCTAATCTCGAGATTCAGTCATCACTCGTGGAGAAGATTAAAGAGGCATTGTCCACCGATGCTAGATTCAGAAGATTTAAAGAGAGGACAGAAGCGGGCATGCAGACAAGACTTCGCATACACGAAGACGGGACATTGAGATTTGGAAATCGCCTGTATGTTCCAAATGGAGAATTGAGACAGGAGTTAATGACTGAAGCACATAGCTCTATGTACTCTGTTCACCCAGGAGGAACCAAGATGTACCGAGACTTGAGACAGTATTACTGGTGGCACGGAATGAAAAGAGAGATTGCAAGATTTATGGCCAAATGTTTAGTATGTCAGCAAGTAAAGGCCGAGCATCAGAGGACCGCAGGTATGTTACAGCCGCTTCCTATACCGGAATGGAAGTGGGAGCATATCACGATGGATTTTGTCACAGAATTTCCAAGGAGTCCCAGCGGAAGAGATGCAGTTTGGGTTATCGTGGATAGACTCACTAAATCGGCATACTTCTTGCCATTTAGAGTTGGACAGTCCATAGAGATACTAGCTGACATGTATATGCGACAAATTATCAAATTACATGGAGTGCCGGTCAATATTGTATCGGATCGAGATTCGAGATTTACCTCTCATTTTTGGAGAAGCATGCAAGAGAGTCTGGGCACCAGACTCAAATTCAGCACGGCATATCACCCCCAGACAGATGGACAATCAGAACGCACCATTCAGATATTGGAGGACATGTTGCGATCATGTATGCTAGACTTCGGAGGATCTTGGGAAGATTATTTGTACTTAGTAGAGTTCTCCTACAACAACTGTTATCAGGCCAGCATCCAGATGGCACCATTTGAAGCTTTATACGGAAGGAAGTGCAGATCGCTTATATGTTGGAGTGACGTTGGTGAACGTCAAATACTGGGTCCAGAGTTGGTAACGCAAACAGTGGAAAAGGTGAAACAAATTCAGAACCATCTGCGAGCAGCCCAAGACAGACAGAAGCATTGGGCAGATACGCACAGACGTCCCCTAGAGTTCAAAGAAGGAGATCACGTGTTCATGAGGATTTTGCCCACTCATGGTACTATCAGATTCGAGAGCAGAGGCAAGCTGAGCCCAAGGTATATTGGGCCATTCGAGATCCTAGAGCGTGTTGGTGAGGTGGCTTACCGTCTTGTATTACCTCCATCACTAGAAGGAGTGCATAACGTATTCTATGTCTCACAGCTGCGAAGGTACGTGACCGACCCAAGTTACGTAGTCGATCATTCAGAGATCGCAGTGGGCCCAAGCTTGAGATATGAAGAACAACCAGTTGGCATTCTCGACGTCAGTGAGAAGACATTGCGGGGACAGACAATCAGACTGGTCCGAGTAGCATGGAAACATCATTCCCCTGGAGAATCAACTTGGAAACGAGAAGATAGTATACGCCAGCGTTACCCCCCACATGTTTGAGGAGACAGTTGTAAACTAAGCAACCTTGTATTTTTATAGTTTTCTTTAGTAGCTTATTCTTTGATTGTGAGGACGCAATACTTTTAAGGAGGGAAGATTGTAAACACCCTGAATTTTGAGAATAATTTTAAAATGAGTTACTTCGATTTTAGTATTTCTGGAAATTAAAACAAAGATGATTGTGATTTGAAAAATTTTAAGTGTGGCCAAAGGGTGTTAAAATATTCTGGAAGTAATAAATTATTGTGTAAAATAGAAAACCGGACGCGTGGCATTTTTCGGTGAAATTATTGGACTCCGGAGCAACGTTTTAAGGACTAAAAGCCATTGGATGGTGAACCAAACCCGAACCAAACCAACCCGAAACCCGCTGCAAACCCTAGCCGTGAACACTGTTCAGGCTATTTAAGCCGTCGCCGCCACCCTAATTCCCTTTCTCATCTTAGCCGACCCCTACCTCCAGCCTATCCGCCGCTCCGTCAAGCAACGCCGACCGGCCGCCATCGACAGCGAGTACCCCGACTCGCAGAACCCCCAACTTCTCCCTGCCGATCGTCCACCGCCGCCCCTCGACCTCGTAACCCGCCGCCCACGCCGATGAGTCCCCGCCTAGACGCAGCCGCGCCTAACCCCGATCACCCCTTCGGCGAGTCAGCAGTAGCCGACCGCTGCCACATCGAGCACTGCCCCACCCTCGTCCCAAGCATCAGTCGACAATTCCCCGTCGACTCCGGGAAGTTGTGCAGGACCGCCGCCTAGCAACCTCGCCGACCCTCTCCAGCAACGCCCCGCTGACCCGAGTCAGACTCTAGGTCAGGACACAGCAACCGGACACACCGTGAGGACACGACCAGGACTCGGCTCGCGTCAAATTGGCTTTCGGACACGTGAATTTCAGAACTCACGGGGCCCTGTTCAGGTACCGATTTCTTCCAACGTGTATCTCCGTTTTCAATTCTGTCAGTTGCTATGCGTAGACTATATGACCCTCTCGGTGCCCGTGCAACTTGCTCGGTGCATCGCGTCCTATGGTGATCGTACACTGCGATCCAAAAACAGGAAAAATAATACCCCGTTCCACCCCAGAAGTGAGTGCGCCCCGCCAATCGGGATGACTTGGTCACACGCGGTCTTTACCGAACCGTGCGTGTCGTTGATACGGTCATGTGGGATTTTGCAGAAGTCGATTCGGAGGTGCGTACACCCCGAAATCAACGCGTATCCGCCGACGACACCCCGTATCTGACCTTTCTGGAACACGCTGTAACTTTGTGTACACACGTCGGATCGAGACGAAACTTGCGCCATCAGACTCGTAGTAATACGTTGGTCCTGTGACCCAAGTTTGGTCCGATTCTGAGAACGTTGACAAAATTACGTATCGTGGGCCCCACAGGCTCCACTTGACAGGTGATTTTGTGATCGGCTCATCGGAATCTAATTCTGGAAGTTCCGTTGGGTTTGTATCATTATTCCTGACTTGTAGACACTGAGTTGGAGTAATTTGGAGACCTTTGACCCTGACACGCTTTTCGGTGCTAAGCGGGCCCACATATGGAAACCGCTTTGGCCCGAAAATGACCTTTTCGCCCCTGTGTCCAAATTGGACGTAAGGACAGGCATTTCTAGCAGTTTGACATTTTTTGAGACTGTTGGTGATGTTTATTACAGCTTTTGGAGTAGCACCTACCGGATCCACCGATACCAGGACGACAGTTGATATTCAAACATCAGGCAAGTGTACCTTGCCAAACTCTGCAGTATTGTTATATATTTTCCTTGCTTCATTATATTGCTGTGCATAATTAACCTAGGACCGTGTGACATACTTAGTATCCGATTATCAGTCGGGTGCCAACATCGTACGCGGTATTGGGTATTGTCATGTAGATATGGACATACGTGACACTATATCTTCTCGTACTTGTCTTACCAAGTACACTATGACCCAGGACACTAGACACTGTTCATGAAACAGGATCCTCCCGAGATATTCGTGGTGATTCTGTATAGGATACAGGACTTACAGAGATACTATAGTCTAGATACATTATGACTTGTGCATTAGTTATGACCCCGCTGACATGGACGTGAGACGTTATGTTCATGATTTGCGTGGTTACATTGGGTGGGGAGAGACACACAGACTACAGGCTGATTATATATATACACCCCTACTATTGTGAGGCCCAAGACTCTGAAGCCCGAGCTTGGCCCATTACTCATTATTACTACTGCTACCGGCTCCCCTACACAGAGCTTGTAGTATGCTTCAGCCTGAGTTCTAGTGCTGCTATCATCTTGAATATCACTTATCTGGTTATTTTAGTATTCCCTTATTGTTCCATCTATTGCTGGATAGATTCACAGGCTACAGGTTGATTTTGTTATGCCGGCTACTCAATCTCCCGCTGAGCTAGACCACCTCCTGACACCACTGCTACCGGCTCCCCTACACAGAGCTTGTAGTTGTTCAACCTGAGTACTACTGATATTCTCTCTTGCATTTATACAGATGTTACATACTTACCCTGCTTACTTCATTATTTGCTACACCGTATCTATTTTGGCATGAGCTTTCTTGTACCTTGCTATGTCCCCTGAGGACCTGGATATGGATTTGTGTCCCCAGATTTTGCAGACGAGGTTTATCCCGAGCTATACAGGACCGCAGCAGGAGGAGCCCATCCAGGAGCTGTACCGCCATCTGAGGACGAAGTCTTAGCTGAAGACTTCTCTTTAGCATCCATGTTCATGCTCAGCTTTTATTATTTATTTCAGTCTTTTACTTTCTGGTCTGTTGAACCATTGTACTAGATATTTATCGGGTTGTTTCCCGAAGTACTTTGTGAGACGCATTGATGATTTACATTCCTTATTTATTCTGTGGATCATATTTTATATCTTGTATGGATAAGATTAGTTGTGCCTTGATTGTCGTAGACTTGTTTTACAGCTTAAGTATGCCCTGATGGATCCATTAAATTGGGTTTGTCCATCGGTGCGTACTGCTGGCCATTGCCACGTGTCTAGTCCCACGGTATTTTGGGGCTGGGGCATGACATAGTTTTTGTGGTGGCCCATGCAGGTCTACGACTAAATTATTCGGTTTCAACTTAGGGACCGAACCAGCCTGCCCTGAGGATAGGATAAGTTATAGGATCTCATCCATTAATTGAACCATTCTTGAACTCTATATCGAACTCGAAATTGTTACTTGATTTGCATCCTGTGTTTACTCCTATAAGCGTTCTTATAGTTTATCTTTTGGTTGCAGAGAAATGGATCCCAAGAACGGAGACGAAATTCCTTTGGATACACCACACGATGCTGTGGTTACTTATGGAGATGGAGTGACTCCTGGAAGTGGAGGACAAGCATCGCAGAGCGATCAAACCGGTCAGCCTAATCCAAGGTTCCGGAGAGATGACATCCCACCTCCACCATAGTTTACTCCCCAGATGCCAGCCTTTCCGCCAGGACAAGCCATGGACGGGCAACAGATATTCCAGATGATGTATGCTATGATGCAAGCACAGCAACAGATTCAGCAAGAAGCACAACGTCAGGAGGCCGAGAATCTGAGAACCAGCCTGGTATCCGTATTGGAGCAGACAAATCCACCAGCGAGGCGAACGACGACGGAATCTATCACCGACTTTCGTCAGCTCAAGCCTCGAACATTTTCTGGTAAAGAGGGGCCAACAGAAGTTCATGAATGGCTCACGAACATTCAGCATCAGTTGGAAGCCGCTGAACTTCCTAGAGAGAAGTGGATGACTGTAGTCAGAATGCAGTTAACGGAGAATGCACATCACTAGTGGTTAGCAGAGGAGATGAGGCTCGGGCAGGACCGAGTCACCTGGGAAGAGTTCTCCAGACTCTTCAGAGAGATGTATATTCCCGCAGTAGCACGGTCAGAGCTCAGGGACAAGTTCCACCGCCTTATTCAAGGCAACATGACAGTAGAAGAATACAATACGGAATTTATTCGCCTGAGCCGCTTTGCCCCGACATTGATTTCGACGGAGGAAGAAAAAGCTGAGAAGTTCTTTGACGGGCTGAAGTTCGAGCTTCAGAGATTGATTGGATCGGTCGCACCTACATCTTATACCGACGTTCTCGCAGCAGCCCGACGCATGGAGCACGTCATTAGAAGGGAGTCGACCCTGAAAAGGCATATTACATCGGCACCATCAAGGACAGGACATGGGGATTCAGCAAAGCGGACCCAGAGGAGTATGCCAGAGAGGACAGCGCACAGGGCCATATCTCTCCCTACTTGTCACCACTGCGGCAAGATAGGGCACATTGAGATAGAATGCAGACGCAAGTTGGGACTCTGCCTAGCTTGCGGTTCCAACCAGCATCAGACCAGAGAGTGCACCGAGCGCAGAGAGGGAGCACAGAGATTAGCTTTGCCTGCACCACGACCAGCGTATCCAGCCGTAGGAGCACAGCAGGCAGGAGTTGGAGGCGTCAGGCCACCAGCCCCAGGAGGGAACCAGCAGAGACCACCCCTGGCACCACAGGCAGTTTTATTTCAGCAGGCTCAGCAGCAGCGAGGCCAAGCACAGGGGCGAGGACAGGCATTCACTTTAGCTGTTGAGAAGGAGGCTACAGCAGGCGAGGTCATCGTAGGTACTATTTTAGTAGCTTCATTACCAGCTGTAGCATTATTTGATTCTGGAGCATCGTACTCATTTATAGCAGCTAACTTTGTAGCCACCCATAGAGTAGCTACCGCACCCTTCCGAAGATGAAGAGAATTCTTACGGGAGGCAGAATTATTCCGGTTAGTGACGTCTATAGATCATGTTCTGTAGTAGTTTGTGGCCGAGAGATGCGAGCTCAATTTCTGATATTTTATATGTCGGACTATGATGTCGTACTTGGTATGGACTGGTTAAGTCAGTACCATGCGACTCTTGATTGCCGACTTGGGCGGGTTATATTTAGACTGCCAGGACATCGAGAATTCGAGTTTCTCCGAGGAGCAGTAGAGCAAGGAGTTCAGCCTACTCTTAGGGTACTATCTGTAGAAGGGGAGACAGGTTACCCAAGAGTCATATCAGAATTTGTGGATGTATTTCCTGATGATCTTCCAGGTTTACCGCCTGATCGGGAAATAGAATTCACCATAGACTTAACTACAGGAGCAGAACCAATCACTTCCTCAGTATATCGGCTAGCACCTAAGGAGTTAGTGGAATTGAAGGAACAGGTTGATGATCTTTTGGAGAAAGGTTTCATTCGGTCCAGTGTTTCACCTTGGGGAGCACCCATATTATTTATGCCAAAGAAGGATAGAACAGTACGATTGTGCATTGACTATAGGGCACTGAATTCCGTAACCATCAAGAACAGGTATCCCATACCACGCATTGATGATCTATTCGATCAGTTGAGTGGTGCAAGGGTATTTTTGAAGATTGACCTTCGATCCGGCTATCATCAGATCAAGGTAAGGAAGGAAGACATCCCGAAGACAGCTTTCAGGATAAAGTATGGGCATTATGAGTTTTTGGTGATGCCGTTTGGCTTAACCAACGTGCCAGCAGTGTTTATGAGCTTAATGAACAGAGTCTTTCATCAGTTCTTGGATAAATTCGTGGTGGTGTTCATTGATGACATTCTCATATATTCCAAGAGCCCTGAAGAGCACGAGGAGCATCTCAGAATCGTGTTAGAGACCTTGAGGCAGGAAAAGTTATATGCCAAACTCAGTAAGTGTGAGTTCTGTATGGACAAAGTACCTTTCTTGGGACATATCATCTTAGGAGAAGGACTTTCAGTGGATCCAGAGAAAGTTGCGGCAATAGAGACGTGGCCTACACCCACATCAGTTGCAGAGGTGAGAAGTTTTCTCGGACTTGCGGGATATTACCGAAGGTTTGTAGAAAATTTCTCGAGGATTGCAGAACCGATGACGAAGCTGACACGCAAAGACCAGGAGTTTGTATGGATCGAAGACTGCCAGAAGGCCTTCGAAGATTTGAAGAGAAGATTAACAACAGCACCTGTCCTGACTCTTCCTTCAGGGTCAGAAGGATTTGTTGTTTACAGTGATGCATCAGGCAGTGGACTGGGATGTGTTTTGATGCAATACGGCAAAGTCATTGCTTATGTATCGAGACAGTTAAAGGTCCACGAGAAGAACTACCCGACACATGATCTGGAGCTAGCAGCAGTTATATTTGTATTAAAGATTTGGAGGCACTACCTTTACGGGGAGAAAGTAGACATCTTTACAGATCACAAAAGTCTGAAGTACGTATATACTCAGAAGGAGCTTAACATGAGGCAGAGACGCTGGCTTGAATTGATGGTAGATTTTGACATAGATCTGCAGTATCATCCGGGAAAGGCGAATGTTGTAGCAGATGCACTAAGCAGGAAGCCTACGGCTTATTTCTTGACGATGCAGCCCGAGTTGTTGAAGGATCTACAGGAGCTTCAGATAGAGGTTGTGTTACCGGGACAGAATGGCTTGATGGCTAATCTCGAGATTCAGTCATCACTCGTGGAGAAGATTAAAGAGGCATTGCCCACCGATGCTAGATTCAGAAGGTTGAAAGAGAGGACAGAAACGGGCATGCAGACAGGACTTCGCATACACGAAGACGGGACATTGAGGTTTGAAAATCGCCTGTATGTTCCAAATGGAGAATTGAGACAGGAGTTAATGACTGAAGCACATAGCTCTATGTACTCTGTTTACCCAGGAGGAACCAAGATGTACCGAGACTTGAGACAGTATTACTGGTGGCACGGAATGAAAAGAGAGATTGCAAGATTTGTGGCCAAATGTTTAGTATGTCAGCAAGTAAAGGCCGAGCATCAGAGGACCGCAGGTATGTTACAGCCGCTTTCTATACCGGAATGGAAGTGGGAGCATATCACGATGGATTTTGTCACAGGATTTCTAAGGAGTCCCAGCGGAAGAGATGCAGTTTGGGTTATCGTGGATAGACTCACTAAATCGGCACACTTCTTGCCATTTAGAGTTGGACAGTCCACAGAGATACTAGTTGACATGTATATGCGACAAATCATCAAATTACATGGAGTGCCGGTCAATATTGTATCGGATCAAGATTCGATATTTACCTCTCATTTTTGGAGAAGTATGCAAGAGAGTCTGGGCACCAGACTCAAATTCAGCACGGCATATCACCCCCAGACAGATGGACAATCAGAACGTACCATTCAGATATTGGAGGACATATTGCGATCATGTATGCTAGACTTCGGAGGATCTTGGGAAGATCATTTGCACTTAGTAGAGTTCTCCTACAACAACAGTTATCAGGCCAGCATCCAGATGGCACCATTTGAAGCTTTATACGAAAGGAAGTGCAGATCGCCTATATGTTGGAGTGATGTTGGTGAACGTTAAATACTGGGTCCAGAGTTGGTAACGCAAACAGTGGAAAAGGTAAAACAAATTCAGAACCATCTGCGAGCAGCCCAAGACAGACAGAAGCATTGGGCAGATACGCACAGACGTCCCCTAGAGTTCAAAGAAGGAGATCACGTGTTCATGAGAATTTTGCCCATTCGTGGTACTATCAGATTTGGGAGCAGAGGCAAGCTGAGCCCAAGGTATATTGGGCCATTCGAGATCCTAGAGCGTGTTGGTGAGGTGGCTTACCGTCTTGCATTACCTCCATCACTAGAAGGAGTGCATAACGTATTCTACGTCTCACAGCTGCGAAGGTACGTGACCGACCCAAGTCACGTAGTCGATCATTCAGAGATCGCAGTGGGCCCAAGCTTGAGATATGAAGAACAACCAGTTGGCATTCTCGACATCAGTGAGAAAATATTGTGGGGACAGACAATCAGACTGGTCCGAGTAGCATGGAAATATTATTCCCCTGGAGAATCAACTTGGGAACGAGAAGATAGTATACGCCAGCGTTACCCCCACCTGTTTGAGGAGACAGTTGTAAACTAAGCAACCTTGTATTTTTATAGTTTTTGTTAGTAGCTTATTATTTGATTGTGAGGACGCAATACTTTTAAGGAGGGAAGATTGTAAACACCCTGAATTTTGAGAATAATTTTAAAATGAGTTACTTCGATTTTGGTATTTCTGGAAATTAAAACAAAGATGATTGTGATTTGAAGAATTTTAAGTGTGGCCAAAGGGTGTTAAAATATTCTGAAAGTAATAAATTATTGTGTAAAATAGAAAACCGGACGCGTGGCATTTTTTGGTGAAATTATTGGACTCCGGAGCAATGTTTTAAGGACTAAAAGCCATTGGATGGTGAACCAAACCCGAACCAAACCAACCCAAAACCTGCTGCAAACCCTAGCCGTGAACACTGTTCAGGCTATTTAAGCCGTCGCCGCCACCCTAATTCCCCTTCTCATCTCAGCCGACCCCTACCTCCAGCCTATCCGCCGCTCCGTCAAGCAACGCCGACCGGCCGCCATCGACAGCGAGTACCCCGACTCGCAGAACCCCCAACTTCTCCCTGCCGATCGTCCACCGCCGCCCCTCGACCTCGTAACCCGCCGCCCACGCCGACGAGTCCCCGCCTAGACGCAGCCGCGCCTAATCCCGATTACCCCTCCGGCGAGTCAGCAGTAGCCGACCGCTGCCACATCGAGCACTGCCCCACTCTCGTCCCAAGCATCAGTCGACAATTCCCCGTCAACTCCGGACAGTTGTGCAGGACCGCCGCCTAGCAACCTCGCCGACCCTCTCCAGCAACGCCCCGCTGACCCGAGTCAGACTCTAGGTCAGGACACAGCAACCGGACACACCGCGAGGACACGACCAGGACTCGGCTCGCGTCAAATTGGCTTTCGGACACGTGAATTTCAGAACTCACGGGGCCCTGTTCAGGTACCGATTTCTCCCAACGCATATCTCCGTTTTCAATTCCGTCAGTTGCTATGCGTAGACTGTATGACCCTCTCGGTGCCCGTACAACTTGCTCGGTGTATCGCGTCCTGTGGTGATCGTACACCGCGATCCAAAAAAGGAAAAACAATACCCCATTCCACCCCGGAAGTGAGTGCGCCCCGCCAATCGGGACGACTTGGTCGTTCGCGGTCTTTACCGAACTGTGCGTATCGTTGATACGGTCGTATGGGATTTCACAGAAGTCGATTCGGAGGTGCGTGCACCCCGGAATCAACGCGTATCCGCCGACGACACCCCGTATCCGACCTTTCTAGAACACGCTGTAACTTTGTGTACATACGTCGGATCGAGACGAAACTTGCGCCATCGGACTCGTAGTAATACGCTGGTCCTGTGACCCAAGTTTGGTCCGATTCTGAGAACGTTGACAAAATCACGTATCGTGGGCCCCACAGGCTCCACTTGACAGGTGATTTTGTGATCGGCTCATCGGAATCTAATTCTGGAAGTTCTGTTGGGTTTGTATCATCATTCTTGACTTGTAGACACTGAGTTGGAGTAATTTGGAGATCTTTGTCCCTGACACGCTTTTTGGTGCTAAGCGGGCCCACATATGGAAACCGCTTTGGCCCGGAAATGACCTTTTCGCCCCTGTGTCTAAATTGGACGTAAGGACCGGCATTTCTAGCAGTTTGACATTTTTTGAGACTGTTGGTGATGTTTATTACAGCTTTTGGAGTAGCACCTACCGGATCCACCGATACCAGGACGACAGTTGATATTCAAACATCAGGCAAGTGTACCTTGCCAAACTCTGCAGTATTGTTATATATTTTCCTTGCTTCATTATATTGCTGTGCATGATTAACCTAGGACCGTGTGACATACTTAGCGTCCGATTATCAGTCGGGTGCCAACATCGTACGCGGTATTGGGTATTGTCATGTAGATATGGACATACGTGACACTATATCTTCTCGTACTTGTCTTACCAAGTACACTATGACCCAGGACACTGGACACTGTTCATGAAACAGGATCCTCCCGAGATATTCGTGGTGATTCTGTATAGGATACAGGACTTATAGAGATACTATAGTCTAGATACATTATGACTTGTGCATTAGTTATGACCCCGCTGACATGGACGTGAGACGTTATGTTCATGATTTGCGTGGTTACATTGGGTGGGGAGAGACACACAGACTACAGGCTGATTATATATATACACCCCTACTATTGTGAGGCCCAAGACTCTGAAGCCCGAGCTTGGCCCATTACTCATTATTACTGCTGCTACCGGCTCCCCTACACAGAGCTTGTAGTATGCTTCAGCCTGAGTTCTAGTCTGCTCTCATCTTGCATATCACTTATCTGGTTATTTTAGTATTCCCTTATTGTTCCATCTATTGCTGGATAGATTCACAGGCTACAGGTTGATTTTGTTATGCCGGCTACTCAGTCTCCCGCTGAGCTAGACCACCTCCTGACACCACTGCTACCGGCTCCCCTACAGAGAGCTTGTAGTTGTTCAACCTGAGTACTACTGATATTCTCTCTTGTATTTATACAGATATTACATACTTACCCTGCTTACTTCATTATTTGCTGCACCGTATCTATTTTGGCATGAGCTTTCTTGTACCTTGCTATGTCCCCTGAGGACCTGGATATGGATTTTTGTCCCCAGATTTTGCAGACGAGGTTTATCCCGAGGTATACGGGACCGCAGCAGGAGGAGCCCATCCAGGAGCTGTACCGCCATCTGAGGACGAGGTCTTAGCTGAAGACTTCTCTTGAGCATCCATGTTCATGTTCAGCTTTTATTATTTATTTCAGTCTTTTACTTTCTGGTCTGTTGAACCATTGTACTAGATATTTATCGGGTTGTTTCCCGAAGTACTTTGTGAGACGCATTGATGATTTACATTCCTTATTTATTCTGTGGATCATATTTTATATCTTGTGTGGATGAGTTTAGTTGTGCCTTGATTGTCGTAGACTTATTTTACAGCTTAAGTTTGCCCTGATGGATCCATTAAATTGGGTTTGTCCATCGGTGCGTACTGCTGGCCATTGCCACGTGTCTAGTCCCACGGTATTTTGGGACTGGGGCGTGACAAGGCCTGATAGTACTCCCTCGTCCAGCATTCCTCCTACTGACGGAACCATGGAGACAGATGAGCATATAGAGGAGGTCGTGTTGACATTGTCCCAGCATCATCTAGATCCTCCATATGCACCTCCGGAGGAGACGAGGACAGGGATTTGGGCCGACGGTACAAAGTAAGTCAATTAGATGGTTTAGCATCATATATATCATGTATTTCTTTATTCATCATATTTTGACTTTTTTGATCAAAATAATTATCTCTGTACAGATATCATCCCTCGTCGGTACAGAAATGCCTGGGCCTCTTTCTGAGGAACAACTATGGTGGCCCTTGGATCAACTACTCTGAAACTTCGGAGGAGAGGAAGGCGTTCTGGTTTACGCACTTTAAGGTAAAAGTATATTATATAAATTCTCTAATTTATGCATATTATATAACTTAGTAAATTATTTATTGTAGCAAACGTATTTCTATCCTCCATACAGAGCCGAGTTGATCGAGCGGATATTTGTTGTCGTTGCCGCCAAGCTTATCCGTGGTGCTTTGGATGACCAGAAGGCTCGTGATCGCGTTGGGAAACCGATCCAAGGTTGGATCATGCCTGAGCAATGGACTGCGATGAGGGCTAGATTCGATGATCCGAGGTACAAGAAAAGGTCTGAGAAGGCCAAGGCGGCTAGGCGGAATGCAGCAAAGTGGTGTGGTGGTTCGATTCCGATGACAAAAATTTTTGTCATTTGGTATGTTTTTTATTTCAGATATATTATTTTAATGTAAGTACGATAAAATAGTAGTAGAAAATATATTTAATTTTAGTACTAAATAATATATTTTTAACAGGTACAGAGGGGTGAGGATGCAAACATGGTGATCGTCTTCCTGGCCACCCATCGAAAGGGCAAACATGATGAGAGGGCCTCACAGACCTATATAAGTATTACTTTACTTTGTGTTAATTTTAATATAACTTAGGCAATTATCGAGTATCCAAACTTTTTTAGGCCGAGTATCTTAGGCTGCATGAGCGAGCGACTGCTAGTGCACCTACAGCGGGAGAGGCTGGTACTTCCTCGCAGCCCTCTCCAGCTCCGTCGACGGACGAGCTGTGGGTGACCGTCGCTGGTAGTCTCCAGAGGGGTACGTACTACGGTACGGGATCCTATGGCCCCTGGTTGTGACGCAGTCATCTAGGGCCTCCCCGACAAGTGCGTATTTCCCATAGCCCTCGCAATCGTCGGTCCGAGTCCAGGAGGCCGTTGACCGTCAGATTGCGTCTCTCCGTGATGAGTTGCTGTGAAGGATGGAGGAGCAGCCCCTGTCCCAGACGTAGGTGGACGATGCGACGCTCATCGCACGATTTGATATGCTCGAGCGCAGCATCATGGAGCTCCGGGATATGACAGCTGATCTTAGAACATCGACAGAGCGCAGCGTGACGGAGCTGCATTCATCACAGCTGTCCATGGGCGAGAGGCTGACGATGATGCAGGATTCAATGGTTCATAGCAGTACGAGGCTGTTATCTACTATGGATTCATATAACCAGCGACTAGCAGAGTTGGAGCGAATACGTCCTCCTGGTGTGCCTACATCGACACAGACTCCACGGACGTCACTGCCTTCTCCATCGACATCGGTGGCGATTTCACGGGAGCAGTATGATCTGTTCTTATCCTTCATGCGCGCCGGTGGTCATCCTCCTACAGATCCGCACTAGTCTTATTTAGGACCGTTTATTATTGTTTATTTTTCAGACCTATGATATTTGGTTATTTATGAATATTTTTTATTTTTAGGCATTCATACATTATATCTTGTATTCTTTAGGATGAGACATTCAGACATTATTCCTGATTCGATTTATAATTTTAATATTTTGTTTTCTTCAAATTTTATTATATTATTCATATTAAATATATGTTAATTTACCGGTGTTGAGTGTTCAACCGAAGGGGATCGGCGAACCCAGCAAATTCAACGGAGGGTTGCTCCGGTTCTATTTGTACAAATTGTGAATTAATAAACTGCAGGAAGAATAGTTTAGAAATAATTCAGTATTCATTTTTTTATTTTTTTACTGTATCTTTAGCGACATTTTTAGCGACGTTTTGCGACGTTTTACGACGTTTAGCGACGTCTACTGACGTCGCTAATTACGTCGCTGAATACGTCGCTATATACGTCGCTAAAAATATTGCTACACACGTCGCTAAATAAGTCGATGTCCGTCGCAAATTGCTGATAGGGCAGTATTGCCAAGTCATAATAACATCGCTAATTTAGTCGCAAAACGTCGCTAAATGAGTCGCACATACGTCGTTATAAAAGTCGCTATTTACGTCACTATTAGCGTCGCTAATTACGTCGCTAATTTAGCGACATATAGCGACAAAAATACACATCGCTAATTTAGCAATGTTGCGTCGCTAAACGTCGATAATATAGCGACACATTTATGTCGCTAGAAAATGTCGACATAGCGACATTTTTTCTGTCAGCGACTAGTTTAAAAGCGACTTCAATAAAATGTCACTAATTATGTTGCTAAAATTATTTAGCGACGTTTTTTGGTTATTTAGCAACGTTTCTTTACGTCGCTAATTTGACTTATTCTGGTAGTGGGTTAACCGTGTAATGACCCGCTCCGTTCAACCCGGAGGGCCAATTCAAATGACACAAGTGTAGCGAACGTATTTGCCTTGCTGAGCGAGAAGACTTGTTCGATGCAAAGACATTCAGACTTGGATCTTTAAATGGAGTTTAGACTTAGACTTTCAGAGGCACGCTCGGAGTCTCGCTCGACCGATGCGATTCATCGCTAAGGTGGGTGGCCCCGGTGAACCTGTCCCTACTTAGCTGTACACTAAGAAAATGAATGATACATGCTAGTTTTCAAGCGATAACCTTTGTATACTAATAAAAGAGATGAACGTATATAGCTAAGGGGATAACCCCGTCTTATCATTGTATAGAACATAGAGATCTTACTTGCTATTTGCGTAGTTGGGCTTATTGAGTTAAAATGTAGTAGTTTCTTATATATGCCACAAAGATAGTTGAGTTCATACTGAGGCATCGCACCGCACGGAACATGACACGGGATAGAGTATAATCATGTTGCATACATAGACGAGAAAGACTATCAAGTATTCGTTTCGAGTCAGGAGAAGGAAAGAAAAGAAAGTACTCAGAATATCCAGATTACCGAGACAGTCTCTAATCAGGGAGCTGCATAAAGAAGAAAGATAGAGATGAGTCCTCGACACGATTGCACCGAGTTGTTTCTCGGCTAGGATTGGAAGTGGGTAGTAATTGCATGGTCACGGACAACTGGTTACATACCAGGTAAAGATGAGTCCTCGACATGATTGCTGAGGTATCCAAATTATGTTCTCCCGGGAGAACAATGCCATTGTAGTCCTGGTAATACGCTAGCTGAAGACTAGCGGGAGAGAACGGGACATCTAGCAAGGCTTGCTACCGACCTGGATGGTCGCTGACTCGTCGGATGGTTCGGGATGCCCAGCAAGGATAGCAACCGAGCTGAAAATATAATCGTTTCATCCCAGATCATGTCCAATATGGCTAACAGAGCCAGTGACCTTCATATAGATAAGTCGTGCTTGCATTACGACTATCCGCATTCAGAAGAGTAACATGAAGGAGTATAATTACACTGGACTTGCATATTTAGAATGGATGCACGATAACAAACATCGTTTGAATTGAATGGGTCTGAGGCAGAGACACAAACATAACACTTGAATTTTATAGATGTTCTTTGTTATTCAGTAGATTATTATTTATATTGCTGCGTATGACAGGGAAGACCGAATGATAAGAAACGGTAAGACGAACTCAGTTGTTCATTATTATAACACTCTTGAGCAGACATGGATATTACTTTCATTATATTGCTATGTAACTGATCCTAATGCAAAAGACTAGAAAGACAACATAATCAGTCGATGCACATAACTAATAAATGTGCTTATTTTATGGCGTGGGCGAGACCAGTGTATTCAATGTACTGATATCCAACCAGATTGCATGAAGGGTAAGGGAGAACTCGTACGGATTCGGAGATCGCTTAATGCAATGAGGCACTGGACAGCACTTGGCATCTTGGAGCGTGACGCACGGACCTGGAGCTCAAATATATAAGACATAATATATGGGAACATCATCATCCTGATTATTTAAATCAGTTATAAGCCTAAGGGCATATTCATTGTAGAGAGATCATGGTCGACTTATAATCTCGGCTTAGCGTCGCTTGTAATCTTTACTTCATATCAATAAAGAGCTTATTTTGGATTCAATACTTGTGTTTATTCTATGTTTCCGCTATGACAACTCTGCGAACTAGTTATCAACGGCCATTTTGGTATTTGCCTCATGGGCGCAACTTCAGGCTCGCACGACATCGCCTCCCGATGAAAACGATCATCCTGCGGGAGTGCTGGCGCGGTGATTCACGCTCAGTAGGGACGGCCAATTCCTACAGGAGATCGGGGCATGGTAAACCAAAGTACAGATCTTCTGTAGTTGGCGCACTCAGATATCTGTGACTTCAAATAGTTTTCCACAAAAGCCAGGATGAAGTATTTTATTATATTCATCGACGACTACTCGAAGTATGCGTTCGTGTATCTGCTCAAGTCAAAAGATGAAGCGTTCGAGAAGTTTAAGGAGTTCAGGACCGAGGCTGAACGTCAAATATGGCAACAACTCAAGAGACTCAGAAGTGATCGAGGTAGAAAATATAGGTCTATTGAATTCGTATCGTTCTGCAAAGAACATAAAATTATCAATGAGACAACTGCTCCGTATTCTCCTCAATCGAATGGAGTAGCCGAAAGAAAGAACATGACGTTGACAAAGATAATGAACTCAATGTTGTTAACTGCGGGTCTTCCAAACTGCTTCTGGGGAGAAGCTGCGCTGACGGCTATATTCATTCTGAACAGAGTACCGTATACAACTTTCGATGTTACTCCTCATGAACTATGTCTCAAAGACTGACCCAACTTGAATATCATTCGAGTGTGGGGGTGCCTGGCGTACGTGAAGCTTCCGGACTTAAAGATTCAGAAGCTGAGTACGAGGACTACCAAAACTATCTTCCTGGGATATGCTGAAAAGAGTAATGCTCGGAGGCTTCTTGATATTGAAGCAAATCATATCATCAAATCTCGCAACGCAAAATACTTTGAAGATAAGTTTGCAAGGCACAAGAACATTATTATCGCAGATATTCCAGAGAATAGTGCGAGTATACAAGAAAGCTAAGCTTCCAATAAAGATGTAGTCCAAGAAGAAGTTGTCATTACAAAGATAAATTCGAACCAGAACTCGCAGAGCCGGTGTCTAAGCGAGTAAGGAGACACAAGGACGTCGGAGGTAATTTCACTACCTATCATGTGGAAGCAGATCCGCTTACCTATAATGAGTCGATGAAGACCAGAGATATTGTCTTCTGGAAGGAGGCTATCAATAATAAATATGACTCAATAACCTCCAATAACACTTGGGTGTTGGTCGAACCTGAAGGAGCAAAACCAATCGGATGCAAGTGGATCTTCAAGAAAAAAATAAAGGCCGATGGAACTGTTGACAAGTTTAAGGCGAGACTGATAGCCAAGGGATTTTCTCAGAAGTAGGAGATCTACTACTTCGACACATATGTTCTAGTAGCACAGATGACGATCATTGGGATGTTGATTGCTCTAATTGTAATTCATAAGCTAGTCATTCATCAGATGGATGTTAAGACAGCATTCTAAATAGAGAATTGATCGAAGAGATTTACATGCAACAGTCAGAAAGATTTGTCATCAAAGGGCTTGAAGACAAAGTCTACAATTTGGTGAAATTATTATACGATTTGAAGCAAGCTCCTAAAATATGGTATAAAAAGTTTGATAAAGTCATAAGATCAAATGGCTATAGGGTCAGTAAAACGGATAAGTGCATTTACACTAAGTTCGCTGATGGAAAAGGAGTCATCGTTTGTCTATATATGGATGATATGCTAATCCTGGGTACGGATCTAGCACGTGTCACTGAGACAAAGAATTTTTTTCTCATCTAAGTTCAGTATGAATGACTTAGGGGAAGCTAGTGTTATCTTGGAGATAAAGATCATCCGGGCAGACACTGGAGTAGCAATATCACAGTCTTATTATATCGAGAAGATGCTCACACGCTATGGATATCAGGATCTTCCAGGGATCGATAATCTGTACATGTGTGATAAGAAGCTGAAGCTAAATCCAAAGGAAAGTGTCAGCAACTGGAGTACTCAAGCGTCATTGGAAGTTTTATGTATGCAACAACTGTCACTAGGCCTGACATAGCTTTTATCGTGGGGATGCTGAGTCGGTTCATGAGCAATCCAGGAGTAGAGCATTGAAAAGCTGTAAAGAGAGTGATGAGAGATCTCAAGAGGACTTAGAAGTATGCACTGCACTATAGCGGTTATCCAATAGTGGTGGAAGGCATCAGTGATGCAAGCTGGTATTCAGAAGTAGAGCGCGAAAGGTCCACAGGAGGATACGTCTTCTCCATGGGTGGAGCTGCTATATCGTGGAAGTCAAAAAAATAGACAATGCTCTCTCATTCCTCGATAGAATCTAATTTTTATGCACTAGTAGCTGCAGCAAATGAAGCAGAGTGGCTTCGGAAGCTCATACATGATCTTCCAGTGGTGGGTGCGTAGATTCCAGCGGTACCGATTTACTGCGACAACCAAGTGACTGTAGCGGTAGCATCAAATGATCTCTTCAATGGGAAGAAGAGGGTTATGCGAGTAAGTCACAGGGCAGTAAATGATCTTATAAAGACTGGAATTATTGTCGTGATTGATATTCAGAGCCAGAAAAATATGGCCGATCCATTCACCAAAGGTCTTAAGCGCCAGCTGGTCGAGGATACAACAATAAAGATGGGCTTGAAGATATTTTGATATTGTATCTTTATAATCCTACCATTTAGTTTATGTTATTAGTCCAAAGAGAAATCTACTAGGCATCTAGCTACTGGTTCAAAGGAGGATCATTGACTAGAAGAATATCAGGAACAGTGGGTAATCCTTTGAGACATTGAGGGATTATGGACCCAGAACCACTGTTGTCTACTAATTTTTCTTTTGTCTTGAACAAGTCCTATGGGAGGATATCTTAGATGCCTTAATGAGTTCTCAGGCATTTTGAATGTCTGGTGTGCTTAACAGGAAGCACAGTAGTACAACACTACAAAGGAGTGTAAGGTCTCAATGCTACAGTGTGTAACACCACCAAGAGGTTCCTCGGTAAGGATAATGCCTCAACTTTGCGAGCCATATCACAGCGGCATAGAACCGCACATAGGCATGTAGCATAATACTGTAGAATGAAGAGTATAGACAGCACTACAAAGAGGCTGGTGTCCTCATGTTACAGTAGTGTGACACCACAGAGGTAAAAGATGTAAATCCTTAGCTACGCGAGCCATGTCACAGCAGCGTAACACCGCAAGGAAGCATAAGACTTCATGCTGGGTAGTTTGGTACTACAAAGAGGCTGGGACCTCATGCTATAGTGGCATGATACCACGATGAGGTATAGCCTCAGCTCAGGGCCATGTCATTGCGGAGTAGCACCACAAAGAAGCTCGAGGCTTCATGCCAAGGACTCTTTACAAGAACTCACCTAGAGTGTATGGAAAGAGATATAGGCCGTCTCTTGAGGAAAAACTTGTAAATGCCCAAAATATATACACCGAACCCAGGCGTGCACAGGGCCTTTAATATGCAACCGGAAGCATAGCTGATGTCATTATCTGAGTGGAAAGAATTACAGCTATGGTGCAGAATTCAAGGCTTAGCCCATTCTTGTATCATACTGTTATTCCATCCATGCGGGAAGATTCAAGTCAAAGCGACATCTATCCTAATGCATAATGGGAAGTCACTGTAGGGAATGCTCAACCTATATATTGAAATATATGGGGAATTGTTGGTGTTGTTTCCTTTGGACTAGTAAACATAGTCCCACATTGGCTAACCACAAAGTGAGTATCTTAATATAATACTTTGTATGAGTTGAAATGTGCACATAGGGTGTGGGGTACATGGGTGCCATGTGGGGGTATTTTCTTAGGAGAAAAAATGATTAACTCCTCAATGAAAGTATTTATGCTTTTTGTCATGCTCTTGGAATTATTTTCATAGGAGCTAAGTCCCAAAAGGGCTTAGCGACTTAGACTCGGGCTCAAGGGGCAAAGTGGCGCTTTGTTGGCGCACTTTGCACTTAGCACGTCAGCATCGGCGCAGACGCTTGTGCGCATTTTATGCACTCTCATATGCTAAGGTATGCGCGAGCTGTATGCGCTATCAAATGGGTCGATAGCACGCGCGGTCGCATGGGTGCATGGGCGGGTCGCATATGCTGCCGCATGCACTGTCGCATGCGTTGCCATATGGGCTGCCGCATGGGTTGTTGCATGCACTGCTACTGCGGATATATTTAAAAGATTATGGAAAGATATGGTCTGTTATTCAGATCTATTTTTTGTGAGATTTGATATTAATTCGTGCCTATCTTTTAGGGGTTCGTAATTAATTTGTTTCTATCTTTCCGTAACTGACAGAAGGCAATAGTTTTCACCATATCTCTATAAATACTCTTTTCGTTCCTCTTTGAGGACTCACTTAGAAAATTAGGAAACGGAGAGAGTTGCTACTGCTGCCACCATTAAAATTCAGGGAGTTCGTGCGAGTTCAGACAGAGGTGACAACGAGCGTTATAGAATTTCTTCATGAACTTGCTAGTTCCTGGAAGCAGATCATGTAGGGGTAAATCTTGCTTTGAGCAACGATGATCTTTATCACCCCAGCAAGCTAAGTCTCTTCTTCTTCCTCCTCTCTTCTGTGAGTTATAACTCTGTTCTGTCCGTCTGCAACTGCGATTGCAAGGAAGAACGAGAGGTTCATTTTCTTGTTATTGTTATAACAGCAGGTTGTAACATGATCCATATAAATAGTTCTTCATGGAGATCGAGAATAGTCAGAGTAAAAACTTTTGTTTGAACCTCTGATCTTGACTATGCTTTTTTTCATCGTTGATTTAGCCTCGGGTGCTACAGAAAAGATTCCCCAAAAAAATAGTTTTTGGAAGTTCTTAAAACTTTCTAGAAAATAGTTGACCAGTTTGTTCCTTTGAGGATCCGAAGGAAGAAGGCTCTACCTTATAGTTTAACTTATCAATTTTCATTAAGAAATTAAACTAGAAAAAGGGTTAGGAAAGAAAAGAGTGTTGTCATATGGCTGTTGGAGATGATCCGATAGCATAAAGTTATCTCTACTACTGTCTACTCTTGCCTCTCCTCTCCTATTTTTTTATTATTCAGTCCACCGTGGACTATATATTTATTAGTATATATGTACGTGTCTTGCACGTATTTTATGCTATTTGAAAAAATAAAAAATAAATAATTTATTTTTTATTACTTGAGAAGAGCAAAATCTATTAATTCTTTACTTCTTGAGAAGAGCAAACAACAATATCCTTTAATTTTTTTCACACGTAATTGTCTAACTACCCATATTAAATTTAATGAACAATTTTAAGTAGTAAACATAGATAAGAGTATTTTAGGAACAAAAACTTCCATGGTGAAGCCTCACTTTACTTATTATATAGTATTATAAATGAACAATTTTAAGAAATAAACATAGATAAGGGTATTTTAGGAAGAAAAACTTTCACGGTGAAGTCTTACTTTCCTTATTATATAGTAGTATAGATTTTATAGAGTTCTAAGGGGTATAGTATCCCATGTATAACATACAACATTCAACATGGTTGAAGCCTTAAGCAAGGTTGGTCGGCACGATTGTGCTATGGCTATTGGCCTTCCTACCAAAAAACTTTAGGAGTTATTGTCATAATAGTCCATAATTGGGGTACAACAACCCTTAAAATCTTGCTTGGGCAAAGTGGGCCAAATATCTGCTCCCAAACAAAATGTCTAAGGAGTTGAACAGTTTTAGGTGCAACTGGCTTCTGTGACGCAACTGCCATAGGGCGTGCAACTGTTTCTTCGGCACGGTCGCATCTGGAGCATGACTGTCTGTTCACCTCAATCGCGTCTTGGGTGTGACTGCCTCTTTGGGGTAGGGGTTGGCGCTAGCACAGGCGCGGTCGTGTCTGGAATGACATTAATTTTGGATAATATTTATCAGATAGCATCCAAGGAATTAGAATCTTTAAAGAAACAAATTAGTGAGGGAGGCTAAGGGGTTGATACATGGAATTATAAAAACATGAAAAATTAAAGGCAAGCACCCTCAAAATGAAGGCAGGCAGCATAGAGCCCATGCACCCTTGAAATAAAAGATAAGCCTCATAGTCTGCAAAAGTTTTCATGCGGCTTGAACAGCCACGAAAATAGAGGCCATATAAGATCCCCTGACACAGCATTCAATGACTGTCAAAAAGTTCTAACGTGGTACTTATTGCCCTGATCGCTTCGTGGATCGTAAAAGAGGCAGCGATACATAAAAAATAAAAAAGTCACGTCAGCACATTAATGACTTTGTCAGGCATGCAGCGTCATGTGTTTGCTCTTATGCGGCCACGACTCTATGCGTCCTCATCATCATGTGGCCAAAGTGTCCATCACACCCAGGCCAGACGAGAGAACGTATGCGACCTCACCATCATGTGGCCAAAAGTGTTCATCACACCCAGGCTAGACGAGAATACGTATGCGGCCGACTCTATGCGACATTCAACTTGCAGGATCCTTCTGTTACAACTGAAAAGATCCTCATACAATCAGTGTTGACCACGTGTCCAGTTGACCAAGTCACGCACATAATGGGCTAAAATTGACCTCGTCGCCCAACCGAGATTTTATCAACAACATATCCCAACAGGGACTACGTGGCAGCCCGTCGGTGGTATGCATCCACATTTGTAATTGTATTCTGTTGAAAGAGCCTCATCGGCCCCCAAATAGAGGCATATGCGGCACATATAGCCCGTCAGCATAATGGCTATAAATAGTGGGGTTGCATACCCACTACATACGCAGAGAGACACACACAGACAGGCATAGGAGAGAGAACAGAAAAAAGCATTCTCATTTCCTCATTGAACCGTCAACGAAGTAAAGTAGTCACTGCAGTACTCGATCTCCATCGTCACAGTCCCTATAATCAAAATATTGTACTTAAATTTTCTGTCTAGGATTTTTTTTGTACTCTACTATTTGTTAAATAACAAAGTTTGTTCAAACTTTACATCAATGGTAAACAAGGTGGCGACTCTGCTGGTGATATCCTTCTCCTCTGATAAGAAGGTAGTAATGCAGTTCGATGCGACAAAACTGGGTTCGACCCAGAAGATGATTGTTGTACACTTCGACCAGCAGGATTTCAAATAAATGCTTTCTGAGGTCAGCGCGAGTCCTTCGTTGCCACGTCCCAATTTTGAAGAACCGAAAGTAGCCACGGACGTGATATCGTACAAGCCCAGATTGTACTTGTACAAGGCAAGAAGATAGACAAGGCATGGTATATCTCAGAAATAACGACATCGCAGCGGAATTAAGCGGACAAATTGAAGTCACAATGAATATAATGAAAAGCTTCTCTTTATTGATAATGATAATTGCGTACATGGCTTACAAAAGATTTATATACTCTAAAATATAACTGATACTTGGCCAATTACCTTACATTGATATTTGTCGTCTTGGCTTACAATCTCATTGATACAACTGGATTACAATGTTTCATACATTATGCCATTTATTATAAAAGATGCCTCAAATGGAAGAAGAGCTTCTGCATGCCCCAACAATGTTTCGATGTCTCAGAACTGTTTCAGTCACTCCTCAATGCTGAGTACCTGGGGATGCCCACAAACATGGGTCAGTATATATCGCCTACTGGTGAGCAGAAAGTAGCCCACTCGACAAAACTAGCACTAAGTAATCATGTGAGAAGTATGCACATTAATTTAGTGATCTTTTTATTAGGGACTGGATTCATTTCAATGATCAAAGTATTCAGCATACTGAAACATATTTTGGAGACAACAGTATACATTGAATTTATATATAATTTGTACATATCGCTTAATAGCGACTCTTACCAACAGCCCGCTATTCTTATCTCAGCAAAAGAACGATTAGCTACAGCATAATTAATATGAATCATTTTTATAGAGATGATGTTAAGCCTGCATAATTATTTTCGTTAGAATGCAGCCTAACTACATGAGGGTCATTGGTGATATGCATTGCACCACGAGGGACGTGCCATATAGGACTTCGAAGGACGTATGAAGCATCATTAATGAGTTTGCGATCCCCAATGAATGTCTTGTTTATACCCGGTGCTGCCAAAGCACTGTATTTTCTCCTAGGTCAAACAATCCCGGTGCCTCAGTACATCTCGTTCAAGAAAACTTACCAAACCTTGTGTACAAGTTGTCCATGATCATGCAACGTCTATGCAAATAAAATACTATGTATAAATTGCATGGTAAAGAAATATAAGTAAAACCTCGCATTATTGATCCTTCTTGTTTTGCTCATTCTTATTTCGGTTGGTGACCCGAAGGTCCCAACTTATAGACCTTCTCGTGACCTGGTAGTACCAAATTATAATTATACTCACATATGAAGCTTTTCCTTCATAGTTACTGTATACTGATGCACTTCTACCTGTACAGATGTTCAATGTTCCATTCTCAGTGTTACTAGCATGTGAAGTAGATTACATAATGTAAACCCCCTCGACCAGATTTCAGTATTTTTAGGATTATTTTAACAATTTAGGATTTATGGAAATATTTTATTAATTTATTTTGCTTACATATCCTATTGACTTGTGCACATGTCCATCACCTAATTATCTGGAGCTTTACCTTGACAGTTATCCCCGAAAAAAGTTCACATACCTGTCCTAGACATGCTAGACTATTTTTCTAAATTTTGTGCAAATCCCAGATGCTTTATTTTGAGCCTCGGTTGAGACGCACAAATATCGTTATAAAAATCCGTATTTATTTCCTATTTTATTTCCTGCTCTTTATCCATCTCTGTACCCTTGAGATTTGAGGCCAACCTGCACCTGTTTTGTCCAAACAAAAATACGTTAATATTCTACACTGAGTATACTATATTTAGTGTATTGACACCGTAGAAAAATTATGACCCTACCTGCCTCTAAATAAATAGAGAACACCGTGCGCAGTATTTATTAATTAATAAATATGATGGCCGTATCACCCAAGAAAACCAGGCCCAGTCCCTGCCCAGACTCACCCCCACCCCCTCGGGACCCTCACACAGCTTTTCCCTTCAATCCTGTGAATTTTAGTATTTTTCGGAATCGGGTATTTTTCCAGACAATTTCGTAATTGCGCAATTTTCCAAAATAGGACCTTTACGCAATTTATGAAATTACAGGAATTTTTTTGCAAATTTCGTGTGAGGTGTCAGTCCCCTCACTGGCCGGTGAACCTGCGCCGTCCATTTGGACGCGGGACCCACCCGAAAAGATCCCGAAAATATCCCGAAAATATCCCAGAAATATCCTAAAAATATCTATAAAAAGAAAAGAAAAGAAAAATAAAAATAAAAATCCTAAATCTATTTCCCCCCCCTACAGCCCGCAGCCCCCTCCCCCGCCGGCGGCAAGCTCCCCGCCGGAGCCTCCCCCGCCCGCCGGAGACACCCCCCCCCCCCCGCTGGCCGACTCCCCCTTCCTCCTCTCCTTCTCCTCCGGCTCCCTCTCCCTGTTCCAGCCGCCTCTGGCCTCCGCCCGCGCCACCGCGGTGAGCCGCCCTCGCCGGCCACCCGACCTCCGTCTCCCCGCTGCCCCCTCAAACCTCCTCCTCCTCTTCTCCTTCACGATCTCCTCCTCCTCCCTGCCTGTGCGTCCCCGCGGCCCGCCGGAGCGGCTCTGCCCCCCACTCGTCGACCCCGCACCGCCTCGCCGGCACCGTCCCCTCTTCCCCTCCCGCTGGCTCTGCCCTCTCCCAGCCGGCTGCTCCCCCTTCTTCTTCCCCGCTGCCCCCTCTCTCCTCCTCGCGCCGCCCCGAGCCGCTCCCAGTTCTCCGCCCACAGTGTCATCTTCCCCGGCGAACCCTCCTCTCCGGCCGACACAGCCGAGCAGCTCGGCCGTCGAGGCCAGTCGACTCCAGCAGCGTTCAGATGCCCTAGGGAGGACACGGACACAGCCGTCCCTGACCCTGACACGTGTCAGACGCGTGTCGGACATGAGAAACGCAAGTTTCTGGAGCCCTGTTAAGGTAACGATATCTCTCTCCTCGTATTTCCGATTTCAATTTCGTCAGTTGCGTCGTGTAGACTATGTAACCATCTCGGTGCCCGTGCAACCCGCTCGGAGCATCGCGTCCTGTGGCGATCGCGAACCGCAATCCAAAAACAGGAAAAATAACGATCGATTCACCCCGAAACTGAGTACGTCCCGCCAAACGGGACGAATTGGTCGCACGCGGTCTTTACCAAAACGTGCGCGACGTTGATACGGACGTGTAGGAATTCGGATAAGTTGATTTGGATGTGCGTGCACACCGGAATCAACGCGTATCCGTCGACACCGTCCCATATCCGTCTGTTCTGGAACACGCTGTAACTTTGTGTACACACGTCGGATCGAAACGAAACTTGCGCCATCGGACTCGTAGCGATACGCTGGTCCTGTGATCCAAGTTTGGTTCAATTCTGAGAACGTTGACAAAACCCCGTATCGTGGGCCCCACCGGCTCCACTTGACTGGCAATTTTGTGATCGGCACATCAGAATCTAGTTCTGGACATTCCGTTGGGTTTGTATCGACGTTCTGGACTTGTTGACACTAAGTTTGGCAAATTTGGAGACCTTTGACCCTGACACGTTTTTCGGTACAAAGTGGGCCCACATGTGGACCCCGCTTTGACTGAAAACTGTCATTTTTGCCCCTGTGTCCAAATTGGACTTAAGGACAGGCGTTTCTAGCTATTTGATATTTTCTGAGACTGTTAGTGATGTTTATTTCAGCATCCGTAGACTTTCCTTCTGAGGCCATAGTTTCTGACTTCTTGGCATTTGATATCTGGACATTATATTTTGCAGCTCTTGCCAGGCAAGTATACCTTGCCTTGTTGTACTGTTAAATTTAGTTATTGCTAGTTACATATTTATTTATTATATAAATGTGCGCGTCCGAGCAGACTCGGGTGCAGTCAATGAAGGCGTTGACGTTAGGACTTGTGTCTGACCTAGTGTCTAGTAGACCCACCTAAAGTCATGAAGTTATTGATATAACTTTCCAGGCCTTGACACGTATCATTACACGTCACAGAGTGAGTACATGTAGGGACGCGTGCCTCATGCATGACTGGCCATCAGTGTGAGCAACACGTGTAGTGGTATTTAACTCAGTTGTTTATCTTATTGAGACTTGCAGCATAGTAGGAGGTGTCCACATCGTTTTCACAACTTGTACATCTATATTGGGCGGGAAAGACACTTAGTAGGCGTATAGGACACCCCCTCCTTATATATTCCTGTGGCCTGATACCATACTCTACGGAGATGGGGCATTCCTGTTACTATGCTGCTCGGAGATGGGGTATTGGTTTTCTTGTTCCCGATACCGTGCTCCGAGGAGGATGGGGTATTATTGTTTTATCCTTCGTTCCATGCTCTGCAGGGGTGGACGATTGCGGAGTGCCCTTGCGTCAGGGGGCATATGACACATATACTAGCCAGTCATGACGATTGGTGAATTACGTCAGCATATGTCTAGCCCACACATTCCCATGCTTACTACAAGGTCTTTAAATTGCATTCACTTAGATGGTTAGCATACCCCATTTATTTATTCAGTATTTACATTATAGCATGTCATTTTTATGTATCTTGCTATGTCCCTCTGAGGACCTGGTCCCCTGCCAGGTGTATATTTTCTTGAGTATTCGCAGGAGCACAGATCCGGACATGTTACGTTTATTTCGAGGAGGTCTTCTCTTCGAGCCTCGTGATTGTCAGATGTTGTTCTTTATGGTGTGTATTCTGGTTCTTTTTATATTATATTTCTACAGTGGATTTGTTTCCATCCGACTGTCGTTCTTTAGATTTTTGTTTATTGAGATCTAGTTACCTGATTATTGGTTATTCCTGTATATGTGATATTCTGTGGATGAGATTTAGATATTACCCTGTGACTTGTGATTAATATTACCACTGGTGAACTACTATTCATTATACAGCGTACGTACGTATATATGGTTTCCATATATTGCATATATACGGGCCAGCTGGCCTGGTTACGTGACCTAGTCCTACGTATTTTGGGACTGGGACGTGACATGTTTTTAGTGGTGGCCCATGCAGGTCAGAGCATATTATCTCGGTTACGTTACTGTACCGAGCAAGCCTGCACCTAGGATTAGAAGATAGGATCTCATCCATAATTGACTATGACTTATCCTCCTTCCAGTCTGTCCTACTTACAAAATTGTATCCTGCTTGATTCCTGTGATTCCCTGATAATTTCTTAAGTATAACACCTGCTAGAATATAGGGATCCCTATTGATAGGATGATACTTAGGGTAATATTTCTACTTAGAACACAACTAGGGCTTTGAGACGTCATTAAGTTCAGACTACTTAGTGAACCCTAGTCTTCCTTATTACCTAAATAAATCCTAGTCTTCCTTATTACCTAACGAACCCTAGCATCACTTACCTATAGATTAACTTACCCTTATCCCTTGACGTATTGTGTATGACTTGAGAGTAGTATAAACGCTACTAGGATTAGTTAGAGAATTTACCATAGTGTTGACCCTAGTCTTAAGGAACCCATAGAAATCCAAAGTTGAATGCTAGGACTAAACCTCATCCTATGTTTGGATAAAACCCAGTTTTACGCCAGAGACCCTATACCCTTGTTGGCGTAAAAGCCAAATGACTTTCCTGTTGGCGTAAAAACCGAATTATACAGGAGATTCTCCTTTACGCCGCAATTATGATGACTGCTACCCTCGATCCCTTAGTCTTCCTTATCCTGCGTCATCAAAACCACGTAGGTAACTGCCCTACGTAAACCTGATGATTCATGAAGAACAGATAACCAGCCTAGAGTGACCTGATTAGGCGTAGAACATATGATAGGATATGAGCGTATGTTTTTCACAGCCTTAGCTTTCCCCAGCCATGACCCAATCTTGTGCATTAAATGCAGAGATACGCCTCGAGCCCTGTGCAAAAAGAAACAGCTTTTGACAGGACATCTGGTTTTGGTCTCACCGCGAGCGTAGATGACTTGTATCCAATAAGTCCCTAAACGACAACCTGGGTCCCCGTGCAAATTCATCGTCACAACCGACCACTCGATCGTTGTGCAAGTACTTTTGTCAGAGGATAGGATTCATTAACTTAACTGACAAACTCATGAGTTCTTGTAAAACTTTACGGTGCAACGTATGCTAGACTTTTTACGATGGTAGATTTTACGCAAACCTTTTAGGCAGACTTTTATACAGACTTTACGACCCGCTAAGTTTAGGCGCAGATTTTTAGCGCAAAACTTTTACGCCCAGACTTTCACCCAGACTTTTACGCAGAATGTTACGCACAGACTTTTTATGCGGACAGCTCTAAAGCTCTACTTTACGCTTCTCTATTTTACGCGGATAACTCTGAAACCTATTTTACGCCGACAGTTGAATCCCTGATTTACGCCAAACTACTTGGATCCCTACCTTTGCTAGACAATTTGAAATTTTGTTTTACGCAAACAGTTTCAGATTTCTACCTTACGCCAAATTATTTTATCCGTCTTACGCAGACAACCTCGAACCCTTGCTTTACGCGGACTTTCTTGAAATCTCTGTTTTAGGCAGACAGCCTATAGTATTTATTAAGATTGTAGAACTTAGAAGGCCATACCTCTTTTGGGTCAACTAGCGACTTAGACAAGGAATTAGAATAAAAACTGTAGAAATTGTAGAGTCTTGTCTTTTTGTGAATTTGAATTGTTTTGTAATTTCTCATATCATAATCTAGCGTACTTATATTTACTATACTACCTTGACTTATACTGCTACTATAGCCTAGTTTTGCAAGCTTATTCTTTATCAAGCTTGTTCATAACATATGTATTATTGGAGTACTACACTAAT
Organism: Iris macrosiphon; assembly: GCA_036927795.1. NCBI lineage: Eukaryota > Viridiplantae > Streptophyta > Magnoliopsida > Asparagales > Iridaceae > Iris > Iris macrosiphon. Next base: position 64,983,908 of record JAYESA010000016.1, read on the forward strand.
ACATTTCAGAATCAGTGTATTACGGTCTGATCAACCATAGTGCACTTGGTTCGTCCTTCGCTTAACTACTTTACGTGGATTGAGATATATAGTGATTAGTAGACGGATGTACTTGTCCTCTAGATATGTCTGAGCATATCGTATCAGCCACCTAGCTATACTGATACGAATATGTGAATAGGGATTACCAAAATAGGATTTTAATTCACAACAGCCTTGACAATTTCCATTGGATTCTTTAAACGCCTTGATCTCCACACTTCTAATCTATTATCTCCCCCTTTGAACTCTTGATTATTGCTTTCCGTTTTCCCTTATTTCGGAAAAATGAAACCTCGTGCTTAGTATAAATGCGAAGTGTATTGTTTGTTTTTGTAACCATTTCTGTTTGTTCCTTGGGTAATTACCAACCCTATTATTAGATTAGATTGCAGTTTAAAACTGTGTTATCCCTAGTATGACCCTTCCCTACCTACTTACAATCCTGATACATACATCCCTATGACAGCATAATTTTATTTTTGCCTCGTAACTTGGGTCAAGTCAGAACTCAAGTGTTACGATGAAGAATGTATCATTTTGGCTGACAGGAGTCTAAAAGGATTTCACCTGAATAAACAAATTGATTGACTCCTGAATGGATAGCAGCACCTATGACTAGGTTGACTTGTAAGGATCCAGAATTCCTATGGACCGACCCACCAAGTCAGCACTTTTCTTACCTATAGAGTTGGCCAGTCTGCAGAAGTTTTAGCTAACTTATATATGAGGCAAATCGTAAGATTGCAAGACATACCAGTCAGCATTGTACCAGACAAGGATTCACGTAACCAGAGTTGGTGGTCAACACCATAGAGACAGTTAAGTAATACGAGGACACTTGCGAGCAGCGCAAGACAGACAGAAATAGTAGACAAACTGTCATCATCATCCCTTGGAATTCAAAAGAGGACGATCATGTCTTTTTGAGGATATTACCATTAGGCCAAGACCTGTCATATCAGGAGCAGCCCGTAGAAATCCTTGATCATCGAGAAATGGTATTGAGAAATCAGTCTATTTCCCTTGGTCCACGTGACATAGAAGCACGGCGCGCCAGGAGAATCTACTTGGAAGCGTGTGTACGACATGCATAAGCATTTTTTTCGAACCTATTCGTAAACCCAAGATATAAATTACTTTGTTAAATTTTATCTTATGCCGTCTTTGACTTCTACCCCGGCTTAGTTTTAATTTCGAGGATAAAATTTTTATAAGTTGGGTAGATTGTAAACCCCCTCGACCAGATTTCAGTATTTTTAGGATTATTTTAACAATTTAGGATTTATGGAAATATTTTATTAATTTATTTTGCTTACATATCCTATTGACTTGTGCACCTGTCCATCACCTAATTATCTGGAGCTTTACCTTGACAGTTATCCCCGAACAAAGTTCACATACCTGTCCTAGACATGCTAGACTATTTTTTTGAATTTTGTGCAACTCCCAGATGCTTTATTTTGAGCCTCGGTTGAGACGCACAAATATTGTTACAAAAATCCGTATTTATTTCCTATTTTATTTCCTGCTCTTTACCCATCTCTGTACCCTAGAGATTTGAGGCCAACCTGCACCTATTTTGCCCAAACAAAAATACGTTAATATTCTAGACTGAGTATACTACATTTAGTGTATTGACACCGTAGAAAAATTATGACCCTACCTGCCTCTAAATAAATAGAGAACACCGTGCGCAGTATTTATTAATTAATAAATATGATGGCCGTATCACCCAAGAAAACTAGGCCCAGTCCCTGCCCAGACTCACCCCCACCCCCTCGGGACCCTCACACAGCATTTTTTTTCTATCCTGTGAATTTTAGTATTTTTCGGAATCGGGTGTTTTTCCAGATAATTTCGTAATTGTACAATTTCCCAAAATAGGAACTTTACGCAATTTATGAAATTACAGGGATTTTTCTGCAAATTTCGTGTGAGGTGTCAGTCCCCTCACTGGCCGGTGAACCTGCGCCGTCCATTTGGACGCGGGACCCACCCGAAAAGATCCCGAAAATATCCCGAAAAGATCCCAAAAATATCCCTGAAATATCCTAAAAATATCTATAGATATTTTACATATTTTATTAATATTATTTTTCTATAAAAAGAAAAGAAAAGAAAAATAAAAATAAAAATCCTAAATCTATTTTCCCCCCTACAGCCCGCAGCCCCCTCCCCCGCCGGTGGCAAGCTCCCCGCCGGAGCCTCCCCCGCCCGCCGGAGACACCCCCCCCCGTTGGCCGACTCCCCCTTCCTCCTCTCCTTCTCCTCCGGCTCCCTCTCCCCGTTCCAGCCGCCTCTGGCCTCCGCCCGCGCCACCGCGGCGAGCCGCCCTCGCCGGCCACCCGACCTCCGCCTCCCCGCTGCCCCCTCAGACCTCCTCCTCCTCTTCTCCTTCACGATCTCCTCCTCCTCCCTGCCTGTGCGTCCCCGCGGCCCGCCGGAGCGGCTCTGCCCCCCACTCGTCGACCCTGCACCGCCTCGCCGGTGCCGTCCCCTCTTCCCCTCCCGCTGGCTCCGCCCTCTCCCAGCCGGCTGCTCCCCCTTCTTCTTCCCCGCTGCCCCCTCTCTCCTCCTCGCGCCGCCCCGAGCCGCTCCCAGTTCTCTGCCCACAGCGTCATCTTCCCCGGCGAACCCTCCTCTCCGGCCGACACAGCCGAGCAGCTCGGCCGTCGAGGCCAGTCGACTCCAGCAGCGTTCAGATGCCCTAGGGAGGACACGGACACAGCCGTCCCTGACCCTGACACGTGTCGAACGCGTGTCGGACATGAGAAACGCAAGTTTCTGGAGCCCTGTTCAGGTAACGATATCTTTCTCCTCGTATTTTCGATTTTAATTTCGTCAGTTGCATCGTGTAGACTATGTAACCATCTCGGTGCCCGTACAACCCGCTCGGAGCATCGTGTCCTGTGGCGATCACGAACCGCGATCCAAAAATAGGAAAAACAATGACCCGATTCACCCCGGAACTGAGTACGCCCCGCCAAACGGGATGACTTGGTCGCACGCGATCTTTACCGAAACGTGCGCGACGTTGATACGGACGTGTAGGAATTCGGAGAAGTTGATTTGGATGTGCGTGCACACCGGAATCAACGCGTATCCGCCGACACCGTTCCGTATTCGTCTGTTCTGGAACACGCTGTAACTTTGTGTACACACGTCAGATCGAAACGAAACTTGCGCCATTGGACTCGTAGCGATACGCTGGTCCTGTGATCCAAGTTTGGTTCGATTCTGAGAACGTTGACAAAACCCCGTATTATGGGCCCCACCGGCTCCACTTGACGGGCGATTTTGTGATCGGCACATCGGAATCCAGTTCTGGACATTCCGTTGGGTTCATATCGACGTTCTGGACTTGTTGACACTAAGTTTGGCGAATTTGGAGACCTTTGACCCTGACACATTTTTCGGTGCAAAGTGGGCCCACATGTGGACCCCGCTTTAACCGAAAACTGTCATTTTTGCCCCTGTGTCCAAATTAGACTTAAGGACAGGCGTTTCTAGCTATTTGATATTTTTTGAGACTGTTAGTGATGTTTATTTCAGCATCCGGAGACTTTCCTTCTGAGGCCATAGTTTCTGACTTCTTGGCATTTGATATTTGGACATTATATTTTGCAGCTCTTGCCAGGCAAGTATACCTTGCCTTATTATACTGTTTAAATTCAGTTATTGCTAGTTATATGTTTATTTATTATATAAATATGCGCGTCCGAGCAGACTCGGGTGCAGTCAACGAAGGCGTTGACGTTAGGACTTGTGTCTGACCTAGTGTCTAGTAGACCCACCTAAAGTCGTGAAGTTATTGATATAACTTCCCAGGCCTTGATACGTATCATTACATGTCACAGAGTGAGTACATGTAGGGACGCGTGCCTCATGCGCGACTGGCCATCAGTGTGAGCAACACGTGTAGTGGTATTTAGCTCAGTTGTTTATCTTATTGAGACTTGCAGCATAGTAGGAGGTGTCCACATCGTTTTCACGACGTGTACATCTATATTGGGCAGGAAAGACACTTAGTAGGCGTATGGGACACCCCCTCCTTATATATTCCTGTGGCCTGATACCATACTCTACGGAGATGGGGCATTCTTGTTACCATGCTGCTCGGAGATGGGGTATTGGTTTTCTTGTTCCCGATACCGTGCTCCGAGGAGGATGGGGTATTATTGTTTTATCCTTCGTTCCATGCTCTGCAGGGGTGGACGATTGCGGAGTGCCCTTGCGTCAGGGGGCATATGACACATATACTAGCCAGTCATGACGATTGGTGAATTACGTCAGCATATGTCTAGCCCACACATTCCCATGCGTACTACAAGGTCTTTAAATTGCATTCACTTAGATGGTTAGCACACCCCATTTATTTATTCAGTATTTACATTATGGCATGTCATTTTTATGTATCTTGCTATGTCCCTCTGAGGACTTGGTCCCCTGCCAGGTGTATATTTTCTTGAGTATTCGCAGGAGCACAGATCCGGACATGTTACGTTTATTCCGAGGAGGTCTTCTCTTCGAGCCTCGTGATTGTCAGATGTTGTTCTTTATGGTGTGTATTTTGGTTCCTTTTATATTATATTTCTGCAGTGGATTTGTTTCCATCCGACTGTCGTTCTTTAGATTTTTGTTTATTGAGATCTAGTTACCTGATTATTGGTTATTCCTGTATATGTGATATTCTGTGGATGAGATTTAGATATTACCCTGTGACTTGTGATTAATATTACCACTGGTGAACTACTGTTCATTATACAGCGTACGCACGTATATATGGTTTCCATATATTGGAGTTGTCATATATACGGGCCAGCTGGCATGGTTACGTTACCTAGTCCTACGTATTTTGGGACTGGGGCGTGACACATAATATTACTTCTATCTCATGGCAGGCTTACTTTATAACATTCCTGTGTTAATAGTACTAGCAGTTCATTATTCATGTATTTCATTGATTACAACAGCATTGAACATAAGGCATCTTATCATTGTGTGTACTAGAGTAGAATATAGTTATGACATACAGCAAAAAAATACTAGCATTCATTTTATTAGGAAATGAAGGAGTAGAGGAGAAGGACAGATCCACTCACTTATACAAATATCGTTTCCATGCCATGATCCCACATTCGCCTATGATCCCTCAAGAATGATCTGACACGATGTACAGTCTTCTAACTTGGCATAATCATACATTCGAACAATGCCACATAAGATATTCCATCCGACCAAGTTTAACAATACTACATCATCATACCAAGCATCTCGACTTTCTGTACTACTTGTATTTCATCGGTCTGATCCATCTATAATTCCAATGTGATTCCTTTCCGCAGAGCGAGATATTACATAATATACCACTCAGAAAAAGTTTCGTCCTCGAAACTTAAATAAATAACTCAATTCACCATATCACTTAAGTCACCCTACGAAAATGTCCTACGCTAGTTGTATATCAACATCCCATTTCAATCTCTTGTCAATATGCTCATTCATGAATCTCGTATTCTGATGCATTCAATTCCACCATTTCGTTTATTCCCAAATGATTTTTTCATGTTCTATATTTTACCAATATTCTCCTGCAGCTCCATTTGAATTTCGTTCACCACTTCACCTGGATTATATATACATTTCAGGCATCCCAAAAATATAGTGCACTCAACCAATGCTAATGGTTATAAAAATCAAACGGCTACATATGTACCTTCATTCCTCATTACTGATCTCTTAGTGATTTCGGTCAAGATGTTACCTAACATCGATTTTCTATAAATCCAAGTTCTTGCAACACTCACTCGGTCAATCCCATCGATATCCTTCCAACACATTGCATCGAATTTCGGACTAAGCACTTCTCAATATTCACCATCATCCTTCCGTTCTTAACATATGCACAATTCTTTTATCTCGTTCATAGTGTTCTTTCATATAACCGTTTGCCACAATCGCTATCTTCCAATCCTGTCAAAAATATAAAAATCCTTAGGCCCTACCCAGGTTTAGCCATTAACCCAAGCACGATACTTTAATTATTTCGAACAAACCGACCATAACGATATTTTTTTTAATTTCAAATTGCAATATTCCTTCTTTAATGCCAATTCCGTCATTCCCACCTCTTATGAATAATTTGACTTGTCATCACTTTGTTTCAATTAATCCAACTTTGATTGATTACATTAATAATATCTCCGACCTTCTCTTTATTATGACCCACATGTATTTATAATCGTTCTGACAGCTTCTCCAATATTTTAATTTCTTTTATTCAAACTTCTAGCATCAAAATTCAAATAAATCCAGAGTTTTCTTTGGTCATGTTGTTGTACACGCCACAAATTCATTATAGTTTAATGATCACAATATGTCCCGTACAATAGTCGTATTAGCCGCATCACATATCAAGTTTCTCTTCCCAACGAATAAAATTTTTATCCGAATTCTCGAGCGATGTTTTCCTCTTTTTATTCCAATTTATTCCTCATTCCAACTTGATTCCAAAAGAAGCTATTTCAAGAAATCCAATCAACCAAACCCATAATTGATTTTCCATTCCAATCAAAGCAATCAAATCCATCTTTTATAATCAATAAATTTTCGAATTTGCTCATCCAACAGTTTAACCCTTCCAACATGACCTGCTATTCCAAAATACTTGCTCCCAAATCTCACAACCAACAATCCAATATAGGCTATACACAGGATGACTAGCAATATACACTATCCCAGTCTCACACGATATTATAATACCCAAACATTAATACGGTCATTATATGGGTCTCCGACAACCAACATGACTCTTCGATCAAGTCTCTATGGTTAGCTATACCGACCGCTAAACCTAGTATCCATAGACAACTCATCTCATGCTAAGAAGCTGTTAGGGACTGTTCTCATCTTTATTCTTAGGGCCAACTATAATTCGACAAGTCTAAGGGACTTCTACCCAACTCTTATGGCCAACTCAAACCATGAATGCACTACTATTGACCTATCCACAAAAATGAGGAATGTCCAACAGTCAGGGTCAGGTCTATCTACCCACGATCAATATCATAAGGGTCTACCACCCATAAAGGTTCATTATAGACTTACCCAACCCGACTAGGTCAATCTAGAACTACATAATCATTTTCCATATCCATCAAGTAAATTTCCAACGAAATCAAAATTCGAAGTGCTCACATGTGTTATTGCAACTTTCTGATATAATAATCATTCTTCTAGTTATATCAACATATCATTCTTGAATTCATATGCGTCTGATTTATCTATATGACAAGACAACTAACCCAAAGTTCAAATTTCGATCAATTACTTTTACTAGTACGTTATTCATGATCCTTGCTCTTAATTATTTCTCCTTCATATTATGTATTTGTGTGTTCAGTATCACCCAAATAATTTATAGCCGACAATATCATCTAATCAACACGTTGAAGATATCTCTCTTCTGAGTCATTTTATCGATCTTACCTTTGCTGATAGGGTCAACTTTTGTTCGCATAAACCATCAACTTAATTGTATTACCTTATCAATGTCTCATAGATTTTTATCTAGCAAATCCATATTCGATAATTATTCACGTATTCGATATATTGGTCAAACCACCAATCTAGGAATTATCCCACGTTAAGAATTTGATAAATTATATTCGCCAATCAATTGTTACCTAAGCGACTAAGGTTTCTGCCAACCAACTGTTATTGATGCGACAAAACTTTCCATCGATAGTATTTATCCTAACTTGTTAGACCTCAAGCTTTATTTATATTCCATCCAAAGAAGTCTCTTGAAGAACTTCTATCTATTGTCATACAATAAGGGTCATCGATTAGTTTATTTACAATCCGTCGAGTTCTTATGCCGACTAAATATTACCCACCAATCGATAAGTTCAAGTATTCCTACTTCACAACTACTACCCTTTTAAGTTAGGCATGTAGTAAGTGCTACACACCTAAGGAAAAAAAGAAGCAATTTCCAACATACTCGGTCCAACTAAAATTTATTTTCCAGAACTTCCAATTTAGGCAACCGAGATTATACCCTACATGTGATTTTCATTCGATTCCAACCAATCTCATTCAACATACGGTCCAACTTTTTTATCGATAGTAACATTCGATCATTGATACAAAATTTAAAACTTTTATCCAATCGATTCCAGTCATCGTCTAACCTTATAATCCAACTCGTTGTTCCCAACTAAGACATTTATCTCATAGCTTTCACTTTCTTGCTATCCAATGTAATATTAAGCCATCAAGGGTCTACTATTGATACACCAACCAAATAACCAAGGGACAATCGCACCATAACATAACCAGGCATCAATCCCGACTAAGTTTTGGTACTACCCCATTGCTACTGATAGGCTTAATATTATCACTATGGAAGGGTCACTGCACAAGCATTACTACGAGGGTAGAGACATATACCACTTAAAGACAAAGTCGTTTCTGACAATCAAATTATCCTTACACTAATCCAACATTCATTCCATACTACCATTACATAGAAGTATTGCCAGTCACAAACATGATTTCCATACTCAGATGTAGCACACAATCTCGTCATCACATATGAATCAATTTAGCATTCCTGTTGATTTTCTTTATTGAAATTACTCAAGCACAATCCATATTTATTATAGCACACATATTGATTTCTCTTCATTCCTACATGCAAATTATTAATCATAAGTTATTCTTCTTTGGCATCGAATCATTGTTGGGTTCTTGGTATCTTTTACAAATCAAAAATCATATCGTAGGGCAATCACAATATTTAGGCTTATTGTATGGAACATCCAATGAGTGTACCTAAGCGATCAAATACTCACAATTACGGAAGCACTTTCGAACAATAGTGGAAGTAACATAGAACGATCACAAATATAATTTTTATAATCGCAGAAGCATATTTGAGTACTCACAGAAGACAACTTTGGATATGCACTGAGGCGACTGTGGCTACTCGCAAAAGAGATTTTGAATAGTCACCGAAGCAACTTTGAGTATCCGCGGAGGCATCCTTGAGTAATCGTGAAAGCAACTTTGATTTAGAACTTGCCGAGTCCAAGGACGCATAACCATGCTCTAATACCAATTTGTTACCTCCGATTCTGAAGAACCGAAAGTAGCCACGGACATGATGTTGTTCAAGCCTAGATTGCACTTATACAAGGAAAGAAGATAGACAAGGCATGGCATATCTCAGAAATAACGACATCGCGGTGGAATTAAGCAGAAAAATTGAAGTCACAATGAATATAATGAAAAGCTTCTCTTTATTGATAATGATAATTGAGTACGTGGCTTATAAAAGATTTATATAGCTTTCAAATACAACTGATACTTGGCCAATTAGCTTACATTAATATTTGTCGTCTTGGCTTACAATCTCACTGATATAACTGAATTACATTATTCCATACATTATGTCCTTTATAACAGAAGATGCCTCCAATAGAAGAACTTCTGCGTGCCCCAATAAGACTTCGATGCCTCAGAAATGTTCTAGCCACTCCTTAATGCTGAGTACCTAGGGATGCCCACAAACGTGGGTCAGCACATATCGCATACTGGTGAGCAGAAAGTAGCCCACTCGCCTAAACCAACACTAAGTAATCATGTGAAATGTATGCACATTAATTTAGTGATCTTTCTATTAGGTACTAGGTTCATTTCAATGATCAGAGTATTCAGCAGCATAATAAAACATATTTTGGAAACAACAGTATACATTGAATATATATATATAATTTGTACATATTGCTCAATAGTGACTCTTACCAACATCCCACTATTCTTATCTATGCAAAACAAGGATTAGCCACAACATAATTAATATGAATCATTCGTAAAGAGATGATTGTAAGCCTGCATAATTATTCTCATTAGTATGCAGCCTAACTACTTGTAGGTCCCAACTTACAGACCTTCTTATAGCCTGGTGGTACCAAACCACAATTATACTCGTATATGAAGCGTTTCTTTCATATTTATGTGCACTAATGCACTTATACATGTACATATGTTCAATATTTCATTCTCAGTATTACCAGCATGTGAAGTAGATTGCATAATATTACTTCTTTCCCATGGAAGACTTACTTTATAACATTATTATGTTAATAGTACTAGCAGTTCATTATTCATGTTTTCATTGATTATAGCAGCATTGAATAAAAGGCATCTTATCATTGTGTGGACTAGAGCAGCATATAGTTATGACATACAACAAAGCAACACTAGCATTCATTTTATTAGGGCATGAAGGAGTAGAGAAAAATGGACAGATCCACTCACTTATACAAATATCGTTTCCACGCCATGATCCTACATTCGCCTTCGATCTCTCAAGAATGATCCGACGCGATGCACAGTCTTCTAACTTGACATAATCATACATTCGAACTACGCTGCATAAGAATCACATCCGGCTAAGTTAAGCAATATTGCATCATCACACCAAGCATCTCGATTTTTCGTACCACTTGTATTCCATCAGTCTGATCCATCTTCGACAGAATCTCATGCGGCGTTGACTCCATGTGCCATGATAAAGAAGAAGAAAACTCAAACTTGGACTCCTCATACTACGTACCAGTCTAGGGCAGGGAGGGCCTGCCAAGCCCAAGTAAATGCTCAGTTGGCTAACTGTCAGTGTGCGACACTAAGTGTTATGCGCCCTCAAAATAAGATTGCCTGACTGTCAGCGTGCGCCTTCGATCTTCTAGAAGCATGAAAAATCTGAAGGCATGCACCCTCAAAATGAAGGCAAGCCCCATAGAGCCCATGCACCCTCGAAATAAAGATAAGCCGCATAGTCTGTAAAAATCTCCTTGTGGTTTGAACAACCACAAAAATAGGGGGCACATAAGATATCCTGATACAGCATTCAAATCATGTCAGAAAGTTCTGACATGGTACTTATTGCCCTGATCGCTTCATGAATCGTGAAAGAGGCAACGGCGCACAAAAGACAGAAAATCACATCCGCACATTAATGAATTTGTCGGGCGTGCAGTGCCACGTGTTCGCTCGTATACGGCCATGACTCTATGCATCCTCGTCATCATACGGCCAAAGTGTCTATTAGACCCAGGCCAGATGAGAGAACGTATGCGTCCTCACCATCATGCAACCAAAAGTGTTCATCAGACCCAAGCCAGACGAGAACACGTATGCGGCTATGACTCTATGTGACATTCAGCTTGCAGTATTCTTCCGTTACAACTGAAAAGATCCTCATACAATCAACGCTGGCCACGTGTCCAGTTGACCAAGTCACACACACAATGGGCTGAAAATGACCTCGTCGTCCAACCGAGATTTCATCAACAGCATATCCCAACAGGGGCTACGTGGCAGCCGGCCCGTGGTATGCGTCCATAATTGCAACCGTATTCTATTGAAGTAGCCCCATGCGGCCACCAAACAAATGCATATGCAGCACATATAGCTCGTCAGCATGATGGCTATAAATAATGGGGTTGCATACCCACTACATACGCAGAGAGATATACACACAAACAAGCACAGGAAAGAGAACAGAAGAAAGCATTCGCATTCCCTCAATGGACTGTCAATGGAATAAAGGAGATGTTACAATACCCGATCTCCATCGTCACTTTCTCCAGAATCAAAGATATTGTACTTAGATTTTATGTCTAGAATTTCTTTGTACTCTTCTGTTTGTTAAGCAACAAAGTTTGTTCAAACTTTACATCAATGGAAAACAGAAGGGTATCTTTGCATTGTATTATAGACTTTGAGGCAAAGCTACTTTATGACAAGTTGAGTAAGTGTGAGTTCTGGTTGGATCATATCTCATTATTAGGCGATATCATTTCTGACAATAGTATCTCGATAAATTTTAATAATATTGAGGCCGTAGAGCATTGACCAGTTCTAAAGGATGTTGGCAAGGTTCATAATTTTTTGGGTTTAGCAAGCTACTACAGAAGATTTATGAAGGATTTATCCAATATTTCTTCATCATTATCTAAGTTGACTCGAAAGGATGAGAAGTTTATTTTCACAAATAAGTGTCAAGAGGGCTTCATGGAGTTGAAGAAGAGGTTAACTATAATACTAGTTCTTACCTTCTCTTCGGGCGCTAAAAGTTTTGCTATCTGCAATGATACGTCGGATAAATGATTGGATTGTATTTTGATGCAGCATAAGAATGTGATAACATACGTTTCTTAATAGTTGAGATCGCGTGAAAGGAATTACTTGTTTCATGATTTGGAGCTTGCAACATTCTTGTTGGGTTTGAAGCTTCTAGGGTGATAACATGAACATATATACTAATCACAAGAGTTTTAAGTATATCTTCACTCAGAAAGGTCTCGATATGACACAGAGGAGGTGGCTAGAGTTTCTAAAGGACTTTGAGATTGATCTTCGCTACACATGTATTGTCCCGCTCCGTGTTGGCACTATGTACAAGAGATATCGGTTTGCTGATTCAAAAAGGAAACCTTCTTGGAGAGTTCCTTGTTGAACCAGAAGATGACTAATCTAGGTGAGTATACAAAACTTCATTCTCTGATTCTTACACGTCTTAATAATGAATCTGAGTTTTTGAAGTGCTTGTTGTTTAATAAGATAAGTTTGCATGAATGATAGAACGAGAACCTGTCTGCCTAAAAGAGAGAGAACCATTGTCATGTTAAGTATAAAAAATGTTGCATGCTAGTTACACTGACACAGCTATCGAACAAACCTTGCCATAGTAAGAAAATAGTATAACTGTATAATAAATTGAAGAGATAAATAGACCCGTGCCATGTATTGCTTTAATTAAAAGATCGTTCATATGTTTGCTTGTCATCGTATATATAATTGCTTGTCTTGGATGCAAAAGCTTGATGGAATGTATGCTTATTTATTATAAGAGTAAATATCTTGTCTTGTTTGAAAAGAGACTAGTAGCCCGCCCTGATGTTCCGGTCCCACGGGATCTAGGGGGTGCAGCTATTAGATAAGAGATAGATGGATTGAAAGCGTGTATTATCACGTTGTGTTATCATTGTGATATGCTTGTTATCGAGGATCTTTCGGGGGATGGAGGCTAAACGACAAGTTGGAGACTAATAGTGCATCCTGATGTTCCGGTCCTACGGGATCTAGGGGGCGTGGCTATTAGAATGGTGGATGGAGATTGATGGGGTGAGACTAATAGTGCGTCCTGAAGTTCCAGTCCTGCGAAATTTAGGGGGACGTGGCTATTAGGCGGGGGATGGTGCTTCGTTGGGAAGAGTTTGAGTTTGTGTTAGAGAAGTTAGCTGGTTCATGGAGATAGCTGCATTCAGGTAGTTAGGGCGCATGCTAGGCTAGCCTTCTTGCATATCTAATTGTTTGATACAGAGACGGACAGGAAAAAGAGAACATTGTATATATATACAAATTATTGCTAACTTGTATGTCTGCTACAGAAATAACCGTTCGGCAAGGGGTAAGAAACACAAAGAGTTTATATATAGCCTCCTTGTTCATGATCATGTGCATCTTAGAGTTTATCTGATAGTATTTCATGCATTTGTATCGGTTGGACAATGGCTATTAGTGTAGAGCTGAACCTTGGTCCCAGCTGCTAATGTGTTAGTGAAGAGCAACCATGAGTCACAACTGCTAATAGCATCAGATAAAAGAGTCATTGGTTAGCTGGATTACTGCTACTGATCCTGAGTTTCTCGGGGACCAAAATCTTATAAATAGTTTATCTTGTTTGCTTGATTGAATGATAGCCCACTGAATGCTGCATTGTCCCTAGAGTCTTTGAGTATAGCTCATAAGACACGTTGCGTATACCCTGATAGTAGAATAATCAACTTGTCTTGTGTGCTTGAATGCTATCGAACATGAACTCTGATTTCAAAGATGTTTCCAAAAGAAGTAATATGACTTTGTTCTTGTACTGCATGAAATGAACCTAGGTAAAACTAGAAAGATCACTAGTAATATAATATTTTATAACATAATTACTTAGTGTTGGTTATAGTGAATTTTATTTTTGTTCATTGATTTTATACTCACGGGTACTTTCTCCAAAGTACTGACCCACCAACAGTTTGCTTGTTCGCAGGTGCTGGATCGTCCGAGGAAGCGATAACCGTGCCTCTTTCCCAGGACCAAAAAATCTGGTTTCGATGCCTTGAGTCGTATCGATTGCTTTAAGATGCTTTTGTATAGAGGGACATAATGTATGGAACGATGCCATTATATTCAGAGAACCTCGTGCCTTGATCTTTGCCCCGTATACTCAGAAGGATTTATTGTTTGCAACACTGTCCCTCCGCTGCGTACTCAATCAATTCGATGATAGCCACAACTTTAACGATGTTGTCTTGTGCGGGCGCAACCCCAGGCTCTCAAGGCATCACGTCCCGATGGAAACGATCGTCCCGCGGGAGCGCTGGCGTAGTGATTCATGCCCGACGGGGACGGCCGATTCCTGCGAGAGATCGGGACGTGACAACACACATATAAATGACAGTGTAGTGTCAGATGCACTTAAAAAGAGGCCACTAGAAATGTCATATTTAATTTTTTGACAAGGAAATGTCATATTATTAAAGGTATTCAGGAGATGGGTATCGAGGTGCGCACTACAAAAATATAGTTAAATAGCGACAAAATATAGCGACGAAACTATTTTTGTCGCTGAGTAGCTACGGATATGTGACAAAAAGTTTGACAAAAAATCATATCTATTTTTCGTCGTTGATCAATCGTTAATATTGTAGCACGTCTTAGCGACAGACTACTTTCGTCGCTATGAAATATTTTAATTCCAGCGCCAACTTTTTTCTTTCCCCCAAACTTCATATCTCTCTCTCTCTCTCTCTCTCTCTCTCTCTCTCTCTCTCTCTCCGCCCGACCCCCTCTGCATCTGACCCCCCTCTCCGGCCCACTCCTCCAGCGCCATCTCTAGCGGCCCCCTCCTTGACCCCCATCTCTAACCCCCTCATCGTGACCCCCTTCTTCGGCCCCCTTCTCTTCCCCCTCTCCGGTCCCCTCCTCCTTGACCCCCTCTAGCTCCGTGGCCCCCTCCTCTTCCGCCTCCTCACCGGCCCCTCCTCGACCCCCCTCTCCAGCACCCTCCTCAACCCCCTCTCCGGCAACATCCTCAACCCTCCCTCCGGTGAGACAACAGGTAATGACCCTAACTAGGTTATTTTGAATTATAATTTGGAAATGAACACATGACACAAACACAAAAACCGACACATGACACATTGGTTAGTATTGATTTAGGTTAAAATACATAGTAGTTTTTAAATTGATTTAGGATTACCAACATGCGACACAAATACGGACATATGACATAAACATAGTTTTGACACGGGCATAATCACACTTAAGGGTAAGCATTATTCGGTTTAATTTAGACCAAAAATTAAACCGACCTGAACCGAATTATTTATTTAGTTACTAAAAATGAATATTTAGCTAGTTAATATATATATATATATATATATATATATATATATATATATATATATATATATATATATATACTATAATTTAGTTACTATATATAGGTTTTGAAATTGAATGAAATAGTAGTCACCCTTGCCGATTAGTTTACATGTGAAATTGAAAGATAGATGCATGATATGGAAACTCGGATTATGCTACAAAAAAATAGATTATTGTCGAAATAGTTGCATATTGTACTAAAAGGAGAACAATGATAAAGATAGATGCATTTTCAATCACGCGGACCGGTACAAGCCAATTTAGAGCAAAAGAAAGTCAACTGCCCAAGTAAGGTTGCGTCCCTACAAGTACATGCAGTTTTTGCTTATCACAAAGAAGCTGTAGAGGATGAATATGTCCGCAAATATAGCAGAACACATGACATAGCAAGAAACGAAAGATGGATGATGGAGAATTGTCTCATCCTTTCGATGGAGAGGTAGGAAAGCATTTTGATCGGTGTCATCCTGAATTTGCTGCGGAGCCCAGGAATATTCGGTTGGATTTATGTTCTGATGGATTCATTCCTTTCGGACATTCGGGATCTCAGTACTCTTGTTGGCCGATAATTTTGACTCCTTACAATCTACTATCGTGGATGTACATGAAGACTCTATACATTTTTTTGACACTTATCATACCCGGTCCAAAAAATCCAAAGAAGAACATTGATATCTACTTGCAGCCATTGTGGATGAGTTGGCAGTTCGGCGTTCAGACATATGATATTTCGAAGGAGCAAAACTTTCATATGAGAGCGTCACCCATGTGGACCATCAATGATTTTCCAGCATATGGATGTTATCAGGGTGGAGTACTCATGGTACTTTGTCTTGTCCGATATGTATGGAAAAGAATAAGACATTTTGTCTCCACAATGGAAAAAAAAACATACTTTTTTATTGTCACAGTCAGTTCCTTCTTGTGCCGCATCCGTGAAAAAAGGAACATAGATGGCTTTAGAGCTGGTAAACAGGAACTATTTCCACCCTCGTTGAGACTGACAGGAGACGAAGTTTGGAAAGAGGTAGATGAATTACCGACTATGATGGAAGATCCGATATCGGCGCCCTTCACTTTGAAGGGTTCAGACATAGACATAATTGGACAAACCGGAGTATCTTTTGGGACTTATCTTATTGGAAGGACAATCTCATAAGACACAATCTTAATGTCATGTATATCGAAAAGAATATATTCGACAATATCTTCAATACGGTGATGGATATTAAGAGAAATACAAAAGACAATTTCATTACAAGAAATGACTTGGAAATTATTTGCAGGCATTCAGATTTGCACCAAAAATGAAATACAAACGGTAATTGGGTCAAGCCTCCAGCACCATTTACATTTAGTAGAGAAAAAAAATTAATAATATGCAACTGAATTTTAAAGTTTAGATTTTTTGACGACTACATATCAAATCTGGCAAGATGTGTCGATCTTAACGAATGCAAGATGACAGGGATGAAGAGTCATGATTGTCATGTGTTTATGGAGAGGTAACTACTTATTGCTCTGAGAGAGATTGTCTCATCAAGTATGGACTCTGTTGGCCAAATTATCTATATTCTTTAGTGATTTGTGTTCAAACAAGTTGATAGTGCAACATTTAATAGAACTTGAGGAGAAAATTGTATTAATATTGTGCAAGTTAGAAATGGTATTCCCTTCCGATTTTTTTGATAGTATAGAGCATTTGCCGATTTATCTTGCATATCGGTATTCCCGTCCACTATCGATGGAAGTATCAATTTGAGAGGTATAAATTGATTAGTTTGTACTATTAATTTCTTTACTCAAATAATTCTAATATTTAATATATAATCTATAGGTATCTACATCACCTAAAGAAGAAAGTGGACAATAAGGCTCATGTAGAAGCTTCGATATGCGAAGCATATATCATTTAGGAGATTTCAAACTTTTGCTCCATCTACTTTGATACTCATGTGAGAACATATTATAATAGAGCCCCAAGGAATGATGACATAGGGATTGATGCACCGAATAGTGTAATCATCACTATCTTCAATGTGGGAGGCAAGCCTAAAAGTGCTACTAAAGTACGGTGGTTGGAAGACGATGAGTTTGAAGCCGCTCATCGGTATATATTGTTAAATAGTCGTCTTGAGGAGATACAAGATATTGAGAAGTAAGTGACACATCTTTGCAACATATTTCAATTCTGTATATGCTTGAAAAAAAAAGTGCTATAATTGTTCTCCTTATTATCACAGTACTTTTATAGCTGAGGTAAAAATGGAGAGACCTAATATTAATGATGATGATCATGCTAAGGGTGGTCTCCACACGGATAGATCCATTCCAATCCATTCCACACGGGAGATACGTCCTCCCCGGGAAGCTCCGAGGTTAGCTTCCGCTCGATGTACTCTGGGAGGTCTGTCGCCAGCTTTCGCTCGATGAACTCCAAGAACCCATCCATCACAGACTCAGAGCTAGCTAGCTAGAGTTGTAACCTTAATTTGTTTACTTGATTTGAAGGAGCTAGGACGAAGAGCGGAAGAGTACTGTGTGTTTTTTCTTGTAAAATTGATATGTTATATCTGTAATCTGTAATGTAAATTATTATTTTGAGTGTTTATTAGAGTTTCTTTATTCGTATTGTAAAATAATAATAATATTTCACCACAGCTGGTTCCGGTCTACTCAAATAATTTCTCCAAACACCATTTCCCGTAGAGAATGGATATATGTCATCGGGAGTAGCGACTATCACGTGGTTGAAAGTACTTAGGAAAAAAAATAAAAAAAATAAATAAATAAATCTATAGTGCAGTGCAGCCAACAGAATTCTCGAGTTTGGGATTTAATATAAACTATACAAAAAGAGCAGGAAAATAATACTTACATACCACCTTGCTAGGGTTTCGTGCATACAAGTTGCCAATAGTTGTATCTCCTAAACCTACCTCAATACCAATCATACCTTTGGGTCAACTCTTTAAGAACAATATTAATCTGTCCTATATGTTTGTTTCTTTTTTTCCTCGCTGCTACGCGGAAGCCCAAACCAACCACCAAACGTAGTTTACTTTAGTACAAACTTGCAGCTGTAATTGTTAGGAATGGATAAACATTCCCTTGCTTTATACAATTATACACAGAGAAATTATATCAATCCTAGACCATATATCACAACGAATGACATTATAATAGTATAAGAGGACGTTTTGTGCACGATTTTTTTTTTTTTTACAAATTTAGAATAAAAAATCTATTCCTATGCTTAAAATTTAGGTTATAAAATTTATTTTAAAAAATTATAAATATCTAGATAAATAAATTATCAACAAAATATGTGAACCATATCCCTCAAGCATAAATGAAAAAAATTTGTTCCGAGTAAAAAAATTTTTGTTGTCGTCTTTTTTCTATACTCTTTTATTATTAATTTTTTTCCTTTATTTTTTATTTTTTATCCTTTCAACATTTTTTTAAGAATTTATTTTTCTATTTGTTAATTTATTTATTTTTTTCTTTTTTCTTTTTAAAGAATTTGTTTTCATTTTTGTAAGAACAATCTTTGTTTTTTTAAGTTTTTTTTTTAAGATTTTTGTTGTTTTTTCTTTATTTATTTTATTTTTTCATGAAAATATTTATATATTTTCCAAACATGAAAATACAATATTTTAAAATTTGATTACTGAAAATTTCATCTAGGTAATACAAAATTCATGACTATATAGCATTATAGGTATAAAAAAAGTCCACCTAATAATATTTAACACCTCCAACCCATCAAACTTACAATTTGTTGACCAAGAGTTTATGGAGAAGAAACTTGTGTGATTACATCTTTCATATTACTCTTCCATAATAAAGCAAGGTATAAATTTTGGTGAGACCACTAACTAAAAAAAGGTTTAATTTCAGCTTGATACTCTTCAACTATTTCAGTTTTTCAACTTGATATATTAAACTTTTACATACATCAACTTACTATCCTAAAAAAAATTAAAATTATTCCGCCCCTCCATTCTCCCTTCCACCGATTGCCACTCCCGCACCCCATTCTCCCGTCGCTGCCCCCTCCCGCCCCTTCTCCCGCCGCTACCATCTCCATTGTTGCCGCAGTCGGAGAGAGAGAGACGTGTAGTTTCGAGTTTTTTTAGGGTATAAAGTTCAAAATATTCAATAGTTGATAAATTTAAGTTGTTGAGTAAAAAACTTTAGGGTATCCACACTACTAGAAAATGGACCTTTTGCATCACCTTCTAGCAACGGTCTATACCAGTCGTTACAAAAAAGTTGTTTGCGACACACTTTTACGACAGTTTCTTAAAGTGTGGCAAAAACATCTTTTGCATCTTCTTTTTACGACGGCTTTTATATGTTGGTCGTAAATATCCTTTTGTGTCACTTTTATGCGACCATATAATATTTATGTAGCAAAAAAAAAAATTGCGTCTGAATTTTGGCAACGATTGCCTTTTTTGGTTGTAAATATCTTATTGCGTCATTTTTTCATAATGACTTTATTTTGTCGTCGCAGTAAATACTTTTTTTTCTTGTGATCGGTGTTATTATAGTCACCCTCATTATTGTAGTTCAAAATATTTTATACTTTTTTAAAATAAATTTTTTGAGCAAGTATATATTTATAAAAATGAGAAAAAATATTTGGAAGGTGCTAACTTGTATCTTTTAAAACCCCAAACCTAAGTAATATTTTTTTTTATAAACAAGATAATTATCCTAAAAAATCAACCCATAAATCCCTAGTTCTCCTCCCCATTAGCTTCCCCTCCCCTCCTCTTCCAAAAGCCTCATCCCATCAGCCCCTCCTCTCACCACCATTACCTTCATGGATCCAGACTTCCATTTCGATGCGACGAGCTTGAAGGAGGAGTACGAGAGCAAGGAGGACCTCTCCCCCACTCCATATGGGACTTCGCCTCCTACTCCATGTCCGTTGCCGAGGAGCACACCGACATGAATACCACTTTCATCGACGCCAAGATATTAAGGGCCTTTAGAGACCACCCCTCCGTCTTCGTTACAGCTCTCGACGAACCCTAAGAGGAGAAAAAAGACGAAGACGGGGACGAGGATGAGTAGGACTAAGCCATCGGTGGTGGCCAAGGGGTTCTGCGAACAAGGTAATACATAGTTCACATTCGTGTGTGGCTTTAGTTGAATTTGTTTTTACGAATTTGAGTTTGTTGTAGGCTGTAGGCGGAACCATTGGCAAAGCAGCCTGAGATTTCTCTGCATCGTCGGAATGGGCATCATTTTATGCTAATTCATTTCTCGAGCTCAATCTGTCTCATCCTTTGCTTAGGGCTTAAGAATCTGGGATACCAGAAACCAACCCCAATTCAGGTTGTTATTTTTTATTTTAACCTAGTTCTGTGATTTAGGGTTTTCGGTTAATCATGTTATGTTATTTGAATTTGATAAGAAACTATGTTACATTTCATGCACCTTTGGGAACTTTATTGTGGTACCCCGTTCCCCCTATTCGGGGAGCGCGGCTAAGAAATACAAGACGGTATCGTTCGATCGGGATAGATTGAATTAAGAACTCGTCCTCGTTATGGATTTGTTTCTTCGGAATCGATTCCCATATTCAGTGGACCGTGCCCCCGGGATCGACTTAGCGGCAGAGTCAGGAGGGACCTCTCCGCTGCATTCTTTTGTTGCCTAGTTTTCGCTGTCGCTTGTTGCTTTCGTGCCTTGAGTTGATTTTCGGGTTTGCTTGGGTTTTCTTGAACGGTTTCGATGGATTTCATTGCTTTCGTTCTTAGGACTGCACTTCAATTCCGATAAGGGAGAAAGAGGAAGAAGTACTGATCAGCTGTTCGTATCAATACAGGTGATCCAGCAGTAGACGTCGCTCAAGCGGACTCCTAAATCACTTCCTTCCTTCCTCCTTCCAACCACTAAAGTGAGTGGCTACCAACCCGATTAGCTAGCCCTACTTGCTAGTCTTCACATCTAATTCTTGTGTTCGTGCTTGCCCCGATCAAACGATACCAAGTAATAACTAAAAGATATCAAGATAATAAGGGAATAGACTTGGATCTGTATGCTTGTCATTGAAACTTGTGAATCGGTTACTTACTACATGCTTGCTTATTCAAAATGTTTACCATATGCATATATACAAGTTAGAATGCTTACTTCTTCTTCTATAAATATGCTATATGTAGAACACCCTTTGCCATGCATCAATTATTCAGGGAGACTATGCAAAATACATCACATAATGCTACATATCCCCTGAATTCATTGCCTCAGCTACATAAATGCAAACTTAACACAAACGTCGTTGATCACGGACAACTTGTGCACAAGGCCTCTCGGTTCCTGCGGACGGTCGCTAGGGCACTGGCACCGATCCGATCCGGACGGAACCTCAAGATTAGTCTCTCCCATAGGCGGGATGGCGTGCAGCGATACATGTGCCTCCGTCACCCTAGCCTGAGACTAAGACCGTCCATTATGGCATCAAAGCCAGTGATCCCCTCGTATATTTAAACCTGTTGCAACTAACTTGTGTCTTCTTGACAGGGAAGGCAAGGTAAGTATTGTGCAGGTGGTTCAGACGGAAAGGTAAATATCACCGAACGGTGGCGGGTTATTTCAATAATTCTATATCTATGTCTTGTTGTAAAATGAACTAAGGCAAGATAGAAACCCACGATAAATATGCATGCTTCAATAAGACAACGTGTTGATTGGTATAGTTGGGTTAGCTTGCCTTCACCAGTACGTTTCGATGTACTGACCCTCGTTGAAACAGGTTCCCCGCGCTAGGAGAACCAAGCGAGGAGCAGAAGACAAACCCCAATCCAGTCCAGCTGTAGGCACGCCTCGACCGTGCCACCTTAGAAGCATTTTGAAGAAGAAGCATTTTAAAGAAGAAGCCTTTTGAAGAAGAAGCTAGCCACCAAAGCAATCATGCAGCTTCGTGGCAAGGCAGTCGTTCCGTCCCAAGGTCTTATATTTTGAGTTTAGTAAGGGATGTAATGTACAAGGACTGCTATCTCATTTTGTGTCAACACTTTGTAAGCCCACAGAGGCAATCCTTATGACTCAGTTCAAGGAGTTTGTAATAGATGTTCATATTATCAATAAAAGAGAACTTTTCCATGTTTCAATCTGTGTTCAATTATCTGCGTACTCTGAATATGTGCTCGCTATGCGAAACAAAAATACTTAGCCTTGTGCGGTGCGCAACCTAGGCCCGCACGGCGGTCACGCCCGGGGGACGACTAACAATACCACGGAATCGGGGCGTGACATGTTGGTATCAGAGCACAGCTTCAAAGTTCCTTTTATTCATGAACTGGAAAAGTTCCCTTAGCGATAACTCGCTTATGCGAACTCCTGAACTCGTTAAGGCCAAAATGAGATACGTTCATGCAATAAGTCCATAATACATTATGATCCTGATGTAATTTACCTTCCTTTCAAGGAACGACGCAAGCGCAACCATCAGCGCTGGCGCCAGGCGAGCCTCGGACTCAGGAGAGCAGCTCCGGAACATCAGGAAGCTCTCGGAGCCAACGAGGCATGTCTCAAACAGACTCGATTCAACAAGTGGTGCAAATGTTAACCGAGCAACGACAGAGGGATGATGCCCGCCAAGCCAAGTTCGAGAGCAACCTAGAGGCAAGGCTCTCAGTCCAACAAAAGCAGGTAGATACCCTGCAACAGCTTGTTCAGACCCTGGCCTCCAACCATTCTGCCGCAACGACAGCTACACCAGTGGAGCAGCCAGCGCTTGAAGTCAAACCATCGCCCGTGCCAAGGACGAGGGAAGTGACTACCTTCACCTTTGCAAACTTCAAGAAGGTCTGCAACACGCCATTCAAGGGGACTGAGGACCCAATCGTGGCCCTAGATTGGCTCACCGAGCTTGAAGATCATTTTTCTCTCCTGGACGTGCCGGAAGACAAGCGCGTCACTTGTGCCAAACTACTGCTTCGCTTCAATGCGCACGACTGGTGGGACGTGCATCGACGATCTCTTCAACTTGGCCATGGAGAGGAGGCGATCGCGTGGACGACCTTTCGTGCCGCGTTTGAGGAGGAGTTTATACCCCCGCCTCTACGACGTCAACGGGAAAATGAGTTCGTTCAGCTCCGGCAGGGCAGTATGACGGTGAAGCAATACTCGGCAGAATTCAACAAGCTGGCCAAATTTGCTACCGCTTACCTACCGGATGCAGCGAGTCGTGCCAGACGATTCGAAGGAGGGCTACGTCTTGGTATCCACGGGCACGTATCCGTTCCACAGTATCAGACGATGAGGGAAGTTTTAAACCATGCCCTCTCCCTCGAGCCGCAGTATCCTCACGTTGCCACCGGCGCTGTGCAAACCCCCAATCACAAACGCCAAGGCAACGATAGAGGAAACACAGCTGCAAAGTGCCCTAACAACGGCGGTTCGAAAAAGGGAAACTCGGGGCAACGATGTGATTTCTGTAGAAGGACAGGGCACGTCGAAAGTGAATGTCGCCGGAAGCACGGGTTATGTCTCATTTGTGGAGCTTTCGATCACGCCCTTCCCAACTGTCCAAAGTTCACCGAGCGCCGTCCTCCGCAACAAAATCAGACTCCGGCACCTCAGGCAAATCGAGCGGCGCCTCAGCAAGGGCGTAATCAAGCTCAAGGCCGAGTCTACACCATGACACGGGAAGAAGCATTAGCTTCGGATACCGTCGTGTCAGGTACCTTACTTTTCAATAATATACCTGCTCGCGTTCTATTTGATTCAGGTGCAACGCATAGTTTTATTTCCACAAATTTTGCCGTGGAAAACAATGTAAAAATGACTCCGTTGCACTTAGATTTAAATGTTAGCACCCCCTCTGGTACAAAAATCCCTGTTCGTTCAGTATGCCTAGGTGGTTACATTTGTATTGGGAAGAAGAAGCTGTCGCTCGATGTCTTAGTTCTAGATGTTAGGGACTATGATATCATCTTGGGAATGGACTGGCTAGGCGCATGTGCAGCAACTATTGAGTGTGCAGAGAAGCGAGTCATTTTCCGTCTGCCCGGAGAAGCCGTGTTCTGTTACACCAGTAGTCCAGCGAACGATGCGACCAAGGCCTGCATGGTGATTTCGGCAAAATCTGCTCGGCGAATGCTCTACACAGGCTGCGAGGGATTTCTAGCATCAGTTCGGGATGCGCGGCAGGACTACGCAGACGTCGAGCCTAATTCCGTTGAGGCGGAGTTCCCCGACGTGTTTCCGAGCGAACTATCCGGCATGCCGCCCGATCGAGAGATTGAATTCACTATTGACACATTTCCAAATACACAGCCGATTTCAAAGCCTCCGTACAGAATGGCACCTGCAGAGCTGAATGAATTAAAGCGCCAACTCCAGGAATTGCTTGACCGTGGATTCATCCGTCCGAGCGTGTCTCCTTGGGGCGCTCCCGTGCTCTTCGTAAAGAAGAAGAACGGAACTCTACGCCTATGCATCGACTACAGAAAATTGAATAAGGTCACAATCAGAAACAAATATCCTCTGCCACGGATTGATGACTTGTTCGATCAACTACAAGGAGCAGCAGTGTTTTCAAAAATAGATCTTCGCTCGGGCTATCACCAGCTGAAGATTAGGCCAGAGGACACCCCCAAAACTGCTTTCCGAACCCGGTACGGTCATTACGAGTTTTCCGTGATGCCGTTCGGACTGATGAATGCTCCTGCGGCATTCATGGACGTTATGAATCGGGTATTTAGACCTTTCATCGATAAATTTGTGGTGGTCTTTATCGATGATATCTTGGTGTACTCGAAGACTAGGGATGAGCACGCAGGACACCTGCGGATGGTGTTGCAAACCCTTCGAGACAATCAGCTGTACGCCAAACTGAGTAAATGTGAGTTTTGGCTAGACAGTATATCCTTTTTGGGCCATGTTATCTCGTCTCAAGGCATCTCAGTTGACCCGAAAAAGGTAGAAGCCATTACACAGTGGAAACATCCGGAATCAGCTAGCGACATCCGAAGCTTTCTTGGACTGGCAGGATACTACCGTCGGTTCATACAGAACTTTGCTAGAATTGCTTCGCCCTTAACGCAGCTCACACGGAAGGGTGCGAAGTTTACTTGGACGGACGACTGTGAAGCTTCGTTTACGGAGTTAAAGCAGCGCCTCGTCTCCGCTCCGGTCCTTACTTTGCCAAATGGACCAGATGACTTCAAAATATATAGCGATGCATCGGGAAGGGGACTAGGATGTGTCCTGATGCAACGTGACAAAGTGATCGCCTACGCGTCTAGACAGCTAAAGCCTCACGAGCAGAACTACCCAACGCATGACCTCGAGCTTGCCGCGGTAGTGTTTGCATTAAAGCTGTGGCGCCACTATCTTTATGGTGTTCCGTGTGAAATCTATACAGACCACAAAAGTTTGAAATATTTGTACACTCAAAAAGATTTGAATCTTCGGCAACGGCGATGGCTTGAACTCCTAAGCGACTTCGATCTCATGATCAGATACACGCCTGGTAAGGGAAACGTCGTAGCTGACGCACTGAGTCGAGTGTTTGCAGGAAGTTTGGCTATTGATGATAGGCTGCGCCGGGATCTTGAATCACTGGGCATTACTTTGAAAATCAGATACACAAAGTGGGCGCAAGTATCACAACTGCGCCTCGAACCCGACTTGTTACAACGAGTAAAGACCGCTCAGAAGGACGACCCGTTCCTGCAAAAGATTCATACCCTTATCTCAGCAGGGAAGGCGTTCGACTTTGCGGTAAGCACGGATGGGACGCTTCGAGTGAAGGGAAGACTGTGCGTTCCAAGCGACGCGGCCCTCAGGGAAGAGATACTCACGGAAGCCCACTATGCTAGCTATACTTCTCATCCGGGTAGCACAAAGATGTATCGGGATCTTCGCACGACGTTTTGGTGGCACGGCTTGAAAAAGGATGTGGCGCAATTTGTGTCGCATTGCATGGCTTGTCAACGAGTAAAGGCCGAACACCAGAAACCAGGCGGAGAACTGCAGAGCCTTGCTATTCCGGAGTAGAAATGGGACGATATAACGATGGATTTTATCGTTGGTTTGCCGAGGACGCAACGGGGACATGATGCAGTCTGGGTTATCGTCGATCGACTCACCAAGTCAGCTCACTTTCTGCCGATCAAATCTACTTGGAGTGCCGACCGCCTGGCTCAGATATATCTCAACGAAATCGTTCGACTCCATGGCGTGCCCGTAACCATAGTCTCCGATCGAGATGGTCAATTCATATCACGTTTCTGGGGAAGCCTGCAGTCAGCAATGGGGACGAAGTTGAAGTTTAGCTCCGCCTACCATCCACAGACCGACGGCCAAACCGAGCGTGTCAACCAGATCCTCGAAGACATGTTGCGACTCTGCGCCTTGGACTTGAAGACGAGTTGGGACCTTCATCTACCTTTAGCTGAA
Source organism: Iris macrosiphon (assembly GCA_036927795.1). NCBI lineage: Eukaryota > Viridiplantae > Streptophyta > Magnoliopsida > Asparagales > Iridaceae > Iris > Iris macrosiphon. Next base: position 65,010,890 of record JAYESA010000016.1, read on the forward strand.
TTTGCTTACAACAATAGTTATCAATCGAGCATTCAAATGGCACCGTATGAGGCGTTATACGGGCGGAAGTGTAGATCTCCTATCTGCTGGGACGAAGTTGGAGAACGGCAAGTACTTGGCCCTGAGCTCGTGGAGCAGACCGTCCAGAAAGTCCGGCTGATTCGGGATAGATTAAAAGTAGCTCAAAGCCGTCAAAAGAGCTACGCGGACACACATCGAAGACCGCTAGAGTTTCAAGTAGGCGACCGAGTATTCCTCAAGGTCTCGCCCATGCGAGGAGTCAGCAGGTTCGGGGCAAGAGGAAAGCTAAGTCCGAGATTTGTAGGCCCGTTCGAAATACTAAAGCGGGTTGCCTCAGTTGCGTATCAGATTGCTCTGCCACCATCCCTATCCGACGTACACGATATATTCCATGTTTCACAGCTTAGGAAATATGTGTACGACCCGAGCCATGTGGTAGACCTGGACCAACTGAACCTTCAAGCCGACTTGACGTATGTAGAACAGCCTGTGCAAATTTTGGATAAAAAACAAAAGCTGCTTCGGACCCGTTCGGTTCCTCTAGTGCGCGTGCTTTGGCGGAAACACTCTGTCGAAGAATCTACTTGGGAGCTTGAATCTGAAATGAGGGAAAGGTTCCCCTCATTATTTCCTAGTGGTAAGTTAAATTCTTTAAGTTTCGGGACGAAACTTCCAATTAGTTGGGTAGGATGTGGTGCCCCGTTCCCCCTATTCGGGGAGCGCGGCTAAGAAATACAAGACGGTATCGTTCGATCGGGATAGATTGAATTAAGAACTCGTCCTCGTTATGGATTTGTTTCTTCAGAATCGATTCCCATATTCAGTGGACCGTGCCCCCGGGATCGACTTAGCGGCAGAGTCAGGAGGGACCTCTCCGCTGCATTCTTTTGTTGCCTAGTTTTCGCTGTCGCTTGTTGCTTTCGTGCCTTGAGTTGATTTTCGGGTTTGCTTGGGTTTTCTTGAACGGTTTCGATGGATTTTATTGCTTTCGTTCTTAGGACTGCACTTCAATTCCGATAAGGGAGAAAGAGGAAGAAGTACTGATCAGCTGTTCGTGTCAATACAGGTGATCCAGCAGTAGGCGTCGCTCAAGCGGACTCCTAAATCACTTCCTTCCTTCCTCCTTCCAACCACTAAAGTGAGTGGCTACCAACCCGATTAGCTAGCCCTACTTGCTAGTCTTCACATCTAATTCTTGTGTTCGTGCTTGCCCCGATCAAACGATACCAAGTAATAACTAAAAGATATCAAGATAATAAGGGAATAGACTTGGATCTGTATGCTTGTCATTGAAACTTGTGAATCGGTTACTTACTACATGCTTGCTTATTCAAAATGTTTACCATATGCATATATACAAGTTAGAATGCTTACTTCTTCTTCTATAAATATGCTATATGTAGAACACCCTTTGCCATGCATCAATTATTCAGGGAGACTATGCAAAATACATCACATAATGCTACATATCCCCTGAATTCATTGCCTCAGCTACATAAATGCAAACTTAACACAAACGCCGTTGATCACGGACAACTTGTGCACAAGGCCTCTCGGTTCCTGCGGACGGTCGCTGGGGCACTGGCACCGATCCGATCCGGACGGAACCTCAAGATTAGTCTCTCCCATAGGCGGGATGGCGTGCAGCGATACATGTGCCTCCGTCACCCTAGCCTGAGACTAAGACCGTCCATTATGGCATCAAAGCCAGTGATCCCCTCGTATATTTAAACCTGTTGCAACTAACTTGTGTCTTCTTGACAGGGAAGGCAAGGTAAGTATTGTGCAGGTAGTTCAGACGGAAAGGTAAATATCACCGAACGGTGGCGGGTTATTTCAATAATTCTATATCTATGTCTTATTGTAAAATGAACTAAGGCAAGATAGAAACCCACGATAAATATGCATGCTTCAATAAGACAACGTGTTGATTGGTATAGTTGGGTTAGCTTGCCTTCACCAGTACGTTTCGATGTACTGACCCTCGTTGAAACAGGTTCCCCGCGCTAGGAGAACCAAGCGAGGAGCAGGAGACAAACCCCAATCCAGTCCAGCTGCAGGCACGCCTCGACCGTGCCACCTTAGAAGCATTTTGAAGAAGAAGCATTTTAAAGAAGAAGCCTTTTGAAGAAGAAGCTAGCCACCAAAGCAATCATGCAGCTTCGTGGCAAGGCAGTCGTTCCGTCCCAAGGTCTTATATTTTGAGTTTAGTAAGGGATGTAATGTACAAGGACTGCTATCTCATTTTGTGTCAACACTTTGTAAGCCCACAGAGGCAATCCTTATGACTCAGTTCAAGGAGTTTGTAATAGATGTTCATATTATCAATAAAAGAGAACTTTTCCATGTTTCAATCTGTGTTCAATTATCTGCGTACTCTGAATATGTGCTCGCTATGCGAAACAAAAATACTTAGCCTTGTGCGGTGCGCAACCTAGGCCCGCACGGCGGTCACGCCCGGGGGACGACTAACGATTCCACGGAATCGGGACGTGACATTTATTGCCAGCCTAGGAGGCACTAACACTCCAAAAGTCGGTGCCGGTGGTGTTGTCCATGTCGCATTACTTCATATCGACACAAATTGGACACGACACCAGCTCTGTGCGGTGGAAGTTGATTTGGACGTATGTGCACACCGAAATTAATCCGTATTCGTAAAAAGTCTTCCGTATCGACGTTCTGCCAATTTTCTCACTAGTCCGTGCATGCTCGTCGGAACGAGATATAACTTACGTCATCGGGTCTGTTGCATCACGCTGGTCCTGTGACCCAAGTTTTGCGTAAATCCGAGACCGTGACCAGATTGTCGTTTGGCGAGCCCCATGGTTCGAATTAATGGACGATTCTGTGATCGGCTCACCGAAATCCAAAAATGGACATATTGTTGAGTTCGTATCATTATTTAGAACTTGTTTGACCTATAATTTGTCCCATTTAGAAACCTTTACCCTTGGCACATATTTCGGTGCAAGTAGCCCACATGTGGACACCTCTTTAGCCCAAAATTACTGTTTTGTCCTGTGTCCAAATTGGACGAAAGGGTAGTATTTTTTGACTATTTTTTTATTCTGAAAATGTTGGTGATGTCTATTTTAGCATTCAGAGATGTTCGTTCTAAGTCCATAGTTTCTGATTCCTTGTGCTTGTCATCTGGATGCATATACCACATTGATTGCTTGTCAGGCAAGTATACATTGCCATAGTACTGTTTAGTTATAATCATTTACTATATATTTATTTTATGTTATTTATTTCTATTTATTTTGCTACATAAAACTGTGTGTCCAAGAAGATTTGGGTGCAACGACAGTAGCGTCGTCTTTTGTTCTCACTTTTATTATGCATGTTGACCTAGTTTTATGAGACCATCCTATAATTTTGAGGCATTATTATTTTTTTTGGCCATGACACAGTTGTTACACGAGTTGTGAGTCTCATGTAAGACACAAACTTGTGTAATAGGCTGGCCACCTTTACGTATAGGTCATGCGACGGATAAGGAATAACTACTAATAAAAATATATTATTTTAGCAGACTTAGCAGTTACTAACGGTGTTTACATGTTATTGATGTGACACATTAGTAGCATTGGGTGAGAAAAATAATGAGTAAGCATATGTGACTCCTTTACGTTTTTTCTATTCAGGTCATACGCTGCGCTAGAGACGCGAGTCATGATGACCCTATATTTACTTAGCGGCTTATGACTTCTGTGACATTATGCACATGGCCCATAGATCTCCAAGAGAACTACGCTCATCCTATTATTTTAGCCAGATAGTCCATATACGGGAAAGTTGTTCTTCAACTGCATATCACATAGACTGATTAGGCGACCATGTTGGATGTTTACTTTCAGTACATTATTGGCATACTTTTATGTATCTTGTTACGTCCCTCTAAGGGCCTGGTCCCTTTCCAGGTATAGACGATCACGACTATTCGTAGGATCATGGATCAAGACTTACTACTTCTTTCTCTTTCGAGAAGGTCTTCCCTTCGAGCCTCTCTGATCACTAGATGATGTACTTATTATATTTCTTTCATATCCTAGTTTGGTAGTGGATTTATCTCCACCCAACTATTAGTTCTTCTCGAATATTTTATACTTGGCTTATTACCATATTTGGTTATTTATTTCTATTTGGTTTGGTGGATGGGATTATTATTGTCTGTGACTTATGACATTATATACCACTTGTCAATTATGATTCATAATACAGCGTACGTATGTGTTATGGTTTCCATATATTAGAGTTTCCATATACATATGGCTGGCATGCTTACGTATTCTTGGTCCTACATATTTTGGGACTGTGGCGTGACAATATGGACGATATATTGATCTATGGTACGAATCTAACATGTGTCACTGAGACAAAGAAGTTTCTCTCATCCAAGTTCAGTATGAAGGACTTAGGGGAAGCTGATGTTATCCTCAGAATAAAGATTATCCGGACGGACACTGGAGTGACACTTCCACAGTCTTATTATATTTAGAAGATGCTCACACACTATGGATATCAAGATCTTTTAGCGATCGATACTCCGTACAGGTGTAAAAAGAAGATGAAGCCAAATCCTAGGGAAAACGTCAGGCAGCTGGAGTATTCAAGCATCATCGGGAGTTTGATGTATGCAACAACTGTCACAATGCCTGACATCGCTTTCGTCGTGGGGATGCTGAGTCGATTCACGAGCAACCTAGGTGTAGAGCACTAGAAAGCTGTGAAAAAAGTGATAAAATATGTCAAGAGGACTCAGAAGTATGCATTGTACTATAACGGATATCCGACAGTGGTGGAAGCCTTCAATGATGTAAGGTGGTGTTCAGAAGTAGAGAGCGAAAGGTCCACATGAGGATATATCTTCTCCCTAGGTGGATCTACTATATCGTGGAAGTCAAAGAAGCAGACAATGCTCTCTCATTCCTCCATGGAATCTGAGTTTTATATACTAGCAACTACAGCGGATAAAGCAGAATAGCTTCGGGAGCTCATGTATGATCTTCTATTAGTTGGTGCGTATATTCTTACAATTTCGATATACTGTGACAACCAAGCGACTGCAGTGGTGGCATCAAATGACCTCTTCAATGGTAAGAAGAGTACAATGCGATTGAGGCACATGGAAGTGAATAATCTGATAAAGACTGGAATTATTGTCATGATTGATTTCGGACCCAGGAGAATCTGGCAGAACCGTTCACCAAGGGTCTCAAGTGACAGCTGGTCGAGGACACAATAATCAAAATGGGCTTGAAGACATTCGAATATTGTGTCTTTGTAATTCTACCATAAAGTTTTATGTTATTAGTTCAAAGAGAAATTTACTCGGCATCTAGATTTTGGTTCAAAGAAGGATCATTGACTGGGAGAATATCAGAAATAATAGGTATTCCTTTGAGATATTGAGAGGTTACTGACCCAGAACCACTGTTGTCTACTAATTATTCATTGTGTAGAACAAGTCCTGTGGGAGGATGGCTTAGACACCTTAATGAGTTCTCAGACATTTTGAATATCTTGTGTGCTTTACAGGAAGCACCGTAGCGTAGTACTACAAAGGAACATAAGGTCTCTATGCTACAGTGGGTGACACCACCATGAGGTTCCTCGATAGGGTAATACCTCGGCTTCGTGAGCCATGTCACAGCGGTGTAGCACCGCACATAGGCAGGTAGCCTAATGTTTTAGTATGAAGAGTGGTAGGCAGCACTACAAAGAGGCCAGTGATATCATGTTATAGTGGTATGACACCACTAAGAGGTAAAATATATAAATCCTCGGTTACGCAATCCATGTCACAGCGACGTAACACCACAAGGAAGCACAAGGCTTCATTCTGGGTAGTTTTTTACTACAATAAGGCTGAGACCTCATGCTACAGTGGATGACACCACGATGAGGTGGAGCCTCGACTTTAGGCTATGTCATAGCGGCGTAGCACCGTAAGAAAGCGCAAGGCTTCATGCCATGACTCTTTAAAAGAACTCACATAGAGTGTATGGAAAGATATACAGGCCCTCACTTGAAGAAAAACTTATAGATGCCCAAGATACATACATCAAAATCAGGCGTGCACATGGCCTTTAATGTGCAACCGGAAGCACAGTTGATGTCATTGTGTGAGTGAAAATAATTACAACTATGGTGCAGAATTCAAGGTTTTGTCCATTCTTATATCATACTATTATTTGACCCATGCGAGAAGATTCAAGTCGAAGCGGCATCTGTCCTAATGCATGATGGACAGTCATTGTGAGGAACACTTAACCCATATATTAAGATATATGGGGGATTATTGGTTTTTGCCTTTGGACTATGAAAGATAGTCCTACATTGGCTACACCACCAAGTGGGTATCTCAATATAATACTTTTCTTGGGTTAAGGTATGCACATGGGGTGTCGTGGGACACATGGGTGCCATGTGGGGGTATTTTATTAGGAGAAAAAATGATTAACTCATCAATGGAAGCTTTTAAGTTTTTTGTCTTGCTCTTGGAATTTATTCCATAGGAGCTAGCACTACAACAAAAATACCTTTTTTATGACGGCTAAAAAGCGTCATAAATAATGTTTTATAACACTATTTTGTAAGCCCTCAGGCGTTATAAAAACTAGTGTTATAAATATTTTCTAAAAGCGTCATAAATGTTCTGTACATATATAACATTTTTTTCCTAAAACTTTATAAATAAGACAAACATATATAACACTTATTTACCAAAGAGTTATAAATAAATTCATATATATGGCACTTATTTTAAAAGTGTTATAAATATAAAATCTATATATACCATTTATTTTTCAAGATGTTATAATTGTAATGCACATATATATCATTTTCCAAAGTCCTATAAAAAGCAATACTCAAATACTGCTTAATTTTAAACGAATCTGAACTAGGTATAACATCAATTTAAGAAATACTTAAAACATTCATTTCAAATTTAAACTATCATTTAATCATGATCCAAAAGTACATAATACCACCATCATAATTACATTTTTCAAAATAGATCAAAATACATATATACTAGAGATTAAACTAATATCATCCACTAGTCAACAACTTCCTCAGGCTTCAACTTTGAGCACCCTAAAAACTGTCAATATCACATTCAAAACTGACAACTGGACCCTCAAAATCTAACAAGCAAAATACTAAAAATGAAAGCATTAAACAACCATGAGATATGACTTAGCAAAAAAAATATAAAAAAATCATAAACTATACATCGTTTAAAATTGGGAGTCAAAAGTAGAGTATCTTAATGTGTAGAGATAAAGTAGCTGCTCTTGCGATCCAATTAATTAATCTTGAAATCTACGATAAGTACCTGGGTTATTCCTATTAGTATTTGGGAAATCAATTGGAACAAGAATTGTAATGCTTAACACTATTACATTGTTGCACAATTAAAATAATATCTATCTGGATGGCGAGGTAAAAAAGATCGAATCGAAATTATCCATTTGTATGAGCTACCTTAAGCAATTAAAGATAGGTTCCCTCAGTATCCATGATAATATCGTTGACTGGTCTAGTTACCTGAATAATAACTGCAGCTCTAGTCTGCTTACTGAAATAAAACACCTTTGTTTTGCCTACCTGAAATATCTGATATTTGGTCTTAACTTAAATTAAACATAGTTTGCAGCCCCTACAAGTACATGTACAACATGAATAAAGTAATAAGTAATAACAAACAATTAAGGTTGACTTGGTGATAAAAATAATATTCTGATGATAAATGCTAACATAACGATATGATTTCAAAGCTTGCCACTATAGAACTGAATTTTGTATTTCTACGAAACCAATAACAGAGCTATTTTTAAATGTTAGTGAGTACTAAGAAAGTGATTTAAATCTAAGACTATGGCAGAGAAAATCTCCACAATTATCATATATACATATCAAAATCACACAATCTTGGATGCAATTCAATTCTTATAAAAACCGAAAGATAATTTCTTCCTCATCTATTAGGAATTTATAATATAACCTGCAATAACCTAAACTGAAGAAATATATAGCTTGAACAAAGGAAAATACTGTTTAGTGAATACTATAATCTAAAAACCTTTATCCAGAGTTCAGGCCACAGTCTCTTTCAACTGAAATCAGGGTTTAGAGTGTCACGACCCGCACCAAGAATTTGGGTATGAGCCGTGGGTACGTCCAGCCTACGCCGCAGCATCGACGGTAGAACGATGTCTAGGTCTCACAATAATAACACAACTCACAAAATAACATGTCAATGATCTCAACTCCATGAGGAGAACAATAAATATACATATGATCATCAAATCATAAGGTACTCAATCACAATAACTATAAGAAGGTAAATGGCACAATAAGAGATAAAAGATATAAAGAAGTTCTGACATAAGTTTAGAACACAACTCAATACAAAAGTCTAGAGTCTAGCTATATCAACATAAATAAGTCTCAACATAATACAACCCAAGTCTCAAAGTTAGAACAATCTAATACATAAATAAACTAGACTAAGTGCTGTCTAAACAACTGCGAATAGTGTCTCCTCTAAGGAAAGTGGATCCTATGGAATCTTCAAGATGTAATCTCCATATACTCTTGGACCATAATGGGTAGGACATAAATTCTCAAGATTCTCTAAAAAATATTACCCAGTCAGGATTGGAGCAAAGCACAAACACTAACAACAATTTTAATTATATTGATAAACACAATAAAATGGTATGAGAAAATACTAGAAGAAAAGGAATACTGGAGAGACATGTAATCATCATATGGAACTAACCAGCAATAAACAGATATATGTGAATGCTGGAAATGAATGTACTGAAATAAAAGGATAAAATTTTTAGCTAAGTGTTGTGAAATATCAGTTTACAATATGATCGACATGGGACTAGATCAGGCTTGTTATATATGATTGGTTATGATACATGTGAGGTCAGGCCAACCATCTGGTTATCTATGATACGAGCAAAAGTCAGGCTAATCATATATAACAGGCTATGAGGCATGTAAATGGTCAGGCTACACCCTATGTGATATATGGGGTAAGCTATGATGCATGTAAAGTGGGGTATGATCATATAATCTTGCTAATATTTTTTTGCCTCCAGCTAGTACGATGGATTCCAATCATGACTCCTTATGATATGTATATATGATACTAGCCCGTGTATCAACTGTATCTGAATCAAGTATACATTACAACTAGAATTATAGTAATGATCAAATAATAAAAACTGTTAGAGAATATACTCGTCTGCGATCCTGAGCAATATGTGAGGATCAATGTCCAACCTGGAGTCACAAAGACCTAAAAATGAAATATACATGTCAAATAATGTTCTGGAATGATAATTAAGTCAAACTAGGTAAACATGTGATTTCTAGGTCTAACTAGATTGACTACGTCAAAACCTTGTTACTCTAGGTCAATCTAGTCAATCATAGTCTAATACTAACTAATTTGATCATACTAAGGATACTTAGCTTATACTAGTTGATATCCTAACTAGTAAATTAATACTTATATTACCTTAGTGTCGCATAAGCTTTGCTACTTGAGTAATCCTTTCCCAAACCTGGTTGTTGTGAACTAACTGATACTAACTGATCAAGTTTCCTACAATAGGTATTACCCAACATCTCTAACACAAGATACTATACAGATACTCAAACCTAGTACCCACTTGTATATCCCTCACACTCAACTGATCTCCATCCATTCACCCAAGCTCATGAACCACATTGCTACCTTAATCACATAGGCAAGTTCACCCTTTCACCTGTAACTCGAAATACCCCAAAACCCATCAATTGTCTCAACCCGACTGCACCAACTTTGCAGTGTTAACTGCAGCTCCTAGCTATGGTTACTGATACCATTTACCCAACTCAGGTTCTCCCTGACAATATCTGTTAAATACTGCATTTGTGTACTGATACCTTAGTATTAGCTAACTCAAGATCTACTGAAACCTGGCACTCAACAGCAATGGCACAATCATATCCTTATCTAACTTTCTAATAGTGAACACATACACAAGAGACCACGCCTAAATTAACTCTGAAACATCAATGCACTCTCCTATTTCACCCTCATATCACAGAGATCCTACACTCATGTGTACATCTATATCACCTAATACACACTAATACTTCTGTCATCCCCTTACATAATCCCAATAGCACATAACACTGGTACTGCTGCTGCTGATCTGCACAAGTGCAGGTCAAGTTGTTGCACTTCAAGCTCATCTCCCCTAAGGTAATGCATCACTTGCACATTAACTGAGTTATTGTTGTTGCTACTGTTATAACTGTGCAGGAAAATACTCAGACCCAACCTACTACCTAAACACTAACTCCTTATATCTGACCAACTGTGCACTTGCATACAGGTATTTCTATCCCATACTTCTATAACCCAAGCTTGTACTCTGATACCTCTCCTATAGGAGGGCAAGTATCTGATACACTTGCAATGCATGGATTAACTCTACAACTTGTACACTGCAGACCCGAATGTTCTGACCTAAGCCACTTCCCCATACTGAATTACCAAGTGTTGATACACTACATTCCCCTTCTCTGTAACAATCATGTTTCCCAATGTAGGTGCAGTAAAATCCGACCCCAATATTGCCACCAAAACAGCAATCACCCAACTATAATACATATATATATATATATATATATATATATATATATATATATATATATATATATATATACCTACTGATACACTAGGTGATACACTTACTATGCACTCACGAGTTCACTTATCAGACACATAACTGATACTCTTGTTGTGAACACACAGTGCATAAAGAAAATACTCACATACACACACTCATTACTTACTCAAACACTCACTCACCTGATTCTAGGCATGAGTTGCCCATACCCGAGCCCCAAATACACACTGCCTATTGAACACAATGTACTATAGGCCCGACACCACTGCAACACCCCCATGTCTCCTATACACAGGGAACTCGACCTCCCTTCACTTGTGCACAGCATGCACAGTACACGAGTAAACCTCACAGTTGACAGTACAGTATATATGGCACCGCAATTCATATATACATCATATACTAGAATACACTTAAACACATATACATATATTTATACATCTAATAATATATGTATGCACACATTTAAGAAAATATCTAGTGAGCATGAGCAAGATACTCATGATACACAACCAATCCTCTTGCCAAAACCCCTAATCACAACTAATAACACACACACACACACACACACACACACACATATATATATATATATATATATATATATATATATATATATATAATATAATTATATATATGTAATATGATTTATTGCTATGAAAAATAGAGAAAAACATACCCATAAACGCAAAATCCTAAATAGGTATACAACACCATGAAGAAAATATCATGAAAACCAATAAAGACTCATTCTCTACCCTTATGGCTATTCCTAAACCATGGGTGGGCTCCTAGTGGCCAACAAAATAAGTAAAACAAAATTTAAAGGAGGGATTTCAGATTTTTACCTATTGGAAGATAAATTTTCAATGCAAACTTCTTCTTCTCTAAAGCTCCTTGAAACCTAAGATTTTAGGCTTCTTAGATGAGGGAAATGAGAGGGATTGGGGTTTAAATTTCTAAAATCTCGTAGAGGAAAGAAGGGTTTGGGATGAACTACTTCTAGGATTTGTTATGAGCTAATGAATGAACTTGAGGGAGGATCCCTCTCTCCTATATAGGCCAGCCACACAACCTAGGCTTGGTTAATGCACAATATCCCATTTGCCCTCAATGGTTTTTCATAAAACGATATTCAATAAGTGGGGTTTTCATCCCAAGTGAGGGTTTAATAATTTCTCTAATTAAATAAAAGGGTATTAACTAGTGGGTCCCAAAATGTCTAGTCTAGGGTTGAGTCTAATGGTCACATCAAGTCTAGTCCATTCACCCATATCATTAATAATAATAACATAACATATTATACATATTATGTAACTATAAAAATAATATATATATATAGTATTACAAATAACAATAATGCCCCTACTCTATAAGTGTGGTAGTGGAAAGTCTACCCTCCTAAAAAAAATTTGTCCTCGAAATTGAACTAAACTAGC